>CM070726.1:49237788-50437788 GCA_036346275.1 Otatea glauca | reverse complement strand
CTAAAAATCAGGTAATAAATTAACTCCTCGGGACTTTTTATTTAACTCTTTATTTACAATTGAATAAGAGATTGAACAATCATATTCTAGAGATCATTGTAATATTTTTCCATCTAATATACATATTACTATGAAATTGGGATATTGCATACAAAATTTTACAAGAAACATTCATTTAGGAGCAAAATAGTGCCCTCGAAACAAACTATGTAGCTTTCTTTACCATTTCAGCTATGTACAGATACAATTGGTCTTGCAATGTTATTCAAAACTTCTGTACATTCTTACTTTTTCATCCTCATCAATATGTTCACCACCATCCTCATGGTTGGCTTTGACAGATCAAGCAAGTCCAATGCCTTTGTTTGCTCATCATTAGGCCAGTACATGAACTCCTCATCGAGGCAGCTCATGATGTTGCGGTGAGATGTCTGCTTCAGGTATGATTTCATCCATGTCACATTGTCCACACGATCTCCAAATGCAGAATCCATAGGCATCTTCCTACAAAGGAGCTCGAGTAGCACTACTCCATAGCTGTGGATCTCACCCTTCTTGGTTAATCTTGTGGAATATCCATGTTTTGAGAACTAAATAGCAACACATGTCAAGTCATGAAGTTTTCAACAGAGTGATCTTACAGACATAACTCAAAAAGGAATGGTACCTGGAGCAATGAAGTCGAGAGTGCCAACAATGGCTGACACTATTGCGTCTTTGGCCTCATCACCACCGATATTGTAGAAGAAGAAAATGTATTGCATGGAAGTCTCCTATGATTTAAATTGGTGGAGACTAATTTTTGAACTTGTGACTTATTCTTTTGTGCATGTTTTTATTCTTCTCGAGTGTGCAAAGTATAGCATGTCTGTGGCCGTATCATTTGTGTTTTACTAATACCCATTATACTAAAATGGTAGGACTTCATCCAACTTCAAGTTGATGATTGAGATGCTTCGGACACTTTTGAAGTATGTTTTTCGAGAAGACTAGAATCATTTAATGATTTGTAAAGCTATGTTATAAGCAATTAAGCACTAACCTTTTGCGATGTATTTGCAATTTAGTACTAATTAGGGATATGCATGGTTCTATTCTATTTTACTAAGATCATTTCTAGAAATCTACATGATAAGATATTGCTAATTCTTGGTCAATATGTAATTTTATTAATTTCACTACCTAGGATAGTATGAGGTTGTATGAATATGATTGGGACAATCGTTTGTAATTTCGAATTGTTTGCTTCAAACTCTTTATTGGGACATTTGCATGTTTTTAAAATTATTTTGTTTTGTAAATATTTTCCCCAATTTTCCAGACATGTTTATGTTTTATGATTATTTTGGACTTTTCTGTATTTATTTTATGAACGTATCTTCAGTTTTATGATTTTAGAAAATTATCTCTTTCATATTTTGGATTTTTTCTGATTTTGATGTTCATTTCTCTTCCATTTTCCTTCATTTCAATGTTAGGTGGGCTGCCAACCAAAACAAAATGTCTATGTGGATTGGAGCAGTAGGTTGAGGAAATGGGTGGAAATGGTTTGGAACCTATATGAGGGAAATGGGTTGAGTTGGATGGAAATGCCATGCGTGTTGGGTTGAGTTGGAAATTATGTTACTTAACTGTGAATTTGGGTTGGGTTTGTGCCCATTAGCAGGCCTAATTATGAATGGATCATATAGCTGCATATTCCTATTCTTACTTCATTAGTTACTCTTTTCTAAAATATATATGCACATGTACCTCTATTTCATATCAAGCAATGCATTGATTATTTGTACGGTAAATTATCTTAGTAGTTTACATGGTATTAGAGTACCTCAAGTATACACTCATGCACCATGAGCGATCTACCTTGAACATATTATATTCCCTCACATGCCAGTTGTCCCACTAAACTATGTCTTCTATCTCTTCTCACCACAACAACTTTTTTGCTTTAACCTACAATAGCAGGCCCAATTTTGGATCAACCCCTCTTAGCTACTATCCCCTCCAATGATATACTTTACCATATAGTTATATTCTACTTCTCTCTAATTATTGCTTAATGTTGACCATTACGACATCAACACGTATACTATGCAACCATCGCTGATCCCTACCAGGGACACCCGTCACGCTCTCTTCGGCGGCCTTGAACCTATTCTCTACAGTTGCACCGTCTCTACTCCGAGCTATTTGCTCATTAGCTTCTGTATGCCCATGCTTCTATTTGTATGGATGCATGCACATGCATGTGTGATGTTATAAATGCTCAATGTCCTCTTCTCCGGTGTTGGTCGCTCCTCTCCTTTGACGTTGACCAACTCAATACTATGGCTTTCTCATTAACCGCACAATCTCCCATCTTCATTGTTGGTGGCATGTCTACTTTAGTTAATGTCTAATGATATGGAGAATCTCCTCGCCATCGTTGGTGATGTTGTGCCCCTCACTAGGAATGGCACATTCCTAGCTACCCAATGGCCCAATATCATGCACAACTCGTCTTCAATGCAAAGCTTCATCTTGTCTTTGCCAAGGCTTCCCTATTATTGAGCTTCTTTGGCTGTTAACTTCTTCAACAATGTTGGCATTCACCACTCGTCGTCGCAGCACTTTGCTCCTTCTACTCTAGCCTTTCTCTTCAACGATTCCAGTGAGGAACACGACATTATCCTCGTTGAATGGTAAAGGTGAGCAACATGACATTATCCTCATCTCTGATGTCGCTGCCTCAACTTTTTGCTTCCCTATAGGCCAATGTCTTCTTGTAAGAAAGAATGACACCATTGCACTCTTGTGGTCTTTTTCGACATCATTCATGCTATCCTCGTTATAACTTTTCTTTTTTAAATATTCCAATTATTTTTTATTTTAGTTCATATACAAATCAAATTACTAATTTTATTAAATCTATTCTAAATTTTATTTATTTATGGATTTTACTTTGTAATTCATATGCAAATCAAATTTCAATTTTCCTTTATTTTTGAATTATAATTATTTTTTATTGGAATTTGTACACAATACCAACTGCTAATTCTTCTTTAATTTTCAATCCAAACTACAGCTATTTAGGGATTTTACTTTGTAATTCGTATCAAAAATGAAATTCCTAATTTTATTTTATATTTAGTTCCAAATTTAAGTTTTTTGTTGGAATTCGTATACAGATACAATTGCTAATTTATGTTTAGTTTTTAATCTGGATTGTAATTATTTGGGGATATTTCTTATGAATTTGCATAAAAACAAATTGGTATTTCTATTTTATTTTTTTTCCAAATTTTAGTTATTTCTTGATTATAGTTGACATGGACTCTTTATTTTAATCTTAACCATTTTAATCTAGACCCTCTATGATCAACAGTGTAGATATTTCTCTTTGTCCTCTGATTAACACTAAATTTCTATTATTTTCTTATTAGAGTTCGTATTCAAATCAAATTGGAAAATTTATTTTACTTTTTATTCCAAATTTTAGTTTTTTCTATATTTTACTTTATATGGAATCTTTATTTTAATCTATACCGTTATAATCTATACCACCACGATCAATGGTGTAGATCTTTCAGTTATTTATGGGTTGTACTTGACAAGGACTCTTTATTTTAATCTAGATCGTTATAATGTGAACTTATGACGATCAGCGGTGTAGTTCTTTCTCTTTTTCCCCTGATTAATGTTGAAATTTCAAGCCCTTGAGAAAGAACATTGCGGCTTGTTTTGCCTTTACTTTAATAAGATAATAGATAAGGAAAAAAATATGAAGTGATGTGGAAACTTGGAATAAAAGGGAGTTTATACATCAAGATCCATATATAGAAAATGTGATTTGGGGGAGCTATTCATTCTAGAATGCTAGAAATTTGGCGTAATCGTATTCGTCTTAAAATCAAGGTCTTATGGCAAGCTACACAAGGTAAAATACAGGTGGGCTAACAATTGAAAAGGAGAAAAACAACCTAGGAGCAAGGTTGTCAAAATCCTAATCTTGAATCAGGTTAGATGTTGTTCGATAGGATCACAAATCATAGGATCTACCTAGAATCTAAGATCCTAAGATCCTATCTGATTCTACCAAAGAAATATTTTTCAAAATCTACCATGTATCTCAACACTACTATATTTTTAAAATTATACTTTTAGAACTTTTGTTTACAAAAAATATCACAAAGGAAAGATCATTTGTTATTTATGCAAATTATAATGGACACGAAAAGATAAAATGTAAAATTTTACAATTAAAAGGACATAATACAAGTAACTATTTATAATAAATCACTAGAATCGTACGAAAATTTTGATCACAATATTACACAATTTTTGGTAGAATCATAAAAATGTTATGATTCTACCAAATTAAGACTCTACTTAGGATCAGATTGGTCCAGTCAATCTAGGGGTCGTAGAATCACAAGATGGTATGATTAGAATTGAGATATGGACAACCTTGCTTGGGAGTGAGAATTGCAAACTCTGTGGAATGTTGGAGGATAATGACAAGGTCGTACCTCAGAAATTGGAGGCCTGGTGCTAAATCCAAAATTAGTCCTTACACCTAAGAAGAGTCAATTACTAAAAAAATTCATTGAATATTATTACAGCAATACAATCATCGAATAAGTGCAATATATGGGAACTAAACAATAAACCAAAAGTATTTTGATATCATCAATATTGCTTAAATCTCCTTGTAAGTGAAGCATAGCTAATAATTTACCTAAAATAACTCTTATGTAGATTGTGAAGCAATTGACACATCATCTGGGTTCTCATCGAAATGTCTCTTTCTTCAAATTTCACACTTTTTATGAAATGTTGGATCAATATCTATATCAAGTGAAATTTATTTTGCTATTTCTAATGCATTCATAAAACCAATTTCTCTATACCCATTAAAAAAAGAAATCAGCTACTGCACTTTTTCAATAGCAACGTCAATAAGCATATCTTTGATTGTAAGTTCTTGCTAACCAAATTTACGGCAGATAGTATTTCATACCAAAGTACTATTACTACTAAAAATTCAAAACCACCAAGTTCATTATTCGCTAAAGATCTAGCTTCACTACTTGTTTTTGGATCATTATCACTATCAGCTACTTGGAATAAAGCTTCTCGTATTTATTTCCTGAATTTGAAATCTTATAGCTTTAACACTATCAAAATGTATCTTTAGGACCTTTTAACTCTTGCTAATACTGAGATTGACTAATAATTAGTATAAGTAATTAAGAATTAAGTAAAATTATGGGCCCCTAATTTTTTAGGGGCCTATGTAGTTGGGTAGGCTGCACATGCTTTGTATACGTGCCTAGATACTGAACAAGTTCTTTTTCTATGTCCAATGGAAAAATATATTTTGGCAAATATGAAAGTGATTCTAGGATGGAATTCACTTCCTAACTCGTTTGCAGATTTTATCTGGGAGCATATTGAAAGGGCTCTAAAAAGAGATAAGGAGCTAATGTTGTGGTTTGGTCTAGGAGCTGCTTGTTGGACTCTCTGGACTATTAGAAATAAAATGGAAATTGAAAGGAGAATTTTATCAAATCCTAAACAAGCTATGTACAAATGTGTCTCTTTTTTTGTAGCAATGGAAGATCCTACTGAAGGAGGTGGAGCAAGAGAAGGTAAGGCGGCCAAGTTCATTGCTGAAATTAGAAGACAGATGGAGAGTCTATGGAACGAAGGAAGAAACAGAGAAGTGGTGGAAGTTTCATCTTCTTTTGTGTTTTGGATTGTTGTGCTGAGTTTGGCTATCTACCATCACTTTCTAAATTTTTTAAAAATAATACACAAAAAACAAAAAATTACAAAAATAATAAGCTGAAAAAATAACAAAAAGTATGTCACTTTCGCCGTTCTGAATGACGAGAGAGTTTCATCGGTAGTCAAAATAGAGACTGCATTTCTATCGCCATTCCAATTCGCGACAGTAAGTCAGTTGCCGCTTCAATTGGTCATAAATGCGTCAAATCATAGCCATATCAAGAATCGCGAATTGGACTGGCGACTAGTATTTCTGTCGTGAATTAAAATGGTGACTGACGGTTCACGTTCTCAGTCGCCATTTCGATTCGTGACAGAAACCCTTCTATAAAGAGGCGCCCAGCCAGCCAAGCCTCGCCCGTGTGCCCGAGAGCAAGCAAACGAAAGGAAGAAAAGGAAAGAGGGGAGAAGAAGAGAAAAAAAGAAGAAGGTGGGAGGAGGGGAGGAGGAGGAGGAAATTTCCAGTCTACATTTGAAGGTTCAAATTTTAATCTTCTGTTTTGTACTTTCAAAACCTAGGTTAGAATACTGAAGTAATTAGATGTGTAGGTATTTAGTTATGTAGACCTGTAATAATTGTGTAGATATTTGTAGATTAGTAGATTGAAAATATTTTTGTAGGTACATTTAGATCATTATGATTTTCTGTAAATATTTGTCAATATTTAGGTATGTCTTGTAGTAATAATTGTGTAGTTAATTGTAGACTCATAACTAGTTATTAGATATAGGTAGATTAAAAATATTATTGTAGATACAATTAGATCATTAACACTTTTTGTAAATATTTGTAGATATTTCGGTATGTCGAGTAGTAATAATTGCTTAGTTGTTTGTAGACTAGTAATTTGTTGGTAGATATAGGAGGAGTAAAAAAATATAGGTACATTTAGATCATTTTCTGTAAATATTTACAGGTTAGTATTATTGGGAGCACTAAGTTTAGAATAGTAATAATTGTGTTGGCTCGTGTAGGTTAGTAATATTAGTGTAGATATATTGCTATTTTTGTATTTGTAGTGCTGTGATCGTGGATTAGGTTTGCTTCGATATTTTGAGAATAATTCGTAAAACGTTGCCAAATAGTATGAAGTGGAGAAGTAAAATCTACAAACATTTCAAGCAATTATGCATTGAATTGTAGAGCAGCTATGTGTAGATGAAAAATATTTATGTACGTATGTTTAGATCATTAAGATTATCTGTAAATATTTGTATATTTGTATTATTGTTAGATCTATGTTTAGAATAGTAATGTATGCGTTGCTACATGGAGGTTAGTAACATTAGTGTAGATATATTGATATTTTTGTATTTGTAGTATCAAGGTTCAAAATTTCGGCGAATTTCGGCGAAATTTCGGATTTCGGACCACCCCGAGATCTCAAGTACCGGCCGGGAATTTTTTTTTGAAATTGCTACAGTAAAAATCCAAAATTTCGTTTTTGTGGGCGAAATTTCATGTTTTTTGGCCGGTTTTGAAAGTTTTAGGGCCGGATTTGGTCCAATAACCCTTAAGAAAGTCATCTCCTATGAAAATTTGTTGAAAAACCTAATTTTTTAAACATTTTAAAATTTTGGCAGAAACACTGTCAGATTTTTATAAAATTGTACAAGCATGATAATAATCTTAAAATTTTATGGTACTATACTTAGTAGATTAGGATCATACATAAAAAATTTGAAAATAATTTAAAATCATTTGTTATCTTTAAAAAATCAAAAACAGAATGAACATAATTGGGACAGTTATATTGTCAGAATTTTATAACTTTTCTTGAGTGTGATTATGATCTAAATTTTTTTTAGAGATTAATAATTGACTCAGTAACATTATATAAATTTTTCAAAAAATTTAAACTTTGTTTGTTTGGTCAATCAAATCTATGTAAGCATTGAACTTCGTTTGTTATATTACATTTCAAAAATCAAAAAGAAAAGAACATAAATGGTATTGTGCCTTGTAAGAATTTTATAAATTCACTGGGGAGTGATCGTGAATCACAATTTTTATGGGATATTAATAACTTCCTTATAACCATTCTTTAAAATTTTCAAAAAAAATTATGGTTTACATAATTTTTCATTTTGTTCAAGTTTGCCGGTAAGCCTTTTAACATGGCATTAGTACTGTTCGAATTTTTAAAAATTCATACAGTTTGATCATCATCTGAAAATTTTATGAGAGCATTATAGATACATCATAACCATGCAAAAAAAAATTCAACAGTTTCTAACTTCATTTGTATCATTTTCCATTCGGATCAAACTTGTCGGTCAGTGTTCTATCAGGACAGCGCCACTCTCCGAATTTTTAAAAATCCCTCACATGTGATAATCAGCTGAAATTTTTATGAGAACATTATTTATGGATAATAACCATGCACAAAAACTTTCAACAGTTTATAACTTGATTTGTACCATTTTCCATTCCGATCAAACTTGTCGGTCAGTGTTTTATCAGGATAGTACCACTCTCCGAATTTTTAAAAATTCCTCATGTGTGATAATCAGCTGAAATTTTTGTGAGAACATCAGCATTGTGTCAGTAACCTCCAAAAAAATTTTAAAATTGTTCGATAAAGTTTAGACTACTGTTCAGCCAGTGCAAAAAACCCAAAATTTCGGATATTTCGCCCGAAATTTCAGGTTTTTTCGCCGAATTTCGGTTTTTTTTTCCCGGATTGGACTGGATTTGAATTTTCAAATTCAAATTTTGTCCGAAATAATTCCAAAATTTCGAAATTTTGTCGAAATTTTGTTATCCGGCCTGGGGCGAAATTTATTCCGAAACCGAAATTTGAAACCTTGTGTAGTACTGTGATCGTGGCTTAGGTTTGCTCTGACATGTTGGAAATAATTTGTAAAACATTGCTGAATAGTATGAAGTTGAAAAGTAAAATTTAGGGACATTTGAATCAATTGTATATTGAAGTGTAGAGTAGGTTCACGTCATTCGTAGGCATATTTTCTCTATTAGGTTTGTAATTCTTTAAGATCATTACGTATTGCATGACATAATGCTGATACGGCGTGTGCATAATAACAATCGTGTAACAAATGTGTCACAGGTATGCATGACCATGACTATTTCAAAATATACTATGAGAAGAAGTTCCACACATGGGCTCAAAGGGTGAAACTGTCATTTTTCAAGTGTGACAGGCAGCTTGTCGTGCGCAGGGGAACATTCTTGGGGCACTATTAGAAAATGGTTGTACAACATGTTCTTATTGGACCCTGATCTAAGTGATATAAAGTTACACGGTGTCAGATGTCGGTCATTGTCAGACCCCGAAAAAACACTTTCGAAATCCTCTGTGTAAACTATACTAGTCCAGGAAAAGCTAGTACACACAGCAAAATGATAACACGGCATATCCTTTGCATTTGTTTATAATATCCAAGGTATCACATAAAAGGGTGGCACGCGGGCCAAATAAAGATTACAGCGAAAGCATAAGACATAGTAGAGATAGCCCAATTGAAATGCTACAGGCAATCGACTGGGGAAGCGACCTAGACGTCCTGATCCTCACCATCGTTGTAGAATTCCTCCTCTAAAAACAACAATTAAAGCCATGTGAGTACTAGAAGTACTCGCAAGTTACACAGGGGATGCATGATTAATGAAAGGCTGCCAAAGGATGGCTATGGTTCAATTTTTGCACAAAGCGAATTTTGTAATACTTTCATTAATTAAATATTTTTTTAAAGTGGCACATTTACTTAATACAGATTTTCTTTTACTAATTTTTGACTCAGGAATCCATCCCGAGATAACTAATCAATTTTAAATTGGGACTAAACTATTTTTAATACAACTTAAGCATGCAATTACATTTAAAGCAAAATATGATTTAAAAACTGGGCGCAAATATGGTCAAGATGTGCAACTTGCCTGGTTCGTAGGGAAGGAGCTCTGAGTCGGTGGTCGCAAACTCGTCCGGATCTTTGTAATCTATACGTTGAAAAAAAAACCCGCAAAAGATCAAATAAATTCAATAAAATCCAATAAATAACAAAATCATCATAAATAAGAAATCTAGATTTTTTATAATTTTTTAGGAAGAAAAAGGGTCCAATCGGAGTTCGAACGGAAAAAAAATAGGGCCATTGAAAGATTAAAACAGAGTAATTACGGAAAAAAAAGAAAAACAAAACACTGTTTTGGCATTCCGATTTATTTTCATAATGAAGATTCCTGTGTTGTAGGCGTTAGCAAGCTATTGATCCTTCGGCTGAATTGATTTTGGATGGGAAGTGCAAAATGACAGTTGGGGTAAGGCTTTTGGTGGAATAGCTAGCAATGCATTTGGTGCATGGGTTTGGCTACATGCAAATGTATTCGACTGGTGCTGCGCGTGCCAGCTTGGCCAACACTGCACAACGCTGAGGTGGCTGGGCTGTTTGAATGCGGCCATGGCGTCGACGCAAAGGGAACCGGCTGGGAGTAAGGCGAGGCGAGCATGAGCTCGGCGGCGTTGTCGTGAAGCCGTCACCGTGGTCGACAGCGGCGGGGAAGCACAGACGCCAATGAAGTTTGAAGAAAAATTGGAGCTCGGCCGCAAAGAGCAAAGGACCAAAATCAGTCGCATACAGGAAGCGAAATGCAAAATTAATGTGGGGAAGAATAGGCAGGATGACCTTGCGCACAAGATGACACGAACGACGCTTGGCGAGGTGGTCCGAGGCAGCGGCGAGATGGAGAGAACACGGCGGCTGGTGTCGAGACAGAGCTCCGATTTATGGCGCGTTCCGAGCGTTTGGACGAAGGAGAGTGGCCGGGAGCGGCCAAAATGGAATCGGAACCGCGTGGCAAACTCGGTGCTCCACTTTATAGAACGTATGGAGCACTGGATCGACGGTAACGAGCGCGAGTAGTGCGACGGCCGGCGGCACAAAATGCGGCATTATTGTGCAGGTAATGGTTGAAACGGATGGGTAATGAGGTAGTGGAGATAAGGGCCTTCATTGGCTTTGAGTGCTTATTTAAACGAAGAGAAACGGGCGTCTTTTCAGAACTCCATAACTCGGCCATGGCTGCTCTTGGCTCGTGCCTGGTTCGTGCACACGGAAGAAGAAGAGGTGGGGGCGACCTGGGCTGGGCCAAGGAGTAGCCAAGTGGAGAAGGAAGTTGAGCTGGCTACATGGGCCAAGAGAAAGGAGCAGGGTGGGCTGGAGAGGAAAGACCAAGAGGCCAGGCCAAAGAAAAAGAAAGGTTGGAAGGGCCGGAAGGGATGGGATTTAGCACAGATTGGGATTAGGAATTAATTTTTATTTTTTGAATTGAATAATTGCATAAATGCAAACAGTCTTTCAGAAAATGGAAAATACAGTTTAAAAAAAATTCTATTTTAAATTTACTTTTAATTTTTTTTGTACATGTTTTTTAAGCTATAAAATTTTAAAAAAAAATAGTGAAATAATTAAATATGCAAAATTAAGAATTTTTACGGTGTTACAGTCATGGAAGTGCATGTACTAAGAGTTACTGGAACTAAAAGGACCGAAGTCGTGGAGCTTTTATATAAGAGTGGCTAAAGAGAGAGGATGGGCTCGTGTTGTTGGCACCAGTATTTCAGAAAGTTGCTTCCGACCATACGATGATAGAGGGAGCCGTGGATGCTATTGCGGAAGAAGTTTGAGAGTCCAGCCGCAGCCATACATCCTTATTGAGCCAAAATGTAGGTGAGAAGGAGGAGACAATGCAAGATAAACAAGGTGATGCTCCCTTACCGCAGATGTAGGAACCCATGGGTATTGCGGACGAAGGAGGACATATAGAAAGGTTGGTGAAAAGAATAGAGGCAAAGGACTGGGAGTATGGGGCTTGATCTGATGATAATATTTGTGTTGATGGCGAGGTTCGACGTGATGAGCATTACCCTGATGAGTTAGAGGACTACCGTTCGAAAATGTAGTAGTGAATGATGGTGATAGTGTTGAATGGGAGTATGGTGACAACGAGGTGCAATTAAGGGTAATTTACAAAAGTAAGTGGGAGGTACAGGAGGCTGTGAAGGAATGAGCAGTGTCAATGCGGAGACCATTTAAGATTGCTAAGTCAGCACACGGGTTTATGACGTTAGGTGCAAGATGGAGGGGTGCCTATGGCTTGTTCATGCGTACCAGCCTAAGTGAGACACCGTTTGGAAGTGCTCTATAGTTATTCTGCATACATGTGTGATGACAGAGTCTATGCAATCGCATAGAAACATCTCTTCAGGCTTTGTTACAAATGTAATGTACGGAGAGACCAATGGCAACCTGGATCTCGAATCTCATTCTATTATATTTGCAATAGAGTAGAGATTCCAGTACATCACAAGTTATGTGAAGGCCTGGAGGGCGAAACAAAAAGCCCTCGAAGCTAGATTCGGTACGTACGAAGACTCATATCAGAACCTGCCTGACATGCTTCAAGCCATCAAGGAAGAATCCTATGACAGTTGTGGATATTTTTGAGCAGCCCTCGCAGAGTTTCCTATGGAAGATGGTTCTGAAGAGAGTATTTTTCGCATTCGGTGCGTGCATCAACACATTCAGACATTACCGACTGTTGCGTTGCGTGGACGGCACATTCTTGAATAGGAAGTACAAGAGGCAGATTTTGACTGCCATTGGAGTAGATGGCAATAATCAAGTTCTTCCCGTCGCGCTGGCTTTTGTGGAGAGTGAGAACACAGATAGCTAGCTTTGGTTTTCTAAAAAACGTAAAGGCCAAAATCATCAGCCACCAACCTCGAGTTTGTGTAACACATGATCGTCACCCTAGGTTGTTGAAGGCAATTCTGCAGCTGCAGCAAGGTGAAGATGAGCTGACGCTGCCCCCACTTTATCAGCCCTGCATTGATTACACACTGCCTATAAAATCACCGGCCACCCAGGTAGTACTATTTCGATAGCCCAACCTCCACTCCATTGCAATGATAGACAGAGGAATCACCTCAAGCCGTGGGAGGGGTAGACGGGGAAGAATGGGTTAGATCGCACCTCGAGGCGCTGACCCTTCATGGTTTCAGGACTGCGACCCTTCACTTGAGCTCCATCAAATCTACGGTCTTCAAGACCCTGATCCCCCTAGCCCAGATCTTCCTATTCGAACAAGGGACTGCTACAACCCTAAAAATCCAATCCACGATGACCTCCCACTCTGCCCCCTAAAGTGGCCAATATGCAAGCATGACCTCGACGCCGTTATGCAGGTTTGCGACAAGTCCAATGTCAGCCCAGGACGTCGTTTCTACCGATGCTCTCTATTCATGGTAACCGCAACAACTCTTACATACCATTCGGCATATGATTCGATATATGACACGTACTCTTACTTACAGACCGAGGATTACAAATTCACTGAATGGGTGGACGAACCGTTTCCCTTAGATACTGAATGTTACATCTACAAATTACTGGTACGCCTTGATAAAAAGGGAGAGGAGCTCACTGAGGTCAAGAACGAAAACGAACAGCTCTGCAGGCAAAATTTGGAGCTTCAGACCCAGAACGATGACCTACGCCATCAAAAGTTCAGGGAGAGGAACAATGAGAAGGCCGTCCATCTCGGTAGCGACTACCACACTTATTGCTGCTGCGGCAGTGCCAACTACAGTTGTGCTTGCCACTATTGTGACCAGCAGCCTCGTCTATGCCGTCCTAAAGATCAACACTCCCTGTGTGTGCCGTACGGTTACCCATTCGAGCTTTAGTCCATCCCGCCCTTTTACAATTCCAAAAGGCGCACTTGTATCGTACTTTTGTCTATATTCGTGGTTGCTCTGTGCCGCTATTTGTACCATCCAAACTACAACACGAACATGGACATCGAACCAAACTGTATGAACAAAACTGTATGCGTAATGTAATCCTTCTGTTTATTATGAAATGGTATTTTTCATTCATTTCGTTTTGTTTGAACATTACACATACAATGATTTTACCAGTTCCGAGAACAACATCAATGGATATGACAACACAGTCTGCCCCCTACATATCGCCATTTTGACTGATGAACTATCGACATATTTATGTTACTATTTTAAAAGGCGACAGAGTTCTGTCACTAATCAAATTAGCAGCAGAGATCCTAGCGTCGTCTACATCATAAAATCGCCACAGAGCAGCACAATTTTTTTGGCTTATTATTTTTACATTTTTCATGTATTATTTTTTTTTAAAAAAATCCATCACTTTCTTACCTGTTGCTTCCCATTACTTATCTCTACTACTTCTAATTAGGAGTTGGTGGCAGTGGTCCGTTCTCCTTTAGAGTATCTGATTTGTTGTATCTGAAATGAACGGCTGAGATAGAAGAGGATTTAATCATATATCTTAGATGAAAGGATTTTATCATATCTTTTTTGAATAGAAATATTATTTTAGCATATCTCTATTCACATATTCTTACTATGGAAGGAATTTATTCATATATCTTATAAATGGAAGGATTTTCTCATCATGTCCTATATGGATAGAAGGATATACTTACTATATCCCATAATACGGGAATTCTATCTCATCATATCTGGAAATGCATAGATTAAAAGAAAAGAATCACGCAACCAAATCATGTGCCAATCACGAAGATGTCAGGGAGACCTGGCTTCCATCCGCCTGCGTGCGCTGCCTTCTGCTTTCATTTACTCCCTATTAGAGGGCACCCACTCTCATTTCCAAGAGGAGAGGCTGGTCGGTAGTGGAGACACATGCAGGAAGAGAAGAGAAGAGAAGAGAAGATAAAGGCTGCATGCAAGAAGCAAGAAAATTTTCTGCAAGAGGAAGGCAATAACTTTCTCGTCCTTCACTGGTAAGAATTGATCTCTCTCTACTAATTCTAATTAAGAGTTGGTAGTGATCGTCCGTTCTCCTTCAGAGTACTTGATTCGTTGGATCTAACATGAACGGTTAAGACGGAAGAGGATTTAACCCGATAATCAAATCTCTTCGCAGGAACAAACTTTTCCTACTATTGAAACATAACTAAAGTTAGTGTTCTTTGCAAATAAATTTTTTATCGCAAATTTAGTTTTCGTTGCAACGCACGGACACATGACTAGTGTGCACAAATCTCCAGTTCCAATCCCACAGCGAGCGGCGACAGGAACTGGATGCACGTGAGGGCCAACCGGCGAACTCTTGGTTTCCAAGCCGTGCCATCGCTGTCGTGAGTCATGACCGAAGCTGCCAGGAGAAGAAAAAGAGGCCCTGACTGACGGTGTGGAATGTACTATATGCCGGTCATGCCTCCCCAGGATACTTCGCCCCGCGTTCCAGCAACCCTCACGCTCCACCTACTTCGCCGCCTCCTCTGTTCCACTTCCGCCGCTGCGAAGTCAAGATCGGGGACAGATGATGCTTCGGTGCTTCCCTACCCTGCCCAATTCTTCACTTTGACTTGTTCTCTCATAAGTGAGTACTTTCTTCCCCTCTCTCCTTTCTTACCCTCAATCTTTTTCTAACCTATCTATCTTTCAGCGCGTTCTTTGTCACTTGATTTGTTTTTTTTCTCATCTTAAGATTGGTTCCAATATAGAAAGATAGTTTTGATGTGGTGATATGTGTGCGTTTAATCCTGTTGCGCTGATGCATTTTTAGTCGGGGATGTAGTTGAATTACGAGATCTTTGTGCGCTTGTGCTAAGAACAGGAGGATCAAGACAGGAAAGAAGGTAAATGGAAGCCAGGATGAAGAAGAAGAGCCTCGAGTGGGATCTGAACGATTGGAGATGGGATGGCAACCTGTTCCTGGCCACGCCGTCGAATGCCAACGCTCCGTCGGGGTGCAGCAACAGGGAATTGGGCCGAGCTGAGGGGGAGATTGATTTTGGTTTTGTTGACAAGAGGAGGAGAGTCGCACCGGAGGATGATCGTGAGGAGTGCAGCAATGTTGCAACTACAAATCTAGACCATGGCAGAATGGTTATTCAGAGAGGGCAGAGCAGCGAAGAAGAGAGGCAGAGCAGCGAAGAAGAGAGACATAGAAAAGGTGCCTGTTCTAGTTCTGCTCCATCTTGCCAAGTTGACGGCTGCCAGGCAGATCTCACCAACGCTAGGGACTATCATAAGAGGCACAAGGTGTGTGAAGTACATACCAAGTCGAGTGTGGTTCGTATCAAAAACATAGATCATCGATTCTGTCAGCAGTGCAGCAGGTTAGTCAGCAATTTCTTTGTGAAATTAACATTGCTGATCAAGTTGCTTGTACCTTGAGCATTGCTTAATTTAGTACTTTCATTCTCTTTATATCATCGTATTTTAGCTAATTTAAGTGCCTTCATCCGGATCTGTTCTCTGGTCACAATTTCGTTCTTTGATTATCTGATTATATTATTCTCTCTTGAGCTACATACTAGAATGCATCCTTTTCCTATGGTAGCAAAAAAGGAAAGCTATTATTTTGAAATAAATCATGAACAATTGAATATAGGTATAAACCTCTTCTTACCTTTGTACTCCCTCCAATAAAACCTATGTGATGTCCTAAAATTTGTGCAGTCAAACTATTTTAACTTTGATCAACAGTATTTTATTAATACTAGTAAATGTCTGTGCATTGCAACAGAAAACATTTTTAATCAAATCATGCAACATATTTACGAAAATAAAATTGCACTATTGAGTTGCCATGAGGAGGGAGATGTGGGGAATGGCCTAGTCGGTGGGAGCGGGTGTGAACAAATAGAGAGAGATGTGGTTGGTTTCCTTTCTATTCGCGAGAGTTGGGGAGAGCATCTCGCATTTCACGGCCCAGATGTCGGCGCACTACTTTTCTTAGAGAGGAGAGGGGGGACGGACGATCACCACCAATTTGTATTTATATATTAGTAAAGATATAGATCGGCTATATGGAAATGATAGTACTATTTGTCTCAAAAATTACTTCCGTAGTATTATAATTTTATCAAGTTTGACAAATATATTACAACAAAAATTGGTGGTCAAAAGTTGTGTTTAGGGGACCTTGTCAATGCCTAAAACCTCACTTATATGTGACTGGGGGTAGTCATAATTACAACTTACAAGAAATGAAGAAGTTAAAAAGAAAGTAGTTGCTTGAATAGTAGTTAAAGTGATGGTTTTAATTAATGATTGGCATTTGTGGAAGGTCAGCCATGATCAATGTTGTATCTAATCAGCAGCTGAAGGCCCACTTGATGATGTGGCATAACAGAGTTTCACCTCTGCGTATTAGAAACAAGAACATATTGTTGATTTTTGGATAATTCAATGGCATGGCTGGGTGGTGACAATGGAATTCATAATTGTCAAGCACATGGGCAGAACCAGGGGGGTGTCAGGTATGCCCCGGCACCCCCAAAAATTTGAGAAACTTCAAAATTTTATCTCTTCAATAGGCTAAATTTATTGATTGAATTGGTTTTAATTTTGGTGATTTGGGATTTTTAAGACCTTAGAACTATTTGTATTATACTTTTAGCAAATTTCAAATATATATATATATATATATATATATCGAATTTATGATGATACCAAATTATTGCACAAGACTATAGAATTGTACGTGTGAAGTGTGCACCCCCATCAAAATTTTTCTAGTTCCGCCACTGGTCAAGCATGATACTAAATTTAAGGTGTACGTGAAAACGAGGAGACATGAGTGTAACAGAAATTCAGATTTTCACATGTTGAAATATATTTTCCATATCTTTTCGTTGAGCCATGAGCTGAAATAAAAGGAATTATTTGACATGCCTTGTCAGGTTTCACCTTCTTCAAGAATTCGATGAAGAGAAGAAGAGCTGCCGCTCACGTTTAGCAAGACATAATGGAAGGAGGAGGAAAGTCCCAGCCCAGGCAGGTGGGGCTGGGAATTCCTTGAATGAAAACCAGTCTTTAACCAACACCTTACTCCTGTTGTTGAAACAACTTTCGGGGCTAGATTGTAAGCTGCTCGAATTCTATGAACAATTTTATATACAGTGATATTTCAATCCATATGCAATCCAGCCATGGTCATGCTAACTGCATTGTTATGTTGGTGGCAGCCAGTAGCTCAACTGAGCAAAACAATGGTCCGAATTATTTGGTTAATCTTTTGAAGAACCTTGCTGCTATTTCTGGAACACAGGCATATCAAGATATCCTAAAGAATGCTAATTCTGCTGCAATAACATCAAATGCTGGTAGCTATGTTGCAAATGGCTTTACCATACACGAGCCGACTAGACCAACAATTCCTGTAGGCACTGAATCGTCAGCAGGTAAAACTCTTGATTGCCTGTTGCTGTTGCGCAAGGCAAATAAGTATGGCATCTTTGAAATAAATAATGTGTGCATGGCTTAACATGTATTGTCAGAAGGCCCTCCAGATAAAAGACGTGTGCAGAATTTTGATTTGAATGATGCTTACGTCGAAGAAGATGAGGTACATTATTTAGGTTTATTCTTTTAGCTGTCTTCCTGATGTTTAATTCCGACTTAAGCTGCAGTATACCTGATGCCCATAACATTTCCAGGGCCGAACAGATAAAATTGTCTTTAAGCTCTTTGGGAAAGAGCCGAAGGATTTTCCTGTTGATCTACGTGCACAGGTCATTTACCATATTGCAAACTGGAATAATGTTTCTCTTAACAATGTTATCCTTGAGAAGATATTGAGTTTCTCATGCTGCTTTAGTCTTTGATCAAATTTGTTTCGATTTATAGATCCTAGACTGGTTGTCACATTACCCAAGTGATATGGAAAGCTATATTAGGCCTGGTTGTGTCATTCTAACTATCTACCTTCGTCTCCCTAATTGGATGTGGGATAAGGTATCTTTATACAAACAGTGCTCTAGATATGCATATCTCTTCTCTATGGTGAATAAACAGCATACTAATGCAAAATCTAAAGGATAAAGAAGCATACTTCTTACTTACTGTTATTTTTTTTTGTCTGAATTTGTCTAAAGCTTGATGCCGATCCAGCTCCTTGGATAGAAAAGCTTATTAGCATATCCGTTGATAGCTTCTGGAGAACAGGATGGGTGTATGCTAGGGTGCAGGACCGCCTGACATTGAGTTGCAATGGTTTGTTCTCCTTATTTGGAACACTTATTTTGATCTCATTCATCCCTGTTCCTTGTAGATTTTATTTTCATATACTTGAGCACCAGCTTCTTACTTTTGTTGTTTCCCATGTTTTGGCAGGTAGGCTTATGTTAGTGTCTCCCTGGCAACCTGTAATAGGTGACAAGCATCAGATATTGAGTGTAACCCCTATTGCGGTTGCTTGTTCTTCAACAGCAAATTTCTCAGTGAAAGGTTTCAACATAGTTCAACCAACCACAAAGTAAGTTTTTTGTGACATTTAATAGTCTTCACTGACCCAAATTTTTTTAACTGATATAATGTTGGTATTTATTCCAGATTACTTTGTACATTTGGTGGGAAATATTTAATCCAAGAAGCAACACAGATACTACTTGATAATACGACGATGCAGCAAGGTCCTCAATGTCTAACCTTCTCTTGCTCCTTTCCTAGTACAAGTGGAAGAGGGTTCATAGAGGTGCATGCTATGATTGTTTCTTTATATGTGTGCTCTTTTTCCTTTTTACATTACTGAATTTCTCGATTGTTTTTCCAGGTTGAAGATTGTGATCAAAGCAACCTTTCCTTTCCCTTTGTCGTTGCTGAAGAATCTATATGTTCTGAGATTCGAATGTTGGAGCATGAATTGAATTTAATTGCATTCGGTGACACCTTGGAAGGAAGAGAGGATCTGATGGCTTCTCGCAACCGAGCCTTAAATTTTTTACAAGAAATCGGTTGGCTTCTCCGAAGGTGCCACACACAAGCTACATCTGAGACACCACAATATTGTACTGAGGGTTTTCCTGTTGCAAGATTTAGATGGCTGCTATCCTTTGCGATTGATCAGGAATGGTGTGCTGTTGTAAAGAAGCTTCTGGACTCCTTGTTCCAAGGTAATATTGATCTAGGTGTCCCCTCGCCAGTTGAATTTGCCCTGGGAGAAGATTTAATTTTCACTGCTGTCAACAAGCGGTCAAAGCCTTTGGTTGACTTTCTCTTAAGATACAAAACAAATTTTGTACCGGTGGACAGTGGAGCCGTGGCTCCAGTTCGGTTCTTGTTTACACCTGACATAACTGGTCCGTCAAATATTACACCTCTTCATATTGCAGCCACAATCAGTGATGCTGCTGGTGTTTTAGATGCTTTAACTGATGATCCTCAGCAGGTACTTACTCTAAACTCTCATGGTGAATGTATTTACTGAATTGATAAATGTATCCCCTTTTCTAACCTGTCTTAGCTTCCTTCCTCTTATGAAAACTGCACAATTACACTCAAAGCAGCTTAAAATTTGAGAAATTTTACAGTAGATAACATAGGTAGTAATTAGTATTAGTAGAAATCAAATCTAACCATTCATTCCTCAAGGGTATTTTAGACTTTTCCTAATTCGTTCACAGTTTTGGATTCATCGAATACCTAGTGATCTTCATAGACTTCTTATCCATTCATCCACCATTCATCAGGATCATAGGATGTGTTTTACCGTAGAGGACAAATAGTATGATGGAATTTTTTACCCTTTTACCTCTCTCTGAATTTTACTACCAATACTACAGGTGGTAGTATAACTAGATCTAAATTGATTTCGACCATTAGATTCAAAGAAATGGACGGCTTATATTGATTTTAATCCACTGTAAAGAGCTCTAAAATTTATGATTCCTAGTGTACCTTTATTGGGAATAATAGTAAACCAAAGTTTAGTTCAAGAACCTAATTCTGCATGTGAAACATTTTTCATCTGAAGACATGGTCCCGTACAAATTTATTTTCTACATCTCAATAAAAAAACAAAAGAAATTTTGTCAAAACTTAGTTTGTGTGATAATCAAGTCCTGAAAGGTTAGATAACCGTTTTGTGAGTGTTGAGTAGATCTTGTAGAGGTATATTGTATCACATCAGAGTTCTACATGAAGTGTTGGATCAAAGATGGTTTGGTTTACCTTCAACCTTTTTCGTTTACTTTGGGGATTTTTCGCGAACAAGAAAACTATGGCTACTTTTGGCTCCTACCTGCAATTTTTATGCCTTTTTGTTTTGATTTTGAACTCTGCCTAAATGTCACAGCTGGGAATCAATGCGTGGAAGAATGCTCGTGATGCTACTGGCTTCACTCCAGAGGATTACGCTCGGAAGAGAGACCACATATCCTACATTCAGATGGTTCAGAACAAAATTGACAGCAGGTTACCCAACGCCCATGTGTCTGTTGCGATGCCCAGCACTGATATCAGTGTAAAGCATGCGAGTCCATTGAAGTCTGGTCAAACCACATTTGATGTGCAAAAGAGCCAACAGAGCGGCAAGCGACCACTCAGCTGCAGACAGTGTGTCCAGCACCTTGCTTACCGTCCCCATTCAAACAGGTTTTTGTCGAACAGGCCTGCGGTGCTCTCCTTGCTATCCATTGCCGCTGTTTGTGTCTGTGTAGGATTGATCATGCAGAGCCCACCGCACGTTAGCGGTATGAGGGGTCCTTTCCTCTGGAATTCCCTACTTTCAGGCCCCAAGTGATAAGACCGCCAAGCACCTACAAATGCAGTTCAATTGTACCAGTGTATACATTGACGATGCTTGTGCCCAGAGTGATATGTCGGTTCTTGTAACATAGACTTTTTAGACCAAAGTGCAATTCTGTTTATTGCACAAGCTATGGAATGCCGAACTTCCTAACTAGAAACTCCATTGCATATGCATCCTGGCTGAAAGCAAACTTTTACTTGCTGTGATGGAGAGAGAGAGAGAGTCAAACGAGCTATAGCTGATGATTCGGTTATGTCCAACGGGAGTAGCTGCAGGTAGCAGCTTCCAAATACTCTGTTTACTGCTCATTGAGTAATAGTCGTACTGACACTATCACAAAGAAGAAAACTAATGTATAGCAATGATGCAATGGTGCGGATCATATTGAAATTCAATCGAGGTGGATGGCTGGCCGATGATAGCTCAGAGTTTAAAACTTAAATTTTGGAAAATAGCTGCAATTGCCTAGCTTAATTTTTTAGAAAATTATATATGTTCACAGCAAAATCGTAGATCTAGGTCGAGTAGCATGGTAGGCAACAAAATTCTCACTTCTTCCCATTACTTTAATTCCATTTGTATGAGAAAGGATCTTGTTAGTAATATCGCCAGCTGACAAATGACATCGATTCTAATGAAACACAGTGGCTCCAAACTAACTACCAGTAATCTGATTAAGACACGCTAGTCTTAGTCGCTTACCAAACCAACACCTAACGCGGAAGGAACAGAGACGTTGCAATCAGAAAAGGTCACCTGTTTTCTCAGAAGAAGCTAGTCACCAGCCGTGCCTTGGCAAAAGCCGTACGCAAGAGTGCTAAGCATTCACAGATCGAAACATCATGCTGAATAGAATTGTTCTGCACAACAGTCGAAAACCAAAAGGCAGATAGTTTCATTTCTTAGGTAGTTTCTATCTTTTCTTCACCATTACATGAGCAGAAAAAACACAAGCAGCACACCCACAGTACAAGCTCATTTCACACATAAACACTAGGCATAAAACCTTACACAATGTCTACTTAAGCAATGAATACTAAATTGCGGGATTACTTGTTGTGATTGCAGATTAAGATCAGAGACAACATCACAGTGTGGTAGATAAATGTTGCAAAATGGAGCTGGCTGCAAGCTTTTCCTAGGCAGCAGGCTTCTCCCACTTGAGTGGCTTCACCACCTCCCAAGTGAAGTCTGGATCGTCCCTCCCAAAGTGCCCGTACGCTGCCGTCTTCAGGTAGCGGCCGTTCCCACCTCTCTTCAGGTCGAGGCTGATGATGATCATCCCTGGCCTGAAATCAAAGTTCTCCATGACAATCTTGAGGATCTCCTTGTCAGGGATCTTGCCTGTGCCGTATGTGTCGACAAACACCGAGAGTGGTTCTGGCACGCCAATGGCATATGACACTTGGACAATACAGCGGCGGGCAAGGCCGTTAGCAACAATGCTCTTGGCTGCCTGCCTCGAGATATATGCTCCACTGCGGTCAACCTTGGTTGGGTCCTTTCCAGAGAAAGCGCCACCACCATGGGCTCCCCAGCCACCGTAAGTGTCAATGATGATCTTCCGGCCGGTGAGACCTGCATCTCCATGAGGCCCACCAATGACGAAGCGACCAGATGGATTGAGATGGAAAATGGTCTTCTCGTCAAGGTACTGCTCTGGGATGACAGGCTTAATGACATGCTCCTTCAGGTCAGCAGCAATTTCGTCATTGGTCACAGTCTCATCGTGTTGGGTAGAGATGAGCACGGTGTGTACACGAATAGGGACCATGGCACCATTGTCATTGTGGTACTCTACAGTCACCTGGGTCTTCCCATCAGGCCTCAGCCAAGGGCAGGCCCCATTCTTGCGGACCTCAGTGAGATGAGCACCAAGCTTGGTAGCAAGAACATGACTGAGGGGCATCAATTCAGGGGTCTCATCAGTTGCATATCCAAACATATGCCCCTGGTCACCAGCACCAATCTCCTCAGGGCGCTTGGTGAAGTGGCCATGGACAACCTGCGCTATTTCAGGGGACTGCTGCTCAATGTTGACAAGCACCTTGCAGTGGTCAGCATCAAGCCCTACATCATTGGACACAAAACCAATGCCACGGCAAGTATCCCTGACAATCTTCTCATAGTCAACATTGGCCTTGGTAGTGATCTCACCAAAGACCATGACCATGTTGGTTTTGGTGCATGTCTCACAAGCAACCTTGCTATCAGGGTCTTCAGCAAGGCATGCATCAAGAACTGCATCAGATATCTGGTCGCAAAGCTTGTCAGGGTGTCCCTCATTGACGGACTCAGAGGTGAAGAGGAAGGTGTCAACTTCGGCCATCTTCTTTTTACCTGCATAAAATGGTGATTCATGTGTGTATCTCAGAACATAAATGGTATCATAAGTAAAATGGTCCAGATTCCAAAGGTTACAAGGACTGCTTTAAATGCACAGATTTGATGATTGACATTCATCCAAACCCTTCTAACAAAATGTCATCTCGTGAATTGCTCATTACTGTCTGCAGCAGTGAAAATGTGCCCAAGTCAGTGTCCTCCCCGATTTTACCAAGTCGGCAGTGGGCATATGGAACATACCAAAGCCTACTTGAACCAGCCTATAAGCATCAACTTGTCCAAGTAGGACAAGATTCCACGAACAAAAGAATCACCCATTGCACTCGATTCCCTACCATTACAACCTGCGAATCAGCATTTGGCATCATAGAAGCACCAAAATCTCCACAAAAAAAGTTTTGTTCTTAGGATTCTAAGAACAATATAATCCACTATTATTCACAGCATGAGCTATCCAGTAGCACCACCGAACCACTCCTTCCCAATTCATGGTTCAGCACTAAGCAAATGCACATCGTAGGAGCATAAAAAAAACTGTCCTTTGATCCTTTCCACTTCCCAATAGTGTGCAGAAGCATATCAAAGTTGCAAGCTTTTTTTTTTTTGGAAAGAACCGGCTGGAGCTCTGCCAAGAAGAGGAGCAACAAGTACAAAGTTTGAGGCAGATGCCCTGTCAACATTTGAGAAAATATGACTACATGAAATTTTGAAAAGAGAGAAAAAAAAACTGTTGTCGTGACGTACGTTAATAATCTGACAAAATAAACAGAAGATTGCAGCCATGAGTCCCTTGTGAAATTGTGACGTAGCTTAATAAATAGAAAGTTGAAGCTTTTGGGGCACGATTAGATTTGTAGATTAAAAACATCACATACGCCTAACGCTAATCCATCCATAAATATTAGAAGTAACACTTAATAAAAACAATAACGGCTACACTAGATGGCTATATGCCAAGAACTTGGCATGAACAAGGGCCTCCAAATCCCCAATCAAAAGGAGCTAGAAACAACAAATTGACCAGGAAACAGCCGCAAATCCCGCCCCGAAAAGCTGAAGCAAGGAATCAAGAACTGGCCGCTTCTAACCCTTAAGTCCGGACGACAAAACCCAAGAAACACGAAATGGCGAAACGAAAGAACAATCAATAGCGGAGTACGATACACGCGTCAGACCGAGACGAGTATAGCACCGGAAGCAAAACTGACGGGGAAAAAAAAAGAGAATAGAACGGCGGAAGGGCGCCTCACCTTGGCTTGTTGTGGCGGCGGCGAGGCGAGGTGGGGAGGGAGGCCGGTTAGGCAGGCAAGACGGGAACGACGATATACGAGATCCGACCCGCTTACCAGCCCGACGCACGGTCATCGTCGTACCGTGGACGCGCGTGGCGTTTATATAGGACGCGGCGCGGCTTCCGGGCGGTGAACCGGATCCCGTGCGGGAAGCCGGCGGAACGCCGTTGGATGGGATCGAACGGCGGCAGAGGGCTGGAGGAGTTGCGCCGTGCCGTGCGGGACAGCGACCCATACCAATCAAGTTGTGGTTCGCTCGCACTCGGGAGAGGGTGGGTGATGGGGCCGGCAACTGCGAGTGGAGTCGGCGTCGCTCTCCCCCTGTGTTTTGCTCACCAACCCACCATGGCTCCATCTTCTACGGCTGTCTCGCTGCGGTCGTCGTCGTCTTCTAACTCTTCTTGATTTAATTGGTGTAGTGCAAAAATATTACGATAGATGTTTTCATAGATCGTTCAAGTTTCATGCATGACGTGTAATAGGTGTTGGTGGTGTTAGCTTTTTGTTTAGGTGGGGGCAAATGCTGCTATACAGTGAGTGAGGACAATTGGTTAATGTAATTATGTTAGGGTTTACAATACACGGATCACGTGACTAAATCTTACGAAAATATAGTGAAAAAGATCTATACAAATAAGAAATAACCTATCAAACCCGTGGTTGTTGTCTATCAAACTCTTGTTACCCAGAAGATTATGATAAACCATAACGGCTATTAGCCTATCTAATGTTTGATGTGCCAGCTTCTTATATCAAGAATTTATTTTTTCCAAGCGTATTTCCAGATTATTATAAACGCAACGTTTACATTCATTCTTTATGCATAGACGGAACTAGGCCCCAAAAAATTTGAGAAAAGCAAAAAATTCATCTAAATTTTTTGACTGAATTGGTTTCGATTTTAGTGGTTTAGAATTTTTAAGACTTTAGGATTATTTGTATTATACTTTTAGCAAATATGAAATCGTTGTATAAAACTATAGAGTTGTACGTGTCAAATGTGCATCTCCATAAAAAAAATTTAGTTCCACCGCTATCTTTACGACATCCTGGCTCTGCACTGCAGTCAAATGTTGATGTTGTTGTTTCTCCTTATCTATTTTGTATAAATTGCATGTTGAGCATAGCATATTTGCATCAATCACTGGACAATTTTTTCTGCATACCTTTTTTTCAACTTGACCAGCGCAGAGCATGCTTGAATTCTTAACTCCTTGAAAGAATGCATGGTCGCTAAACAATCAAACGAGCCTAAGCAAATTATTTGTGAAACTGAGCAAGAATTAATAAAAGGAAAATATAGGTTAGGACTAGAGGTCGGCATTAGGCCGCTCTTTTTCGGGCCATCGAGGCCCCGCACAACCCACATTGGAATGGGCTTGCCAGCACAGCACGGTTGCCTAGTCCAGCATAGCACGCCACAGTGCGCGACAGTGCCGTGGCACAACATAGCCCACGCGGCAGCCAGCAGGGCTTGTGGCACACGGTCGGCGGGGATGGGGGAGGGGGGTCATGTACTAAGGATGTAACATTCCAAAAAATTGGATTTTAGAATGTTTAAATTTGAAAATTCACCATTTGCATTTTTCCTGAATTAATTTCAGCTTAATTTGAATTTTCTATTTATGAAAGGATTTAATTTGACTAATCTATTCATCAAACAAAAGATTTTTAGTTTTAGTTGGGTTCATTATCGCAAGGAATTTTTTCGTATTTTGGAGATTTTTCAATTTATTTGCTATTTATTTGAATTTATTTTCTTTTATTTGAATTTCTGGAATTATGTTAATTCGAAAAAGGTTTTTATTTTCGAAATTCCTTCTGGGCCGAATTCCTTCCGCCGGCCCGTTTCCCTTCCCCGTGGCCCGTTTCCTCTCCGCCGCCGCCTGCCACCATCTTCCCTCTCGGCGCTTCGCTGCACCCGATACTCTCGCCATGGCCGTCAGATGGGCGACACGCGTGCGGCTGCGATTCGCCACGTCGCCCCACGCCGCCGTCGCGAAACCCTAACGTGTCGCGCAGAATCTCGGCGTCCGTGCCGACGCCTCCCCGAGCTATTTAAGCCGCACGCACCGACCGAGGTTCGCCTCCTCGCGCGCACCGCCGCCGCCTCAAGCCGCCGCCGAAGTCGCCTGTCGCGGAGATATTGCTCGCGAAGTCCTTCGTCGCCGCCGAAGCAATCCGCCGCGTCGATCTCTTCCTCCGGTGAGGCTCGCGCGTTCTTTGGTTCCGCCGTTCTCCCTTTTTCCCGCGTCCTTTTGCCCCTAGCCCGTGGCGTTAATCACACGCTGCGTGCGCGCCGAGGCCTTCTTCTTCGCCTCCGGCCTTCCGCGCCAAGACGCCGCCTCGCGTCGTCGCTCTCCGTCGATGAGCCGTGGCCGTCCGATCTTGCGCTAACGCCCAGATCGGTCGCGTCGCCTCGTCTCCGTCTTGCGCGTCGCGCCGCCTCGTTCCGTGCGGCCGCGTCACCCGCCCACGTGGCCCAGCCACGTGTGCCCTAGCCCCGCGTGGCACGCCACGTCAGCATGGTCTGCCACGTCGCCCCCAGATCCCCTCGGTGGACGCAATCCACCGTGAACCCAGGCACTGACATGTGGGCCTCACGTGTCAGTGGCATTTCTTGTTCTTTTTATTCTTTTCCAAAAAATCCAAAATTCCAGCCAATCACAATCTGCCACGTGTCAGTCTCTCTGTTTTTCTATGATTTTCTGATCCGAGGAACTTCCAGGAGCCCGTTCTCCTTCGTTCGAGCTCCGATTCCAGTGATTCAAATTTTTAAATTCATCTAAATTCAAGATCTATCTTTCAGTACCATTATTTTCAATTTTTTGAATTTTATTTAAATTTGTTTTATTTATTTGCTCTCGTTTCGTGTGTAGACGACGCAGTCGAAGATCAGTCGAATCAACAGTCAGAGATAGAACCAGCAAGAGGTAGTGAAGGCAAGTCTTCTTTGAACATATTGGTCCCAAATTTTATGAAAATGTTATGTTATTTTTAAATTATGCATGCTTACTTTTATGCAAAGTACTTTAAATATAGTTTTAGAGTATAGTTAAATACCAGAATTTGTTATACCCTCATTGGTATTAATCATGTCAAACCTTTGTCACCCTAGTTAATACTAGTATAGTGCCTGTGCTAACGCTACGACGGCAGTATACCCGCTTATCAATTAAATGAAAAGATAAATATGAATACAACACTTAATAATAAAAGAGAAATTTAGAATTTTAAATGAATTTAGAAAGAAAAACGGACCTAAATGGAGGTCGAATAGGCGTAAAAGGCTCCCAAAGATTTTAAATCAAGAAAGAGAAAGAAAAAGAATTTTTGATCTTAGATTATTTTTTTGTAGCTTCCACAGAGAGCACAACAGCGTGCTCTCTGGCTGGCAACGAGGGCAAGAGGAGGAAGGCCAGGGGTGGCGGCGGTCGCGATGGGTCGGCAGCAGTGCGACGAGATCGCGCAAGACCGACGCGCTGGGAGGAGTCACGGTTGCGGTGAATTTCACTGGAAAAGATGACGGTGATGGCTTGGGTTACCTCAAAATTCGCGATCTTTACAAGAGGAGCACTTGGAGATTTACATGTCTGATGGGGTGGAGGAGAGCTCGACGGTTTTTATAGCACCGAAACAAGCATATTTATGGAAACCATAATTTGGGGTCAAATCAGATTGAGAGGAAATTTTGGCAATAGAGCACGAAATTTAGGGAATTAACACTATAGATGGAAAGAGGAGATTTGGTGCGGGATTGATGGAGCTTTGGAGCTTCTTTCTTGCTTTAATGGAGGGAGAGAAGAGAAGAAGCTTCTCTGGTCTGGGCTGCAACTAAAAGAAGCTACACGTAAGTTACCTTCATTTTTTTTAAATATAGAAGGATTTTTGAAAAGATAGCACATTAGGTTAAGAAATTCTAGAAAAATTCTCAAAAAAACTTTCGATTATTTTGTACTTAATAAAATTATTTTTTAAAAAATAAATTATAAATTCTTTGAGACACGCTGCGCATGAGGTCGTGACCAAGAACCTCGCCGCGTCGGCAAAGCCACCGATGGCGGCCGTGGAGCCATTGCAGGACTGCGTTCTCCCGCATGCCGCCCCATCTCTGGTTTCCTTTTCCCAAAGACGTAATGTATGGTCCTTTCCTTTTCCAGGACGTTTGTTTCCCTTTCCTTGATTCCAGGACGTTTGTTTCCTTTTTCTTGTTGATGCTGGAGGTGAAGGAAGGTCTGTTATGGGCCACATGGATGATTTCGAAAAAATATGAAAAAATAAACTGCGCTCACGACCATTTGGATCCGCAAGGAAAAAAGATAAAAATTAAACGATGCTTTCGGCCGATTATTTGGTTTCGCGAGAAAAAATTGAAAAAAATTAAGTAACACTCACAGACAGTTGGTTCCTTAGATAAAAAATGAAAACAAAAATTCAGCGCTCTCTGTGCACGCTGAAATTAGGCTCTATGGGGCTAGATCCGTAAAAAAGTCTCGAGAAGGGTCATATTCAGCAAAACAAATACGATCACAATGCCAGGACAATAAAAAATTCAAGTCTTATTTTCGTGCATGCGGATCCTCCCTGTTTATTTCCTTGTTTGATTCACCCTCCTTCCAAATATGTAGTACGTACAATTTTGGCCAGTAAAAAATTCAAATATGGTTTCCTTGCATGCGGATCCTCCTTATTTATTTTCTTGTTTGATTCGCTCTCCTTCCAAATATGTAGGTGGGGAGGTGCATTTGTGGGCCACGAGGATGATTAGACACACTAAATAATGACCATCGGATGTGGGTGAGTAAAACTGAGGAAAGATCTGAGACGTTCATTTTGATGAATGCAAGTTTCTGGGGACGTTTTGCTGGGTGCATGAACATTGAGCCATCTCTAATGAGGTGCATTATTTAGAGTGGACGTAGGAAAATTTGCTTAGGTGCATTATAAAGGGGTATAGATTAGCTATTTTATTTGGTGATATCCAGTAAATTAGCATGGAACGGTAGAATTGCTTAGTCCAGCTTAAGCGTTTCGGTATTATGCCATGATGGGAATCATTTCAAACATTGTTGAATCTTATTTGTGAAGTTGCTGCTGTGATTTAAGTAAAATAAAGTGGAAATGGTTTAGACCGGGGCGGATGGATGTTTGGCGGGTGCAGAAAGCACGAGACCTTGGTATGTGACTTTTCCGCCCTAGTCAATTAAGGACCGAAGCGTGTGTTACCATGGACCGAGCACTACCGTACAACCATAAGTCTATATGGGTACGACCAGGCTAAATAATTTGTGCGTCTCATTATTAGCTTCGCCAGTTGGTGAGTGCCAGATGTTGGCAGGCGCAAGAGGGGGCTTCTGTACTGGCAGCTAGAACTCTAACAGCGGTGAAACCTTAGCGGGCGAGGTTAATAGTGGGGTTGTACATTGTAAAGGTCTTGTCATGATCTCTCTGCCGACACACCCAAGGAAGTGTGTTAAGTGCATGGCAACAAGAGTCGATCATGTCTTGTGGGTAAAGTGTATACACTCTGTAGAGTTAAAACTACTTAAGTAGCCGTGCCCACGATCAAGGGCAGGCGAGGTACGCTTGCACATTGTAGATTTCTTGGTTTTGTTTTAAAGGAAAATGGTTGTTTTGGGAATCTGTGAGCAGATGGAACTCTCGGGTTATGGTTTGGCGGATGGAGCCAGACAGGTAGATGGAACCGCTTTAATTGTCAAATCAAATTCAATTACTATGCTATTACCTTTTGTTCAAATGATGCTTTATGAAATTACTATTAATATTTACAGTTAAACTTTGCTTTATGCTAAAAGAGCCATATTATGCCTTCAATTGTTTAGCCTTGCATATAGTTATCATGCATTATGTTTTCAAGACTTGCGGAGTACATTTTGTGCTCGCCCTTGCAACATCCCCAACCTTCCACAGAAGAGTTCGCAGAAGCTGAAGGTGACTACGATTTCTACGCTTGTGGTTATGATGAAGACGATCCGGAATGCTAGGACGCGAACCCCAGTCGATTGCCTGTTGGGCAAATGGATGGGCTTACTTTGATTTTGTTATTTCGTTTCCGCTGTTTCTTATTGAACTCAAGCTATGATGCTGCTTATTTGTAATAATTGGCCATAAGGCTAATACTCTTTTGCTTAATTAATATTATTTGATTCGTGATATGGATGTGTTGTCATCACTGTTTTCACTGTGTGTGCTAGCTTTTCCTGGACTAGCACAGGTTATACATGGAGGGTTCGGATTTGGAGATCCGGTCCCGACAAAGGAGCATTGTATACTCACGCAAGCACTATAATGTCACTTTGTACCTGTTCAAAAATAAATAAAATTTAGTTCTTTACCCCCAATATTTGTGTCCACTGTCTCAGCTCCGTGTGCTCCAGCTCCTTTTTCTCTCTTTGCAATAGTGTAAATGGGCCAGATTTGGACAGGCACAGCACGAAACCGACACGACACGACATGATTTAGGCACAAGACCCGATAAACCTATACTGTACTGGTCTAACTCGGTACGACGACCACCTCTAGTCAGGACTCAAACACTCTAAAAAGATACGTTATAGGTACAACATCGCAAATGCACTCAACTTCAAAATAACATCACAAAGAGCCGAAATTCCACACTCCCGTTGGTGAAAAGACAGTTTTGCCCTTGTAGTGTTTTGAATGTTTGGGGACGATGTTTTGAGAGGACATGGAAATTAATTAAGGCGGATCAGACACTGAACAGACAAGCATCGGCCCATCGATCGGTTCTTGCTAGCACAATTACAACGCATAAGCACGGAATTAACGCAGAGCAGACTCTGTAATGTCAATCACCCGTCCACTCCATCCTCAGCCTACTTGTTCTCGCGGCCTCCATGGCTGCCACCACACCCTTGTCGTGCCGTGTGTGCGCGCGACAGCGTCCTCCCACGAGGCCGTGACACCAGAACGTCTACTGCGCGCGAGCCGTCGAGGCCTGATCAACTAGACTCGACCGCACGCCCCTCGATCTGCCAGACTGCCACCGCTGTGTCACGCCCACTCGGCCGCCTGTTCCCTTGGAGCGGCTTTGCCCCGCTTGCAGCTCTTGCGCCTCCTAGATCTCGCGCGTTGCTATGGCCGGATTGCCAGGATGCCGATGAGCAAGATGCTGAGGCCCTAGATGCAGCGAAGAGGGTGGTGCTGTGCGGCGGAGGTCGGCCTCCATTTTGTGGCAAGAGACGGAGGAGGGGGCAGCTGGAGTTTGGGAAGAGACGGGTATTTATGTTATTTTGGAAATGCTGTAATGGAATATTTCCTGAGAGTGTTGTTTTTCCAGAATTTTCGCTCTTTATGATGTCATTTTTAAGTTGAGTGCGTTTGCGATGTTATTCCCCTAAATACGCATATTTGGAGTGTCAGTGACCTTATTTTCCCTTAATAAAATATAGGTTTCCTATTAATTAAGTACTTTTTGGGCACGGCAGTATAACTTTTGTTATGAGCTGGCTGAAGCCAAGAAACTCAATGATTGATGCTAAGACTGTTTGTTTGGACTTTTATTTCTAGTTTAAAAGAAAAAAAATTAAAGTCTAAATAAAGGGATGGTTTTTTAACTGGCATCTATTATAATATTAAAGCAGAAGCAAAAGAAGCCACCACATTGGCTCTCAAGGCTAGAAATTCCCACATTAATCGGAGTAAAAAAAGAAAGATCTACACCATTGATCATAGCGGGTCCAGATTATAACGGTGTAGATTGAAAGAGAGAGTTTGCATCATGTACAATACAAAAAAAAACTAAAAAATTCAAACTATATCTTACAAAGTTAGATATGTTATCTATCAGCTTTTGTCCTTGCTTCGGTTTCAAAGTTACGTATTAGTTTTCAAGGTCCTGTATCTGAGAAAGTATCCGTCGCTTAACATGTCATCCTTGCGGTTGCGGCTAGAGTTGTCTTTCCAGAATACATTTTTCCGTTTCCATATACTACATATCGAGTTTGCATAGATACGGATGAAAAGATTTCGTATCCGACTAGAATACGTATGTTTGCATGCCTCGCATGCCTACAAATATAGTAGTGTCCCGCAAGTTAACTAAGAAAAAAAACACAAACGTGATTTGCTTTTCATCGACTCAAAACTTGCGCCTTCTCGCTTGAGACGCCTCACGGAAAGTGTTCTTCAAGCCGTCAAACTTGCGCCTTCTCATGGAATCTTCTCATGGAAAGTGTTCTTCAAGCCATCAAACTTGCGCCTTCTCACCGGAATTTTTGTGTTCTTCAAGCCGTCAAACTTGCGCCTTCTTGCCGGAATCTTCTTGCTTGAAAGTGTTCTTCAAGCCATCGTTGAAGTCAACTTCTTCGTGTCTTCATACAACCCTTGTGTACTCCTTCTTCACATCTAATTATATTGTTATCCACATGTCTAACAGAATTCAAATTCTTCGCATCTTCACTGCCTCCTATTTTAACAATAAAAATGGAATTAATACTATTATATATCATGTACTAACTTTGCAAATGCTTTAAACTTTTTGAATGTAGGAACACTATGGCGTACAAGAAGCTGAGTGAGTTGACAACAAGGAGACAAACATGGCAAATTAAAGTGAAAATAATGAGAATTTGGGATTCAATCAATTTTCTAACTGATGAACTTATGAGCCTTGATATGATATTGATGGATGAACAAGTTTTTATCTTCAGATGTGCAGTTTTATAAATTCTTTTAGCTTCTAATATTCAATCAATTTTGTAACTGACGAACATATGAGCAGCCTTGATATCAGCTTTGTAATTTATTTTAGCTGCTAATTAGTTGATATCTTTTTGCTAGGGGGAAACGATTCATGCTACTATTTGGAATAATCTGATAGACACTTACAGACCTAAGATCATTGAGAGTTGTATCTATGTTTTCAGCAATTTCAAGGTTCATGAATCTGGCAAATACCGTACTGTGAACAATCATCTTAAAATTACTTTCATGAATAATACAAAGGTGAAAGAAGTGAAAGGATCATCAAATATTTTTCAAGAATAAAGTGTTCTTCAAGCCATCGTTGAAGTCAACTTCTTCGTGTCTTCATACAACCCTTGTGTACTCCTTCTTCACATCTAATTATATTGTTATCCACATGTCTAACAGAATTCAAATTCATCGCATCTTCACTGCCTCCTATTTTAACAATAAAAATGGAATTAATACTATTATATATCATGTACTAACTTTGCAAATGCTTTAAACTTTTTGAGCGTAGGAACACTATGGCGTACAAGAAGCTGAGTGAGTTGACAACAAGGGGACAAACATGGCAAATTAAAGTGAAAATAATGAGAATTTGGGATTCAATCAATTTTCTAACTGATGAACTTATGAACCTTGATATGATATTGATGGATGAACAGGTTTTTATCTTCAGATGTGCAGTTTTATAAATTCTTTTAGCTTCTAATATTCAATCAATTTTGTAACTGACGAACATATGAGCAGCCTTGATATCAGCTTTGTAATTTATTTTAGCTGCTAATTAGTTGATATCTTTTTGCTAGGGGGAAACGATTCATGCTACTATTTGGAATAATCTGATAGACACTTACAGACCTAAGATCATTGAGAGCTGTATCTATGTTTTCAGCAGTTTCAAAGTTCATGAATCTGGCAAATACCGTACTGTGAACAATCATCTTAAAATTACTTTCATGAATAATACAAAGGTGAAAGAAGTGAAAGGATCATCAAATATTTTTCAAGAATACTACTTTGAGTTTGTCACAAGACATGCACTACAGCAATTACTAGATAAAAGACAACAACAACAACAATTATCAGGTAAGTGTATAAATTGCGCTTTTTTTAAATCATGATTGTCAACTAATTAATCTACAAACCGTCAATTAATTAATCTTCAAAATTGGCAGATGTGATTGGATTACTCACCAAGATTGAGCCTATTGGATCAAGGATAACGAGGAAAAATACTGCCAACCCCCGACCTACAGATATTTGCGAGATTGAACTTCTCACACTAGAGTACGCACATGCGTGTGATTTACATTTAACTACACATTCAATACTATCTTCATGCATTCACATTATCACATAACTTTTCTGCAAAGTAATTTTCAGTTGTGATAAGATCAAAATAACATTATGGGGACAGTAGGCTCATTGTTTAAGTGAAGATGTAATTGGCAATCAAACAGTTGTAGTTATTACATCAGCATTAGTGGAAGAATTCAATGGTAAGTCTAAAAATATGTCGAGTTTTTATGTCTTTCCTATTGCAATGAATTAATATATACATGTGGATAAAATAGGTCTTCGTCTAAGGTCAACCAGTGCCACAAGAATTTATAAAGATATTGATATTCCCGAGACCTGGAAGCTCATTGACATGTATGAACATTGTTAATTTCTTATTAATCAAATCACAAAATACATATCCTTTTTATTGTTAATGTGAAATACTTAGTATTTGTCTTGACTATAAACTTTATAGGTGCGCAACAGAAGAAACCGTAACAAAAAATGATGAATGTACATAAATGTACTCAAGGTACACTAGAAGAACAAATGTTTTATAACAGGAGAACAATACGCGACATTATCGAAATGAATCACGACAACCCAGACAATAAGGTAATGCATCAAGACTTATTGTCAAATATAATATCAACACCTTCATAGATTGACATTTGTTTTTTTATTATCCTCCAAGACCAATTTCTTCAAATCATTAATTGTATACTCTTTTTTATGTACTAAAATATCATTTTTTGATTAATTCTGTAGGATTTTGTGTCCACATCAATTGCTAAAATTGATAAGATACTAGAAGATATTAAATGGTGGTACATGTCATGCAAAGGTTGCAACAAAAAAGTTACCAAAAAAAATGACAAGTATCATTGCGACAAATGCGGTAAATATCCAGAATAGACAATACCATTGTAAGCATATTCTACCTATTTGAGCAATGTTATTTTTATCGTATTTACTTTGCACTAACAACAATTCCATGTTAGGTATGGGATTAGACTCCAAATAAGTGATCACACAGCTATTACAAGCTGTACTTTATTTGATGATGAAGTGAAAAAATGCTCAATACATCTGCCTCAAGCTTACTCGATGCATTGGATGGGAAATCCGAAGAAGTTCCCAAGATTATACAACAACTGTGCGGAAGAACATTTATCTTCCGATTCAATGTCAACAACAAAATTTTTATTAAAGGGATGCCAAGCTATGCAGTAAAGAAAATATTTATTCCTGATGATAAGCTGGAGTTGAAGTTCTTGAAAGATAAAGATGTCAATGTAGAATTGAATTTAATCTGTTGTAGAATATATAAAATAACGATATTTTTTCAGCCCTAAAATTGGAAAAAATACTAAATTCTTTGTGCATTATTGTTGTGAGATTTGATAGATGATGAAGCAGACATCGTATTAAAAAAAGGAACAAGTAAACTGAAGGACAAAGTTAAAAAGGTTCTTAAAAATATAACATATATACGTTATCTAAACATAAGACTAACTTTTCTCAAACTTTTTTGTTTTTGCAGAAACAGACCAGCAATGATTCACCTCAAAAAAAGAGATCCAGCTCATTATTTGTGAAAGTAAAAGAGGAACCAAAAGATGAAGGTGAAAAAATGTTTACTCAACAAATTTTTGAAGACGAAATATCTTCATCAAGCGAACACAACCGTGACAATAAAAGAAAGAGAAGATATATTACAATAGAAAGTGACTCTGAAGAAGATTGCACTGCAAAAAGTACACTACAAAAGATATATTCAAAAGTTTATATCAGAAAGAAGAAAAGAGCTGATGCAAAACAACCAGAGACAAGCCTTGAAGACAAAAAATTTGATGTTGAAGTTTGAAGATGAAGACTTGGATGCCAATTATGCAAAAAGAAAGAAGCTTGAAGATGAGGACTTCCATGTTCAGTATGCCAAAGAAAATTCTCCCGTTACTACAGCCGTTAAAGTAAAAAAAAGATTGGCTACAAAAGTGGATAGCACAAAGTCACAAAATGGTGATGCAAAATATCAGAAGACAAGTGATGAATTACAGGATGAAGCATATCAGACAAGACCTAAGAGAACAAGAAAAGTGAACCCAAAGTATGCAGATTAGTTTATTATACAGTCAAATGAGTGAAGTGTAAAGCTTTAAATATGTCATATTTCAGCACTTCATTGTTAGCAACACAGAGATACATGTCTTTAGGGAAGGTTCATTGGTACAAATCGAAGTGGTAGTAAGCTCAGTGGCAGGAGAGCGTGCTGTAGCTCCCTTTGGTTGAAAAGAGAAAAAATGTAGTTAAGTATGCGAGCAGTTAATCAATAAGGTTCCACAGTTAAATACTCAGATAAGATTCATGTATCCACACAAACTATATCTATCTATTTTTCTACAATTTTTCAATATACGGCCACAATGAAGAAAAAGACCATAGCAAAGACAAAAAAAGATCTATACTCATGAACCAGTTGTCTTCCGTAATGATAGGGCTGCAACTTGCACCGTCGTACAACCACAAATTCGATTAGAACAGCCCCCACATGCGCTCATCAGATCCAGATCCAAAAATCTGGGAAGAGCTATGTAGGATCGATATACACTAAACTAGCAATCAGAGGGGGGGTGAATGATTGCGCGGAAGCTAAAACTAAAATTTTGATCTACTAAAAATTCACCCCAATTCGGACTCAAATAATTGCTTCGTATTCAACAAAACAGAGTAGATGCATTCGGTAAATTGCTAATACCCGGAGATCCAACCGTCGGATTGACCTGAAATTTGAACTGTAGAAACTAGATTCCAATACGAATCTAACAAAAAAAGAATTAGCTCGATCGGACATACAGATCAAAAGTTATTAAACTCGCAAGCATGCTGTGATAGATTATGACGAGAATTGACCAAACCCTAATTTCGTGATTAATCACAATCTACAAAAGATTAACCAACGAAACTTTCAGGAACTCTAAGTTGATACTCTAGAAAGTTTTGGATGGATCAAATCAAGATTAAACACGTTAAATCAAGAGAGACAATGAATCAATCTACTAAATCGAAACCGAAAGCAGCGACCAAACTAAAAATTCGAATCATGTAGCAAACCACGCACGAACAAACCGTAAACCGAAGCGGTCGATGAACAGTAACGCGCATGAACAGTAGCAAAAAGCGAATCATCAGAAGCGTGGATGTTTCATGTAGCCTCGCGATTTTCCTTCGCTTCGTCTCGCTCACGTGCAAGGAACTCCAAAGCGCAAGAAGAAATTGATTTTATTTCTTTTTGTCTAATTTGGTTAGAGTACTCCAAACAAAAGAGTACAAACCCTAAAACCTAGCTCTCTCAACTAAACAGGAGACAGCCCTCTCCTATTTATAATGAGCAACAGTTCGCATGCATATCCATCTCGCCCAACATAGCCCAATACATGCAAACCGCCCAATCAATAACCGCACGGACGGCCACCGCCGCACTCGCGTGACTAACCGGCCTCTATGTGCACCGTTTCAGCCCGAACGTCCCGCATGACATCCTTGACCACTAAGACCTCAGTTCCTCCCTGAACCTAGTCCCGAACCTCAGTTCCTCCATGAACCTAGTTCCGGTCCCGTCATCGACCACGTTCGCCCTCAAGCAACACCTGCACATGAGTAAACAAGAAACAACTCCGAGCACAAGTCCACGACTTGACTCAATATCAATCCATGCAACCACTCACACGAGTGCATTGCATAAAGCAAAACCATTACCATGCTATCACAAGCATATCAAGTAAAACATCCGAAATAGCACATGCCAAAGCACCACACATGCCATGAGCACAACCACTTTGCAATGCCAATTTCATCACTAAGCCAATTTTTCAAAGACATGATCTTACAATCTCCCTTGATGAAAACATTGGCAACACCACTTAGAATTGAACATTGGCATTCACCTCAAGAAAAGTTTTGAAATCAAAAGGTTTCAAAATCAAAAGCCAAAGTGAAAACACAAAATCTCCCTTTGACAAATATTCAAGGTGAAAAACTCCCTAGGTGAAAATAAGAAAATATCTCCTAAAAGGAAAAATATGAGTGAATGAATGAATACCACTTAAACAAGAACATGTGCATGTGTAAAGTGCATGTAAAAGTTCTCCAAAGTGGCAACCCTTTGACAATGGATTCATCAAGAACACAAAAGAGAGAAAACAAAATCTTTTTTTTTTTTTAAAATTTGACAATTTTTTATGTAATGAGCATTCTAAGTCATCCACAAATGTTGCAAATTCATCACCAAGTCATGCTATCAAAAATACTTGCACCTCAAATCTACACATAGACAATGTAGAATAAGCATAACTAGAAATTAAGTATTATTAACAATTTATTGCATGGCATGATCTCCTTTCTCAACAATCTCAAAACACGAAAACATTGAATTTTGTGCACTTTATTGATACTTGAAAATCGATTCATTGATTGATTGCAACAATAACAATTACAAGGAATTATATGCACCATCACTTTACTTTTCAACTATGCCAAGCCTCATTTCATAAGCTTAAGGTTTCATAGTTTCGGTCATACACAACCTCTTCCAAGTTCATATCAAAGTGCAATGATAAGCGGCCTCAGTAAAGAAGAAGTGCGATAGTACATAACCTTGATCTTGCATTTACCAACAATCACTCTTTGAGCTTTAGCACTTAATTTTGATAAATTTCATATTTAGCACTTTTTGAGCAGAATCAAGATAGCCAAGAAGGTTCAACCATGACAAGATTTAATTCAAGTTGTCATTCCAATTAAATAGTCATGACATAAACTACACCATATATGCATAAACATGAAGTTGCAATGACCTTGTAGCATAAACATGGCTTCAAATGACATATATGTATGATATATAATGCTCATTACTTTTTCATTGTTTTTCATTTTTTGTTTTTCATTTACTAAACACACAAAATAAAAGTATGTTAACAAAATTTTACAAAGTTTTCACAAACTCCCCTCAAAACAACATCTTAAAACTTTCTTCAAAATTGTCACCCAATGGGATTAATTTTATAAACAAAAGTCTAAAAGAACAGTCCTCTCACTAGGCAAACGAAATAAATTTTCACCAAAAGTCCATTAACTCCCCTCAAACAAATAACCAATGAAATCAAAAGAGAGGTGATGATATACATGTGTTTGAGTTATCACGGTATGTTCGAGTTAAGCATAAGTATGAATCATGATAAATAAATACTGAACATGAAAAGGCATGATTTAAGATATAACATAATTGAACATGCCGGGGATACATATGAGCATATAAGCAAACATCTCATCTCATACCACAATTAGATATCTGTGAATGTAAAAGATATGAGTGTATAAAATAGCTCACAAAGTAGGTGAAGAATTATCGCACATGCCTCTTGAAGGCCATCTCAAGGGTGAGAACCATCCAAGTCTTGATCACATCTTACAAAAGACCAAGATCCACTAAGCTTCGTTTCTCCAACCCGCATCCGAAAAACCTACATAGCACTAGAAGATGTCGAGGCCTCGGTACTAGGGTTAGAAATAAAGCATTTAGGGATCCAAAGATCGAGACACACGACACATAGTAGTAGGCACAACACGAGTATTCTTATGCACAAAATCAAATTTGCCCTTTCTCGTGTTTCTAGCAACAAAAGGTGTTTGCATCACCCTAGGCACATAATGAGGAGTAAAGCGTGCTGTCTCAAATTAGACCTAGCCTTTGCATTTTCTTTCTTTTGTTGTTTGGCTAGTCTAAAGCAAAAATCTACTAAGTGTCCATCTCTACCACAATGAGTGCAAGTGTACTTAACACGATGTTTAGCTTTAGAAGTGGAAGCAACATTTGCATTCATTATAGTAGAACATAAAATTCCATGAGACTTAAAACAGTTTTCTTAGGCTCATTGACAATTTCAAAATTTTCACTTTCAAGAGCCTTAACAACAAGTGGGAGCATGTGATTTATGATGAGTATAAGAATCAAAACCTAAACCTTTGTTATGAATGCTAACCCTTGATTGATCCAAAATCATGTTTAGGTTTTTCTTTCCTTTAGTGAAACGTTCTAAAGATTTTTCCAAGTAATCAACCTTCGAGAAAGAGTTAAACAATTATTACAAGAAACGCCCACTTTTCCTTTTTGGTTGCAACAAGTTGAGCATGAAAGAACCTCATTCGTGAGCAAATCATTTGTCATTTGAGAAACTCTAGCATTAGCATCATGCAACTTCAATTCAAGAATTGAACATTTAGAACAAGAAGTTGATTCATCCAAATTAGAAGTAGAGGAACTAGCATCTTTAATTTGTTTGCAATTCAAAGCAACAAGTTTCTCATTCTTCTCAATTTCATCTCTAAGCTTATCGAGAGTTGAAGCATGAACATTTCTTAGTGAAGTAAGCTCGGAATAAATTAAGTCACATGATTTGCAAGCATCATCATCAGGAATCAAGGATTTAAGTCTAGCAATTTCAGCATTCAAAGATTCAATCAAAACATCATGTTTCTTAATTTTCTTGTTTCTTTTCTCTAAAAGCGTACCAAGACGAACAACAAAGATCTCGAAAGCTCATCGTAGAAGGATTTACCTCGTTTCCTCATCGTCAAGTTCATCTTCTGGTTGAGCTGTCCATACTTGCCATGAGACACAAGCTCGTCAAGTCTTGTCTTGTCTTACCTTTGGATATTGTATCTTCATCACGCTTTGAGTCTACATCACTCAAGTTGACTTGTTCAAGTCTTTGAAAGAACTCGATGCACAACTTTGCTATTTAGGAAGCTCCTTTTCTTCTTGTCATTGAATGGACGCTTGTACTTTGTCTCTTTCTCCTCCTTCGATGATTTACCCGCAAGTTTAGGACAATTTGGACGAATGTGGTTGAGATCACCACACCGATAGCATCTTGAGGGCCACCATCAACTCTCTTCCTCATTCTCACATTCGCAAAGCTTTATTAAAACGAGAAGAGAGTGATGCCAAGTCTTCTTAGGAAATTCCTCAACTGCTCATCGGTTAGTGAAGATAAGAAAGACAAAGCAAAACTTGAAGAAGCATTATTATGAGACATGCTAGATTGGGAGGTCAAAGCAATTGATTTGTGATCATTCTTCCTAGCAAGAACATCCAATTCATGAGTTTTTAATTTAGAGAAAAGAACATCTAAAGTAAGTGTACTCATGATGCTTGATTCTCTAATGGATGTAACTTTCATCTCCCAAATAGACATGTCTAATGCACCAAGCAATTGTCTAGCATTAGCAAGATCGTCATAGCTAACCCCAACAAAGACGTAAATTGCTAAGAATTTTATTAAAGCGCAAAGAAGTCATCTACAGACTCACCGTGTTTCATCTCAAACGCATATATTCTTTTTTGTAAATATCTTGGCGAACCTCTTTGATGTTGTTTGATCCTCATGATAGTCACAAAGAGATTTCCATACCTCATATGCGGATCGAAGATGAACTACTCGATCAAGTCGCCACGCCCCAAGCCCTGGATGATCAAGTTGCGCCTTTGCCGTTTGCTTCAACATGTGCGCGATTGGCGTCGTTGACGTTGTCGTTCTCAGAACTTCGCACGGCTTGTAAACCTTCTCCCAAATTGCGAAGCCTCGCGCTTGGATGTACGCTCCATCTTGGCCTTCCAAAACTGAAAATCAACACCATCGAACACACACGGTTTTGTCGAATAACGATCCATTGATCTAATCACCGATTAAGATAAATTAGAAAAACCGTGCTCGATACCACTTGTAGGATCGATATACACTAAACTAGCAATCAGAGGGGGGGTGAATGATTGCGCGGAAGCTAAAACTAAAATTTTGATCTACTAAAAATTCACCCCAATTCGGACTCAAATAATTGCTTCGTATTCAACAAAACAGAGTAGATGCATTCGGTAAATTGCTAATACCCGGAGATCCAACCGTCGGATTGACCTGAAATTTGAACTGTAGAAACTAGATTCCAATACGAATCTAACAAAAAAAGAATTAGCTCGATCGGACATACAGATCAAAAGTTATTAAACTCGCAAGCATGCTGTGATAGATTATGACGAGAATTGACCAAACCCTAATTTCGTGATTAATCACAATCTACAAAAGATTAACCAACGAAACTTTCAGGAACTCTAAGTTGATACTCTAGAAAGTTTTTGGATGGATCAAATCAAGATTAAACACGTTAAATCAAGAGAGACAATGAATCAATCTACTAAATCAAACCGAAGCGACCAAACTAAAAATTCGAGAATCATGTAGCAAACCACGCACGAACAAACCGTAAACCGAGCGGTCGATGAACAAGAATCGCGCATGAACAGTAGCAAAAAGCGAATCACTGTAGCGTGGATGTTTATCGTAGCCTCGCGATTTTCCTTCGCTTCTCGTCTGCTCGCTGCAAGGAACTCCAGGCGCAAGAAGAAATTGATTTTATTTCTTTTTGTCTAATTTGGTTAGAGTACTCCAAACAAAAGAGTACAAACCCTAAAACCTAGCTCTCTCAACTAAACAGAGACACACCTCTCCTATTTATAATGAGCAACAGTTCAGATGCATATCCATCCGCCCAACATAGCCCAATACATGCAAACCGCCTCTAATCAATTATAATCGCACGCGGACGGCCCACCGCGCGACTCGCGTGACTAACCAGCCTCTATGTGCACCGCTTCAGCCCGAACGTCCCGCATGACATCCTTGACCACTAAGACCTCGGTTCCTCCTCGAACCTAGTCCCGAACCTCGGTTCCTCCATGAACCTAGTTCCGGTCCGTCATCGACCACGTTCGCCTCAAGCAACACCTGCACATGAGTAAACAAGAAACAACTCCGAGCACAAGTTCACGACTTGACTCAACATCAATCCATGCAACCACTCACACGAGTGCATTGCATAAAGCAAAACCATTACCATGCTATCACAAGCATATCAAGTAAAACATCTGAAATAGCACATGCCAAAGCACCACACATGCCATGAGCACAACCACTTTGCAATGCCAATTTCATCACTAAGCCAATTTTTCAGCACATGATCTTACAAGCTAGATTACACGTACCCGATCGGATCCTTTTAACGGCTTAATACATCTCTACCAATTCGAAACAAAAGCATACACCCACCCAAATAAATCCAATAAATATACAGAAAACATGAAAATACAAACACGCGTATCATCTGATGGGGAATTGAGGGATCGGAGGTCTTACTACTTGAGATTCATATCGAATCGAATACGGAATTAATCTACTGCTCGCTTCGGGCCTTCTCCTCCTGCGGACTTGTACTCCCTTATTTTAGCTTGCAATCCCAGAAAAATCCGTGAGTTGAGAGAAGAGAGGAAACACAAGATGGACAGATAGATGAAGAAGATATTGCAATGGGTAGAGATGAAATGTGGAATCACAGGTACATGCAAGCAAAAAAGATGTGAAGTCTGTGAGATGAGAGAGGAGGCGAGGAGAGGCTCAAGAGGCGAGAGAGGAAGAAGATAGCTATTCAAGACATGGAGAGGCAGATAAACCGAAAGTCGCATATCCGGTGGGCCCTGCTACTTTAATTTGTGTTGGGAAAAGTGATGACTCCTTTACTTTTCATTTTCTGTGTATGCATACACAACCGATACGAATACAATTGGTATTCCGATTCGAATACAATTAGTATTATGGTATTACTAGGAAACAGAGTCTTTAATATTGGAGTATATAAATATACCCTTGTATTGCGTTTTTCCTAAGAGATTTTCGATTCAACAATTGAACAAGACAATATAGTGTGAATGCTTCGCCAGCTGAAACCAACAAGAAAGCATTACCATGGTATATCTTTTTACCTTTTCTTTAATCCGTACATTTAACCTCTCATCTAATCAATACAGTTTACACTCTAATTAGTATTGTTGTATCACCAGGTTAGATAAAGTCTACAATATTCCTGTACATAAAACAAATCAATAGTTCACAAGTCAATAGACTTTGCCCACCAAAATCTACGAGAGAGCATTATCACGGTATTTCTTTTGGCCACGTCATGAATCCTTATCATTGCACTCTTCTCTAATCAAAGCTATATCACTTTTTTTTTGTGTCCTCTTTAATCCTTATAATTAATTAAAAAACAAATGTTTCCTCTATACATGCTTCCAATAGAACACCACCATTACATTGACAAAAAACATACATATGATACAAATATTATTATCTCGGATAGCTTCTAAATAAGATCTTCATGTCGCACTTTCTTCTTAATTAATCCCTTCATGCCTTCTAAGTCATAACTACATCAAGCAAACTTTCAAAAGATTACTGTTGCATTACACCGAATCATGGCAAACCTTAAAACATATTTCACCAGTTAAGAATTTCTTTAAATAAAACATTGCTAACAATCTTTGAATTGAATCTCCACAACTGCTTATTTACAGGAAGCAAAATGACAAACAATAGCACAACAAAAGTGGCAAGAATGAAGAGAAAGGAAAGACTTCAACAAATGAGAGAAGCAAAGCGTGCTAGAAAAGACTATACCGACATAAACCTTACAGAGGAAACAAGCAAGACCAATGCAAGAGTAGCAAGAATGGAAAGAAAGAAAAAAATAGAACAACAAAGGGAAAATAAGCATGCAAGAAGAGACAATACCCAAATGAGCATACAAATAAACATCCAACCAAGCAACGATGCAAAGACAACATCCAGAGACACCGATAGCAATAAATGGAACTTCGGAAAACCAACATACAAATGCCAACACTGCAATGCACTATTATGGTATGAAGAAAGATTAAGATCTAATAGAGCAACCAAAAGACCTTCTTTTGGAATATGCTGCAAACAAGGAAAAATAGATCTACCGCCACTAAAAAATCCTCCACCATACCTTGAGAACCTGTTAAAAAGCAAAGGGAATGATTCAACAAACTTTAGACGTAACATCAGATCTTACAACTCAATGTTCTCATTCACATCAATGGGAGGAATGGTAGATAAAGAAATAAACAGTGGCAAAGGACCATATGTTTTCCGGTTGCATGGCCAGAACTACCACCATATTGGAACTCTTTTACCAGAAGAAGGCAACAAGCCACGATTTGCACAACTGTATATTTATGACACTGAAAATGAGGTGGCCAACCGGATAAATGCTACAAGATGCAACAATAAAATATCATCGGTAGATCCAACCATCGTTGCCGGTTTGCAAAAAATGCTTGATGACAACAATATTTTGACAAAATCATTCAGAATGGCAAGGGATAGGTTCAAAGAAGAAGACTACCATGATTTCACTCTACGACTAATAAGTGCAAGGGGAAGGAACGGAACACACGGCATGCCATCTGCATCTGAAGTTGCAGCTTTGGTAGTAAAAGGTCCTACTGAAGAGAGCGAAGGACGAGACATTGTTGTTGAGTACAAGGACATGATGCCTAAAAGGATATCTGAAATACATCCAAAATTCATGTCCATGCAATACCCGCTATTGTTCCCATACGGCGAAGATGGATTTACACTTCAAATACCATACAAAGAAAAAGAAGGGGTTAGCTATAGCAGGGAATATGTAACTATGCTAGAATACTTTGCGTACTACCTCCAACAACGCCCAGAGCAATCGATGACACTGCTGATGTCTGGACATCTATCACTTCAATTTTGGTGCGATGTATGGACATGCATTGAACAAAACAGACTAAATTGGATCAGGAAAAATCAAGGGAAACTAAGAACTGAACTTTACAGTGGATTGCAGGATGCAATTGACCGAGGGGACACAAGAACAGAGCAAGTTGGAAAGAGGATAATTCTACCTTCAAGTTTTACAGGAAGCAGAAGAAATAAGGCACAAAACTTCCAGGACGCAATGGCAATCTGTCGTTGGGCTGGATATCCAGATATCTTTATAACATTCACTTGCAACCCAAAGTGGCCAGAGATACAATACATGCTAGATGAAGCAGGAGGTGGACAAAAACCAGCTGATCGACCTGATATTGTAAACAGAGTCTACATGATAAAACTAAAGGAGCTACTAAGAGATATAAAAGAGAAAGAATGCTTTGGTGGAACAACAGCAAGTAAGTGTCATCGACTAACAATCATTACTTACATGCATTCTAAATTTATATTAACAATAATATACAACAACTAACAATTACAAAAAAATGCAGTCATCTACACGATAGAATTCCAACAAAGGGGACTACCGCATGCCCACATACTACTATTTCTTAAGGACAAAGACAAGTGCCCAGAGCCATGGCAAATTGACAAAATAATATGTGCTGAAATCCCAGACAAAGACATTGACCCAGAGGGGTATGCATCAGTTGAGAACTACATGATGCATGGACCATGCGGAGAGGTAAATCCAAAGTCACCATGCATGATGAACCATAGGTGCACCAAACACTTTCCAAAAAGATTCAATGCCAATACGACAATCGACGAAGATGGCTTTCCAATATATAGGAGACGAGACGATGGAAGGCAAATAAAAAAGGGTGGAACTATGCTTGACAATAGATTTGTCGTGCCATACAACAAAGATGTACTACTCAAGTTCCAAGCACACATAAACGTGGAATGGTGCAACAGGTCTAGGTCAATCAAATACCTGTTCAAGTACACCCACAAAGACGATGACCACGTGACAGCTTTACTCAAGGAAAGAGATTCATCAAACGACATTGACGAGATCAACAAATACCTGCAGATGAGATACATATCAACAACAGAAGCGTGCTGGCGAATATTCCAATTTGATCTACATTATAGAGATCCACCAGTTGAGAGGCTAAACTTCCACCTAGAGAACGAACAACAGGTTATTTTCCCAGACTCAACCAAACTAGACATCATCATAAGAAGAGAAGGTCTAAAAGAGACTAAATTTACTAAGTGGATGGAAGCAAACAAATACAACAAAGAAGCAAGAGAATTAACATTCGCCGAGTTCCCTTCAAAATGGGTATGGAAAAGTGAAAAAAAAAGAATTGGGAAAAACGAAAACGAGGTTACGCAATTGGAAGAATCTACTACGCACATCCCACAAGTGGCGAGAGATACTATCTCAGGATGCTACTCAACACCATAAAAGGATGCAAATCATTTGAGGATATCAGGACAGTGAACGGCGTCGTGCAACCAACATACAAGTCCGCTTGTGAGGCGATGGGATTTCTTGATGATGACAGCGAGTGGATCGAATGCATCAATGAGGCATCCAAAACAACTACGTCAACTATTCACAACCATAATGACACATTGTGAAGTAACCAACATGAAGAATCTGTGGGATTCAACCTGGGAGTCAATCTCAGAGGACATGGAACACAAGAGAAGAATACTACTAAACTTTCCAACACTGCAATTGACTGCTGCACAGAAAAAGTTGTACGCGTTGATCGAAATAGAGAAACTAATGAGACAAGTAGGTAAGTCACTAAGGGATTATCCAGACATAGAACTACCAAATGATACAGAACTAGAGGAACTTGGCAATAAACTGATAAATGAAGAAAAAAACTATGACAAAGACGAACTTAAAGAGGAGCATCTCACAATACTAAAAAATCTCAATCCAGACCAGAAAAAATCATTTGATGCAATACTGGAATATGTTGAAAAAGGGATGGGAAAGCAAATTTTTGTTGAAGGCTATGGCGGAACTGGAAAAACATACCTATGGAAAGCAATCACAACAAGGATACGATCGGAGGGAAAGATAGTACTTGCAGTGGCTTCATGTGGCATCGCAGCGCTACTGCTCCAAGGGGGTAGAACAGCACACTCAAGATTCCGCATTCCAATAAAAATCAATGAAGAATCAACATGTGAAATCAAACAAGGCACACATTTGGCAGAACTACTGAAAAAGACATCACTAATACTGTGGGACGAAGCTCCAATGACAAACAAACACTGCTTTGAAGCACTTGACAAAAGCCTAAGGGATATACTAAGGTTTACAAATGAAAACAGCGAGCAAAGACCATTCGGCGACATGACGATCGTACTAGGAGGAGACTTCAGACAAATCCTACCAGTCGTTCAAAAGGGAAGAAGGGAACAAATAGTAAATGCCTCGATCAAACGCTCTTACCTCTGGAAGCACTTCGAAGTAATTAGGCTCACAAAAAACATGAGATTAAAATATATGTCCAATGATCCAAAAGAGAATCATAAGGTGGCTGAATTTGGCAAGTGGATACTACATATTGGTGATGGAACAATGAATTCAGAAGAAGGGGACGAATGGATAAAAATCCCAAATGACTTTGTGCTAGAAAAAGGAGATGACCCAAAAGAAGCAATCATCAATAGCACATACCCAAACTTCCTCCAGAACTACCGTAATCGAGATTACATAGAAGAAAGAGCAATATTGTGCCCGAGGAATGAAACAGTACATGAGATAAATGAGTATATAATTAACAAAATACAAGGCGAAGAAATTACATACCTAAGCTGTGACACTGTATGCAAAGCAACAACAAACAACGGAATGGATCACATGTATCCAACTGAATTTTTAAACAGCTTGAGGTTCCCCGGAATCCCAAACCACAAACTAAAGCTCAAAGTCGGCATCCCTGTGATGCTCCTCCGAAACATCAACCAGACTGCAGGTTTATGCAATGGTACAAGAATGACAATCACTCAGCTTGGAAAAAAGTACATCGAGGCACAGATAATCACAGGAACACATGTAGGCGACAGGGTATATATACCTCGAATAATCATGTCACCAAGCGACTCCAAGTGGCCATTCGTGCTAAAAAGAAGGCAGTATCCTGTGTCAGTCTGCTTCGCAATGACAATAAATAAGAGCCAAGGTCAGTCTCTCAACAAGGTTGGCCTATACTTGCAAAAGCAGGTCTTTTGCCATGGGCAACTATATGTAGCGTTATCAAGAGTAACAAACAGGGACGGATTAAAAGTGCTAATTGACGACTTAGAGAGCCCAGCTGAAAATACGGCAAAGAATATTGTCTACAAAGAGATCTTCTAACTCTTAATTACGATTTCAAGTTCTGTACAATAACATGTAGACATGGTCTGTTCAAGATGACCAATCTCTAAACTTTCATGTATGCTATAAAAAAATTTAAAATGAATTAAGATATGTCTGATGATCTCTATATTCCATTATACCCAAAAGTTAGAAAGTTTTATTCTTCATTCATGTTTGCTATTAAAGGAAAATAATGAAATAATGCATACCACAATCTTTAACATCAGCCTATCTTTAAGAGCTTCAAATGCAGGTTGCAGATCATGTTTCTCATGTACACTGTTACCTCCAATGCCGAGTACAGGAAATATATGAAGTACTGCCATTAAGTGAAAAGTTCGTGGTCTGATAAATTGCAAGAGAAATCTACAAAAGCTAGAGATTACTAATACTTGAATGCAAGAACTTGTAAGAAAAAAAGCCGGCAAATTCATTATGTGCAAGGTCACATGGGAAAAGGAAAAAATGAGAGGCAAAACAGATTTTACAGACAGGAAAAGACTAGCAGGGTCAAGCATATCAGCCAAGACCTAAGAGAACAAGAAAAATAAACCCAAAGTATGCAGATTAATTTATTATACAATCAAATGATAGAAGTATAAACTTTAAAAATATTATATTTCAATACTTCATTGTTAGCAAAACAGAGAAATACATGTCTTTAGGGAAGGAACATTGGTACAAAACAAAGTGGTAGCAAGCTCAGTTTCACGAGAGCAGCGTGGTGAAGCTACCTTTGGTTGCAAAGAGAAAATGTGTAGCTAAGTATGTGAGGAGTGAATCAATAAGGTTCTACAGTTCAGTACTCTAATTGGAACGCAAGTATTTAATGCTACAACATCCAAATCAAATTTCCTATATGTGCTTTAATTTCAGAATTTTATCGCCACACTAGCTTTAGCTTATCCTTCAAAAACAATCTGAGAAGACATAAGGATGGTTTTTCGAACATTAGTTAATACTACTAAACCACAACATTCTTGATTAAGGTTTGCTATTAAAGGAAAATATTGAAAATTTCACCAAGTCAACGAAAACTCTAACGCCAAGCTACTATTACATTCAAAATTATTATAATATTTCACTCCTACTGTAACCTCTGTCGGACTCACTTCCAATTTAATTGGAAATCAGGAATCACTAAGGCAAAAGCTGAGGCACATGTGGCTTTCAGATCCAAATTCATTAAGTTAAAACCAACCCAGATGATAACACTGGTCGGATTAGACCCAAAAGGTGAAAGAAAACAAGCCCAAAATGCACACTGCCAGTTCACTATCAACTGAAGCAGTAGTGTCAGACAGTGCTCCAAGATTCCACAACTCATTGCCAAATGGAAATAAATTCCAACACAGGGTGTGCCCAGATACTTACTATCCAATAGTGAGTTCCACACTGCACCCAACTTCCAAAGTGTACAAACACTTTAACAACTACAAATACAAAGCACATCGTGCTCCCTTTCTAAACCAGTAATCCACACTAATTGCAACGCGATGCTCAAAACCTAAACAAGCAGTTGGGTAATGTCGTAAGGAAGTGAAGTCAAGCAGAAGTCAAGAAACTAAGATGGGGAGAGGACGCAACATAGAGCTGGGTAGGGTAGACAAACCAGACAGCAGTGACGGACGGAAATTCACTGGGGGAGGCAATAACGATGAGCAAGACGTCGGCGAAGAGGGCTCGCAGAAGTCGAGGCCGAGCCCCTAGGCGTGCGCAGGCATCTCGGTCAGTCTTTCATGATCACGCCTGTGGGCTGCTCCACTGGATCCGTCGGTGCGGGCAGTGGCCTCACCGCGCCACCTCGGAATTGGGTCGGGATCGGTGGGTTGGCGAGTCACGGTGTAGGAGACCGGATTTGGGGGAGAAGAGCTGTAGGGGCTCCCGTCAGGCTAGGAGGCACTCGAACGGGTACGGAGGAGCTGTCGAGGGCCGGAGAAACTCTACCAAGGGGTGGAGGCGATACACTCGGCTCAGAGATCCTCGGACTAGCCGGGTGGCGGAGAAGGATGACCGAGAGAGGAGGCGTACGGTGAGGGTTGGAGACGAGGCCGCGAGGCGGAGACACACAACAAGGAGCGGAGACACGCCGGTGGGAGAATGGATAAGACAAGCGAAAGGAGGGATGCATTCGAGAAACGTAGCAGCTACTACCCCTTAGAAGACTATTTCCCTAATTACGTTTCTAATATAAAAAACACATATAATTAAACTATATTTCCAACAAAATTACTTTGTCTATTTTCGTGTAAAAAATTGTATTTAACAATAGTATTATATTATAACTTGCATGAAAAAACTTACAAAGGGAGTGTGTGGAAAAAATATATTATATTCACAAAAAAACTATTGTGCTGCCTTGATCCAACGCAAAAAAGCAAAATCCAATATCAAACTAAAAAAATGTGTAATGTACCCAAGTTTGTCTACAAATTAAAAATTATATAATTTAAAAATAAATTAAGTATGTGTTTCAATACTAAAATTTTAAAACAAAACTAACCGTCATTATGAATCAAAATGTACAAAAATAAAAAACATATATATTAGACAAATTCTTCTTAAATAAACCAAAAAACTTAAAAGGAAGAAAAAAATGAAGAGAAATAAAAATAAAATTACATAAAATAGATTCAAGATGAAACATATAGAAAATAGTCTAGACGCGCAAATGCGCGGGCCACCCTGCTAGTTTTTAAAAAGCTATAACCCTTCATATAACTAAAGCCCAAATCCACCCAAAAATAAGGTACTTTTTTTTTGCCAATTGTTTATAGCTTAAAGGCAGATTTTTGGCTTAAGCAGTTTAAAAACAGTCCGCTTTTATACGTAGTGGAGATTTATAATTTTACTCTAACTTCAGTGGCATTGATTTAAAACCAACCCTAGTAAGCCAAAAAATCACTTCTCGAGCCGCTCTTGGCTTTTAGTTATACAGATGGTTATGGATTTTGAAAAGTCCAATTAAAAAGTTACCATTTGTTTAGGCTTTGACTTTTGACTTTTAAGTCAATGAAAAGATTCAAACAAATAGAAATTAAGCCTAAATAAATAGGACCTAAATTAGGATGCTCGTAACCGTTCTTTCAAATCAGTATTTTTCTTTCCTTAAACTCACATTTCCGCTGCCATGCGATGATGCGTGTGCATCCACTTCAATATTATCGTCAACTTGCATTAATGCTAAGGTATATATGTATGCATGGCGCAGCAATGCATACTAGAGGAGCAGAGTTCAGGACTTTTGTATGTATGCTCAAATGCTTCTTTAAGGTTCTAAAGTTGCTGCTAGCTATCTGCAAATTATGCTTGTGGAAATGTTCATTTCTTCCAAGAAATCTTCAGGTTAATTAAGATAGTTTAGTGTAACAAATTATGCATTGAGTGGGGCATGTTCAGAAGATGACATGCATGCATGTAAACGTACAGTAACGTACGAGTGCACCGACCAAAACCAAGTCAAAAACTTTTGCAGGCTGAAGGGAAGAAAAGAAAGAATATCTGAATGTGCTTACGACTGCCTGCAGTAGTGAACCACCAACTCAGCGTACTGAAGTAACTGAACTTGTGTACTGGATATATATCTACTGAAATTTTTAGTGCTGACTCAGAGAGTAATACTTACTAAAATATATACGTATGACAGTATGTATCGCCTTAACCCTAATCTAGTGACCATGCCAAATACAAATTAATTAGTAGAATTAAGTAGAAGACAGGCAATAGCTTTTAGGAGAAAAGATAATAAAACACAGTAACAAGTTCCTGAACCACACACACAATAATATCATAAGGAAATTAAAGTCACAGCTGAACAAAGACTCACCTACCCCAATTTCATCCGGATCTACACCAGTCTACTACCGCAAGTGCAACCTACTCAACGCATGCATATGTGCTTATCTCATGAACAATTCATCCATTTACATATAATTAATCTCAAACGTACCAATTTATTCATCCAAGCTGATCGAAACAACCCTGACATGTTAAAAAGCCCCAGCCATATCCCATATGTCTCTGTCAATTATTGGACCAAACAGTCTAAGATTAAAACCCGAGGAACTACTCATGCATACAAGAACTCTAGCTAGCTTGCTAGCTAGCAATACTGTAGAAACTTGAATCGGTCGGTAGGCTAGCTAGCTAGCTAGTACTCATCCACCACTTCTATCAGCTTGCTGGCCACTGCACTTGCAAACACTGGAGACCCCTGATGAATCTGCATCCAAATCAACAAAAGAAAACAAGAAAAAGAAATTATCATCTAAAAATTGCATATCTTGATTCTTGAGGACATGCATAGCATAGAACCTTGGAAGGCCACGAATTCCAGATTAAGAGATCGATGGTGACCTTAGTGTTGAACATGTAGATGTGGCAATCGCCGATCTTGCCGCCGGAGAGGTGGATGAGGTCGAGGCGGAGGTCGTCCAGAGCCCGCGACGCGGCTGCGAGGCACCCGTCGCGGCGGCGCTTGGTGAGCTTGATGTTCACCTCGTCCTCCACGATCCGCACGTCCACGAACGTCTCCTTGCTCCGCCGCTGGATGTACGTGCTCCGGATCGGCTGCCGCGGCACTGTTACCGCAGCCACCGCCATCTCACCCTCCGAGCTCTCCGCCTCTCCCAACGCCAGCACCGCCGCCGGCGCCACGTCCACCACATCCCCCTGCAGCTCCCTCCGGCGCCGCTTCTTCTCCACCAGCAGCGTCAGCTCCTCCACCGTCCTCCCCAACTCCTGGATGTACTCTATCGCGTCCGAGATCACTGTCGCCCTATCCTCCTATAGATACCAAAAGAACCACAAAATGAACACGAGATCGATGAACAGATCAAGAGATCGACAGTGCCAAGAAACAAGAACCAATGGCACGTCCGTACGACGACCGTAGGGCATCTACGGACCTTTGTACGGTTGGGTATGAGGAGCATAAGGGCGGTGTACTTCTCGGTGAGGCGCTGCCGGCGCTGCTTCTCCTTCTTCTCCACGCCGTTGGCCTGCCCGCCATGGAAGCCTCTCGATGCTCGGTTCCGCTTCCTGCTGCCGCTGGTCTGCCGCGTTGGGGAGCTCTCGAAGGGCCCAACCATGTAGGCCGACTCATCGTCGGCTGCACCGAACACGAGGGACGACCCGGTCCTTGGCCCGCGGAGGTACGGCTCAGCCGTGGGGTAGTGTCCGTAGTAGTCGCGCAGCATGGTCATCGTCTGGTGGTGGGGGGCCAGCTGCTCGAACTGCGCCGGCGGCTGATCGTTGCTTCCGAAGAAGTAGTCCACGGTGGGCTGCGGCGAGACGGCGGCAGTGGCAGAGGCAGCTGCCGCGATGTCGTGGAAGTGGAGGAGATGGAAGTTGAGCTCCCCCGGGATGGCCGCGGCGGCGGAGGCGGCAAGGTGCGGCTGGACAACGTCCAAGTCCAGGGTCTCGTGGGGCATCAGGAGCTCGCACTGCGGGTGATACATCTTTGCACACTGTAACACAAACACGAGAGAGTAAATTTGCAAGGGCGGCACAAAGAACACATGGTTTCGAGGCGAGAACTTCATTGTAAGGTCATGGCAAGGTTAAATCTAGACCCAAAAAAAAGAAAGAAAGAAAGAAAGAAAAAGAACGGAGAGCAAGTGAAAGCATGCACGATACACTAGTCCAACGAATAGTCTGAACTCTGAAAGTAGATGCAAATTGCGATGAGGTTAGCAAGCCAAACCTCTCTTCGGAGTAGTGGCAGCACTGCAACAATGAACCAGCAAGCTAGGTTGGTTGAGTTCCTCCTGGAGATATGAACTGATCAGAAGAGCGGAGAGGAGAGGGTTATATATAAAAGGGGCAAAGGTGATATTGGGTAGGAGAAGGCTGTTGCGTTCTTGTGGATTGGCAGAGAAAAAGTGACACTTGTACACAGAGTTGTTTGTTACTGAGATTCCCCCCTGGAGGGCCCACCAACCTCCTTTCCAAAGGAACGAAAATATGCCATACACCGCACACTGACAAATTTAGTGGTACATGCTCTCGCAGAATTCAGAAAGGCTTCACAGACCAGGGTTTGGTTTGTTGCACACCAGTTGCCTAGCTTTTTCTGAAGCTTGGAGGAGAGACAGAGAAGAAGGTAGCTAGCTAGTTCGCAAAAAAGATCAAAGGTTAGATCAAGGGTATTGTATTTTAGTTCTTAGTTTTTACGAATTTCTTTGATGGGTTAGGTGCAATGTTTACTGTGTTTGAGTGCAACAAAATATAGTATATATCTTTTTTTTTTGTTCATGTGCCAGCCAACCAACCAACTGCAGCTCATTCGAACTGATGGGGAACGTTATATTTTCTTATTTTCATCCCAAATAAGAACTACCTTACCATAATAATAATTTACTAGGTGTAAGTCTGTACCAGATAAAATTCAGTGTTGTTCAGTGTTAACTGTTAAGTCAAGCTCTTGCCATGTTTTCATGGGTACTGTTGACCAAAGAGTTATTTAAATAAGTTATAACTGGACATGCATCATAATTAATTCTATGTGGAGATTAAAAAAACAGATGGGGCTGCCATTTCATTTTAAGAGATAAGGGAAATGTCCGACCCCCATCACATGACCTAAAATCCTATTCATATACCATATTAGTCTTATGATCAATGGTTAGCACATACACATATTATATTGTTGCATCACATCCACACATGAATAACTAAACAGAGCTCACATATTATTAACGGCAGTACACAGGTCACTATGATCGGTACTTACACATGGGGCTGTGTAGCCAAACACATAAATGATGTCAAAGTCTTGCAGCAAAAGGTACTTAAAACCAGATAATTCCCATGCGGTATGTTATAGCTCATATGCAACCGACTAGGGTTGGGCCCTAGTACTCATTTCCATCGTTATCTCTGAACTTATGGGCATAATATATAGCCCCCAAATACTGGATCTTCTTCCTCAACTAAGAGTTCAGCCAAAAAAAAAAAATGGAACTAGGGCTCGAATGTGAGTTGGGCGGTGGCGGTGTTGGGGCACGAGGCTCACCGTGGAGCAGTCGGTAGTGATGCAAAGTGGCGGTGAGGAGTATGGCTTTGACGAGACCCACTCGGGAGAGAAGGAGAGGGGAACCTAGAGCAAGCAATAGGGAGCTATTGTGACGCGAGAGGGATGTGCACATAGACCTACGATCGCCTGAAGAAGGAGTACTACAACGAACAAAGGTGGTGACGCTGCGCCATTGCTACTGTGGTGATGGTGAAGTCTAACATTTCGAGCCAAAAAGAGACGGTGCTTGAGCATAAGCAACTTACCAAGAACACTATTGTGGGGCTAATGATGGCATAGGAAGTTGGTGGCAGCTTGGGGGAGAGAATGATGGGATTTAGTTGTAGGGGAGAGAGACGGAGGTGGGGCGAAAAAAGAAAGAAAGGGGGTGCTGACAGGTGGACCAATGGTGGTTTTGTATAAAGGTATAATTAGAGGGGTTGAAATAAAAAATAAAGGGGCTGAATTACAAATGTTCCAAATCATCATGTGAAGTCACCATGCATTATGGAACAAATTTGTGTAGGGTAGCTATATAGAGCTGACATGGAGCACTCGTTCTTCTTAGGGCTACCATTTGGGGGCTACGTACCATATATTATACATGTCCTAATAAGTCATCGGTCATGAGAGGGGGACCACGAAAATGCATGCAAAGTTCACCTGATGGTCCTGCTGTTAGGCAGGCGTCGTGGAGGTTGGTTCATGCCTTTCCTTCAGCTCATCTCATCATCTTGCAGCTAGTTCATTTGGAGTGGTGCTTGCAAACATGTTTCATTGTTTGATTGGATGCATAGTGAGGTATGGAGAGAGACCATTGTTTGGGACTGAATTTATCACACCCTACTGTTATAAACAGTTGCAATATGCACTATGTAGGCGTATAGCTAGCCTAAACAGAATGGCATGTCCATGTTGTGTACTTGTGTCCCTGAAGTTTTGTAGGGTTTATCTCCTAGACACAAGAGAGGAGCAAGATTATAATTTGGTTACTTTTTAACGGAGCAGACATTATTGGTTATTTTCAGTGTATCTTAAAATCGATTAATCTAACAATGCTATCCAAACCAGATGAGTAAATGATTTAATATGTAATCATTGTGTAAATAAATATGAATTATAAATTAATTTACTAGAGCCATGCAAAACACAAACCTCTTCGCTAAAATAAAAGAGTTTCTCAAATTCTCTCTCCTTCCACATTTCCTGCTTCATCTTCACATCCTCTTTGTAGGATGAGTAGAAAAGGTCTACATAAAGTGAATAAAATACATACACATGCATGGTTTAGTCGCCCCTATTTACTGCTATTACAGTTGCAGTGATGAAGCTTGCGCCAAAATAATAAAGGGCGAAGGGCCGACATACAATGGCAATCAACAATTAAACAAGTCCTATATTATAATCCTTAAAAAATAAATTACATAAAACTACACATATGTTGGCTAAGTTATAAAAAAACTTCACCTTTAAGATTTCATTTCATAAAACTACACTCTTTACATTAAATTTCATCGAAGAACCACACTCAGTCGTCCCACCATTACCAAACATGTTAGGCCCACCAGTCAGCAACAAGAGCCTCCTTTCTCTGTTTCTCCCTACTAACCAGGCACTCCGGGCCTGCGCACGCTCAAACGATTGGCTAAACTCTCCTACAAGCCCCATTGATCAGAGAAGAGAGGAGGACGCTGGTCCTCGTCTTCATTTTCAAACGGAGGAGATAAGGCCGGGGCCCCGGGCAAAGCTCAACACCGGCGGCCCGGCCAATCTCTGCTTGCGTGGCATGGCCAAACCGGGAGAGAGAGAGAATGTGTGGCTGACTGGTGGGTCCAACATGTCAGGGAACATGGGTGTGATGGAGTGTAGGGTTTGTTTGGTTTGATGATAAATTTGCTAAACTAAATATTACCAAAATTGGCTACAAATGTTTTGACCAAAGATTGGCAAAAAAAAAAAGAACTAGAGAACTAAGGGAGAAGGGAATCTTGCCAAAATTTTGTAGCAAACCAAATGATTGCTAAATTTGATCAACACTACTAAAATTTGGTAAGACGCATTGGTAAGTATTGGAAACAAACCAAATAGGCCCGGAGTTCTTTGATCAAATTTGACGTAAAGAGTGTAGTTTTGTGAAATGAAACCTTAAAGCTGTATGCGTAGTTTTGTGATTTTTTAAAAAGTCCTAAATTATATTACACTAACAGGACATGGTAGATTTTTAGGCATTGTAGTATCAACTATTAATTGATCTTGTCCATATCAATGACAAAAATACCATGCCGGAGCAGTAGGAGAAAATACAAATTAAAGGAAGAAAGGAATGAGTGTGTGGAGAGAATTTTTTTTTAGTTTGGTTAGAGGTGAAGGAAGAAGCTGGTGATCTAGCTGCACCTAAACTAAAGTGCTAGAGCGTGGATGATGAACTGGTCGCTGAACTGAATTAGGAGGAAGATAGTACATAGCATGCCGTCAAATGGACCAGAGACAATAAGTGCCTAAAGACTGCATGCTACCTCTTCTTTTCCTGAGGGAACATACTTCCTCTATTTCAGAATATTTGACTCTCTTCAAATTTTCAAAGTCTTCCAAGTTAAACTTTGACTCTTAATTTTGTACTAATACATTTTACAAAATATTATGGGAGTATAATATTATAAAATATTTCTTACAGAAAATCTAACAATACCATTTTATCTAAATATTTTTTAAAATATTATTGATCAAAATTACAAAATTGACTGGTCAAAGTCAAAGAGAATAAGTATCGTGAAACCGAGAGAGTAACTTTTGTTTTAGAGGTCAATAACTATTGAAAAGACGGAGGCCAATGCCCACTTTAACCTCAACAACCCTCTGCCACTCACCTCACAGTTGCAGTAATACAACAATTACATTAGTGGCCCTAGTCAAGTTTTTTCTCACATTTGGTTAGTACGACCTATCTTTCACCTAGTCAAGCTTATCTAGCTATCATCATGCTTTTGCGTGCGATATTTAGGACCTGTTTGGGGATTATGTTTCAGCTTTGGTCCAAAAGCTCCCCAAACAAGATGGTCATAAGCAATGGGAAGCTAAGCCACAGTGAAGCACCCCAAAACTGCAGCACGAGGAAGTGCTTTTCAGCTGTGGTTTCGCTTGACCACCTCCTATCTCGCTCACTCCGCCTCCTCGACCTCCGTCACCCTGCCTCGCCACCTCCACGTCACCTCTCCACTCGTTCGCCGCTGTGCTTCGCTAGGTTCTCGCCTCCCGCTCGTTTGTCCCCCAAAGCTACAATTGCAGAGCCTGATTTGCCAAAGCGGCATAACAAGAAAAGCCACGGCCATGACTATAGCTGCTACATACCAAACAAACCAAAAGCAACTTTTCAGCCCAACCGCAGCTCCCCCAAACAAGCCCTTAGATTTATCGACTTAATTTACAGCTTTCCCGTTGTAACACAGTTGGTACCAGAGACCATTTTCATTTCATCGCTTTCCAACCGTGTAAGCTGGTCAATCAGAAAATGGACAATTGATTAAGGGAGCTAGAACATCTATAGTGTGCTCCAATTTTAGTCTCTAAAAGGAGAAATATCGTTTTGGAGATTGTCTTCAAACATTGAAGGAAAATGTCAGCAATCTTCAAGCTAGAGGCTGCCTTAGGTTTAGAGGCGGCCTCTAAGCTTGTGGATCTAGAGAGAGGAGTTATGGAAAAGAGATAACAGGGAAATTATGTTTGCTTTTAACTTATTTATTTATTTATGGGTCTCACTTTTGAGGTAACTGAATGTGCTAAACTTTGCAAGGAATTGGTTTAGAGGCCACAAATGGACCCCGCTTAGAGACGAGTAGTCTCCTGTTGGCGTCGAAAAAGTGCCAATCGGCTTTAACACACATGAATACCAGGTTCAAGAAGGTTCAAGGCATACCAGCCGATTTGATCCTGCAATCGGCAAGATGAATCGATAATAGGTGCAAACCGATATAATTGGCTTAAACCAAGATAAAAAAAAAGTGTATCAGCCGATTAGATGGCACGATCGGCTAGATAGATCTAAATGATTATTACAGTTGATTAGATGATAGGTAAAGATTTGTTTTTCTCGAAAAACCTCTAGACCTCTTATATAGCAATTAGACCGATCGTATCCCCATCCGATTCTTGCAAATACATGATTCGTATCTGCCTCAACTTTCAAAAGATAAACTTCTCTCTGAGCCAATATCGGCTAAGACTATCCATGTTTGACCTTATCTTCCTAAATTGGCTACACTTGCCAAATATTAGCGTCAACAATATCATTTAAGCCGATTATATCCTTCTCTGACTCAAGATTCACAATGTGTATCGGTCTCAACTTCTTAGAGATAAATTACTCTTTAAGGCGATATCGACTAAGACTCTCCTATAATTTCAATTGTAACTTATCTTTTCTCTTTTAAACCGATATCAGTCAAAAATATCTAATTTCATCTTTAACCTAACAAATCGGTTATGCTTTGTCAAATTTATGTGCTAACACCTCCAAACACTGAGGCGTATATTTAGCCGCATTACAATCTTTTAGTGTCTCCAACCCTCGTTCAGAAACATTAATTTCAGAGTTTAGATTGAACAGCTGAAAGCGTGCTTATATTTTGTGTGGTTTGAGTTGGAAAATTAGAAGAGTTAAGACTGAATCAGAAGCACAGTGCAGTAATAGTCCGTATTCAATAAAAACCATAGATGAAGGCACACTAAAGAATCCACAGCCCCATGTTAAAGGCGTATTGCTGGAGTCCGTAAACCAGAGCCGAGCGCATGTACCCACTCCCGCTCCACTTTCGAAACAGGACTAATCGATTTAACGTCTTCAGTCTTCACTTACTTGTATCATTAATTATTTGCTTTATGACGTCTTCAGTCTTCAGTCTAATATTATATATTAATAAGATAAACAGGACAAATTGCACGATTAAAACCGATCGAATGATCAATTCTCCCTTCGAAACTTCCCTTAAACCCCCCGCGGCATATGCTTCTCCCGGCCGCCGCTGCTTGCGGCGCCCACAGCCTCCTCCCCCTCTGCCTCAGCCGCCGCATCTCCTCCCTGAAGGTACCATGGCGCCGCGACGCCGCCCTCGACTCCGCCATCGTCCGGGACCGCAGCTTCCGCCTCGCCTCCCGCCTCGTCCGCGAGGTGCTCCTCTCCCCCGGCCGCCGCCTAACGATCCGCCTCTCCAAGCGCCGTCCTCATCCGCCACCTCCTCCTCCCCACCTTCCTCCCCACCCTCCTCTCCGTCTCCCCTTCCCCTGATCCCGTGGCCTCCCCCTCCCCCCAGCTCCTCTCCCTCCTCGAGTTTGCTTCCCGCCTCCAAGCCCTCCACTCCCCGTTACTCGCCTCCAAGCTCGCCAAGCTCCTCATGATCTGCTCCACGCGCGCCTTCCCTGTCGCAAAGATTGCCGCCGCCAAGCGCGACTTCGGCCTCCCCGACGACTTCTTGGCCTCGTTGGTCCCAAGATAACCCAATCTATTTCGCCTCGTTGGCGACCCCGGGCCCGACGCGTCCGGGAACGTGTTCCTTGAGCTGGTTTCTTGGGACGACCGGCTGGCGAAGTCGGTGATTGAATTGAGGGCTGACAGGGAGGCTGTTGTCATTGGCATACGGCCGAGGCCGAATTTTACTGTTAAATTGCCCAAGGGATTCTACCTCAAGAAGGAGATGAGGGAGTAGTGAGGGATTGGCTTGAGTTGCCATATGTGCCACCATATGCGGACATCGTCCGGGCTGCACCCGGCATTGCCAGAAGCAGAGAAGAGGTTGGTTGGTGTTTGACATGAAGTGTTGTCATTGTCGGTAGAGAGGAGGATGGCAGTGCCGATTGTAGGGAAGTTTTGCAATGAGTTTAAGATGTCGAATGAGTTTTCTAATGCGTTCACGAGACACCCAGGGATATTCTGTTGGGATTAATCTTGGACTAACCACCCAACTAACGAATTCCGTTTTTTAGGGGATGAGATCCCGTTTTTGCGCCCTGATCGGAGGCATCAAACAGTTTATTGGTTGAGGTCCCGAGTCATTAGCGCATATATAAAATGGGAGGTGCAGACGCCTAATGATTAACAAGTTTTGATCATTAGCAAAAGCCATCCCGAGATTTACCGATCCTAAGGTGTGCTAAGCGACCAAGATCTTCTACCTTCTCTGCGTTTTCATCGCCGGTGGCTACGCCGGCGACGGCTTCCTCCTACGTTGCTGTCGGTGACCACAGCTTCTTCCTCTCCATCTCCACTGATCCACCTCTAATGGCTTCACCGAACGGTATACTTTTCTTCCGCACCTTGGTGTTCAAGTTTTGGCTATTGATTAATGTTGTTTAATGTCTTAAGAACCCTAAGTTTAATTCTAACATTTGGTATCAGAGCCACCAATAGCCTAACTTGAACCGCTTAAATCATGTATCTTTGATTCGGTTAGGTGGTGATTAACCTCCAGATTTATGTGTTTTTGGTTTCGGTTTAAGCATTAAGAAGGAGATGAGTTTCAGAAAACCTAAGAACCAAAATCCCCAAATCCGAATCTTGTTGAACCCGAACCCTAATCCCCAAATCAAGCAAAACCTAATGTCTAAGAGAGGGGTTTCGGGCTCACCTTTGGCGCTCTCGCCGGCACCGCCGCGCTCCGGTCCGTCGCCCCCGTGCGCCGTTGGCCGTCTTCATCCGCGCCGGGTCTTGGCTTCACGTCTTGTGCGTGCGCCGGGGTGTCGCGCGCCTTAGCCCGCCGGTCGCCTCACCTCCGCTTCAACGGAGTCTCGCGAGGCCTCCGCTCCGCCGCATGTGCGCGCCTCGCCTCGCCTCCGCTCCGCCGGTCTTGCGCGCCGCCGCCTCTTTCGCTTCGCCCGTCTTTTTCGGGGAGTTGGAGACGAATGGTTTAGGGTTTCCTCTCGCGCGCGGGTTTTTGTTGCGGTTCGGGCTCATCTGAACCGTCCGCTCGGATTCGGCGGCCGACGCCTCGCCTCCCGCGCGGTCGTCGCCGTTCTCGCGCAGCCGATGCCTCATTCTCGCGCCGGCCGACGCTTCACCTCGGCGCCGGGCCGCGTTTCGCGCTTCACCTCGGCGCCGGGCGACGTTCGCCCCGCGGCGGCCGCCTCCTCCCGTCGCTCGGGCCGCCGCGTTTCCTGGGTTGAGTGGTAGGCATAACTGCGTGGGCTCGCGCGCGTCTGGGCCGCCGCCTTTTGGGCCGTCATGCTTTGGGCCGAAATGTTTAAGCTTTTGGGCTTTTTAATTTACAGCATTTTCTTAAGTATTTAAATGTTGTTTTCTTTTATGAATTGATGTTTGGGGTATTTTGTCCGAGAATTAGACTTTTGTGGGATTAATTTAATTTACAGCATTTTCTCAGAATTTAAATGTTGTTTATTCTTTTAATATGATGATTGGACTGTTTTAAGAGTGTTAATTGCTGGATAAAATATTTAATTAAGTTGTCTCTAATTAAGATGGAACCAACGAGAAATCTTGATTAGAGATTTAATAATGTTTTGGGATTAATTTTATGATCATGATTATATTCTGACCAAAGTTGATTATATTCATGAGTCATACCCATTTAAGTTAAATGTTAAGTTCTTTTTCATATTCTGCCCAACGGTGATTATGAATTAGAACTATCATTAGCATATTATTAACCAGACCAACGTAGGGTTAATTTTGTGCCAGACATTAAATTGCTTACTAATATTTGTATATATTTTATTCAGCTATGACCACTACAAACATTGTCAGGACCTTAAATAGCATGGAGCACTTTTACGTAATAACTTCCTCCGGAAAGAAAAAGCGCTCATAACTCTTGGGATAATGGATTTGGACCTTGCACTCGTGAGGTCGCTCCCACTCCTCCCTCTGGCGATGTTGAGAACTTCTCTGAGTTAAAGAAGTCCTATGAAACTGCAGCAGAGAAATGGGAGCGGTCTAACCGCATGTCCTTGATGATAATGAAGAGCACAATATCAGTAGGAATTAGGGGAGCAATCCCCGACTCCGAAGATGCTAAAATGTATCGGCTTGGTGGAGGAGCAATTCAAAGGCTCCTCAAAAGTCTATGCTAGTACATTAATCATGAAAATGCTCACTTCCAAGTATGAGGGACAGGGCAGTGTTAGGGAGCATATCATGATGATGACTGATATGGCTTCCAAGCTTAAAGGAATGGACATAGCTATTTCAGAAGGTTTTTTGGTTCATTTCATAATGACTTCTTTACCTTATGAGTTTGGTCCTTTTAAGATCAATTACAATACTCAAAAGGAGAAGTGGACCATGGCGAATTAATTGCCATGTGCGTTGATGAGGAGGAAAGGCGAGGGCGATAAGAAGGACGTTGTCCACCTTGTTGGCAATAAGAAGAGAAAGTTCGGGAGACCATAAGTCCAAGAAGAAACTCAATTTCTCTCCCAAAATTGAGTCAAATAAGGTGGAGCATAAAGGAAAAGCTCTGCAACACCCTCTTCATCCAACGATTGTCGTATGTCGCCTCGCAAGAAAGATGGGCATATTCGGAAAAATTGCCCAGATTTCAAGTGGCTCATGAAGAAGGGTAATGATGAAATCACCTTTATTGAGGAATCTCTTTATGCTGATTTTTCTCCTAATTCTTGGTGGATTGACTCAGGTGCCTCTATACATGTTTCAAATTCTTTACAGGGATTCCTTTCCGTGAAGACGCTAAGAAAGGGGGAGCGAAGACTTAGAGTCGCTAATGGGGAGGAGGCTGAAGTTGAAGCCATTGGGACCTTACCATTAGTATTAGAAAATGGCTTTGTACTTCATCTAAATAGTGTTATTTATGTTCCTAGTTTGAGAAGGAACCTTATTTCAGTTTCTTTATTAGATGATGAAGGTTATTATTGTAAGTTTGGGAACGGCCAATGCATAATAAAGTTTAAATCTAATGATGTTGGTCTTGCTTTTAAACGAGACAAGCTTTATGTTCTTTCCCTTAAAGAATCGTCTGTGTTAATGAATGTATGTGATGGCACAAATAAGCGTAAAAGAATTGATGATGAGACTTCATCGAAATTGTGGCACTGTTGCTTAGGCCACATTTCGAAGGGGAGAATGGAACGTCTCATTAAGGAAGAGATACTCCACCCGCTTGATTTCTCAGACTCAGACCCCTGCATAGATTGCATTAAAGGTAAATACGTAAAACAAATTAAGAAAGGGGCTACCCGAAGCACAGGGATATTAGAATTAATCCACATTGATATTTGTGGGCCTTTTCCTGTGACATCAGTGGATGGTTTTGATTCTTTCATTACATTCACTGATGATTACTCCCGTTATGGATATATTTTCCCCATTCGTGATCGGTCTGAATCGCTCGATAAATTTAAAATATTCAAGGCTGAAATAGAAAATCAGCACAATCTAAAGATTAAAGTAGTGCGATCAGATCGAGGAGGAGAATATTATGGTAGACACGCTCCTTATGGACAAATTCCTGGTCCCTTTGCAAGATATCTTCAAGAAAATGGTATAGTAGCTCAATACTCAACTCCTGGTGAACCTCAGCAAAATGGTGTAGCTGAAAGAAGAAATCGCACACTTATGGATATGGTGCGAAGCATGCTCAGCTATTCCAGTTTACCAGTAACCTTATGGATGGAGGCATTAAAAACAGCTGCCCACATACTTAATCGGGTTCCTAGCAAATCAGTCCCTAAAACACCTTATGAAATCTGGACTAGCAGGAAACCGAGCTTAAAATACTTACGAGTGTGGGGCTGTCCTGCTGAAGCTAAAGTCTTTAACCCACATATTGGGAAATTAGACTCTAAAACAGTGAGCTGCCATTTTATCGGATACCCTGATAGATCTAAGGGATATCGTTTTTATTGCCCAGATCGTCATACTAAATTTGTAGAAACTAGACATGCTGTGTTTATGGAGAATGGTCAAATCAGTAGGAGCTCAAAGGCCAGAAATATAGATCTCGAGGAGATTCGGACTTATGTTCCATCACCGACAATCCAAGAGACTTTTATTAATGTGCCGCAAATAATGACACCTCTAAGTGACAACCCTGGTGTTGTAACCCCAGTTAATGATTCTGGGATTAGTAATATTGCTCCTAATGATGAACCTACATCAGCAATTAATGAAGAACTTCAACAGCCATCTGTGATACCTGATGAAACCTTAAGAAGATCACAGCGGGTTAGAAGATCCGCCATTCCAAATGACTATGTCGTATACATGAATGAAGATGTTAACGATATAGGGAAAGTGGATGATCCCATCTCATTTAAAGAAGCCATGAGTAATAAGGATTCAGACAAATGGCTCGAGGCCATGGAAGATGAATTGAAATCTATGAGCATTAATGATGTCTGGGATTTAGTAGACATACCTGATGGAGTCAAAGTAATAGGCTGTAAGTGGGTCTATAAAACTAAGCATGACTCCAAGGGAAACGTCGAAAGATTCAAAGCTAGGCTTGTAGCCAAAGGTTTTACACAGAGAGAGGGGATTGACTATGTTGATACCTTCTCTCCTGTGTCTAAGAAAGACTCATTAAGAATTGTCATGGCACTTGTCGCTCATTATGATTTGGAGCTACATCAGATGGATGTAAAAACTGCATTCCTTAACGGTGACTTGCATGAAAATGTATACATGGCTCAACCGGAAGGTTTTGTTGTGGAAGGCAAGGAACAAATGGGATGTTACCTTAAGAAATCCATCTATGGACTAAAACAAGCGTCCAGACAATGGTACTTTAAGTTTGATGAAGTGATAAGAAAATTTAGCTTTAAAGAAAATGAGGTGGATAATTGTATCTACATTAAGACTAAAGAGAGCAAATTTATTATTTTAGTGCTCTATGTGGATGATATCTTATTGGCTAGCAGCGATAAGAATATGCTGTATGAAATCAAGAGATTTCTATCCTCTAATTTTGATATGAAAGATCTTGGAGATGCTTCTTATGTTTTGGGTATAGAAATTCACCGAGATAGGTCCAAAGGGATATTAGGCTTATCCCAAAAGGCATACATTGACAGAGTGCTTAAGAGGTTTAATATGCATAACTGCTCTGCCACGCCTGCTCCTATTGTTAAGGGTGATAAGTTTGGTTTATTCCAAAGTCCAAGGAATCAATTAGAAATTGATCAAATGAAGTCGATTCCTTACGCTTCAGCTGTCGGAAGCATTATGTATGCTCAAGTATGTACTCGCCCTGACTTAGCATTCGTAACCGGGATGCTTGGTAGATATCAATCTAATCCAGGTTTGGACCACTGGAGAGCTGTTAAGAAAGTCTTGCGTTATTTGCAGGGCACTAAGAATTACATGCTCACATATAAGAAGTCTGATGACCTTGAGGTTATGGGTTATTCAGATGCTGACTTCGCAGGATGTGTTGACTCTAAGAAATCCACGTCAGGTTATGTCTTCACACTTGCGGGAGGAGCCATTTCGTGGAAAAGCTCCAAACAGACCCTTACGGCATCTTCAACGATGCAAGCTGAGTTTGTGGCATGTTATGAGGCTACCGGACAGGCTGTATGGCTTAAGAATTTTATTCCCGGACTAATGGTGGTTGACAGCATATCAAAACCACTTACGATATTCTGCGATAATTTAGCCGCAGTTTTCTATTCGAGTAACAACAAGTCAAGTGGTGCTGCCAAGCATATTGACATTAAGTATCATGTTGTGAAAGATAGAATCCAGGATCAAAGTATTAATGTTAAGCATATAAGCACTAAGTCTATGCTTGCGGATCCGCTCACTAAAGGCTTACCACCCAGTATCTTTCGAGAACATGTTGCTAGCATGGGTTTATTGGAAAGCCTATGATTCTGAGTTAATTATGATAAGGATTCAGAATCTGATCCTGGAAAATAAAGGACCATAAGAAAACAAACCAACTCCCGTTAAGTTTAAGTGGCTATCCTATCGAGATGGAATAGTGTACTATAGATGATGGGGTTTCAGTAGCATTAATTGACTGCTGTAAACGCATTATCTTGGTGTGCTGTTTTGTTAAGTGTGGACTTATGTTAGCCTTTCGATTAAGTGGGAGAATGTTGGGATTAATCTTGGGCTAACCACCCAACTAACGAATTCCGTTTTTAGGGGATGAGATCCGTTTTGCATACGATCGGAGGCATCAAACAGTTTATTGGTTGAGGTCCCGAGTCATTAGCGATATATAAAATGGGAGGTGCGACGCCTAATGATTAACAAGTTTTGATCATTAGCAAAAGCCATCTGAGATTTACCGATCTTAAGGTGTGCTAAGTGACCGAAGATCTTCTACCTTCTCTGCGTTTTCATCGCGGTGGCTACGCGGCGGCGGCTTCCTCCTTCTACGTTTGTTGTCGGTGACCACAGCTTCTTCCTCTCCATCTCCACTGATCCACCTCTAATGGCTTCACCGAACGGTATACTTTTCTTCCGCATCTTGGTGTTCAAGTTTTGGCTATTGATTAATGTTGTTTAATGTCTTAAGAACCCTAAGTTTAATTCTAACATATTCTATGTATCATTGAAGGGTGGGATCAGGACGGCGGTATTGAGGGAGGCTTATGATGAGAATGGAGAGCTTGTGGATAGGGATCCGATGATTGAGTTGAAGGAGAGGTTCGTGGCAATCTTGGATGAGGGGCATAGGGAGTATTCGGAGGAGTTAAGGAGGAAGAGGGAGGAGCTGCAGAAACAGAGGTTGGATGTGGCTCAAAGGGGTGCCAAAATTTCCACAGATGTTGAGGATGAGATTGAGGAGGAAGAAATGGAGGGGTCAGAGGAAAATGAGGACAAATGATATGATTATGCACAAGATTCGGAAGGATGAGAAGCTTTTTCCTCGTGAGTTTTATGATTTTTATTGTGCTTCTATGGTTAGCGTGACCTGGAGAACATTGTCCAAGGAAATCAGATGGTTTGTCCGGATTCTTAATTTGATCAGTTGGCTGTTAATAAAGAAGACGAGGGATCAATCTCCAACCACTTTGTTTGTGAAATGAGAATGAAATATAGGTTTATGATGATCTGACTTTTTTATTGGACTTCTGTGGCAAGGGAGCCTTTGTTGATTTATCACTTATCTCATTTTTTAATTAGTAGTTTTTATGAGATCCTTTGTTTTTGTCAGCTCATTCATCTGGCAGATTCGGAAGGATACTGATGGCTTTTGTTTGGAACCTTTGCAAACAGTCAGATTCAAGGATATTCTTGTAAGCTGATCACTGAAAACTTTCCCTTTCATTGAACTATATGAACAAGTTTGCATCATGCCATTCTCTAGACAATTCTACATGCTTATATAATACTAAACAACTCGTATGTAATCTGAAATTTTCCTTTAACAAGCCACGAATATGCGTGTGCTCTATAAAACACATAAAAACGCATTCCAATGCAAAACTTGTTATAAATGGTCAAAAAGTTCTTCCATGCTCCATTTCTATGTAGATGATTACTAGATGTGCAAACCATATGACCATATCCAGATGTTCTTTTTTAGGGCAAGTATGAATCATTTGACAGAATTTTGTTGCACATAGCAGAAATTGGTGGTTAACCAAATGTGATACTAGGGCATCATAGACTATTGTTCTGCAAAATAGTAAAGGACTTAACAGGTCTTGATAGTTGGATCACTCAAATTGTAGACAATAAAATTATGTTAAATATTTCCAGTTGGTTTACATACATGATTAACTAGATGGGGTATCACACATTTTCATTTCTCAAGTGGTTTGTGAATGTAATGGTTGCACTTTCTGCCCTCAGAGGCTCAAGATCGACTTTTGTAGCTCCATCTGGGGCGATGCAAAAAGCCTTATGCTTGCAACTTGCAAGTTCCTGAACTCAACTTGGAAAATAGCTTGGTTTGAGTGAAAACATGCTGACATCAAGCTTAATTTGAGCTTATTTCAGATTTCGATAGATTGGTTTGGCTACGGTTCAATGTGCATATTTTGAATGTGAACATAAGCTTTGTCATCAGTCTTGCTTCATTCCTTGCTTCCCTGTGGACATCATAGATGATACTTCCCCTCAATCACACCTATGCTTGCCCAAAGCCTCCACCAGTTATGTGTCATAACACTGGATTCGAGTACTACCATTTATTTACTCTGAAGGATATGAGTTCACCTCTTTCTGAAAGCTTCATCCTAGGTCTAGCCTATAACCTATTTTTTGAAAGGAGGGAGGCGGTTACCCTACACTTACCTGCAGGGTATAATCACAAGTAAAATCAAAAGTGAACTAATTAAACATTTTATTTGGTTCATCAATATGTTGAAAGAGATTGTATGTTATCTTAAGTTCTTTGAGGAACCGGGCATTTAAAAGCCAATCGCGTTGCTTAAGACCTTAAGGGAGTCTAAACTCTTGAATGGCACAAACTATTACAGCTGGTCTTTGCAGTTGATCATCTTCCCTTCATCTATTCTCTCGTACTTTGCAAATGTCTATTGAATATTCGAATGAACAGTCAGTCAAAGAATAACAACAAGCATGTAGTTTGCTTTTTCTTTCGTTCTTTTCAACCAAACCAGGGTACTTAAAGTTGCTCAAATAAAAGAAGAAGTGAATTTAGATTTTTATTTAGCAGAACTTTTTCTCAAGGTCCAGAGGGTGACTTGACTTATTTTTAACATTGTGTTACCTCTACATCCCCTGTGTAAATCAGAAGTTCCCTTTTATTCTCATATTTACCTTTAGTGAGTGCATCAGCGGCATTAGCATTGAAAGCATCTTGCTCTTTTGATGGTTCTGTTTCTCATAATCAACTTAACCCTTTTGCTGGCTTGTACTAAGTATTATATTCTCCGGAGTGTAGATAATCAATACTTCTCATAAATAGCTACCTTTCAGTCCGCTTATCTAATACTAATATGTTGTTCATCCATCTCTTTTGATATCTTTACATCCATAATTCTTCACAGTGTCCCCACACTATTCATGTGGTTTGTCTTTCCTATTATCATTGATAATGAAATGTTGGCCCGGAAAAACACTTCCGAAATTCTCTGTGTATTTTGTACTAATTCAGAAAAAACTAGTACACACAGCAAAGATGATAACATAACATATCCAACGCACTTTATTAATAATCATAATTTACAATAAATATAGCACGTGGGCCAAATAAAAGATTAAAGCGGAAGCAGAATAAAACCAGTAGTAGAACCCAATAGATTTGTCACAGGCAATCAACTGGGGTAGCGGCCTAGTTATCCTGATCCTCACCATCGTTGAGATACTCCTCTAAAAACAACAACAAAGCAAGGGCGAGTACTTTCAAGTTGCACGGGAGATGCATTTTAATGTAGAGTTGACAAAGGAAGGCTATATGGTTGAATTTTGCACATAGCAAGTTTTTCAATACACAATGGCATACTTTTAGTTAAAGAATATTTTCTTTTTAAACAAATTTTAACACAAGAATCCGTCTTGGAGCTAAACCAACATTCTCACAATGGAATTAACTCACATGAATAACTTTTCTGAACTCATTTTTGAAAACATCAAAATCTAATGTGTGAAAGACTTGCTCGGCATGCCCATGACCGCAGGCGCGTCTAATCGATTAGTTTTAACTTTGCAGAGGTTGTACAACTTTACCCACAAGATATGATTATCTCCTTTTGCCTAAATACACACTTCCTTTGGTGTGTTGACAGAGAAAAATCACAACAAGGCTTCTATAAAGCTCCATCTCATGTAGTTATACCCGCTAAGGTTCCACTGCTGGTAGGGTTGAAACCGTCCAGTCCAGAAACCCCTCTTGCGCCATGTGGTAGACTAACCATCCCCACATTCCCCCAATGGCACAACTATCAATGAGATGTCTCTAAACGGACAGTCAGGTTTGTCCCATACCAGACTTGTGGAAGCACGGTTACGCTTTACATTCAGTAGCTCACAGACCGGTTCTTAATTGACTAGGCGAGCTTTTCAGCAAACCCAAAAACCACTAGTCAACCATTCTTGCCTAGTCTAAACCCACATTTTCATTTATCATAACTTTTCATAGCATCCAAAGTATAGTTTCACTTTAACAGACTTTATTTGGCACAAATTCCCCAAAAAACCTACTTTTTGGTTTTAAGCAAGTCTAAGCATTTCTCTAATTATTTTAATTATCATAATATATCTAAAAGTGTAATCTTAATGTTTCAATGGTATAGTGGAATCAAATTTACAAATGTGGACATAAATCAATCTGGGCGTAACTAGTCATTTTAAACTGGGTTTAAACTATATTTGATACAATTAATGCATGCAATTACATTTAAAACAAATTATAATTTTAAAACTAGGATCAAATATGGTCAAGACGTGCAACTTCCCTTGATCAAAGGGTAGGTGATCAAGATCGTCGATAGCAAGTCCTTTCGGCTCTCTGAAAACTATACGTTACAAATCAACCAAATTCAAATAAAATACAAAACTAGTATAAATAGATAGGGTATAATTTAATATGAATTTAGGAAGAAAAATAAGGTCAATCGGACTTAGAATGAAAGGGATCAGACCTTTTGAATCTCACATAAAATGCTGAAATTTCAAAAATTGACCTCTCACCAGACTTGGAGAAGAAATGGTTGCTGGCGGTGCTCCGGTAGGAATTTTCAAATCTGATTTTACACAATGTAGAGGACACTGAGAGGAAGCTCCAGTAAAAATTTGAGGCCAAATGGAAGTCGGGAGAGCTCGTCGAAAGTTCACCGTAGTTTGTAAAGAACGGCTTGTGCAGAGAGATCCAATGGATGGATTACAAAAACTCAAAGCTGAGGATGTGAGGAATGAGAGGAAGCCGTGACTAAATTTATAGGGCCATCGGACTAGCGGATCATCGGGAAATGCTCGCCAGAGTTATGGTCGAAATAGTAACTGGTTCGCCAGAATTAATTGAGTTGAACCGGATGAAATAAATGCGGGTCGAAATTTGCGGGTCTACTGTAGCTGATGGGTGGGCAGGAGAAGCGGATCGGGTCAGGTGAACATTAACTGATTTATTAATTTTCGAAACAATTTATTTCTTTGCTAAGAATTCGAATTAAATTTGGGAAAATGGCAATTGAATTATCATAAATTCGGGAAAATTAAGAGGCCATGGTTTCAGCAAATAAAGCACGAATAAATATTTTTAAATAATATAGTATTTTTATTTATAACACAGTAATTAATTTTTAAATGTTGAAAATTCTTTTTAACTTGGGAAAATAATAGAACAACTCTAAAAATTCTATAAAAATTCAGAGAATTTAACTAGGGCCTTTTGAACTTACTAAAATTATTTCCACTTTATATTTGGATAATTTTTGTTTTAAACAATAACTAAAAATCTTTTAGAAAATAGCAAATATAGTTAAAAAATTTAGGAAAAAGTCACAGAAATTCCCGGAGAGATTTTGAACTTAATAATTTTTTTCTTCTTTAAATTAATTTTAAATTTCTGAAATTGGAAAAAGCGTTTTTAAAATTCAAGGAAAACTATTAGAAAATACAGAAATTCGAATTATTCTCATAAATTCCACAGAAGCCAACAAAATAATATTTTAAAATTTAAATAACAATTCTTTTATTTTCATAAGCAAAATACTGGGATGTTACATGAAAGAACCTAGACCTAATCTTATTGAGTTGTTTAGCAATTAGCACTTTTAACCGTTTCTTAGTACACCTCATCTGCATGTTCTCCCCAGATGTTAAGTTATTGTTAGTACATTATGCATTAACTAATGTCTTTCCCCTAAGTTGGTTGGAGTTTTCGTATTAACCGGAGTACGAAAGGATGTCTGCTTTAAGAGTTACAACCTAATAAATGTGCTCTACAACTATTGATAAACAAGAATGGTGTAGATGGTGAGACTTTCAGCTCTGATGGTCCAGCAATAAACAGTTCTGAACTTTTAATTGATTGTTTTGTCAATTTTTTGGTGTTGGTGGTTGCTAGAACTTTGATTAATGTGTTCCTATAGATGCACAGTCTGATGCATATATAGCTGATCAGGTAGGCAACGGTGTTGGTGGTTGTTAGAACTTTGATTAATGTGGTGTTCATATAGATGCACAGTCCGATGCATATATAGCTGATCAGGTAGGCAACTCATTTCAAATGGAAAGGAGATTTCACACATTTGATCAAGCATTTCTAACAAGTGTGAATAAATCTACTGCTGTTTTTTTGTATGCCTTTTCTGTTTTAAAACTGTTGAAGGTTTGACCCTCAACAATTTATTTTGTATTTATCATTGTCTTTCATCAATCGTCATCTGGAGCAAATAGGTAAACAGTAGAATGGTGCATGAATTTTCATTACTCAAGTGGATGAGCCATTGCTTTCAATCAAGATGTGGCCCAGTTTTTTTGCATCGATGACTAGGCTAACTCTATCTTCCTTTACTTTCTATGCACCATCTGCTAGCTTAGCTTTATCTTGACATGCTTGGCAGTGGCATCATGAGAGTTTGCTTGCACGTTCCAAATTACAACTATCTGACTCTTCTCAGAAGCTTGGTGCTGCCATCTGAGTGCTGACTCCTGAATCTGATTGACTTAAATGGCAGGTGATCGTGTCCTTCCAAACTTCCAGTTTGAATAATCATCACAAGTACTCAATAATGTGTGGACACTGGAAGGAATGAAATCTGGCCCTGTGGCAAATGCCATAGAAGTGTTTGACCCGACTGATGTATTTCTAACATTGGTGAAAGATGAACTTTAAGCTGACAATTAATTGGGAAACATCACAAGTAATGGGGTCAAAAGCTGGTTTTAGAATTTTTTCTCTGTTGAAGATGGTGACTGTGTACTTAGGTACTTCAACTGCAGCATGCCATGATAGATGCTACATAGTATTGTTCTCAGAAAAAAAAATAGTCAAACTACATTTTCTGTACGTCACTGCAGACTGAACTACGATTGATGTTGACCGATGCACTTGTCTCTGAAAATAGATCTTACACTGTCAGTAGAAATTTGCTGGTTGGAATTTAGTGGATCCATTATTATCTGTTTTGCAACTGATCGAAGGTTCCTCTTGTAACTGAAGTCATTTATGTACAAACTTCCGAGCTTTTATTTCTGTTTTAGTTTAGTCATTTTACTGAATCAATTTTGAGCTACATGTATGTCAGTAATTCGTAAACTCCTTTTTGATGTAAGAAAAGTGCAGGTCAGTAAATTTTTTAATTAAAAAATTTGTGTTACGCAACTATAGTTAACTTTTAACTGCAGCAAGTTCTGTTCAGGAAATCCTTGTAACTGTTCCTTTCTTGATGGACAATTGAAGTTTAATGATTTGCTAAGCGAAACTCGTTTGGTGGCACGGAACTTGTGAACTGTTGCATTACATGGGACAATTTTAATTGCTAGTGCATTATAGTACATGATTCCCTTTTGAGTCCCATAACTCAGAATTGAAAGACCCATTCCATGGAATAAAAGGTCCTCATAATTGAGAAAATAAGGACACATTTATATTGTCCAGTCTGCAGATCATACGTGGACAAACATGCTCAGAAAGTGAAACATACTGAGATAATGTTAACCGCAAACATATAACAAGTATGCAGTTGAAGGGAAGCTATAAGTAAGCATGCATGCGTGCGTATATGTATACATCTAGTACGAGTTCACCTTGGAACACTTCTCTCTGATCTCCCCCTGGCCGGCCGTGAGCACCTCGATGTGGCTGAGCTTCACCATCGCGGCAGCGAAGCTGGTGACCCACGCCTCTGGCCCCCTGGCGTAGAACTCGACGAGCCCGGACGTCTCGGAGCTCTGGAGCAGCGTCTGGTCGGAGGCAAACACGACGTTGTGCGCCAGCACGTTCTTGTAGTACTGGTTGTCCATCCGGAAAGGCGTGGCAACGTCCAGCTGCACCATGGTCGGATCAAACTGCGCCGCCGTCGCCGGCGTGCACTTTGCCTTGAGGTACGCCGCGTAGGAGGCCGGGATCTCCGGGTCGGTGCCGTACGCTCTGCCGTTGCTGTACTTGTAGAGGCGATTGGTGAAGGACGAGCAGTGCGACGTGCCGATGGTGTGCGCGCCGGACAGCGTCACCATGTCGGCCATGGTCAGCCCTTTGGCAGCGAAGTTCTCGATGAGCTGGTCGGCGTCGAAGTCCGGGTGCGGCACGTTGGGGAGTACGTCCACCTCGCGGGAGACGCAGCCGTCGCGGCGGCCGGTGGGCATGGGGAAGTCGTGGCCGCCGGCGAGGTACGTGCCGTCGCGCGCGGCGAGCGCGAGCACGTCTGCGCAGGAGACGGTGCGCGGGCACTGCCTCTCGAGCTCCTCCTTGGCATCGTCGATGACGTCGAAGCCGTCCAGGCTTGGGTTATTGGCCGGCGACTCCCTCTCCGCCTTGTTCCCCGGAGTCGAGTCCAGCAGCACCGAAGCGTCACAACCCTGTGTCGCGCACATACGCACATGCAAGAAAACGTTACAACTACTTGCTTATTTAAGCTACAAATTGGCGTGCATGTACACAAGCTAGGTACGTACCCTGACGAAGCAGTCGTGGAAGAAGAGGCGGATGATGTCGGCGGGGGTGCCGGGGTCCTTGTCGAAGGCCTTGGTGACGGCGTCGAGGACGATCTTCTCCGCCTGCGGGCACGAGTGCATGTAGTAACCCACCGACAGGCCGCCGGCAGACGCATGCGCGACGACGGACGACGCGGCCAGGGCCAGCATCGTCGTTGCCAGAGACAGGAGGTTTGAGAAGAAGCCCATCGTGGCGAGCGCGCGTACGTCGATCTACGGCTACATATGCTGTATTTATATGCAGGATTGTGTGCATGCATGCGTGTGCGAGCCAAAATCGACCGGTCCATTGAGAGAGTGCTCAGTGCTGTCACGTAACTGCGCAAGAGGTTGACGGTGAGGTAGGGCCTGCACTGGCATGGTGTGCTGACATGGATCCATCAGGGCAGTGGAGTGGCGGATGGAAGCGTGTAAGTTGATGCATTGCTTTTGCGAAAACCATAGCTCCGACTCCGACTATCTTAGCGGGTAAACAGAAAAAGAAGCTGACACCTCCTGTGAGAGAGTATCAAATTAAGTTGCAAACAACACGAGTTTCTCTCTGCTCAGGCAGTGACGTGCGATCACAAACTAAAATATAGATCTCTTTTACGGTGGATTAAAATCAATATAAGCCGCCCATTCATTTGAATCTAACGGTTGAGATCAATTTAGTTCTAGTTATACTACCACCTGTAGTATTGATAGTAAAATTGAAAGATGAGTAAAAGTGTAAAAAATTCCGTGATACTATCTGTCCTCTACGGTAAAACACGTCATGTGATCCTGATGAATGACAGATGAATGGATAAGAAGTCTTTGAAGATCAATAGGTATTCGGTGAATCCAAAACTGTAAACGAATTAGGAAAAATTTAAAATACCCTTGATAAAAGGATAGAAAAAATCTAAAATACCCTTGAGAATGGATGGTTAGATTTGATTCCTACTACTACTACTTACTACCTATGTAATCCACTGTAAAATTTCTCAAAATATAACCTGCGTTCAGAAGAACTAAAATATATGATCTGTCTATTTTTATCTCGCACGTCTTTCCAAAAAAAAAAAAAAAAATCAGCCGAACTTTTGACCGTTAGATTAGTATCCAACCAACCAGATCTCTTCCCACTCTCATATATCCCCTTCTCCTCCCACAGCCTTGGCGGTAGACCGCAACGTGAGGCACGACTGCACGAGCGACCCACACGGTCGGCTATTCTGCGCAGTAAGCTTTGCCAGAGACGGACATGGAGATGGACGTCGCACAAATCGTCAAACACGTCTATAAAGAAGAAACATAACCCTGAAATTCATGCAAGAATTGAACTAGAAGTCTCCAAGCCGATCAAAGTATGCAGTACTAGCTAGACTACTATCTGCTGTTCATGCAAGAAATGAGGAAGGCACGCATTCGATGGGGTAGCCGTCGGTTGACACACGACCTCGTCGATCTGTGCTCATGGCGCGCGGTATATAGTTAATGCATGGCACGTAGTTAGTTACGCTTATGGTTTCATTTCGCTTTCGTATTAAAACATGAAGACATGCACGGGTCTCCATTGCTATCGCACCTTCTAAAGCCAGTTGGTTACCGATAGCCGTCATACTTCTGTTCATGGACACATGCGTCTGCCGGAAGATACAAGTTCGACGACAGTGGCTTACTAGTAAGTGCAGTACATGCATTACACCACAATACCACATTGTATAGTCAAATTTTGGGTCGATTGTCGGTTTCAGATAAGGCACTCATCAATCTTACACATCCCGGAACTTCGCTTTCACAGATTGACATGAAATGCTGGATTGATCCGGGCGATCGATGTCGTCACTCAAACAGCGAAATTAGTGTGCGTGGAATGAAACAGAGGTTCTTCGTTAATTGGACTTCGTTTTCTGCACGTAGCCCTTTTTACCCTTCAGTTTGGCAAAAAGATTTGGAAAGGAAATTTCCCCACAGAGAGTGCAGGTGGAAGAAAAAGAAGTCGTCTTTAAATTACTGAACATTTGTCACGATACGAATAACGAATTTAATTTTAAAACAAGCATGGGTGGATTCAGAAAAAGAAAACATAGGATGCGTCAAATATATCACCGATAGAGAGTCATTGGGCTTAGACTGCAGAGTGCACACTGGCCTATACATTATCGGTCATGTTGAGGTAAAATGAAATTGGAAACACAATGTCCTGTGCACCCCGATGGGCGTTGGCTCTACTTGGATCCTCCAATGCGCACAAACGATCTAGCGGCGATGGAAAAAATTGACTAGAACGTTGTTAGAATTGAGCCATTAGTGCTTACACCCATTCATTCCTAAAAAAAAATCAAAAGGATTTGTTAACATCAAATTTTTAAGGCATAACAGATTTATCAGGCTAAAAATAAAATTGGATATTTATGGCTGATATCGGTTCAAAAAAAAAAGGAAAAGTTAAGTTGAAGATGAAATTGTAACCGGTATTGATCCAAAAATAAAATTTTATCTGTACAGAAGTCGATATGAATCATGGTTGACACGCATTGGAGATGGATACGATTGGCATGTACACTATAAAGGGTGACCTGAGGCAAGCTGAAAATCTAACAATCAATCAAACAACTTACATCTACTTTTTGTTTACTTTCCTGTTGACTAGGAGTAGCTCTTATAATTTAGATATTGTAATATACGTTTTTGATCAATAAATTTGCACATCGCCGATTATTGATCATCTTCGAATACGCCAGTTACCCAGGTTTGTTTTTTTCTTCGATCTTGTTGCGCATCGCCTTTTTCAGAAAAATCTATCTTTATTAAATCATCTAATCAGCCTTAACAAGCTGTTTAGATTTATCGTTACTTGCAATCTAATCGGCTTTGAAAAGCTATTTGGATTTTCTGTCGATTGCAATACCAAATTGGCTCTAAGCATTATTTCGATATATCTTGCCGATTACAGGATCAAAATGGCTAGCACGTCTCGAACCTCTTAAACCCGACGTTCGCGTGTATTTGAACCGATCAATCTATCGTCATATTTTTCGGATCAGGATTCTACACCGCTACTGGGTGCACCATAGTCTTCCCCTGACCGCGCTTACTTCCCAATCTCCACCTCGCTCTCTGCCATCGCGCGTTGCCACGTCTTCTTCATCTGCACCGATTATTCAATCACTCTCTCCCCCGTCTCCTCCATCTCCATGGCTCTTCCATAGCTGTCGTCGTCGCCACTCTGCTTCTTCATGAGTTCCGTCGACCCACCGGCCCCTCCTTCATCGCTGCCGCATCGACTGATCACCCAACATAAAAATCCTCACGCCGCTATGTTGTGCCGCCCGCTGCTGCCCATGCGTATTCGTGTAGGAAACACGTGACTTACGACGGTTCCTAAAACATTAACTCTAACTTTTATTTTTTTTAAATCATACATTATGTCTGTTTGAATACGATTTCCAACTCGTTCATTAAATAGTCACGGCGTCTATCCCTTTACGTGGGTACAGAAAGGCAATCTCAGTTTACTATTAATATGTACACATCACTTTGTCTTATGTGAAAGAGTGAGAAAAGAGAATAGAAAAAAGAATTGGTTCTTATTTAACGGCCAACATCGTATAGGAAACAACGTGCTATAGCCAGCCAAAAAGCCCGTGTTAGAGTTAGCGTGAGCGACTGTAAGTGTTGAAGTTAGTGTTTTGCTAATAGCCATAAAGATGAAGTTAGTGTTGAATGCCTAAATTAAATGATTTAGTATTTATCTAGAGATAATTTTTAGAGAGTTATTATATAAGCTGAATTTATTGATTACTTTAAATAGTATGGATAACTACCAACAACCCGGGCCACTCGATCGATCGATCAATAGCTCTCGGTCGATCGATTGGACACGTCCCTTGCACCCAACTCTCGTGTTACGTGTGGCGCATCGGACCCTGTATCAGACTGTGCTCCATATATATGCCAGAGCTTCATCAATTATCATGCGTGCACGCAACACCTAGCTTTCATTAATTCTTTCACATGATGATGGATAGAGCTGCGCCACCAACGATCTGGTTTCCGGAGCGAACAACGGGTGTTGGCTGTTGGGATAGTATCCATACATTATAGAAGAAAGTCTGTAAATGAAGAGTGTGCTATGGATACGTAGACGAACTAAGGAGAGTGAGGATCAACATTTATACCTGTGGCCTCGACCGACAATCTTGCTCTACCACTAAACCATATAGTCATCCTTAACAGTTATGGCTGTAAAGCAAACATTAGAGACATATAAACACTAGATACGTATGGTTAAGTTTTCCTAAGCCAGCAAAATGTGGTTGCCAACCAAAGTTCACCCGCATAGCTTGTTGGTTCATCTTGATTTCATCCCTTCTCTTCTGGGCCTCTGGCCACTGATCAGTCATTCAGTCTTTCAGCAGAGTTTTGATTAATCAAGGGGTCATGTCAGCACATGCAATGCACTGCATTCTCTCTCTCTCTCTCTCTCTCTCTCGGGAAGTACAATGCAGTGGTTACCACCTAAATTTTTGTTTACCATGTTAATGTCTGGCTAAGTTCAGACGACCCACTAATGCGTCTGGGCTTGCCTCGGCCCAGCTAAAGGGATACCAAGCCTGGTTAGCTATTTTGTATTTCTTGAGAGGAAGGTCCGATTAACTACGAGTTCACACAAGCTGAAGCATGCTTATCAGCTTATGTACCTGTTCAGGAATATTTTGATCTATGTTAATCACATCCTAGTTTTGAACGTAACATTTTTTGTTTGACTTAAGGAATCAAGTAAGCTGGTATAGCATGAGACGTATTAGTTCCACGCAACCAAAATTCTGAGGCGAAGAATAATATGATGTTATACCAACTCATCGTACCACCCATGTCTCCCACCCCGGTGCGTATAACTCCCCATGCATGTAACGACGTTGACCTTTTTCCTAACAACCGAACCAAGTCGTCGAAACTTCCACAGCAAAGCCAATCAACTCCTTCCAAAGAAAAGAAAAAAAGAGCACTCGTTAGAAGTATCCTTTAATTACATATATATATATATATATATATATATATATATATATATATATATATATATATATATATATATATATATATATATATATAGGACACCAACATAGACTAAATTTGCACCTCATTTATAATATATAGGTTGGCCAAATGAAATTGGTATTGGTTTGTTCACAGTGATATATACTTTCATAATATGTATTTTTCTTAGAGAATTGCTAAAAAACTGTCGTCTGTTTTTTCTCCCCTTTGATTTTAGTCATTTTTCTGTGATTTATTTATTTTCTATTAGGGTTCACCGATCCATTTTTCTTTATCTAGCTTAGAAAAATTATTTTTCATTTTTCTCAGTGATTTATTTATTTTCTATTAGGGTTCACGGTCCATTTTCTTTGTCTAGCATAGAAAAGTTATTTTTTATTTTTCTCTGTGATTCATTTATTTTCAATTAGGGTTCAATAATCCCATTTTTCTTTGACTAGCTTAGAAAAATTGTTTTCATTTTTCTCTACATAAAAAGTGGCATGCATTGAGAGAGAAAAAGATTTGTAAGTAGCAGGAAACACGCAACGACGAATGCATTCCACGACCATTAGTTCTCGGCACCGTCCTTAGGCAGCGAGCCCATTCATGCCGGCGGTAGCATGCTGGTCTGCTCGTGCACCGTCGGCAATAGTGGCGGTAGTATCTTGTACACACCGGCCACCTGCTGCAACGGACCGACGCCGACCTCGCTGCCGTTGCTCCAGATGCTAATCTTAAGCTTCATGCCGCTGACTACGTTGCCAGTTGGTGATTAGAGCTGAGTGGTGAAGATTAAAATTAAAAAGTTAGGGTCAAGAGATAATGGAGTAGAGTCCTCATAAATAGGTTGCGGCTGAAGACCTACGCTACGAGATGTGCGGCTTGCAACGAAACAAGAAGGGTGCAAAAATAAAAGGGAATTCAGTCAGGTTCGGTCTCCATCGGACGCTAAAAAAATATGACTGCTCGATAAAAACATGCTAATGTTATCTAGATACTCTTTTTTTTATTTGTAACACCATGCATGTTATGATAGGAATTCTAATTAACTGTTAAAATACCATGAACCTTGCATACCATGCTAATAATATCTAGAACGACGTATATTAATTTGGAATTTAAGAGAGTATATCTAAAAAGTATTTGTTAAACCTACTTATATAAAATCATCGTACAGCCTTCTCGAGCATGCCTCGACCTGATACGCCACCTCCCACCTTTCTCATGGTCTTCAGCGGTGTCACTGCCACCGCCGCTAGATCTATCGACCACCGTACGTCCACTGGAAAAACATAATAACTTGATCGATGGTTCCACAACACTCTCGTCCTTGTCACCAGCTCCTCGTGGATCCCCCTCCCTCCTCTAGCTCCAATCTCGTGGCCGGTGGCACTTGCTGCATCGCCATCGGTTTCAGCAGAAATCTAAAGTTTGGAGATTGGAGGCTCAGTGAACCCAACAAACTTGGCCCGAGCACGAATCACATGACATGATATGAGCTATCTACTGCTCAAAATTTGACTTTTCTTTAATAGATAATGTGACGATTTTTACCAAATCAAGCATGTGGGGCCTTATTGGGTGATATTGGTACTTGTGCCCCAAAAGCCCAGCCTCGTCGCTGTCTCGTGCTCTCGCTGGAGCCGCCGCCGCTCTCCCAGGCTGCCCCGGCTCGCCACCCGGGGGATCCGCCGCCGCCGCCTTCTAGATCTAGGCCTTCTCCTCTGGCAGGTTGGCTCAATAGACTACAACGTCCATTTCTCCTCCTCCACCGATCAAGATTCTTGCTACTGGATACCCAATCCTGTTTTGTTCTTGGATGATTCTTGGAGTGTTTTCTGTTCTTGGATTTTTTATGTCTGTCCTGGCAATTGAAGTTCTGAAACTTCAATTGCATATTTTTAAGTTTTCGTCCATTGCAGTTTGTGTGTGAGGGTGTGATATGTTCCCGATTGTCATCCCTGGCCCTGGACACAGCGCAGATGAGCCCCGCACCGCACACATGCACGGTGACGAGCGTGGGCAGGTCTCGGTTAATTCCTTGCGCGGGTGACCACGCCCACACGTACGCGCGCGGCGCCGGCAGCCGCAGCCGTCTAGCTCGATCTGGGCCAAAAACTCGCGCACCGTCTGAACCAGCCATCTAGTTTCACACGTAGAGGCGCGCGGCACGCACTCCGGCAGTCCGGCTACATGAGTGACTATATATCAAGATTTTTTCTTCGAGGGTGGGGGCACTAGGAACGATTCGTCAGCTACACTAAAACTACCTAACAAGCTCTTCTTCTTAACTTCTTACGGGTGCAGTTGCTTTTTTTTTTTAGAGGAACACGTGCAGTTGCTAACAAACGAAAAATGGAATGGGTGCTTAACGTAATATGTTTTTCTTAGAAAGACCCTGGAAAGGGAAAACAGTGCTCCCATTTCTTTGCGAAGGGTTACGAAAATAAATACAAAAATTTAACAGAGTTGCTATATGACGAGTACTCATACCATGGGTACCCCCAGCGGTATAGAGTGACGAACGGGCTGTCCTAAGCTCGGCTCTGGCCAAAGGCCCCCGCCGGGCTACGAAGGACACTCGTCCTCGACCAAACCAACCAGGAGGCGTCCGACCCCCGCCATAGGTCGGACTCCCCACAAGCTCTGACCAAGCCGAGGCGATCTCCGCCAAAGGCCGAGTGCCAGGCCGCCGCGGGCCGTTGGTCACCTGCCCCGCAGACACGACAGCTCGGAAAGACCGCACGAGGGCAGGTGGCTCCTTCCCAAGGTAGCGAGGAGGTTGCCAAAGTCAAATCTCTAGTCTCATCATCCAGTCATGCGCAGTGTAAGGATGCGCTCCCTCCCGAGGCAGCACCAGAGCCAGGCATTGAGGCGTCAGCATCTGACGGACGTACAAGAGGGTAGGTGCGCCATTTCCCGATAACACGGAAAACTGCGCCACTCGACGAGTCCACCAACCCGACGTGAGGTAAGTGGACGCCGATCAAATCGTCAAGACCAAGGACCAGGACTCCTAACCTAGGACACCTCATCCTTTCTTCTCCCAACTCCCCGGTAACCTGCCTCCTCCGACTGTATAAAGGGAGGCAGGGTCCTCTGAGAAGAGGGGGAGATCCTTTTCTCGGTTCTTATGGGCAAACTGTTCTTGCTCCCACAGGTTCGAGTCCTTAGCTCTCGCTTGTAATACCGTGCAGTCATCTGCATCCGAAGCAATATAGCACCACCACACGAACTGGAGTAGGGACATTCGGCCTGAACCAGTAAACATCTTGAGCTTCTTGAGTCTAACCATTCAAGGATAGGGAACGCGCGGCCCCTTGACTAAAAAATTCACTAGTCGGTGCTCGAAACACCGACACTATATGTCTATCAAATGGTTGCAAATCATTTGAATTACTGAACTTGCAACCTGCTTTGAGATTCATGCTCTAGCCGACGAGGTCATCTTCTCTTGAGATGGTGGCGAGTTAGGATGATGTTTGCCGGATTAGGTCTCGAGTCCACTGAGTTAGGGTTTGGGGTTCACCAGAGCTGGGATTTAGAGAGCCGCCGAGGCGATGGAGGACTGGTGGTGGGTGGCGGTGCTGTCTGCGGGTTGAAGGAGGACGGTGGGCGTGGAGGTGGCAGGGGCGACTAGAATTGACTAGCATTAGGAGGCAGCTGGGACGACAAGAATCGACGAGCATTAGGAGGCAATGGGCAGCGATGGCGGTTCAATGTCGGTAGCCGCCACAGATTGGAAAAAAGTTCAGGGTGGGGGATATGGAGGTCGGCGGTGGCAGCCGCGAGATAGCGGCGGTTGCGATGGAGCTCTGACGGGTCTCTCCAACACCAGTGAGGCACCGCTTAGTGACAACGCAAGTAGGAGTTAAGATGGTGGCAGCCATGCCTGCATCGAGAGAGGAATAGTATGGAGAGTGGTTAGAGAAAGGGAGGGGAGATTTTAGGTCTGGATGGTTGGATATTGACTGTTGGATCTCCATTCAAGAGCCCATAATTCGACTGATTTTTTTAAAGAAATATGTCACATGATATATAGACAATCCCAAAATTTAAGTGAATCATAAAACCTAAATATTACAGCGACTGACACATCGAGTAAATTATTAGTACAAATATTGTGACATGTTGTGAATAGAATGTAAAGAATTGGTACTAGGTGCGTGCAATGCAACTATGCCATTAACAAAAAAACGGCATGCACCGCTGCGAAATACGTAGGCACGTACGAACTAGCCGAAAGCGCTCGCCTTAGTTGTTTGTGGCGTTGCAGAACCTCCTGATCTCTCCCTGCGATCCCGTGAGCACCTGGATGCCGCCCATCTTGATCAACGACGCCGCGAACCGCGCCATCCACGCCGTTGGGTCCACGGCGTTGTTCGCCACCTTCGCCGCCGTGTCGTTGCGGGTGAGCAGCGCCGCGTCCGACGTGAATAGCACCTGCCCGGCGAGCGCGTTCTTGTAGTATTGGTTGCTCAGCGTCGTGGGTGCCACCATGCTATTGTTTACCGTCGGGTCCGGCCCGCCAGTCGATGGCGCGGGGCACGTCTTCTTCAGGTCCGCTGCATAGCTGGCGTTCATCGTCGGGTCCACCGTGGGGTATAGCCGGTTGTCGAAACCGGAGCAGTGCGCCATGCCGATGGAGTGCGCGGCGGAGAGCGCCACGAGGTCGTCGATGTTGAGGTTCTTGGCGGCGAAGTTGTCGATGAGCTCCTGGGCGTTGAAGAACGGGGATGGCATGTTCGAGAAGACAGCGAAGGCTGAGGACACATTGCCGTCGCGCCGACCGGAGGGAACGGGGAATTCGAAGCTGCCGGATTTGGCGACCGAGTCGCGGGCGGCGAATGCGAGGATGTCGGCGCAGGAGACCTTCCCAGGGCACACGGCCTCAACAGCTGCCTTGATGTTGTCGATGTCGACATACCCGCGCAGGGGGATCGCCGACTTCTCTGGTGAACTGTTAGCCTTTGAGGGTCCGAGGAGGATGGAGCCATCACAACCCTAATTGAACAGCCAAAAAAAAAATACGGTTTACATTTCTTTCGTGGAAGTAATCATCAATATGTAGCACTTTGTTAGATAAATGCGAAAAATTAATTTCAAGAAAAGACAAAATACATACTGTAATTTAGAAATTTCTGAGATATAGTAGGAGGAGATGATAATACAATCATCAGCAAGCAATGATTAGCTAACCATAGTTGAAAAGCTTAGTCATTAGTCTCATTACATACACTGACAAAACAATCGTGGAAGTGCAAGCGAATGAAGGCCGCAGCCTTGCTAGGGTCAGCGTCGATTGCGGAATAGACGAAATTCCTGACCGTCTCCTCGGCATTCGGGCACGACGAGCTGTAGTAATTGTACTGCAAACCTGCAGATGATATGGTGATGAGTGTTGCCTGGAAGGCCACCATGAGAAGCTGTAGGCATGTCAGCTTCGTCATCCTACTCATGTTTCCTCGACTCTAAACTTCTAATTGGAAGAAAAAGGAACAACAATCCAAGGAAACAGATGTCCGAAAGATGTTTATCGAAAGAATTGATGTTTGATATGTGATGAGAAAGGCATTCGGTATATTTATAGAAGTAAACGGATGTACACAATGATCAATTGGTTTGAATAAGTAGATTAAATAAGATATTTGAGGAATATTTGGAGAGCAATCATAAGAATATTGCCAGTTCGTATTGTCTAAGAACATGGGGAGCAACACAGCTAATGTATCAAGTGTATAGGGGCGTTGACATCAATTGCCAGCCGTGGTGCCGGTGAATCTGTAAACTTGGCTGGAGCTATATATAAATATTGGCCGGAATTTTAATTGGGGTATTTGACCCGACGACGTCCGTTGTGGCATTAACAATATCACAGCTGTTTCTTTTCTTTTATATATACACACACATGTATATATACACATGTATATGTATATATATATACCTATATACCTATATATATATATATATACATATATATGTACGGTAGTGCTATTCTACGTACTCCTGAGCATAGAATAGCTATTCTGTGCTCCGGCCAGAGAAGTAAAATCCACACACTGGCCGAAACGTAGTGAGTTAATGTATTGCAAACAACACTAGTAAATGTAGTCTGCTAGTAAATCACGAAATATTTTATTACAGAACAATTGATTAATTTACTGGCGAAACGCGAATGTAAAGAACACCTGAATCCAATTCGGTGGTAAATCACAAATATATTTTACTATATAACAACAGATTGAATTACTACCGAATCAGTTACTAGTTCATGCGTTGGTCAACCCAGCTAGTTAATGTGTATTGTAGTTTGTACATGAATCTGTCTCTTCTTTGTTTTTATATCTTTCAGCTGGTATTGATTTTGTTGATCTTCAAATTTTTAGGGTTGTATAATCTCACCTCCCATATCTATAGTAAATTTTTAGAATTTTTGAAAATGTGTACTGTTGGTTTTCATGAATAAAAATTTAGTTCTGTTTGTGGGACCCGTAGTAAAATATTTCAAAGATTCTCAAAAAAATTACCACACGTAGGAGAGTTGAGCTTCTACAATCCTGCAAAATTTGAAGACCAAACTCAACAGGATTTGAGAGATATGAAAATAACAAAGTGCCTAACAGCAGCATATACCACCTTTTACTATAGAAAAAATAACATTTTACTGTGAAAAATTCTCAAAAAATACCACACGTAGAGGAGGTGATATTCTACAAACCTGTAAAATTTGAAGACCAAATACAATCGGATTTAAGAGATATAAAAATAAAAAGTATCAAACAGCAGCATGTACTACCTTTTACTGTCAAAGCTCAATTTTACTCCCTCTTACTTAATGTGTTACTACATTCTGTAGACAGCAGCTATATGGTGTAAAGTCTATGAAAATCATATGTATAAGTTTTTAAAAAAAATCTCAAAAAATTACCATATGTATGATTCGTGAGCTTCTATGAGTCTACAAAATTTTAAGACCAAACTCAATCGCATTTGAAAGATATGAAATTGACAAAGCACTGGACATTGAAAAATCTCTACTAAACCAAATTTGTCTTTTTCATATACTTCAGTTGGTATTGATTTTGATCTTCAAATTTTTCAGGGTTGTATAATCTCACCTTCCATATCTATAGTAATGTTTTTAGAATTTTTGAAAATATGTACTATTAGTTTTCATGAATAAAAAATTAATTTTGTTTGTCGGACCTGCAGTAAAACATTTCAAAAATTCTCAAAAACTTACCACACGTAAGGGAGTTAGGATTCTACAATCCTGCAAAATTTGAAGACCAAACTCAATCAGATTTGAGAGATATGAAAATAACAAAGTGCCTAACAGCAGCATATACCACCTTTTACTATAAAAAAATAACATTTTAATGTGAAAAATTACCACACATAGGTGAGATGATATTCTACAAACCTATAAATGTTGAAGACCAAACTCAATCGGATTTGAGAGATATGAAAATAATGAAGTGCCAAACAGCAACATATACTACCTTTTACTGCCAAGAAAACTGTATTTACTGCCTCTTACTTAATGTATTACTATATTCTGTACACAGCAACTATATGTTGTAAAGTATATGAAAATCATATATATAAGTTTTCAAAAAATCTCAAAAAATTATCATATGTAGGATACGTGATTTTCTACGACGCTACAAAATTTGAAGACCAAACTCAATCGCATTTGAAAGATATGAATTTGACAAAGCACTAGAAAGTGAAAAATCACTAGTGAACCGAATTTGTCTTTTTCATATCTTTCAGCTGGTATTGATTTTGATCTTAAAATTTTTCAGGGTTGTATAATCTCACCTCCCATATCTATAGTAATTTTGTTAGAATTTTTAAAATGTGTATTGTTGGTTTTCATGAATAAAAATTTAGTTTTGTTTGTGGGACCTCCAGTAAAATATTTCAAAAATTCTCAAAACATTTACCACACATAGGGGAGTTGAGCTTCTACAATCCTGAAACATTTTAAGATCAAACTCAACCAGATTTGAGAGATATAAAAATAACAAAGTGACTAACAGCAGCATATACCACCTTTTACTATAAAAAATAACATTTTACTGTGAAAAATTCTCAACAAATTACCACACGTAGGAGAGGTGATATTCTACAAACCTGTAAAATTTGAAGACCAAACTCAATCGGATTTGAGAGATATGAAAATAACAAAGTACCAAACAACAGCATTACTACTTTTTACTGTCAAGAAAGCTGCATTTTACTACCTCTTACTCAATGTGTTACTACATTCTGTACACAACAGCTATATGGTGTAAAATCTATGAAAATCGTATGTATAAGTTTTCATAAAATCTAAACAAATTAATTTATATAAGATACATGAGCTTCTACGACTCTATAAAATTTGAAGACCAAACTAAATCGTATTTGTAAGATATGAAATTGACAAAGCACTAGATAGTGAAAAATCACTATTTAACCGAATTTGTCTTTTACATATCTTTCAGCTGGTATTGATTTTGATCTTTAAATTTTTTAGAGTTATATAATCTCACCTCCCATATCTATAGTAATTGTTTTAGAATTTTTGAAAATGTGTACTATTGGTTTTCATGAATAAAAATTTATTTCTGTTTGTTGGACCCATAGTAAGATATTTCAAAAATTCTCAAAAAATTACCACACGTAGGGGAGTTGAGCTTCTACAATCCTGCAAAATTTGAAGACCAAACTCAACAGGATTTGAGAGATATAAAAATAAAAAAGTACCAAACAACAGCATATAATATCTTTTACTATCAAAAAATAACACTTTACTGTGAAAAATTCTCAAAAAATTACCATAAGTAGGGGAGGTGGTATTTTACAACCCTGTAAAAATTTCAAAACCAAACTCAATGGTATTTGAGAGATATAAAAATAATAAAGTGTCAAACAGTAGCATATACTACCTTTTACTGCCAAGAAAACTGCATTCGTGTAGCGTTTATTAGCGAAACTTATATCATTATATTTCTCTTGACGTAAGTAAGCTATTAGTGAAAACCATTTGTGAATCGGAGCTATCAATAAAAAGTTATAGTCAAATCAAAGAATATAGATTCATGTACATACCAGAAACACGTTACAGAAGACATTTGCGTACATGCGGTGACTGATAAACGTCATTCTAGTTTGTACATGTACTTGTTTTTTATTTAGCCACAACATTTTACTCATAGCTCCGATTCACAAACCGTTTTCACCAGTAGCTTACTGACGACGAGAGCAACACACAGATATAAGTCTCCGCGTATAAAACAGATTTTACTATATATATATTACTAACGGTATACATAGATTTTACTATCATACAATAGTAAATTGATGTACATTTGACAGTAAAATTTGATTTATACGATGTTTATTAGCGAGACTTATATCAAGTTGTTCCTCTCGTTATCAGTAACCTAATGGTGAAATTTTTTCGTGAATCGGACGTGCAAATCAAAAGTTATGGCTAAAACAAATAGAAATCAGATTCAAGCATACGTCTTTTTACATCTCTCGGGCACACATGCATGCATTAATTTCAGACGATTAATATTCCAAGGCTCAGTCGTGTAGCGCTAATTAGTGCAACGTCTGACTCGGTTGAACTGCAAAACCGACCGACGCGTTAAATATGTTATTCTACATGCAGCTGTAGAATAGTGTTTCTACATACATACATACATACATACATACATACATACATACATACATACATACATACATATGTATACATATGTACATATCTATATGTACATATGTATACATACATATATATAATATACATAATATACCTATATATATACATATATAGAGACGCCAGCTGCGTATAGAATATCATATTTAACGCGTCGGTCGGTTTTGCAGTCTAACCGAGCCAGACGTTGCACTAATTAGCGCTACGCGACTGAGCCTTGGAATATTAATCATCTGGAATTAATGCATGCATGTGTGTGACCGAGAGATGCAAAAAGACGTACATGGCTGTAACAGATTTTACTATACTTATATATAGATTTTACTATCTATTTATATATGTTTTACTATCATCCAGTAGTAAATTAATGTTCATTTTAGCAGTAAATTTGATTTATGCAACGTTTATTAGCAAAATTTATATCATGTTGTTCTTCTCGTCGTCAATAATCTATTGGTGAAATTCTTTCGTGAATTGGAGCATTGAATAAAAAGTTATAGCTAAAATAAAGAAAAAACAGATTCGTGTACTAGGAAATGAAGTAACTTTGAAGCTAGCCGAACCAACTAATAAACATGTTTCTTAGTTTGTATATGAATCTGTTCTTTCTTTATTTTAACCATAACTTTTAATCCGTAGCTCGATTAACATTGGTTTTCTGAGTAGCTTCTTGGCGATGAGAGGAACAAATGATATAAGTCTCACTAATAAATAGTATTTTCCTGGCTGGTAACAGATTTTACTATCTTTATATATAGATTTTACTATATATTTATATATGTTTTACTATTATACAGTAATAAATTAATGTTTATTTTAATAGTAAATTTGATTTATGCAACGTTTATTAGCGAAACTTATATCATATTGTTTTTCTCATCATCAGTAATCTATTGGTGAAATTCCTTCATGCATTGGAGCATTGAATAAAAAGTTATAGTTAAAATAAAGAAAAACAGATTGGTGTAACTTTTGAAGTAGTAGCATAGCCGAACCAACTAATAAACACGTTTCTTAGTTTGTACATGGACCTGTTCTTTCTTTATTTTAACCATAATTTTTTATCCGTAGCTCCGATTAATGATCGGTTTTCACGATAGCTTCTAACAGTTAGAGGAATAAAATGATATAAGTCTTGCTAATAAATAGTATTTTCCTGGCTGGTAACAGATTTTACTATCCTTATATATAGATTTTACTATCTATTTATATATGTTTTACTATTATACAGTAGTAAATTAATGTTCATTTTAGCAGTAAATTTGATTTATGCAACGTTTATTAGCGAAACTTATATCATGTTGTTCCTCTCATCGTCAATAATCTGGTGGTGAAATTCGTTCATGAATTGGAGCATTGAATTAAAAATTATAGCTAAATAAATAAAAACAAGATTCATATACAAAACTATAGAAACATATTTTCTAGTTGCTCTGTCTGTGTATATGGAATGGTTTACTATCGATCTGAGTTCACACTCAACGTTCGGTCGTAAAACGTTTACATGCTACGTCGCTTTAATTACATCGTTGTACGGTGCTTACGGCCAGCGCGTAGAATAACTAGTTCTACGCGCTGGCGCAGAATAGCGCCACTGTATACATATATATATTTATATATATATGTATACATATGTACATATATGTATGTACATATATGTAATATAATATACGTATATGTAATATATGTATGTATATAGGAAGCGAAATAGGGTACTATGGTGCCTGGGTACCATGATTTTAAATGCGTGAATTCAAGCCATATTCGAGTATATTTTTCAAAACTTTCATTTTTAGGGTATATACCCATCTATAACAATTCAAATGAAACGTATACCTTTGAAAAAATATACTCGAATTCAAAGATTTTGAACGAGTTTGGATCACATGCTTTGTTGATTTATATATATAATCAGCACATACCTACAACCAAATTATCATCAAAAAGGGAAACTCTAGTTTAAATTTCAATTCAAACTAGTTTGAACTAGTTAGTAAACTGGCTAAACTCAGCATCCTAAAAATTTTAAAAAAATTCGCATGAAAATACATAGAGAAAATTTCGCATGAAAACGCCCTAGGTAATTATACCATACCATACATACATACATACATACATACATACATATATATATATATATATATATATATATATATATATATATATATATATATATATATATATATATATAGCACAAATGCATGATATTATATCAAATTTGAAGTTGCCAATTGTTACACGTACTCATGTACTACCTCTCCTGGCTGCAGTCCAATATAGCTGTAGTCGTAGAACACACGGTGACAATCTTTTAAAACTTTGATCACTAATGAGCATAAAATTGTTTACATTTGTCAGTTGGAAACTATACTTCTCTGGTTAAAAAAAAAAGTGTCATCATAGTATGTGTGCAATCAAACTATCTTAACTTTGAACAACAATATCTTCGCGAATATTCGTCTTGAAAATTATTTTAATAATATCATAGTTTTATTTGGTTCTGCACATCTAACACAATTAATAGAGATTGTTAGTGAAAGTTACATTTTGGAGATTGTGTCAACATATCCAAAATGACATTTAATTGTACTAGGAGCACTATTAGATTTATCATTAAAAGTAATTCCGTACTATTACTTTTTAAATAAATTTTGTTATCATATAATTAGAAAAAATTAATTATCAAATGTATGTATTAGAGACCATCACGTTGTTGTCACAAATAAAGAGACAGGAGGGAATACTCATTAGAGATTGCTGTTAAAATTAATAATCTCACATTGGGGCTGGGAGCACATGGTAATTTTAGACAAACAGAACCGAACTCTCTAATCTGCGGATATTCGACTTTCAACCCTAGCTAGTCTCCTGAACCAGCGTCTAGGTGCCTCACCGTTACTTGGACTGCAACTTACTTAATTAATCAAATATGTCCAGTGAAACCTTTTTTATTGATAAGACTTGACGTACAAAATAGACATTATCTCTCGTGTATTTGTAGTCAACTAGTATAAAAAATCCTTTTATAAACGTGTATGTCTCTTTCTCCAGGACATAGGCGAAAACAGATTTTTTTTATTTAATATTTTTTTAATTTTTTTTCAAAACTAGGTGTTAGAGTTCAGAATTTGCGAAAATAGGCGCCGGTCGCCCGCTCCATATACGGGCGATATATGCCTCTGCTAACGGCCCAGTTAACCGAAGTAACGGAAGGGCAAAAATCGCCCAATACAGGGGCGATAGCAATTTTTTTTTGTAATGTTAATTTCTCTGCACTTGGCTCACCCGAATGAGGCTCTGACTGCGCTTAAAAAGCCACCCGTCGCAACTACATGGGGCGATCGCCCATGTAGGGGGCGATAAGTGGCTTTGCCGTTACTCTAGTTAGCTAAGCCGTTACTCGAGGGACATATCGCCCGTATATAGGGCGATCGCCCCATATACGGGCAACGGTGCCTAATTTTGCAATTTCTAAAACCTAACGGCTAGTTTTGAAAAAAAAAGATTAAAGAGAAATATTAAAGAGAGAAAAATTCGCGAAAACACAGACCCCACATGGGCCGCCCGCCACAGCTGGTTGTACAACAAATTGGGCCTCATCATCGAAGCATTTAATAGAGTGCACACTTGCCATCAGGTCATCAGGGCGTGACGATAACTAATATTTCCTGTTGACTAGTTGGGAAGCAGCCCATGTTAATTAGATACTGATGCAGAAGGATTAGCATGAGTTGACATTCCATATTTACATAATCCATATACTATATGCATGCATATTACGTGTGGAATTTATTTATTTATTGTTAATATTGTAAATCCAGGCCATCCGATCTGTTTGTGTAGACATTGATCTAAACGGACCATTTGTATTATTCAGTATTACTATCTCTCTTTCAAAATATAAGGTCTACATTGTTTTTTCGCAATCGTGTTTCAAAATATGAAGCCCACATACAGATTTAATGGTATTTTTCTCTCTTTTGCTCTTATTTACCTGTCGGATACGGGAATAACTCTCTCGATTCTTCTGTGTATCTTGTACTAGTTCAGAAAAACCTAGTACACACAATAAATAAAATTGATACCACAACATACTCCCTCCGTTGATAAATATAAGGTGTATTTTGACTTGGCAAAAGGATTAAGGTTATGGTGAAATTGAGGAAATCATGAGAGGAAATGACTTACATATCCCTCTTAATTGTCTTGAAAGATGAGAGATAATACTTTGTGTAGGTGGTAATTAATAAATGCATATGGTTGAGAGAGAATAAATAAGGGTATATGTGAAAAGACTCATTAAATCTACATGCACACCTTATATTTTTCAACAAAACCATCCAAACTATAGGCATTATATTTATCAACGGAGGGAGTAGTAAACAAAATTTTATTCATTTAACTATCAGAGTATTACATCATAAATGGCTCGCAGGACAACTAAAAATATAACATCGGAAAGCAAATGAAGTAGTAGGACCCAGTAAATCTGCCATAGGCAATCGATTGGGGCAGCGGCCTAGTCGTTGAGATACTTGTTGGTGAAGAAGTACTCCTCCTCTAAAAATAGCAGAATAAGCAATGGTGAGAACTCCACAAGTTACATAGTGTCGGCGTTTTCGAGCGCCGGCAAGTAAATTTGTAAGTCTAGGGGGTCGCGCGTTCCACTCCCTGAATGGTTAGACTCGTGAGTCCAAGATGTATCTTGGTTGGTGAAAGTCCTACTCGATTCGGATGGCGTATTGTATTGCTTTTGCACTATGTTTTCTGAGACGAGGCCCTAAATGACTTAGTCTCCTCGTGTTCGATGTCTCCCTCTCCTCTCGCTCTCCTTGAATCGTTTAGCCTGCCTCCTTTTATACTGAAGGAAGGCAGGTTACATCGAGTTGGGAGGAAGAGCGAGGTGACCTATGCTAGGAGCTCGGTCCTCCGTCATCGTGGATGAGTCGCCACCGTCTTGCCCATCTTGGGTTGGTAGCCTTGGTGGTCGGGGAGGTTAGGTATTCCAGGAAATAGCGTGCTTGCCCTCTGTGACCCTTGCGAATCTTGACGTCGAGTGCGTGGCGTTGGTGCCGCCTCGGGAGGGCGTGCGCTCATCTTGTCGTGGTGGTTGATGGATGGAAGCTTTGTCTTCTGCGATCACGGATCTTCTTGGGAAGAGCCACCGCCCTTGTATAGTCGCTCGATTGACCTCATTCGAAGTGCGTGGCGGTAGGCCGATGAGGACGACACGCGGCACTCGGCGTTTGTCACCTTGGTTCGGTTGAGTCGGGAGATCCCCCGCCAAGAGGGTCGGGAGCTGTCTGGTCGGTCGCTTCCCGGCGGTCGGGAGCGGATGTCTTGCGTGATCTCGGTGATTGATCGTGGCGGGCGGCTGATAGGGGGAGATATGCTTGAGGCGGCTCGTCGCCGGTGTTGGGGTATCCTTTTTATTAGTATTCGTCACATAGGAAATGCATTTTTAATGTAAAGGTGACAAAAGAAGGCTATATGATTAAATTTTGAATAAAGCAACCAGTTTTAAAATATTCTAAGTAATTTTCAAATGCATATGTTTTACTTATAAAATTTTATTTACAAACATCTTTTATCATAGGATCTATCCCGTAGCTGAACCAACTTTCACATGATAGAATCACTCCATTAGAATTCATTTTTTATGAAATCATATTTGAAATATTAAAGTCTAGTCCGTGAATAGCTTGCTTGGTATGCCCATGACTGCGAGCATGGCTAATCTGTTAGTTTTACATTACACAAAGGTGGTAGAACTTTGCCCATAAGACAATCATCTTCTTTTGTCAAAATACACACTTTCTTTGGTGTGTGTCAGAGAAAATCACAACAAAACCCCTATAAAGCTCTATCCATGTAGCCGTACCCGCTAAGATTTCACCGCTGAAAGGTTCGCTCTAGTCAGAAGCCCCCTCTTGCGCCAAGTGACAACCTTACACTCGCCCCACTTTTAACCTAATGGCATGACTATCCATAGTATGTTTCGATACGGATAGGTAGGTTTGTTCATACTAGACTTGTGGAAGTACAGTAAGGCTTTACATTCAATGAAACACAAACTAGTTTTTAACTTACTAGGCGAGACTTTCCACAAACTCAACAAAGGAATGGGTTGTATGAAGTGAGAAAACCTCGATGCTCCCCTTAAATAGACTCGAGGAGGGTCATATGGAAGGAAGGAGGCATGGGTGCACGGTCGGCTGAAAAGAAAAATACAAAAATTGAGCGCCAAATTTGGAAAGATAGTTGGGATGGAAAGAGAAAGGTCTAAAGATTGATTTGGTGCAAAAATGAAAGGAATCAGATGTGGAATCGACGGGATTTAAAGCTTCAAATTTCAAGCAACGGAGGAGAGGGAGAAAAGGGAGCTCTCTGGCTGGCTCGGTTGGAGGTTGAAGACACCTGACAGGTGGGGTCTGGTCCCACCTGTCAATGAGAAGGAGTTATTTTTCTTTTTTGAGATTAAAGAAAAGCTTTTTTGAAAAGATAGCAAATAAAGTTTTAAAATTTAGGAAAAAATTTCAAAAATACTTTGATACATTTTGAACTTAATAAAATTATTTTAAGCATAAATTTATTTTTATTTTTCTCAAATAAACTATTTATTTAAAATAGAAAATACCAAAAAATCATTTCTAAAATGCTAAAAATTCAGGGAAAAATCTCAAAAAATCCGAAATAAATGTTTAAATAAAATTTTGAAAATTTTGGGGTGTGAAATTATCTTCCCTCACTTTTCATTATTTATAAATTAAAACGATGCAAACTAGCTATTCTCTCTCTTATTCTGAACATTCACACCACACATATTATGTTCATTTCCATCTAATACTATGGTGGTTTTATAACCTCCTTAATATTAATCCTCATTACTTTCTAAAGAAACGAGGGGTACTGAGGCCAGCAGATGGATTCCGCCTATAAATATGGACAACGTCCCTTATATATAAAACTTTTTCTGTACTCCCGAGAATACATGCTCCCACCTCTAATATACCACTTAAACAAACGTGTTATATTTCTTAATCACTTTCGTTATACTTCAATAACAATTATAAGATACTCTAATATGACATTTTTGAAAAAATTTCATCGAAGCTCTTTATTTTTGCTATATACCCATTCCATATGTAAAGGAGTATATACATAAATTATGCTATAAAGAGTGGACCATAATTTTTTTTATGAAATTTATTTTGGAGTATCTTATAATCAGTATTAGAGTATGCTCAAAAGGATAAAGAGGTATAACAATATCATTAAGCAGTATACTTACAAGGGGAGTACGTACTCATGGGAGTATGAAACCATTTTCCTATATAGGAAAAATACATTTCTCCCACCTCTGAAATACCATATAAACGAACTTGACATACTCATTAGGTGCACTCATATACTAATTATAAGATATTTCAATGTGAACCACATGAAAAAATTGCAAAGGAAACATAGTTTTTATCATATTTTGGAAATACCTTTATATACGCACATAAAAAGGAGTATGTTTAAAAAATATACATACCACTTTTGAAAAAGTGTACATACCACCTAGATGGTCTTATATACTCGTATACTACACGTATATACCCTCTATTGCACAAGATACTCTCTAGTCTCTACATTGTGAAATACGACATAAGGAGTAACTAACTACTCCTGAGAGTAGAAAAGAGGCTTCCTATGTACACATACCCCAAATTATTGTACCTAAATTTTTTAATAAGCTCCTTTAGTCAAAATAAAAACCTAATATAGAAGTAGAAGCCAAATAATGATGTATGTCTTTCTAAGGTTTTGTTTTTAAGAATGAGTTATCGCACGCATGTGCAAGCTGGTTACTAAGAAGAAGATTTTAAGAAACAAGTTTGCACGACTCGAGCTTGCAACAGCCAGAAATGAATTTATATATTTGTACTTTGAGAATGTACAATTGTACCAAGTGAGGTGAACCTCGGCACCTTGCCATGTTCTTAGAGTTTAATTTGCCGGCATATATTACTCATCAATCGTCATCTCATTTATTTTTGTCAAACAACTTCTTTACAAGTGAAATTAAAGTACTAGTTTAATGCATCATTAACGTACAAAGCTCATCAGGCAACGCACTTCTCTAATCTTCAGGGCCGTTCTTGGTATTTCGGAGGCCCTAGGCGTGACAAAAGTGGAGACAACGCACTTCTCTAATCTTCAGGCCGTTCCGGGTATTTCCGAGGCCCTAGGCGTGACAAAAGTGGAGACCCTTCATTCTAACATAAATATGTAGCAATACCATTTATTTTAATTGTAAAAGTTAAATTTTAAGTCAGTATCCATTAGATTTAGTACATCACAAAAATATAAAGTACTCACCGGCGACAATCCACTAGCACATTAATATTATGACTATGAGTAAATTTAAAAAACTATAAATGATACTGAGGACAAAACAATTTAGGATAAGACATGTTTAGAATAAACTAACTATTTTCTATCATGCGTCTCTTTATTGCTTATTTTTTTAGAATAATTAGCATATGAAAATTTTATATTGAAATTATCTAGATGGAATACAATATTTTATTAACTTATAGGCCCATTTCTTAATAAAATGTCCCTTGTTTTATTATCAAGGTTATCTGAGTTTCTCGGGTTATAAATATCTATAATATAATTTGGTTCTTCATCAACATGTGTAGTTTCTGCCTTAGGTGAATTAGCTAAGTTTCCATGTCCATTCAAATTATTATCATCCACAATAATATAATCACTTTGACCTAAATTTTCATTAAGTTGTTCTTCAGTAATAACTAAGACCAATTCCTTAGAATTCCTACAAGAACCTGTATTAATTTTAATGAATTTGTCAATTGATCCTTTTTGGAATTCTATCAACTCATTTACTCGTTTTATTTTTTTCCTTTTTTTCACTTCCAAATAAATACTTTCTAGATGACATCTCACCCTCACTTGGATTTTGACCACCGGGTAGGAACCAAAATTGCATCAAGAAGTATCGATAAAGCTTTTAACCATGTTGTATGTGAAAAAGGTTCTAAAAACATAATAGCACATCACATAATATTCAGATGCTTAGTGCAATTGCAAAGCTCTAACTTAGATAATCAAATCACCTAAAGAAAATCTTACCATGGACAACTGACCAAAATATGTAATTCCAATCCCTTGATTTTTACTTCTATCTCAGATCTAATGGAGATATTTTATAAAAAAAAAGCAATCGATGTTACAAGAAAGTTCAAGATTTTGTTCGAGATAGTGTAGATGTTGCGTTGGAGACTTGGAGTGGTATTTAACAGATAATCAAGGAACAAAAATTTAGGAAAATATACCATGTATCCAACAGCTAAATGAGGGGATTTCGAGTAGAACCGTTGTAAAGTGAAGAAATTGAAAGCGAATTGACAGGGAATCGATGAAATTGGGATCTCCTCCTCTATTAATGGCAATGACTAAGCAGGCAGTGGCGTTCGATGTGGGGGAAGACCGGAAGATGAATGGAGGGATGGAGGGGAATACAGAGGCGGCGTGCATTTATTGTATCTGATTGATATGTTATGCTTGGATTAGGATAGGGAGCGCTGGATGCATGCATGGACCATATGGGCTATTGGACCGATTCCTTTGTTCTTTAGTACGTAGGCGATATATATATATATATATATATATATATATATATATATATATATATATATCCTAGCTTTCGTGGCCCCTAGGTGGCCACCCTTGTTTCCCAGCCCAGTGCCGGCCCTGCTAATCTTTAGGGTTTTTTAAAGACCAGCAATCCTAATATTAAGAAAAAAAAACTTGCGACGCTACGACAGAATCCGGTCTGTTAATGCACGAATCACGATCCAAAAGATTTCTCAAAAGCGTTAATTGAAGTTCGCAAAATGGGAAAAGCCATGGTGCAAGATATATAGTACTACTTTGTAAATGATAAAGATAACATTGTGATATCACCAGAGATAATAACGAGATTGCTCAGTTTGTTTAGAAAAAATCATCCTGTACACTGTCATTTTGTAGTACACTAGTCAAGTGCTCGTGCGTTGCAATAAAAACACATTTTAAACCAAATAATCAAATCATACTACATATTTATAAAAATAAAATTGTATTCTTGAGTTGCCACGGAGAGGGAGAAGTGAGGAATAGCTCGGCCTGATAGAATGGGTGTGTGAGGAAAGAGAGAGATACGGTTGGTTTTCTTTTTATTCTTAAGGGGAATGGTGTCGTGGCCCATGACCTATATATCGTCACGCTGTTTCTTTTAAAAGGAGGAGAGGGAGAATGAACGAATACCATTAACTCGTATTCATATACCAATAAAGATTCGTTTCTTTCTAGAAGAATCATCTCTAGCTCAAGAACTCAAAGCGAAATATTTAAGGAATTCTTCCTCTCCCAACGAAAATATGTGCTAGATTTACATTCAGAATCAGCACTATTTAAATGCCACCCCGCAGCCACTATAGTCGAGTAAACCATCATCTGACAAGAGATGCAGGGACACCTATACAAAACGGGAGCGCTTTTAGCGGCTTATCGGAATATTAATTTACCATTCTCACTGACCGGAAATTGCAGCTACTGTGAGTGTACTCAGCCGTTTCAAGCATCACCCCCATTCTCGACACATGACGCAAGTGACTATTCGTTATAAATTTAGAAGGTTCTCCTGGTCGAGGTCTGTTTTATACTTAGTAATTGTGTACGTGTAATCTACGTTTTTTTTCCCAATATAACATGCTTGAAAATAATATTACCAATAATCAATCCAAACTCTTGATGACCACGGGGCAGAGGCTGCACTAGACCTGCTTTCATTTTCATTCGAAATGATTTTGAAAAAAAACATGTTTCACTACCATTTCCATTCAAAGTAATAGTGATAAGTTAAGTGTTACAAATCATTACACAAACATTGGAGAAAAAGTCTCAAAGAAAAGAGTGGTTCAGGATAATGGTTCTGAGCACAACCAGAATAATTGTTCATACCCACACATGGACGCATACTGCATGAAGATCAAACCCATGGCATTGATGAGGAAGCATTCTAAGACATCGATGAGCTCTTATTTCAAACTTAACTTAGAAAGGCGTCTTAATCCCTCTCAGGGGATGAGGGAATGTTGATAACCTCGGCCCCTAGAGGAGGTATATATGAAGGCAGCCGTCTTCTTGCCCTTGCCCCTGTGCATCTTCACCGTTCCCGCGGCAGTAGACGTTCGACGACCTTGATGCCATTTATAAACTCCCTCGGTCCCTCCATTGTGCTCATGTTCTCATTGATGTCTAGTCGGGCTTCTTTGCAGAGGGCTGATTAGAGGTGAGGACAGTGGAGCCTGGGGCATCGAGCTTATGACTCCAAAAGAGTATAGCATTCTTCGCAACGTCATGCTTAGGTGCATCACGATGTAAGGACATCCATTTGCATCCATATTTTATTTAAAATGAGGTTACACATAGTTTCATATAAACTAGAGAAGAAACGACTAGCAGGTAATTTAAGTAACTACCTTCAAGTAGGTCAAAATGGTGGCGGTCAAGAGAGAGCATAAACGTAAGGGTGCTTCTCAATGTAGTGGTCAGACAATCTGTCGTCTTTTCATGGTTGGTCTAAAAAAAATTGTAATCCTTTATTTATACAAAATGAAATTTGTAAAATGTACTCACCGGAGTCATGATCCACTTCCAGCATGATGGTAGCTTCAGCTGTTCCTCGTACCGTTCAGCGATGTCATCATGGAGGCACACAACGAGAATATTGTAACCGGAAATGTTGGAGATAACTCAATATCTCAATTTACCATATCTTTTGGTTCTATCCATAGTTTGTTAGGAGTCAAATCTTCTACAGCTAGGACTCTTTAGCTAAACTGGCAACTGCCCAGACCCCATCGCCTCTCACGTCGCATCTCGCAGTTCTCGCCATTCGCTGATACCCTAGCCACCGCACCGTCCCCTCCCATCTCCTCCATTTCCACCCTCTCCCCATCCCCCTCCGCCACCCGCGCCATGGCCTCCTCTGGTACCGTGGCCTCCCCTCTCACCTACGACCACCTTGGTCTCCGTCTTCACCCCCACCTCCCCTCCCTCTCCCAACTCCTCCCAAAACCTCTATCCCTAGCCCCCACCACCAGCAGTCATCGTCTCCTCTCGTTTGTCTCTGTGGCAGCTGCGCGCATCGCCACCGCCAAAGCTGGCGCTGCAGGGGATGGCCATCAAGTACTTGGTTTCCCCCCCCCCCTCCCCCCCCCCTTTCTTCACCTGCAATTTCCCCATTTGCCATGCAGTCTTGGGCTTAGAGGAGGTTCTTGAGACGAGCAAGGTCTGTTTCTTGCCTTCTTTCTCTCTCCTTGCAGTGTGCTTCCCCTTCCAAAGATTCCTTCTTTTTGATGTATGAGGTTCTGGCACCATGGTTTACGTGGTAAATTGATCCGATTTTTTGCACCAAATGATGTGAACTTTTATCAAATTTTTGCAGGCGTATTCAAGTCCACTCCTTTTGAGGCCCCACGCGATGTGAAATTACCAAGAACACCATTTGGTTGTCTTCTTCCTCAATTCTTTCATCATAAGGAGCAGCCATGTGTGCTGCTCGCATGGTGGTGCCTGTCCAGGCGGCACTGCTACTGCTGCTTCACCTGGCTCGCAGTGCGGGTGGATCGGTGTGTGTATTCATCAATTTGCAGGTAATGTCAAAATTCCCATGCTTTGGATTCTCTATTCATCAATTTGCGTGTTGTCTTGTTACTTGAAGATTGTTTTTCTTCGTACTACAATATTGATTGAGATTCGTTGTTGTGAACATCATTTGATGAATACCGAGGATTCTGGAATTACTTGTTAGGGAGTCTGCCATTTATTCATTTATGAGGTTTGGGTATTTTGGTTCCATAAAAACACCAAATTAATCGAACCGAAATATTTCGATTAATTCAATTCGGTTTTTCGTTTTGGATGTAGAAATTCAGCAGACACTTTTTAAAACCCCAATTATTTAAAAAACCGAATAAACCGAACCGATTTTACCGAGAAAACTGAATACCCACCCCTAGCCATAAGGGCTACCTCCCTAATGCCTTGTGAGAAAACACTAACAAAATGCATGGGCCCAACATAGGTGAAAGTTTGTGCTTAAAATCGAGAATTTTTTGTAGAAATATGAATATCTACATGGCAAATATTCTAATTGTTAAATATGGTGACTCAACCTGTTTAGAATTTAGAATAGTGTACTAGATGAGTCCTAATAGGAGAGAGATTCATCATACTAATAGGAGTAGGATTCCTATTTACTTTGAAGGAGAACTAAGGAGCTTGTATAAACCTAGGGGGTGGTATGGAGAATCCAGGCAACTAAGAAGCCATAAGTCAACTCACACAGAGCAAAAGGTACACGAGAGGATTAGAGGCTAGGTTATTCTTTAACACTATATTCTTATATAAAGCAAGGATCCGAGAGTCCTGAAAGATTCGAAAGGTCGTGAGAGAGCAATATTCTTTTGTACTCTTTTGAGGTTGTGCTTAAAAAATTTATAGTTGGTTTTACTAAATCTTTCTCTCTCGTTGTGATTGCTTCAACGTCGTTATTTTGGTTCTCTCTATGAGATTCATCTGCTTTATTCTTGAAACGTGCACACTCATACCTTATCTCTCAGAACTCTAATCCGATCCAGAGACTGCTACGTATAAAAAGGGTATCATAGTATAACATTAAAAAATAACATGAACACAATATCTTGAGTATTTCAATGATAAGTGTTGCATTGACGAAGACTGAGCGGCTCTGTAGACGATCAACAATTGACATCTGTTTATACTCTTTTTTTTTTTGAAAGATCAGCTGGAGCTCTTCTATTCTTTATAGAATGAGAAAAAAGAGTTTAAGTACAGGCATGCTGAGCGCCTTAGAACGGCAACCCAAATAGATACCAGAAAAACAGTAGCTAATTAGCCACAAGAAACAGAGGCGGTAGCTATTACTCGTAGCTGACGGAGGTCTCTTGTATCATCCCAACCACTTGGTGTACCCCGAGCGTCTCATGTTGGAAGGTTCTTCTGTTACGTTCCTTCCAAATATTCCAACACACATAAATGAGAACTGCATTTCGATGACGACGATCTTCCTTTGGCACGGCAGCGGAGAATTGCATCCACCTGTCGGCGATATCATCGGTATCGTTAGTGATGAGGAATCTTGGTTGCGCAGTCCAAGTGGCCACCCTCTCCCAAACTTCCTTTGCATAAACGCAATTGAAAACGAGATGTGGCGCCGTCTCCGGAACTTGATCACACAGCGTGCATTGTGCGCTGTGTTGCCGTCCATGGATTGCCAACTTACCTCTGTAACTGAAAGGATTTTTATTTGGACAAGTAGCCAAACAAATAATTTGCACTTGTTCTCAGCCTTCGCCTTCTAAATAATAGGGGAGTGCTGAAGTCGGGGTGAGGACCGTAGAATTGGATGTCATATGCTGATTTCGCAGTGTACTGTCCTTCTCCCGCTTGAGTCCAATTTGGCAGCAGGGCAACTTGTGAGACCATGGACCAGAGAGTGACAAAATTGTTGCAGTTGTTGTGCGGTCGAGATGCCTCTGAGCAATCTGGTTCAGGTTCCATTTGCTAGCTCTTCAGCCACCGACCGCTTCTTTGGTTTTGTTGAGGCAAACAACAGAGGGGCGATGTCCTTTGGTGCTTGGCCTTGGAGCCAGCTCGAGAGCCATAATCTGGCTGTCTTCCCGTCGCCGGCCGTGATCACCGCGCAGGCCTGGAAAAGTAGTTCGTCCGACTTGTCCACAGGGAGCTCCATCCCTGCCCATGGCCGCGACGTCTCTCCACGATTTCCACATCCACGGTCCACCGCAAACGAAGAGCCCTACTGAACCTGGTGAGGTCTTTAACACCGAGGCCCACAAGTTTTTTTCGGCGACAAACCTTGTCCCATCTTACTACGCAATGGCCACCGTGTGCTTGTTCGGCTCCTTTCCAAAGAAAGGAGCGACGCAGCTTGTCCATCTTAGCCCCTATATAATACTAATGCTAACCTGAGAACTCATGTAGCCTATATAAACTGTGGTGGGACTGTCTTGTATTTTTGTCTAAAGTAAGTCGTAGTAGTATCTTAGCCCCTATGTAATACTCGGCATGCTAACGTGAGAGCTCATGTAGCCTATATAAACTGTGGTGGGACTAGTCTCATATTTTTATTTAAAGTGAGTCCTAATAGTATATAATGTCTATTGAGTTCAAACACAGTATCTTCGAGTTAACCATTTACATGAAGTGACGACGAGTGTAAGCGGGGTACTATACATGTGTGGACCTGCCCTATAGCGATTTTGAGCGGATTTTAGGCCAGAGTGTTATGGTATCAAAGCATCAACTTTCGTTGCACGGTCGAGTATGGGATAGGGGCGCGGGCTATTCGTTTGGCACGTGTGGGCTCGAAGTAGATACTCGACATGGCATATGTAGGGATGAAAACGGATCAGATAGTTTATGACTAATCCGGAAAAATTTCGGATACAGATTCTGTCGGATCGGATATTTGTCGGATAGTATCGGATCAGATACGAATACATATTTTTTTTATCGGATACAGATACGAATTCGATAGCTTACTATCCGCCGAATACGAATACGGATTCGGATAATCCAGATATTAATGGGTCGGATATCCGGATATACATGTGGGCTGGGCCAAGGCTACTCTTTTGGCCCAAAAAGTTTTCTTAATTTCAAAATCGTTTTTTAATTTAATTAATCCATAAAACAAGTTTCAATTATTAAAATTGGCAAACCAACTCTAAAAATTACTAAATTTTTTGAGAAACTTGCAGACACAATCTAGCATTTAAAAAATTTATTTTAAAGATTTTATCAGATTTTAAATTTTCTCAAAAATTCAAACACTGCTGTTCTTAATAGGAAAATATTTTAAATAAATATCTAAAAATGCATAAAAACTCATAAATACATAATTTATTATTTTAAACATAATTCAACAAAGAATATAAATCCTAGGTTATTACATGTAAGTGTTATATACTTTTTCTAGAGACATAGTATCTAAGTATTATCAAACTTTTAGTGTGTTATGTGTTTGCTTTCATTTATATCTCTGAGCAAGGATTACCTTCATTTTGTGTTTTGATCTACGTGTATGATGAACTAATCGTATGTGTGTGATAAATTAAGTCTTATATAATTTTGTTTGCGACATGGTATCTAACTATTGTATAAGTGAATGAAAATGCTTATGTTTGTTCAATTTTCAATAATGTTTTGATCAAATCAACTAGTTATGTGTTTACGTTGATTTTTTATGTACAATCTAGGGGTTTATCATGTTTCGATAAATATTCAAAACCGTATTCAATGCGATTCGTATTCGATCCGTATATGTATTCAACATTACCCGTATTCGTATTCATATTCGGACTATCCGTATCCGTATCCGCATCTGAAAAAAATGAAAACAAATATAGTAGAGCTATTATCCGTCCATATCCGATCTGTTTTCACTCTTAGGCATATGTACCAGCACTATACACACGAACATATACCAAAGGGTGATGTTAGCCCTTAATGGGAGTGGATGTAATACCTAACTCGTTAATGTGAAGACTCATGTAGAACAGTGGTGGGATTAGTAATATATAATGTCTGTTGGGTGCTATGTTTTAGTGTTTCCTCACGGTGGGTTAGCCTTTGAGCGCATATTAGACCATGGTGTTACAACCCATTTCTTGAGATGCTCTGGTTAGTACATATGTTGGTGGGAGTTCTTGATTAATTAACGAGAGAAATTGGTTCGGGCGGTTATTTGCATACTCTCACCAAGGGCGCATTACGTACAGAATTTTTTTTTCTATCTTTTGTGTCATGATGGGGATATAATTAAAAATACGAATATGTACGCATACAAGGGCTTAACTGTAAATGTACATACACGAAGAAAGAAAATGAGAAAGAATATCAGCGCCGATCACGAAACCCCCATGCATGCTATTTTTCTTCTTTCTGAACCATAAGATACAGAATTAGCCATATCAACTAGACGTCATGTGGTTGGTGTGGTTTGTTGGGTGGGTGTGCTCATGCATGTGAGCATGACTTGACGGCTTGGAACTTGTATTTGTCATGATCCAATACGTTATACAAATTATACATTTTTTCAGCTTTAACTCTTTACTGCTAAGTGACAAATCTAGCTAATTGCTCTACATATGCACGTGATACTGATCAGTCTAATACCTTTTGTTTATGAGCCGGTATACTAAATTCAAAATGAATCGTTTATTCTTTTCGATATAATTGATTAGATTACATAGTATTTATTTGTATTTTCTCCGGTAGTAGAGTAGTAGAAATACATTTAACAAATCAATGGCTATATCTGATTTCTACTATCTATCACATACTAATGGTATAATACACTATAAAATTTGTATTGTTTATAGATGTATGACGTACCTTTTCAAAACATGTGAAATCACCTCCGATCCATATATACGAATAGTTCGATGCTGCAGTGGCAAGTGCAGACGGACGGTTAGGGTTTGTACTTTGTATCCAAATTCAACTAATTCGATCCGGCTCCCTCAAATTTCAAGCATGCGTGAGTTGTGGAGGTGAGTGTTGCCAACGAAACATACACTACGTACCAGACTTGTAATCCGGTTGTTTGATGTGAGATGTCGCAAGAACCGTGCTTTTATTGCAGTGAGATATGTAAAATTTATATGACAGATCAACAGAGCTGAGAAATACACAACAAACTACAACCAATGGAAATCAAAAGAATGGACGGAACGACAAAATTAACCCACAAGCTTAATTATTGAACTCTACGCACGTGGTACGTGCTGGTTGGCCTCTTTCTTCGATCTCCATGCATGTACACCATCCCTGGCCTCCAGTACGATCTAGTATAGGCGGTGGTTGATGATGCTGCACTTCTTCCTGATCTCCCCCTTGTTGCCCGCCAGCATGGGCAGCTTGCTGAGCTTGAGCAGCGAGTCGGAGAAGTCCTCGTCCCAGAGCGTACCGTTGTCGGCGTACTCTTGGACGTGGCCCAGCGCCTCCGTGTGCGTCATCAGCTGCCAGTCGGAGTTGAAGGTGACGATCTTGGCGAGGTTGTTGTAGTAGTAGGTGTTGTCTAGAAAGTCGCTGATCTTGCGCACCCGGCTCGTGAACCCCAGCATGTACCTGGCCACTGTGCCGTAGTCCTCGTCGCGGACGTTGTTGACCACGGCCGGGTTGGCGCCGTGGGGGCACTTGTAGTTGAGCATGTCGCGGTAGGCCGGTGTGATCTGCCCCGGCGGGGAGGTGAGGCGGCCGGTGAAGGATGAGCAGTGGCCGACGCCGATGGAGTGCGCGCCGGAGAGGATGACGAGCTCCTCGACGGTGAAATTCTTGCGGGCGAAGTTGTCGATGAGCTGCTGCACGGTGAAGGTGGAGTCCGGGAGCTCCGCCTGGGCCTCGGAGGCGGAGGAGACGTAGCCGTCGAGGCGGCCGGCGGGCACGTCGAAGTGGACGTGGCCGTTGCTGAGGATGCTGGCCGCGTCGCGGGCGGCGTAGATGAGGATGTCGGAGCATGAGACCACGCTGGGGCACCTCTTCTCGACAGCGGCCTTGATCTCCTCGAGGAGGTCGAAGGCAGCGAGCCCGATGTTCACCGGAGCCTCCTTCTCCGGGTGAGGGTTGTCGTAGGACGCGTCAAGGAGGACAGAGCCATCGCACCCCTGCATGGTTAAATAATTTCGAGTCATTAATTTGGAGGCCGTTTTTGTTTTAAAAAACCTGCAATCAACCTTTTAAACTTTAGCCTTAAATATATATAAAATTATTTGGTTTAATTATGTGAAAATTGTATTACTAGATTTGTCATAAAAATACTTTCATATAATTTTAAGAATTTTTGCTAACATATAAGTAGAAAAAGTAATAGTCAAATGTGTATTAGAGATTGTGTCGATGTTCAAATTACGATAAGTAAAACACTTACAAGATCTGATTAAACTAGGTCTCTCAGGTGATATGGTCCGTGCATAAAACTTCAAGGCCTGCTATAAATTGTTGAGACGTGTATATACATACCCTGACGAAGCAGTCATGGAAGAGCAAGCGGACAAGAGCAGCGCCAGTGCGGCGGTTCGTCTTGAGAGCCCTGATGACGTGCCACTTGACGACGTTCTCCACGCCGCTGCATTTCTTGTTGTAGTACCCGACCTCCAGCTCGCCGGCCTCCACCGACGGCACGGCGAGGAGGACAGCCTGGGCGGCCACCATGGCGCAGAGAACGGCCACCGAGAGCCTCATATCTCACGAATTAAACTAAGCAAGAAACCTGCAGTGAAGCTTAACTAGCTAGCTCTATATAGCTAGCTGTGTAAGCGATGGGGATGTGTGATGTGCTGTTGAACTCAAGGTTTGGAGGGGGTATATATCGCCAGTTTTGGCTAGTATTTTAAACGGTTCATGATTGCCTGAACCCATAAGGAGAGCCCAACTGGAGCGTGGTGCATGCGACTTTAATTGATAATAATGTGCGATCCTTATAATAGTGTGCAAGCTAGGCATTGCTGTTCTTATTAAACGTGGAATTATGGAGATGATCAATTAAACGTTGTCCAGGCACGAAACTTCCTTTCCCTAACAATTCTACACGACAGCTATAATGGTTTGTCTTGTGAAGCTGATCTGAACCGTAGATCTTGCGATCGGACAGCTACAAATTAATACGTGCATGTTTAGTCGCACTTTGGACTAGAGCCCTCGCCTGTCGTATAAACATCCAGACGTGCACCTAACGTTGAACAACCCTGCGAGTGTACTTTTTCTGTTCCGCGAGAAACGGGCACGGTTTATATGTTGATGTTGAATCAGTTGAGCTAGAAGCACCTACAATCACATCAGTCTGTTAGCTAGGGTTGTTCCATCCGTGATATGTGCACGACTGCTCATTCGGTCTTCGCTAAACTTCCGAAGCTTTGCTCTTTCTCCTCAACAAAATTATAAATCTAGCTCCTTTTTCAATCTCAAAAGCATCAGCGGGTGACACGTACGATCTACCGTGCTCTCCTACCACGGCAAGTCATCAGCAGCATACTCATCATAATAGACAAGCTATCGTGGCACCCAAACTTAGCAGGACAACATACCACATGCCCGAACTTGACAGTTACTTGCCACGGGTACCTATCATAGTAGAGGAGTATATTAGATGACATATATTACCTACTGATGTTTCTGTAGTTGAGAATGTATCTCTATCTATCATTTTATTTTGAGAGGGAGCTAAAAATAATTAAAAAAAAAGGGTGTGCGAGGGACCGAATACACCGTTTGCTTCTAAAATACAAGGGCTTTTGGTTTCCACGGTCGCGTCACGCTGGTTCTCATTATAAAATGGCATTCCTATCAAAAGGCGGAAAGGAATTCCAATATAGTACGGTTACATCACAACTCTTTGTCTGCCAGCTATGTTAGTTTTCTCACAATTTTTTTGGCCAGGAATTCAGTACTGTATACCACTAGTATCTATCTATTATCTTAATAAAGGAAAGATAAAAGATGTCACCATGTTCACTCTCAAGAGCTATAAATTCTCACATCCATCCAAGGAATAAGAGAAATATCTACACCGTTGATCGTAGTGGGTCTATATTACAACGGTCTAGATTAAAAAAATCCATGTTAAGTACAATACAAAAATAATTGAAATCCAGAATAAAAATAAAATAAAATTAGCAATTTGATTTCCAATTCCATCAAAAGATAACTGAAATGCAGAATAAAAATAAAATGAAATTAGTAAATTGATTTTCATACAAATTCCAAACCATTAAATCATAATCGAAAAGAAATCAATTTGTGTAGGAAGCAACCTCTAACAAACAGTTATCTGAAAGGATATAACAAATTGTGCAATTGAATGGCCTATTCTGATATATAACAATTATGTTAGTATAAGAAGGTTTTGCAGGCATCACAAGTTTCACCAATTAGAAAGTAGTTAAGGAAGCACAAGAAAACAACTATCGTGTTTGTCAATCATATGAGCCAAATTTTAATATCGATCTGATTTATTGGATAATAATTAAGAGTCGTAGGAGGTTTTATTAATTGGTTGGGAAGGAAATTATGTATATAGCACATTCTTACTACCAATTCATGGTAAAGTAAGATTAGCTAGCCATGCAAATGCGCAAGCCACCCGACTAGTTTTCATATATAAAAAAGTTTTAAAAGTACTAGTATTGTAGATGTCAGCATGGCAGAAATGTCGATCAACCGCGCAACTTTTAGGTGTGCACACTACTTTTAATAGAAAATGGAAAAAGAATCAATCTATGAATATATATAATTAATGAACTTTTCATAATTCAGAATGAGCAAATGATGCCTATATAAATGAAGAAAACAAAATTTTAAAAACACCGATCAAGGTGATAAATTGCCACCTACAATCCAGTTTCTTACAAGCCAGTAGTGGTAATACATTACACTACCTCTACTTCTTGTTTCATATATCGACATGGTTTACAATACACACATTAACTATAGCTTTTTCTAGCTATATGTTAGTATAAATTATTATAAAATAATTATATGAAAGCATTTTTCATGAAAAATCTACGTATAATTTCCACATGATAAATAATCTAACTAATTTTGTGTATTTTAACAGTGAAAGTTTTAAAAATTGATTGCACATATTGTTAAATGACATATAAAAGAGAACGAAGGGACTATACTGAAAACCAGTGATGTATGCATGTGTGGTGTAAATACTCTTAAGCCTTGTTTGGATCTCAAGTTTTTTCAAAACCCAATTTTGTTGCACTAGATGTAGGCCCTAACAACATAAATCTTGTTTGATTAGGATAAGATAAAACCAGAATTATAAAAGTACATTTTTGTTGAAACTCAAATTATGAATTTTTACGATAAATCATTCCCACCTGGTTTTCACCAAAAAAAACATTAAAAAAGGATAGAAGAATAACTGATAGTCAGTTTTAGCCAAACAACATTTTCACAAAAATGCAATTTCACGCAACTTATTAACAAAATCTGATGTCCAAACGACCACTTAAAGAAAATATATAAAATAGTATAAATTCTCACAAAATAGAAAAACAATTAGCCATCAATCTGGTGGCTCCTAATTATGACGACTAACCCACAACCGTTGATGCCGTATGCCTTTCATACTTAAAGTGAAAAGATAAAAAGAAAAATTAATGTAAGCCTAAAAAGCAACTCTTATATATTTAGATATATATAATCTAAGTAAAATTTGAGTTGTCAAAGATTAAGAGTTTATGATGTATAATTGTATACTATGCGGGCATATCACTCCAGCTAGCTAGTTTAATTATTTTTAGACAGCCTCAAGAGAACATCTCAAATAAATTTCAAAATTTCATCAAAATGTTCCGATCTGATATATTTTGGGTATTCCACTAGACCGGACCTGGATGACAGGTAACTAAACAAGCGACAAATTAAGTTCCTGTTTATTGCACTTTTAAAGCACGCTTACGTGTTACATGGTTTAACGAAGTTTAGTTTAAATTTGCTTCTAAATTCTTGTTTTCTTCTGAACAAAATTAATGTTTGCTCTATGACCTCCACGGAATTTTCGACAAACACACGCACAGAAGCAATTCCGAATTAAGAAATCTTGCACAATATTTAATTAAGCCGATTTAATTTGTTCGATCGTGAGTTCGTGACAAACACAAGTACATAACTTCCCTTCTTATTTTTATTTGGCAAGGACAAGTACTTTCCCTTCGACCTAAAGCTTCACAAAAACCCTCGAGCTAGATAATCTTTTACAATGGCGCCGACAGGTCATCACGAGTCTTCCCGAGCGGTTTGTATATAGTTATCGTCTAACTACCGTAAGTTGGTGTATCATTAGTTTAGCTGTCCGGATAGTCTACTTTATTCCCGTAGTTTCTTCCTAAAAAATCGAGTTATTTTTGTTTAGGTTGTCATCCGTGAAAAGCTTTATTATTAGTTGTAAGGATACATGTGCTGCTGACGTTCATGTCATGTGTCTGTCCTGGCCAGTCCCCTCATCAAGAAAACAAAAATTATATTGATTAAGTCTGCGATCACACACACGAACATGTCTCAGCGACAACTTTAGGTTTGAAAATAGATTAACTGGCTGATAACGAAATTAATTAACTAGCTCCAAATTGCGTCTATATGATTTTGCATATATGAACTGTACAGCACATGAATATAGTAGTAGTTTAATTGCATGGTTAGAATCATAACGTTTCGGTCAATGGGGGTCGAGGTATGTATCAAACATTCCATATGATTGAATGGTATATAATTGATTAGAAGTCAGTAAAACTAATAACCCCATACCAATTACCCTAGCTTAACATGATACTTATCCAAATGCTTCTCATGAAGAACCCTAGACTTGCGCTCGTGAAGGACAGAGGGCCGATCGGTTTCCATTCCAAGCAGCCCGATCGGATTTGAATCTTTTTTAGTCACGTGGCTCTGGTTCGAGGCAGCAAAAGTGGTTCCGGCTTTCAGCTTCTGTTGGCCCCTCTGGCTTTCGGCTTCTAGCCCTTGGATCCGTGTCGGCGTTTCGAGCACCGGCAAGTAAATTTGTAAGTCTAAGGGGTCGCGCGTTTCACTCCCTGAATGGTTAGACTTAGAAGTCCAAGATGTATACTGGTTCGGGCCGAAGATCCCTACTCCAGTTCGTGTGGTGGCGTTGTATTCTCTTCAGTACAGATGACTGCACAAAGTTTACAAGCGAGAGTGCCAATGACTTAGCGAGATGGGTTCGATGGCGCTCTCGCCTCTCTCCTGCCAATGACTTAGCGAGATGGGTTCGATGGCGCTCTCCCCTCTCTCCTGCCAATGACTTAGCGAGATGGGTTCGATGGCGCTCTCCCCTCTCTCCTTCTTTAAGGGAATTCCTGCCTCCTTTTATACGAAAGGAAGGGGCAGGTTACATCGAGAATTGAGAGAGGACGAGACGACCTACCCTATGTAACAGCCCAAAAATGAAAGAACAGTATATAATAAAATGGAAATGAATGTTTGGATTTAAATATATTTGTTTCTGAGTTTTCCTGATGTTATTGGTTTTTATTGGAATTTCTGGAATTATGCTTTGTATGAAAAGTCCAATTAATAGAATTATCAAATGGAAAATGGTAAGAAGGTAAAAGTAAAAATAAGAAAAATTACCATCTGACCATGACCAATCTGGTAAACCAGTAAAAACACTTAGTAAAAATCTTTGGTGCTGATTTGGAGCAAAAATAAATGCCTGAATTCTTGCTTTTGACTAAAAACAGTAAAGTTTGAATTAATTAAAAGTAATAAAAATTTACCAGGAGCCCCCAAAATTACCAAAGAACCCTTAGAGCAGAATTTACATCTGGTAAAAATATCAGCAAATTATCATGTCGGTAAAGCCTCCTAAAAATTCAAAAACAGAGACTATTAAAAACAAGAAATCTTCATGTCAGAATTTTTATAAAATATTAACTTGATTTATTGACTTGAAATTTTTATGAAGACATAAATATGACAAAATTAACCTTCATAAAAAGTTTGGAAAATAATTACTAATTTTTACACCTTTAAATAAATAGAATACCGAAATTTGGTTCCTGTGCCAGTCCTCAATGTCAGAATTCTTATAAATTAACCATAATGTATTTTTATCTGAAAATTTATCTGGACGCCGCGAACTACCAGATAAACCCAGTAAAAAAGTTTGGAAAATTTTAAAAGTGATTTGATGGTAGTTTAATGCCCACATGGGAGCTGTCCCGGCCTGAGTCATCCTTTAAATTCAGCTCCACTCACTGACATGCGGGCCCGGGCATTGAAGCGGCTTGATGCGCTGGCAGCTGAACCGGATCCCTCTCACTGCCGGTGGGGCCGGACCCACTTGTCGCCTCCTCTTCACTTGCTCTCGCCTTTCCTCTCTCGCCCGAGACCAGCTCGACGCCTCCCGAGTCTTCGCCGACTCTCCTCTGCGTCTTAGCGCATTTCGCGCCACCCCGGACTGGTTGCCGCTGCCACGAAGTGCCTCGAGGCTCCCGCGCCATACCCTGTCCATCTGCGTCATTTCTGCCGGTGAAGCTTGCGCCACCTCGCCGAAGCGGTCGAAACCGAACCGGCCGCAACTCCCTCGTCCGTTCAAATGCTGGAGCTGCCACTTTCCAGGCTATAAATACCGTGATAGCGTTGCACTGAGAGTTCCATTTCTTCATCCGTTCTTTGAGCCGAACGCCAGAGCCAGTCGCCCACCTCTTCGCCATTTTCGCCGAAGCCAGAGAAAAGGGGGGGGGGATTGGTAGAGCAAGCCAATTAGGCAATCATTCTCAAAATTTCTTTGTCCCAAAGCTTCGCCGTGATCCATAGAGTACTGATCAATCTTGCTTTTGTCCTTGTTTTGCCCGCAGCTAACCCATTCCGTCGTTCTTCTTCGTCGCGGGCGGTGACTGTTGGCAGCCGTCTCCGGTAGTTCTTCGGTCGCGCCAACAGGTGAAATAGCTTCCCCTTAGTCCACTGGTACTCTAGGAGCTTTTACCCGGTGGAAAGATAGCCGGCGGCGAGCCGTAGCTTGCTTTCGGCCGTAGCGCCGCCGCCTCTACGGTGGCGACCTATTTTCGGTCACCTCCGGCGAATGGGTAGCGTCCTAGAACCGCCTTGGCACGCTGGTGGTCCGATGGTGCTACCATTCCGCGCCGGAGTTAGTTCGCCGTGGCGAGCCTTAGACCAAAAGGCCTCAGATCGGGTCACGGCCGGTGGGTCCGGGTTGTCGATGGTATGATCGCTTGAGCGGTTAGTCGCCGACGAAGGGCCCATCCGTCGGCGTCGGACCGTGTTTGTTGTGTGCCGTCAGGCGGTCACCGACTTGCGACACCACGGTGTCACCGCAGATCGTGCGCGATCGGCTGGCGGTAGCGGGCCGACTTGTCGATCGCACCGGGCGAATTCAAACATAGCGCGCTAAATCAAAAGCCGCTTTCCAAGCTGCGAAAGCGTATTTTGAATTTCCAGTTTGAATTTCAGAAAACCGAACCACTTCAAATGTGCATAACTTTTGAATCATCTGGCCAAAAATAGTGAAACCAATTTCTAAATTCATGAAAAATTCCGTAGATTCAGAATATGCAAAAATATTTTGAAGACCATCTCTAGGAAGTTTGAAATTCAAATTTGAATTAAAAGGCTAGAGATATGCTCTATACAAAATTTCTGTAAATAAGCTTGGAAATTAATGAAACTGATTTTTATAGAATCCCTACATTTTTAGGAACTAGATATATAAAAATATTTAATTTTCATGCTTGTTTGAATTATCTTCTATTTAGGTTTTGCTTCCAATACACGAGTAGTTCAAATATGTAAAATAGTATTAAGGAAACACAAAAGAAACAAAAGTTTAATTATAAATAATAGGATGGCAGTAGCATGGTTAAGTTTGATTAAGTAGGAAGTTTGGTTTGAATTGATTTTAAATCATGTAGTAATTTTTGTGCCAAATGCACTCACATATATATATATATATGTGCTTTGGAAATTGAATAGCTAGAATCTAGTCTAATTGGTTCAAGTCTCGAACAACCGAATAACCTAGCTTAATAAGGAATTTGTAGTTAGTAAATTTGTATCACCAGAACCTTCTCAAAAATCATGACTAAATCTAATTAGCTAGCTACCAGTTAGAACTTATTTAAAACCCTTCTTGTGCAAATCACTTAAGGTTAGTTAGTTATTAGAATGGAAACTTAATTTGAAGAATAAACAAAACTTTACTCTCTACTAATAATGAACTTTAGCATATATGCTAATTTTCTTATTTGTGGTCTCTTATCTATTCATAAATAATTATTATTAATCTCTCCTTTTACATTATTTTGTAGATGGCACGTTATGTACCTTGCCATGAGTCGGTCACTCGAGCTAGGTGGAATGATGGAAGTCTTGCATCATCTACTAGAGGACTGTCATTACGAGAGTGTTCCGAGATATGTGGTGTTCCAAGCATACTTGAGCTCGGAGACTAAGGAATATGCTACTAGAGTCTTTATACCTCCAAGACGAAATTTGTTAATGAGGTGAAAGAACTTTTGAAGGATATGGATCATCCATCGATGCTTGATGAATGAAGCTGCTTATCGGTGTGATCCGCCTTCGTCATGTGATCCAGACACGGATCTTGCTTATCGCTATCTTCTGGAAGACCCCAGTTGGAGATAATGTATATAGGGACCACACTAGAGTTAGAAATAATGGTCTTAGGGTTATGTTGAACTTTGTAAATAAGCTAGACAAGCACTATGTACAGATAAGCGCGAGGCTGTTGGAGACTCGACGACGGATGGCATTTCTGGAGGCCCGCTTGGCCCCGTGCGTAGCGAGAGGTACAATACCACGCACGGTGCTAAGCGAGGGGACTTCCCAAATTCCATCCGCACATCGCTCTCCACCTGACTCCTATGTACCTACACCTGGTGTGCCTAGAGGAGCCAGGATGTCCTGCATAGGTAGTTGCCCGCGCCTTATTAACGATAAGGGCATAAATCCCCGTAGCACTTGTGAGTTTCAGCCTGAAGCCCCTCGGGTGTATAGGCGTAGAGCCTACACCGCTAGGACCTTAGATGAGATAGAATAGATAGAAGTGCATGGAAGGGATGTAACAATTATTGTAAATACGGGAGGTGCGAAATAAATAAAGTGGTTCTTTTGCTATGAGTAATGTGGAAGCAGTTAAATTAAGATTGAGAACCATGTAATGAAGAATAATATAGGAATAACTTAGTTCATAAGAATTGTAAGGGCTAAGTATATAAGAATTGTGAGATAAAATTGACCCATGCAAAAGTAGCATAATTCTTGTTTCCTTGTTACTACTGGCATTATATTAATGCTAATTTATCTTGCTTTAAAATTTGGATGACCAACCCCTCGGTTAGGCAGCTATAGCTAGGACTTAGCGAGAAAACTATGGGCAAGAAAAACATCGCCCTATGCTCCTTTGTTAGACAGATAGTTGATGGGTTTAAAGTGTGTGCATGCGCTATTACTATAAAGAAAGGCGTCGCGTGCGCCATCAAGTTAAGCATTTTAGTTCAAATAGAGTCCAAGCTGTCCAAGAGACAAGTCGTAAGCTAGCAAGAAAGATTTGTCAAGTACATCATGTGGATATGAGTGCATATGTGCGCTCATATGAAGCGCGTATAGGTGTCCAAGATACCGAATTGGGGCCTAGGAGGCGCAGAACTGGAAATAGACAAGAGTATCTACGTCAGTTTCGCCCGGCAGGGAATCCGGAGCCGCTTCCCGAACCCTCCAGTTCTGGGAGCAGTTGTGACGTCGGATTGCCATCGCCACCTCCGGGGGATAGTAGTGGATAGGTTTTCCCTAGAAGCTTTATGTTAAAGGAATAAATTTGTAAAATAGTTGGTGTGTGTATGTATCCCTAATAATTGCATGAAATGCTTTTGGTATTGTAAATTTTTAAGTTGTATCTCTTTTGCATGAATAATAATAATGGATTTTCCCTCGCAAATTGTAACTATGGGGTGAAAATTTTCGATGAGAAAATCCAAAAAAAAATTGAAGGATCATGTGCTGGGTACATTTGAAATCTTACTCTAGTCTTTGTCGCGTACTAAAGTGGTACTAATTTCAGGATGAGGCCGACCAGGTCACTCAATCGGATCCTGGAAACTGATGCACCGCAGGATACTCGCGATCCCAGAGCGAGTGTCTCAACACCTCCACAACCTAATCCTCAACATCCTACAACAAGAGCCTCGACATCTCGAACAGCCCGCCAAGATGCCCCTGTCCCATCTCCGGCTAGGGATGAGGTTCATGAGGAACAGCTGCCTCCACCCCCTACCATGGCTCAAGTGCTGGCTTTGATTGAACAAGGGAGGCGGCGAATACTCGTCTTCGCAGCAGATAGCCGGAACACTGCGGCTCAAGGTGTCGCCGTGGAGGAAATGGTGGAGCTCCTCAAGTGTCCAAGTTGAATGAGTTCCTAAGGACCCGACCACGGCTTTCTCCCTTCTGCCGAGCCCTTGATGCAGATGATTGGTTGCGGTGTGGAAAGCAAGTTAGAAATTGCTCAGTGTGATGAGAAGGAGAAGGTCCTATATGCCTCTTATCGATTCGAGGGCTGCGGCGGTTTGGTGGGAGAACTACCGGCGGTGCTACGGAAGGTCGGGTGGTTTTATGGCCTGAGTTTAGAGCTGCATTCCGCCGCACCCACATTCCAGCCAGTGTGATTGAAGTGAAAAAGCGGGAGTTCCTGGATCTTAAGCAAGGCTCGATGACAGTGATGGAGTACCTGCACCATTTCAATCAGCTGTCAAGATATGCCACATATGAAGTAGCTAATGAGGCAAGAAGGATTGAGAGATTTAGGGAAAATCTAAATGAAGAGATCAAGTGGGCCTTGATTGCCCAAGACATTGACGACTTCAAACTACGGTGGACAAGGCCGTAAGAGTGGAGCACGGCGATCGCGGTGTGATGGAGAGCCGCATAGCGCAAGTGGCTTGCGCGTAGCTCATCTGAGCTGGATCATCTAGGCCACAAGGGTGGCGATCGGCCGGTTTTAAATCGACCACCACCACCGCCAGCACCAAGAGCCCAACGACCGACTTCTCGGACTCGAGAGGTCTCGAGGTCGGGCTACTCGCTTTGTCTGCAATGACACCGCCGTGATCTGTTCGCCCGATGCTGTGACCTAGGACTGCCATTGTTGCCCGTAAGAAGGCGCCCAATGTCACGTGTTTCCATTGCAATGGCGTGGACATTACGCCGATTCTGTCCCAAGAAGAAGATCGGGCAACCTCACCCACAAGCTCAAGGCCGGACTCAAGGATCGACGCCGCCACCTGCGCAAGGCGGGAATGTTGGACGCCTTCACCATATGATGACTGAAGAGGCGCAGGAGGCATCAGACGTTGTACTTGGTATGTTCCTTGTGCAATATGTGCCTACATTGGTTTTGTTTGACTCTGGAGCTTCTCATTCTTTTATCTCCAAGAAGTTTTCTGAACAAAACAAGTTGGAAGTTTCTCTGTTGCCCACTCGCATGAGTGTGCAATCACCTGGATCCACTATTATAACTGCTAGTTTCTGTTCTGGAGTTAACATAGAAATTAATGGGGTTACATTTTATGCTGATCTCATCCTAATAGAAACATCTGGGCTAGATGTGATCTTAGGCATGGATTGGTTGGCCAAACATAAGGGTTGCATAAACTGTGCCGATCGATCTATATCTCTGGTAAATCATGATGGAATATCCGTGGAATTTGCCTCAAGTGTCAATGAATTAGCATCTCAGCCAGTCCGGTGTTTAGCATCCACAGTTGAATTGGGAAATGTACCAATAGTTAATGAATTTTCAGAGGTATTTCCTGCTGAATTGCCAGGAGTGCCTCCGGATCGAGAAATGGAGTTCATCATTGACTTGGTGCCGGGGACGGCACCAATATCAAAGCGTCCATATAGGATGCCCACAAATGAATTAGTGGAACTGAAAAAGCAACTCAAGGAACAATTGGACAAGGGATTTATTCGCCCCAGTACATCACCCTGGGGAAGTCCGGTTCTCTTCGTTAAGAAAAAGGACAATAGTCTGCGCATGTGTGTACACTACCATGCCTTAAATGAAGTAACCATCAAGAATAAATATCCGTTACCCCGGATTGATGATCTATTTGATCAATTAAATGGGGCACAAATTTTCTCCAAGATAGACTTGAAGTTGGGGTATTTCCAGCTGAAAGTCAGACCATCAGACATCCCCAAGACTACCTTCACTACCCGTTATGGATTATATGAATACATCGTGATGTCCTTTGGGCTCACTAATGCTCCGGCAAGCTTCATGAGCTTAATGAATAAGATTTTCATGGAGTATCTGGATAAGTTTGTAGTGGTATTTATTGATGACATCCTGATATATTCGAAGACTGAAGAAGAGCATAAGCAGCATTTGCACATGGCCCTCAGCAAACTCCGAAAAAATAAATTATATGCCAAGTTCGAGAAATGTGAGTTTTGGTTGAAAGAAGTGGCATTTCTCGGGCATGTTTTATCGGAGGCGGAGTTCTTTGTCGACTCAAGTAAAGTGCAAGCGGTGTTGGCTTGGGAAAGGCCACAATCATCCCAAAATTGAAGTTTTACAGGCTTTGCGGTTATTACCGCCGGTTTATTGAGAACTTCTCTAAGGTAGCCAAACCACTCACGCAACTTTTAAAGAAAGAAAAGAAGTTCGAATGGACTTCTGATTGTGAACGGAGTTTCCAGAAGTTAAAAGAAAAGCTAACCTCTGCCTTGATCCTCATACTACGGATATTCATAAGGATTTTGAAGTATATTGTGATGCATCCCTCCAAGGGTTGGGATGTGTATTAATGCAAGAAGGCCGGGTTGTCGCTTATGCCTCTCGACAACTTCGTCCTCATGAGCAGAACTACCCTACTCATGACCTTGAATTGGCTGCTGTGGTTCATGCTCTTAAAATCTGGCGGCATTATCTTATTGGGAATAGGACGGAGATCTATCTTGATCATAAAAGTCTTAAGTACTTCTTTACCCAACCGAATTGAATTTGAGACAAAGAAGGTGGTGGGTGATCAAAGACTATGACATAGGTCTTCATTACCATCTGGTAAGGCCAATGTAAATGGTAGCGCTCTTAGTCGGAAGTTGTATTGTGTCTTTGGATCCTTGCCGGTCAGACCTAATCAATGCCTTCCAAAAGCTCAATTTGAATCTAGTGGAAAATGGATATGTGGCCGCTCTCCAACTTCAGCCAACTCTTAAAAATCAGATTAAGGATGCTCAACTCCAGGATGAAGCCATTATAGAAATACGGAATCATTCAATTGGGGGCATAAATGCTGAGTTCACAGAAAGTCCAAATGGGGTAATTATGAAAGGAACTCGCATTTGTGTGCCCAATAGTTCTGATATCAAGAAGTTGACTCTATCTGAAGCCCATGAGTCACCATTATCTATTCATCCGGGCAGTACCAAAATGTATCAAGACCTTAAGAAAGAATATTGGTGGCCCGGTATGAAGAAGGATATCGCCGAGTATATCGCGAAATGCGATGTATGCCGGCGTGTCAAAGCTGAACATCAACGTCCAGCTGGTCTACTCCAACCATTGCAAATTCCGGAATGGAAGTGGGATGATGTCGGTATGGACTTCATTACTGGCCTTCCCCGGACTCAAAAAGGAAATGACTCCATTTGGGTTGTCATTGATCGACTAACCAAAGTGGCTCATTTTATTCGATCAAGACCACATATTCGGAGACAAGTTGGCGAGAACTTTACATTAGCAATATTGTGCGTTTGCGGGGTTCAAAACAATTGTTTGGATCGGGATCGCATAATTCACATCCCGTTTTGGGAAAAATTGCATGGTCTCTTGGGGACTAAATTGACTTTCGATCGCTTACCATCCCAGCACCGATGGTCGGTGAAAGAACGAATCAAATCTGGAAGATATGTTAAGGGCACGTGTGCTAACTTATAGCACAAATTGGGAGAAGTGCTTAGCCTTTGCAGAGTTCTCCTACAATAATGGTTTTCAAGCTAGCCTACAAATATCACCATTTGAAGCCCTTTATGGAAGAAAGTGCCGAACTTCACTTTTCTGGTCTGAAGTGGGGGAAAGACAGTTCTTTGGCCCAGATTTAATAAATGAGGCCCAAGAACATGTGGACTTGATCTGGCCGATTGAGAGAAGCCCAATCCCGGAGAAGAGCTATGCCGACACTCGTCGACGTGACTTGAGCTTTGAGATTGATGACTATGTCTATCTTAAGGTTTCACCTCTTCGCGGAATCCGTCGATTCTAAGTTCGAGGCAAGTTAGCCCCTCGATATATTGGTCCATATCGTATACTGGATAAGATGGGAGAAAAAGCATACAAGTAGGAACTACCATCTCAACTATCTAGTGTACACAATATCTTCCATGTGTCGCAGCTTAAGAAGTGTCTTCGCACCCCGGCTGAACTTACTCAGTTGGAAGAGATTGAACTCCAGCCTGATCTAACCTATCGTGAGCACCCAGTTAAAATTCTCGAAGAAGCAGAAAGGCGCACTCGGAATAAAGTTCATAAAATGGTAAAGGTACAGTGGAGTAACCATACGGAAGAAGAAGCAACTTGGGAACAGGAGGATAAGCTTAAAGAAGAATTTCCTAATTTCTTTTAGGTCCTTTTCCGCCTTAGACCCGCCAAATCTCGGGGGCGAGATTTCTGTAAGGGGGGTAGATTTGTAACAGCCCAAAAATGAAAGAACAGTATATAATAAAATGGAAATGAATGTTTGGATTTAAATATATTTGTTTCTGAGTTTTCCAGATGTTATTGGTTTTTATTGGAATTTCTGGAATTATGCTTTGTATGAAAAGTCCAATTAATAGAATTATCAAATGGAAAATGGTAAGAAGGTAAAAGTAAAAATAAGAAAAATTACCATCTGACCATGACCAATCTGGTAAACCAGTAAAAACACTTAGTAAAAATCTTTGGTGCTGATTTGGAGCAAAAATAAATGCCTGAATTCTTGCTTTTGACTAAAAACAGTAAAGTTTGAATTAATTAAAAGTAATAAAAATTTACCAGGAGCCCAAAAAATTAACAAATAACCCTTAGAGAAGTAGTTACATCTGGTAAAAATCTCAGAAAATTATCATGTCGGTAAAGCCTCCTAAAAATTCAAAAACAGAGACTATTAAAAACAAGAAATCTTCATGTCAGAATTTTTATAAAATAGTCACTTGAGTTATTGACTTGAAATTTTTATGGAGACATCAATATTACCAAATTAACCTCAATAAAAATTTTGGAAAATAATTAATAATTTTTACACCTTTAAATAAATAGAATACCGAAATTTGGTTCCTGTACCAGTCCTCAATGTCAGAATTCTTATAAATTAACCATAATGTATTTTTATCTGAAAATTTATCTGGACACCGTGAACTACCAGATAAACCCAGTAAAAAAGTTTGGAAAATTTTCAAAGTGATTTGATGGTAGTTTAATGCCCACATGGGAGCTGTCCCGGCCAGAGTCATCCTTTAAATTCAGCTCCACTCACTGACATGCGGGCCCGGGCATTGAAGCGGCTTGATGCGCTGGCAGCTGAACCGGGATCCCTCTCTCACTGCCCGGTGGGGCCGGACCCACTTGTCAGCCTCCCTCTTCGCTGCTCTCGCCCCTTTCCTCTCTCGCCCGAGACCAGCTCGACGTCTCCCGAGTCTTCGCCGACTCTCCTCTGCGTCTCAGCGCATTTCGCGGCTCCTCGGACTGGTTGCCGCTGCCACGAAGTGCCTCGAGGCTCCCGTGCCATACCCTGTCCATCCTGCGTCATTTCCTACGGTGAAGCTTGCGCCACCTCGCCGAAGCGGTCAGCGAGCCGGCGCAACTCCTCGTCCGTTCAAATGCTGGAGCTGCCACTTTCCAGGCTATAAATACCGTGATAGCGTTGCACTAAGAGTTCCATTTCTTCATCCGTTCTTTGAGCCGAACGCCAGAGCCAGTCGCCCACCTCTTCGCCATTTTCGCCGAAGCCAGAGAAAAGGGGGGGATTGGTAGAGCAAGCCAATTAGGCAATCATTCTCAAAATTCCTTTGTCCCAAAGCTTCGTCGTGATCCATAGAGTACTGATCAATCTTGCTTTTGTCCTTGTTTTGCCCGCAGCTAACCCATTCTGTCGTTCTTCTTCCTCGCGGCCGGTGACTGTTGGTAGCCGTCTCCGGTAGTTCTTCGGCCGCGCCAACAGGTGAAATAGCTTCCCCTTAGTCCACTGGTACTCTAGGAGCTTTTACCCGGTGGAAAGATAGCCGTGACGAGCCGTAGCTTGCTCGGCCAGTAGCGTCGCCGCCTCTACTGATGGCGACCTATTTTCCGGTCACCTCCGCGAATGGGTAGTGTCCTAGAACCGCCTTGGCACGCTGGTGCGATGGTGCTACCCATTCCGCCGCGTCGGAGTTAGTTCGCCGGCGAGCCTTAGAACAAAAGGCCTGTTTGTCCTTTGGCCGGTGGGTCCGGGTTGTCGATGGCGCGATCGCTTGAGCCGGTTAATCGCCGACGGCGGGCCCATCCGTCGGCGTCGGACCGTGTTTGTCTGTAGCGCCATCGTGCGATCACCGACTTGCGACCCACTATCGTACCGCAGATCGCGCAGCATGATCATTGCGCAAAGGGCCGACTTGTCGATCGCCGGGCCAAATTCAAACGCGTAGCGCCAAATCAAAAGCCGCTTTCAAGCTGCGAAGCGTATTTTGAATTTCCAGTTTGAATTTCAGAAAACCGAACCACTTCAAATGTGCATAACTTTTGAATCATCTGGCCAAAAATAGTGAAACCAATTTCTAAATTCATGAAAAATTCCGTAGATTCAGAATATGCAAAAATATTTTGAAGACCATCTCTAGGAAGTTTTGAAATTCAAATTTGAATTAAAAGGCTAGAGATATGCTCTATACAAAATTTCTGTAAATAAGCTTGGAAATTAATGAAACTGATTTTTATAGAATCCCTACATTTTCAGGAACCTAGATATATAAAAATATTTAATTTTCATGCTTGTTTGAATTATCTTCTATTTAGGTTTTTCTTCCAATACACGAGTAGTTCAAATATGTAAAATAGTATTAAGGAAACACAAAAGAAACAAAAGTTTAATTATAAATAATAGGATGGCAGTAGCATGGTTAAGTTTGATTAAGTAGGAAGTTTGGTTTGAATTGATTTTAAATCATGTAGTAATTTTTGTGCCAAATGCACTCATATATATATATATATATATATATATATATATATATATATATATATATATATGTGCTTTGGAAATTGAATAGCTAGAATCTAGTCTAATTGGTTCAAGTCTCGAACAACCGAATAACCTAGCTTAATAAGGAATTTGTAGTTAGTAAATTTGTATCACCAGAACCTTCTCAAAAATCATGACTAAATCTAATTAGCTAGCTACCAGTTAGAACTTATTTAAAACCCTTCTTGTGCAAATCACTTAAGGTTAAGTGTTTAGCGTAACCCTTAACTAGTGTTTTAATTCTTTTAATCTAAATAATTTTAGCATCTATAATTCGAAGTTATAAATACTAGTATTCACAATTTTAGCCTCTTGAATTCGTAAATTCCAAACAATTAATCTGTAAAAGAACCATGTTGTTATTGCTTATGTATTAGCGTTCTAACTGTATAATTATTTGCCGTGTGAAGTCTTAAAAATTTATTTTACAACTCTCAAAAGGATAACCCTGTTTTCTGCAGTTTTTCTTTATTTGACTTCACTGTCTGTCTTCTTTTCGCCCTTTTCTGAATTTGGATATTTACTATTCTTCCGCTTGATCGTCGTGTAGAGTCAAGCGCCCTCGAAGAGGAAGACAGCGTCATCGCCGATCCGGATCGAGCTAGACAATGAGTTGCAAGGCAAGCACCTCCTTGAACATGTCGAGCCTAATAATTTACCTACACTATGTTGTTTTTGCTTATATACAGTGCATCCGGATAGTTCTCCTAAAAATGCTAATTTGGGTTAGAAACAGTAGTTAGTCTGTAAATTATGGTTTGCCTCAATCTGTATGAACATGTGAACCTTGTAAGCCTTAGTTGGAAAACTAGACATGCTTAATGTCATTTTGGGTATGACCGCTAGCATAAAATATCCGCTTAATTTGTTGATCGTGTTTTCAATCTTTTCAACGAATGGATGATCCTCATTTGGGAAAATGTTGCTAGTACTTTGATTAAAACCCAAAACTAAAACTATGTTTTGATGCGGCGATTATTGGCGATAGCGGAGGTGCAAAGGGAATTGCACGTAGTTAGGGTGAAGTATCGCCCGTGTCAGATTAAGGACCGAGCAATGGGACGCTATAGATCCAAGAATTTTGTACAACCACGAGGGCTGGTATGGGACAGTCTTAGCCTATTAAGTTGTTTAGGTGTGGCTTTGCATCTAAGGAAGGCGGGAGTAATGCACGAGCATTCGGTTGATGCTGTCTGTAGGGGTTTACTTACCAATGCAACGGTGTACGCCTTGCCGTGAACAGAAACGTGGTGTTGGGTGTGATGTGAAAGGATCCACGTCTTGGGTGAGTGTTTCTGTTTTCATGGCGAGGGTCAAACGTCCCGGGCTGGTTCAAAGCCACATCTAAATAATGTAACGGCTCTGTATGATCTCCTTGCCGACACACCAAAGGAAGTGTGTAAGTTGGCCTGGCAAAAGAGGTTGATCGTTCCTTGTGGGTAAAGTGTACACCTCTGCAGAGTGTAAGAACTAATCGATTAGCCGTGTCCACGGTTATGGACGCTTGGTGAAGTCATTCCAATGTTAGAATGTTTTGGTACTTTTCTGGAAAAACTGGGTTTGAAAAGGAAACCGTTTTGCAACTAGCTTTTTGGGTCAAAGGACAGCCTCCGGGGATCTATGCAGTCGGGTAGACTGGGTTGAAGAACTTGGATATTTGCTTATCACTTTATAATTCAAATGCCCTTTTGAAAATGAAATGTTTCAATTTATTATGTCATATCTTTAAATATCTATGCAACTGCAAAATAACCGTTAACCTGCCTTGTTTAGCCTGCATAACTACTTTATTGCACCTGTCAAACACTATAAGTCTTGCTGAGTACCAAAGTACTCAATCTTGCATCTGCTGTCTCAGAGGACGAAACCTGCGAAGCGCCAGACGACTCTTACTTTCACGCAGGGTGCGGGACTTTTGGCGATGAGTTTTCCTAGGTTTGCCAAGTCAGTTGCCTGAGGGTTAGCGGGCAAACCACGTGGCCTTTGGAATTTTAATTTCCTCTATTCTTCCGCTGTTGTAAGAATTTAACTCTATATAATTATTACTGCTTGTAATATATGCCTGTCAAATATTTATCTTGTGGTTGTGATATGAATGTTGTAAACATGTGAGTGCTACCCACTGATCATGGGACTAGTACGGTAATCACATGGAGGTTCCTGTTTGCAACAACGGGGTCTCACACCCTAGGAGCTTGATTGCCGTTCTGTTGACCGATCATCGCCGATCTTGCTCATCTGGGTCGGTAGCTTAGTCGGTCGGCGGTTAGGTATTACCGGAAGCGGCGTACACGCCTCTGCGAACCTTACGGTGTTGGCGTTCTTTGCGCTGGCGTGGAGTCTTTGCCTCGGAAGAGGGCGTGTCTTCGTACTGTATGCGACCGGCTGATGGGACTGGGAGCATGACTTTGGTCAGTCATTTAAACCCTCTGGGGAAGGAGCCACCGCCCTTGTATAGTCACTTTGATTGACCCGTTAAGTAAGTGCGTGGCGGTTGTCCGGTAGAGGCTTCGACACGCGGCCCTTGGCGGGGTGGTCTTGGCACGATCGGTCGAGGATTCCGACCTGCTGCGGTCGGAGACCTACTTGTTCGGGCCGGGGGCCGTCTCACGAGGAGGTCGGGAGCTTAGCTTGGTCGGAGACATTCCTTGGTCGATCGGAAGGAAGTCCGTGTGGCTTTGCAGGTGCTTCGGTCGGTAGTGGGCTGGAAGCGACCTGTTGGGCTTGAGCTGTGCTTGAGGCCGCTGGCTGGTCACCTTGGACCGTTGGGGTATCCTGTTATAAGTATTAGTCAATCCGATTTTTCTTTGGGTTGTCAGATTCAACTCCAGCTCCAGTGGCTCTAGTCAGCTTCAAAGCGATTGACAGCTCTAACTTCTGTTTCAGCAAATTTGCTACTGCACTCGAAACGTATCGGTTCAAATAAGAGCTGATCTTAGTGGGCGTGAGGAAAGAATTGCTTTTACCCCGGTGACTGTTCCAATGTCAACAAAAGTGGAATTTTATTGTAATTCTAATTATTTGGAGGGATATATTGGCGGATATTCATGCACAGTTCAGGACTTTATGTCTATTATTTTGTGCTTATATTATTGGTGGATATTTATGCACAATTCAGGCTGTTATGCTTATTATTTTGTGCTTATTATTGGTGGTATTCATACGGAATTTATCACTAGAGATTTATTCGACATTTCGTCGTCGATTCATCATTGGCGGATTCTAGGTAATTTTATTTGATGTTTCATTGTCGGCTTTGGAGAAAAAAATAATATCAGTTGATGAGACAACTGCATTTGGTGTTTCATCACCATTAATTGGAATTTGGTGTTTCATCACCATTAATTTGGTGTTTTATTCACCGTTTGGATACGTTGACCATTATCGAGGTTTTGGCAACGTTCATTTGGAATTTCACAACACCCTGATGGTAGCATTATACTCTTCGGGGTTTTTCTAGTGAAGGTTTTGCTCTAATGACAGTTTGAGATGAAGGTTGAAGTGCAAGGAGTTTGTTTCTGTATGGATAAACGTTGTTTTTGTTGTCTTTGCTCGATATGAGAGGTCTAGTGTACTTTATACTCCATTGATGGTACGAGAAGTTTTTTCTTCATATTGACATTTTTAGGAGCAGTTTCAACCGTATTATGGATTTTCAGTATGCAGTTTGCTCAATTTTATGTTCCATGTGGAGCATGCCAAAAGTTCATGATATGAGTTCTTCACTATCTATCCAGCACCACAGGTGATGTCTTGATTTATGCCATTTGATGATTGAGCGCTTGTTTCAGGAGGTCAGTTGCACAGATCCAAACTTTACAGGGGTTATGAATTGTTGAAGACACAGATTCTTCGTCTGCTTTGTTATAGCTTTGTGTTTGGATTGACTGTTCCAGTCTTTCTCTCGACCTAGTGGTGGTTTGCTCAACCTCGCTTCATGAGAAGCATTTGGATAAGACTATTCCAGTCTTTTATACCCTTTATAGTTTTTCGTACTCCAAGTGTTTGTATTGACTGTTCTAGTCTTCTTTGTTCAGTAGTCCTTTAGGCTTTTAACACATTTGTATTCAGTGCTTAATTACCCTTCAGAGTTTTTCGGAAACAACTTCGTTATAGATTTTGAGTTAATGGGAGGTTTGTTGGAGATAACTCAAATATCTCTAACTACCATATCTTTTGGTTTCTATCTAAATAGGTTGTTAGTCCAAATCTTATACAACTAGGACTCTTTAGCTATATAAGCCACCCCTTATACTTGTAATCTTTGAAGCATTATAGTGGATTGTTTTTCATGAGTTTTTTTAAAGGTTTTTCTACGTTAAATCCGCCTTTAATTATTTTACTGTGATGATAACACTAACGTTATGCTTGTTCAATAATTCCGAAAAGCAAAATAGATGTGCGCGAGTGTTATACATCTCCCGGCGGCTAGCTAGCTAGCTCGGGTGCTGCTCCACTAGTTGAGCTTGCTCCCTAACTCCAGAGGTGCAACCCTAGGCATTAGGCCATTCATAACCTAACTAACCTCATGTTTAGCCCTCTCGATCGTCCACCTGCACCTGTCAGACTAACTAGCAGTTCAAATGCATACCACCAGTTAGATATATAAAGCTCAAATGATACGTATGTACGTGATGCACCTGATTCTCCTTGGTGAATTAATACCACTCTTTTTCTGTCGCAAAATAAATGATGCTGTGATATAACTGCAATAAAATTTTTCAAATGTAACCAATATATACTATACTATATATCGCGCTATCACCGAGGAAACTGAAGGTGCTTAACTATTAGTGCTACAGTACTGTAACAGGCAAAAATTAACTGAACTGCATAAAGATAATAATAACTAATTAGCTATATACGAGTAATGGCAATGTGATGTATGGAGTAATGGAAATATGGTGTTATGCATTTGTGTGGAGTAATGGAAATGTGGGTCATTAATATATTACTATATTAGGATTATATAGGGTAATTACTATATTCGATTACACAAGTTTTAATGGTTTCTCCTCGGTATGAATTAAAACCAAATATATTGTACATAGTACATAAGGCATTTATGATATTAGAACATATTTAGAAATAATATTCTATTCTGGTATACATCCTAGAAGATATGAAAATAAATAGAGATTATATAGGGTATATTACTATATTAGAAATATATATGGTCATTACTCGTTTTTTAGTTCACGCGGACCACTTGGAAGTAGTCACGTATAAAAGCTCGTTCACGCGGACCACTTGGAAGTAGTCGGCGCAAAAGCTATGTTAGGATAACTTTATCGGTGGCGGTTCTTAAGCAGAACCGCCACGCATCATTATCGATGGCGGTTCTAAAGAACCGCCACGGTATATGCTCGATGGCGGTTCGTATAAAGAACGCCACGGATCTATATGTGATCGATGGCGGTTCTTGTGAACCGCCACGGATCAAATGAATATCTGTGGCGGTTCGTATAAAGAACCGCCACAGATAATGCTATATCGATGGCGGTTCTTGTGAAGAACCGCCACGAGATAAAATATCGATGGCGGTTCGTATAAAGAACCGCGACGAATAATTATGTATCATGGCGGTTCTTTTGAAGAACGCCACGATCAAAGTATCGATGGCGGTTCTTGTTAGAACGCGCCACGAGATAAACCCCACATATAAGTAAATGATCATTCATTCTTCTCACCGTTGCCTAACCCTAAACTCCTGCCGCTTCACTCACGCCCAGGCCCAGCCCGCCTTACGCAGCCATACGCCACGGCCGCCCGTCCAGCCCGCCGCGCCGCGCCATCGCCCTCGAATCCGTCCGTGCCGCTCAGCCTCTCCTGACACCCAGCGCCAGCGCCAGGCCTCCTCCACCAAAGCAGCGCCGCCCGCCCCGCCGCGCCGAAGGTATGTCATAATCATAAGTAGTAGTTACTTATTCCATTTGGTCGTAATAGAGTTCAAGTAGTTGATAGCGCTGATGTAGTTATCTCTGTTCTCTTTGAGATGTAGTAAACTATCGTTAGTGATTTGACTATGGATAGGAATAGTTCTTGCCTATCTATCCGAGTATTTGCCTATTCCTAAGTAGTTATTGACTATCCATAACCTTTATCGATGTCGACCTCTTGGGCAAGCGAATCGATAATTCTTAAAAGCTAGTATCTTGACCTCTTTCTTTCCCTCAGCTAAGGCTGTCATTTTCCTTCTGCGGTTGCTTATGGTGAGTGCTAATTCCTTCCAATTAGGTCCTTGAGGTTATATCTGGTATATGAAAGAGAAGATCAATTCCTTAGGAGGCAGTATCGATGCTTGCTGCCAGGAGAAAGATCACTAGGTTCATCTACGATCGATCAATAGGGTTCCCTAGGTACATTAGTTTTTGGAAATCAGCGAGGATAGTAGCTCCTTTTGAGGGCAAAAAACAAGTTAGGCTATCCGAGATTTTCTCTTTTTCCAGCTTTTTGAGTGAAAATAAGTGCCGCCATCTAAAGTGCAGTCTAAGTTCCCCCGTGCGCAGGTAAAGGCGGAACACGAGTTGAGCGAGGGAAAGGATCAAGGGTGCGTAGTATGCTTCTTACCGCTTTATCTGCTAGGTCTAGGATTGGTTTTGTTAACTAGAGATCTTTTCACGAGCGTTTACACCTCTTCCATTTAGTGCTTGGAAAGTTGCGAGGCGTTTGACAATCCAAAATTCATTGTCAAATCTTGCCATGCATTGTAAGAATGAGTAAAGGCTACACTAGACAAAGCTGGTTTGGATCTTTTCCCTTTGCTAGTGAAAAGTTTCACATTGCTTAACAAAATTCTCTACTCCCTATTTCATTCTTATTGATAAAACAATTCCTTTAGTCTTTGGTTGGTTATGCGCATTGCGAATGCCCTCAATGGTACTTCAATGGAAAGCCACAATTAGTTTAGTTTGTACGCAGAGTTCTCTCAATCAAATTTTTCCTTGCTTGGATCAAACCTTGATGCAATTCAAACCCCTTCATCGCTGTGGCTATGAGCGTCCAACTATGCTAGTTGTTGTGCTACATTGTCGGTGGCATCGAATTCACTACCTCTTGAATACTGGAGGTTGCATCCGATAAAACTGCAAATTCATGAGTTGTCCGACCCATGACAATGCGTTGGCAACCACATTCTCCTTACCCTTCTTGTAGACAATTGGTGCCAGGCCCATCAATTGAATGCCCAATTCTTGATTACTTTTATTTCTAGTTCTCGAGTTAAACTTCCGCACTTAACCCATCGGATCGCCAAATTCTAATGGTTCCATACTTTACCTCTTTGATTCGCACATCCAAGGCGATATGGAGGAGCAATCCACCCGAGCCGAGCCTAGCCCTACAGGTTCCTCAACCTCCACCCAACCACCGGTGTTGCCGCCGATCTTGACATACAGTGGCAAGACCTCGTGGCGAGGAAGAAATAAAAGCCGAAGGCGGTATACCATCTCGGAGGTCTCGGAAGCTGGGGCCCTAGTGCACCGCCAAAGTTAAGTAGCAAAGTCGGAACAACCTGCGGGTATATCGCAAGGGAGAGAGTGCCAATCACCTTTTGGATTGGCACAAAGTGCTGATACCATCAAAGCGGATCTATGGACCGGTGAAACAAACCTTGAATTCGAAGAAGATGAACACGCGCGCGTCGGGATGCGTTGATGACCATGGATGCGGCATGGAGGAACTTCAAGGCGGTGAATACTACTTATGTAAAGAAAAACCGATCGACCATCGGGGACTACCCAAACTTAGAACCATATTGGGATGATTTAGGTGTCGATGAAGCAAAGTGAAGCGACAAAGAAGTCAGCGAGGACCACATAAACATCGGAAGAAGGAACATCCATCCACACGGACAGCGACGAAGCAATGTCACAAAGGGTCCAGGAGGCGTCGTCGAGTCTTCCCAAGGAACATTCCAACGAGATAGGGAGAGCGGCGAACTAACACGTGCTGCAGGAAACAAGGAGCATCTGGGCGAACAAGAGATGTCGGGTTAAGGTTAGTGGAAGGCAGGATTCCCAGCACCTTCACACTTACAAGAGCGAAAGAGAGCTAGAGAAGCGTTTGCGAAATAGAAATGATGAAGGAAAAGATGCTTGAGAATTACAAGGCACAATTGAACAACAAGTACAACGACAAGTACAACAAGCCATGAGCGATCCACAAGCCGAGAACATTATTACGACCGACCCTCCGAATCGCTCGCGGCGATTGCGCATCATCCGCCAATTGTAGAACGGGACATGGGTCATTATCACGTGGGCGACATACATGACCCCACCGTGCCTGGCTCACTTTGCCCGTCATGAACATATTCATTCAAGCTGATACGATGCATAGCGTACCCATGCCAAGAAGGAGGTGTATTGCACAACTCTGCGATAAGCGCGGGATATGCAAAGGTTCAGTGGACACGGTTAATCCCGATTCGCCAACCTCGGGCTAGAAATGCCCCGAGCAGCGAGGTTACAACTCTAGGAAGTGCCGTCCACACATTCATCGAGCAAGCGTGACATCACCTTGGACCATCATGAAGTGCTGTTCCTCACGAGGTGAACTGCCGGCCTCCTCGAGGTGAACTCGCCGACCTCTCTGCGGTGAACTGCTGGCCTCTCCTGATGAACCTGCGGCCTCTCCTACGATAAACCTCGCACGATCGTCACCAACACATCAACGTATGAAAGTTAGTGCGACAACTTGTTAATGAGCTTAAAACCCTCCTCACGAAGGCATGGCGAATAGACAAGCCATATCGGTAGGGTCAGGTGCGAGCAGGAGTATGATGTTGTGTGCGAGAAAAGTAAAGGTAAGCGGTCTCCAAAGGACAAGCTGTGAAGAAAAGCTGAAATACGAATTGGGAAGCCGTTTGTCACCCTTGAGCTTCATAGTCTAACATCACAAGCTAAAGCGATTACATGAATGGTATATGGGCGATCGAACCACCATGTACTCCGAAGGTGATCAACGCCATTTTGAGAGAGGAACATTTCCACCATGAGGGATGTGGTGCTTCATGATAGAATTGTGAGTTGCACAACATGTACTATCAAGATGCCCTCGGCGTGTCTCTTATGAGATCTTTGGTCCTTTGTAAGTGTCAATATAAAAATCATTGTCTACATTCATGTAATATCGATAAATGTGATGTCTAAATCATTTGTTATGTAGATACGAGTTGATCGAACTAAAAGAACCAAAGGGCGATTGGCGTTCCTCGATCAGGAGCGGTTTGCCGTAGGAAATCAAAAGAGTACCAAAGGAGGTCGAGGACTACGTATATAACGCTCTCATCAAACTCCAAGACAAGGAGTTCATACTTTTACCATACAATTTCAAGTAAGTGGCTCACTAGCTAGTTCAATTACTTGTTGATCTCGTTCTTTGCTCGGTTAGGACTAATGACTACGGCATCATACATGTATGCGTAGTTTCCACTGGATTCGTAGTAATTCATCCGGATAAAGCAAGATCTTGATCTTGGACCCAGCGGGACAAAGATCCAAAAGACTACAAAGATATGACAAGTCTAGTGAATAGGGCCTTCAAAGCATATTGTAAAAAGTGCTCAAGACACCGTCCTTTCCATAAATCAACGACAATCCGTACTAAATTTCCAGTGCGCAAAAACAATTTGTCTATATCGCTTTCGTGAGTCAATAACTCCTTCAATGTCGTATAAGTTTATTCAATTTTTGCGATTGCCACAAGCGCCGCCAGAACAAATTTATGTGGGTACTTGGTATTGCCAATACATGCGTAACTAACCTCATGTTTAGCCCTCTCGATCGTCCACCTGCACCTGTCAGACTAACTAGCAGTTCAAATGCATACCACATTGAATGTCAAAATGAAGCAGGAAACCATAGAGTAGTAGCGTGCGGAGCAAATTACGCGCGCGCGCGCATGAGCGCATATATGAAAAGAGCCAAGAAATCGAAGTGGCCGGCCTGGCGTGTAGACTAATCGCTAAGTACTGAAATACATTTCGTTTTCTTGCTGAAATGAATACTGCAGAAAGCCTTTTTTGTTTGTTTTGGTCAATGATCGACTTAGCCAGGAGCGTATGGTTGGTGCACGCGCGACCTAAGGTGTGTTTGGTATAACTTCAATTTTATCAGATCCGTGGAGCTGAAGTTGTGAGTACGTTAAGAGTGTTTAGATGGATCATCTTCTTTATATTTTAAACCAAAAATATAAACTTAATTCACTTTATTTTAGCATACAAGTTTTACATCTTGGGTGAAGCTGAGATCTAGAGCTCTACCAAATAGACCCCTATTCTTCCATTGCTTCGTATATTATTCATGTCATATGCGCAATGAGGAAAAGGGTCGTATTGCTTGAACTGTAAGTACGGGATGGAGTGAGCATCTAATAAGCGCTGCACAAGGAAGTTGCTGTGGACGTGTTTTCGTTAAGGGAAGAAGAAAGATTCTGAAGTCAAAGGACGTAGCATCAGTTTTGGATCCATCTACAGACTACATTGGCCTGGCCGACACTCTACGTGAGTATATAGTTTTCTTTCCTTTTCTTTTGATACATGACTGCGACGTTGTAACACACCCAATGAGATCGCTCGAATTCTTAGCATATATATATATATATATATATATATATATATATATATATATATATATATATATATATATATATATATGTAGCTTCTTCGTTGTCTTTAATTTTCTTGTTATTGCTGGCGACGTGCAAATGGGTCAAGCATGGTAGCCTGCAAATCAGTGCTCGACTGGTGGCAGAGCTGAGTTGGCCACGCCGATGGTCTACCCATCCGAACTCGAGCCTGGATACCTTTAAGTGAACTAGCTAGAATCCTATGCATTGAAGCGGACCACCTCTTAATTTTAACAGAGAGAAAACTTTTTTTTAAAAGAAAATACTGTAGCTCAATGTTAATAGAGAGGAGAAATGTTCTCACTTTTTTAAAAAAATGTTGTAGCTTTGACACTGTAGAAACTACAGTATTTATAGCGCGGTGGTGGGCGGACAGCCCCTCCTTACATCTCCAACATTAGTAGTATATGTATAGATAGATACTGGAGTTCCTGCCCAAATTTCAAAACAAAAAGACTTTCTCCTGCATCATCATGGACGTCGGTTCACGGCGTTGCCCTTCCCCCTAAAATGGTAAAAATTGAAATGAGGCTGTCAAAATAAAAAGAACAAACCAAAATGCGGTGCAAGATGAATGTGGTCAATAGATAATGAAGCAAAAGATACGACACATGTTGTTTCAGGAATTCTTAGTTTTTGACATAAAGCAGGAATTCTTAGTAATTTCTAGAGACATGTTATTTTGAGTGATGCATATACATTGTTACACTAAGCTGCCAAATGAAATAATCTGGAACGATCATTACGTATCATACGACCAAAAATAATTGAGATGACATGGATGAACCAAAGATGAGGTTAATAGCACTAATTGTAGTTATTAGTGGGGATCGCTTGTGTAGATATATAGGGTCGTATAGGATCTGCAGCGTTCGACATTCATCCAAAGGGTTAAAACAATAGAGGTAATACGGTTGTATCGAAGAAGAGAAAATTGACTGAAGCTAGTGGGGATGATTTGTATAGATATATAGGATTCCAGTTATAAGTTCTGAAATTCTGATCCATCATGAGATTCTGTAAATTAAACACTAACGTGTACTGTTCAATTAGCAGTTTACAAAGCGAGAAACCTGGAGTTTGCATGAACAAACTTATATAGGTGGCACCAACTGTTGTGTAGTCCAACGATGTGACATGCATCTTGCTTGTCTGACTGAAGTCTAAAGTTCAACTCCCACTAGCCATCGGTTTGCTGGGTTATATATATGTATTTTCCACTACAATTTTCTGGTATTTGAGCATGTGACCTTTGGGATATGAGTCTTAAGTTGACTATGCTAGCCAATTGCCCGCACTATACGAAAAAGGAGTTACAAATGTGGTTAGAATAAATTGGTGAATAGTCTTGGTAACCTGACCGGTACATGACTATTGGGCAAAATTTTAAATATTGCCTATAGTAGGTTCAAAATATTAGCAAATTAATTTGTACCCACTTTCTTGTATCAATGGTGTAAATATGTTTACAAGAACTAATAACTGCATCAAGTCATCAACAAACATGTGCTACGATCCATGGAGATTTAATATGACCAACCCATCAGGGATAATCCGAGGTCTGGTAGAGAATAAGAATACAATCAAGACTTCAGCGGAATAAAATTAGGCATGCAATTTGCAATGCATCACGGACTGAGTTTCACATATTCCTAGTAGTAGTAATTCTGAAAATTCAATCACAATCATATTTATGACTAACTATACCAGGGAACAAACATACAGCACAACTGGAGTAGTCGTTAACATTAATTGCCTCCCCAAGTCTTTCAATTATATCTTGCTTGCTTGATCCTTCAAATGTTGACACTGATCTGTCTGGCCCAACCATGGATGCAAATTTTATGCAAACAACGATGAGTGGAACTTGCAGTACCAGGGGATATAAACCTCTTGATCGACGAACAAATATGGATGTATGAATGGTAACATTTACAGCCACTTTTGATCACACAAGCAATTGTGGGAACACTACATGATGGCACCAATTCTTTGCCCTTACCGTCGACCAATACACAAGGTAGCACAGAAAATGGAGTAATACCACGGATGAATACCTACAGAGTTCAACCCTCGTCATAACAAATTGAAATGATCTCCTTGAGCAATTATGTTTAGGAAACTATTGAATGTACACAACTGTAATTACTGCCATACCATAGTGGTGTCCAGGGTGCTGTGGGATTAAGAAATGGGTATGGCCACCTAGACAGATCAAATATGCTGACGAAAATTTTGAAGTCAGAAGCAAATCTTAAGAATCGGTGAGATTTACTTTGTGCTATTCAGGTAAAAACAACTTTTAAATATTCAAATGGAACTAAATTTTAGAGTGTTAAGAATAAACTAAGTGTTACTACTATGTTGACTTTGAGATTACGTCTCTCTTGGTTGTGTTAATCCATCATAATTATTTCATCAAAGTTTGTAAGAGACAATGACACAAATTGATTCATGGACTTATCACTTAATGTTTAAATCTGATCAAAACTGAAGCAAATACCGGAAATATTATTGATCTCACCATGCCAAGCCGCAAACTTGTGCGATCCATTGGGTGATTACATACGAGCATGCCCAAAGAATGAAATATGCTATTCTGAACCGAGGGAAGACCTGGAAAACAAAAGGAGCTAACAAAATTTGCCTTTATCTTCCGCCAGAACATAATAATAGTTGTGTTTTAATTTATTTCGGTTTTACTACCAAGCTGTTAAGAGCAGTCTCCGTCAGTAGAAACACAAGGTAGAAAGAGTGTGTGCAGCCCATATCCTGCAAATTAATTAAGTTATGAAAAAGTTACGCATGATGATTAGCTCAACTTTTCCCAGGTGGGAAAATGGGTAGACTTGTCAGTTATCTGAAGGGACTGGAATGTTTAGGTTCAGGCAAGGTCTAATCATCATTCAGACACTCACTGGCATTGAGACTGAAATGAGCTGAGGACATCAAGGGCACTATCAGAGCCCAGAAGACCACATCCGTCAGCACAACCGCGCGGCCGCAAACCTGCAGGCCAAATTAATGCCAGAGCTGGAATTACACTTACAACGCCATGTATCATTCCTGCTTGTGGGGCAGCACGCGTAGCACAGCAGAATTGATCCGGCACTCTTCGAACTATGTAGTAAGTACTGTACACGAGTCATATGTGATTCTGCGTAGATGCAAGCACGCTAAGGCCGGATCGATCTATAGACGCGCGTACTGAAGTTGCAAGAGCAAACAGCAATCTGGTAGACAAAATCTGCATGAAGCGTCCCAAGAACGTCCAGCTGTGTTCTCGGAACCATCTTTGATCTCCGTACGGCTATTGCAGAGTAATCGTTCGTTTCTCTCGGGCTCGCTCGTGCGGTGCCTTGAGTACATGAAGCATCCGTTTGCAGAAAAAAGTGTGGCAACCTGCATATGTTTCACACTGTCACATATGGGGTTTCCCAGACAAAAGACGTGAGTTTTTTACCCTTGTTTGTGCGCAAGAATGTCCATCTGCAGATAGCCCATGGAAAGAAATCGATCCATTGTTACTTGTTAGGATGCATGGTGAAAGAATGGTCTCCGACGCATACTCCGTCTAGCGGTACATCATAATGCTGGGATCATAGTCCGCACGTCCCACAGCAGCACGGCAGCGAGCGCGACCATGGCAGTGGCCCTGAACGTGAGCAGCCACGCCGGGTGTACCCAGTGGCGAATCTAGGATTTAAATCTAGAGTATGCCGATCAAATAATAATTTGGTAAACGACTTAAAATTTATCAAGCAATTTGGTATACAAGTAAAAAAAATAATTAAAAACAAGACGATATATTTAAAAGAAGCTTACATACCTATAATATTAGTTCTTCTTGTTCGGTCTACGCCTTCTAATGGCCATAAAACTCTTGATTATATCATCTTCTTCCACTTTGAAGAAAATATCTCGCTCAATGAACGTGACTAGGCAATCATCCAAAAGACTATCACCCATTTTATTTCTCAACTTACTTTTGTGAAACACATTGCGAAAATACCCTTTCAACACTTGCCGTGCATACGGGTAGAAGCAATACTAATTTGAGAAGCGAGTAAACCAAATCATAAACTATATGCCTCTTTGTTTCAACGAGCTTAACTGAGAGGTCAACAAGATTTTGTAGGTCTTTAAATGTACCATCTTGTCTAATATCATCAATATAGTTATCAAGTTGCAATTCAAGCCTTAGCAAATCACGTTCCAAGATGTCATTAGGGTAAAACTCAGCAAAGTCTGCGTACCTTCTTTGAATCAAAAGAAGCAAATGAGTCGGTAGGATTAAAGGTGACATACAAGATAGCAACTCCATATTAACCTCATCAAACCGATTATCAAGCTCTTGAATAATTTGATCAATGACTCCAATATACACTTCTCTTCTAAAGTGATCATCATTTGTTTGGTTTCTGGCAAACCGTGCTGATCTTCCATAAGGCACATATTTACCCTCCATTGCAAGAACTTGGACACTATATTTGTTGCAAAACAAAGTGACCCTTTCAAGGAATTCATTCCAACCATCAGTCCTCAATTGTTGCATTCTACTCTTTGCCACTCTAACAAGTGAGATTGCATTAAGAATATCTTGTTCCCTTCTTTGCAAACATTCAGATAATTCATTTGTGTATCCAAGAATAACAAACATTAAGTGTGCACTGAAAACAAAGTCGAATGACTCAAATACTCCAACCATAGAATGTATTTTTGGCCAGTCACCCCTTTGTGAAGTATCATTACCAAGAGTGATGAGTACGTCGCGGATTGTGAGATACATAGCAATAATGTTGTATGATCTTATAATGAGAACCCCATCGAGTCTCAAGGGCCTAGGCAACCCCATCTCTTGATTTAATCCACTCCAGTTTCAATTTCACCATAATCAAGTGCTTGCATGATATTCTCAAGTCTAGCATTTGAAGCATGCCATAGCGTTTACAAGAAACTCCAACAATATTCACAAAGAGAGACTTGATCAAAAACCACACACAATCATTATTTCCCTTGCAACAACAACAAGAACTAATTGAAGTTGATGTGCAAAACAATGGATATAATAAGCGGAAGGTGAATCTTGCAAGATCAATGTTTTTAGACCTTTAATCTCTCCTTTCATGTTGCTGGCCCCATCATAACCTTGCCCACGGATTTGAGTTATAGTCAAGCCATGACTAATAAGTAAACCTTCAATTGCTTGTTTAAGTGATAAAGAGGTAGTATCATCTACATGAACAACTCCAAGAAAATGCTCACATGGACTTCCTAATTTATCAACATAACGCAAGCAAAGAGCAAGTTGTTCTCTATGTGAAATGTCACTAGACTCATCAGCTAGAATTGCATAGGGCTCATCACCAAGTTCTTCAATAATTTTCTTTCTAGTTTCTATGGCACAACATTGAATAATTTGCTTTTGTATCTCTGAGCAAGTTAAGGTGCAATTACCTGGAGCATTCTTCAAAACATACTTGTCCACTTCTTCACTACTTGCTGCAAGAAATTTCAAAAGTTCAAGAAAGTTCCCTCTGTTGCTAGACTCTTCTCTTTCATCATGTCCCCGGAATGCCAATCCTTGGTGCAAAAGAAACTTCAAACATCTAAGTGAATAAGTCAACCTAATTTTGTAAAGACGATGATCTTCATCACTCCACTTATCAATATGATAATCAATTGCTGTTTTGGGATTCACAAAGCCATTATATCTCTCTTGAGCTGCATTGTGTGCCTTAGAACCCACATGTTTGATAAGTGCTTTCTCTCCTATATTCCAATTTCTCCAACCACCTTTAGTATATGTATCTGCCCCATTACCCTTCTTGAACAAGTAGCATACAAAGCAAAACACGGAATCCTGCTTAATACTATATTCAAGCCAATGATATTTAAAAAGCCATAGAGGACTGCAATTACGGTCTCTATCCCCAATTTTTCTTTTTGGGAAATCATGTGCATAAGGTTTGAATGGCCCTTTAAGAATATATGCTCTTCGAATTGCATCATGATCATTAACAGGGTAACTTTGAATGTGCAACCTTTCACCTGGATCATGTGGAAGACGATTGATATCATAAGTAGATGACGGTGGCGGTGGTGGTGGTGAGACATCTTCAAATTGAACTGATGGCGGAGACGATGGCATAGGATTCACAATTTCTTCAATTACCCTCTCTTGTTCTCGAGGTAACTCATCCGCCATGGTTGCAGTTTGTGAAGGGGGAGGAGGTGAAGCAGCAGTAGCCTTCTTTGCTGCATGTTTCCGAAAAAGAGATGCAATGTCTCCGTTCCTCTTCATAAATCATAATTTAAAACCTTGCAAATAAAATACGTCCATTGAGTGATTAAAATACTAACTAAGATAAGCAATAAATAAAGATATAACTATGTCGGCTATAGCGAGAGTCGAATAAAGTATATGAGATTGGAATAAAGTATATGGGATTAGGCTCACTTGCTCACCACACTGACTCACGAGCACCACAGTCCCAAATAAACAATTAAACTTGTGGCTGTCGCTTGCCCTTTAAGCTTTGACCTGATGACCTCTACTCTCAGTCCTCTCGTCACAGCAATAAAAAAAACCATCTGCAGTGCGCACGGTCTCAAGCGATCGGCCCGTGAGTCGCGCAAAATCACAAGATGATCCGGGCTCTGGTGCACGCGCAAGCAGCAGCAATACGTTAGATTTTCTATATTAAATTTAACACGCCCCACAAGTATCTTCTAAGCAAAATTATGAAAATTTAATGAAACATGAATATACAGGGACTGACGGACTGTGAAATAAAGAGATGTACTGACATCAATAGCTCTATGGAGTTGGAAGACCATACACTAGACTACACTACCATCTGAGCAAAGCAATGGCTAGCTTGAAGTTCCTCTCATGCATGCATGATGACTCATGACTTCAAAAGGATTCACTATAAGTGTATAATTAAATATTTTGAAGTTTGAACTCTGTTAATTTACCAGTAATCACCTAAAAGAACTCTTTTTGAAGGATAAACCTCCTCTATAGAAATTAATTATCTATGATAACGCTCTCGGTGCGGTTTGAATTCACAGTACCTCAAAAATTTCATAGATTGAATTCATAAAAAGTGTAATTGTGGATATGATATGAAAAACAGTTTCACAATACTTATTTTTTATTTTCTCATAAGAAAACATCAGAAAATACTTTCTAGCAATGTATTTTTTTTCTTTCTTTTTAAAAATACTTCTAAGGAGTATAAGTATTTGACAATTTGTAATCTTCTCGCGCATGCATCTCACGGTCTCACCTTCAAATTCTGCAGTGCAAACAGCGTCAGCATGCCCTCCATGACAAATGTGCAGTGTGAACGACAACCCTGGAGCGGTGGAGTTTGGAAGCGACAAGGCGCGCACCGTAGGCTGCGGTAATGACGTGGCGACGATCGATTTAGAAGATGAAGCGCTCGTGTCGTGTGAACTGTGAAGATGCATTACGTAAGTATATGATATGGGCTTTGTGGTCTGTGGAGTGGAGGCGTGGAGCGTCATGCCGCCGTATGGATACATTTGTACGTATACTTCCGGCCGGAGCGAACAAGCGACAGATACGGGCTTTGTAATTGGGCCAAATCTACAGGGTATGCCGCGGCCCACCCAGTGGCGGCTCTACAGGGTTATGATGGGGCCAGCAACATGAAAGGAGAGATTAAAGGTCTAAAAACATTGATCTTGCAAGATTCACCTTCCGCTTATTATATCCATTGTTTTGCACATCAACTTCAATTAGTTCTTGTTGCTGTTGCCAAGGGAAATAATGATTGTGTGTGGTTTTTTGATCAAGTCTCTCTCTTGCTGAATATTGTTGGAGTTTCTTGTAAACGTCATGGCATACTTCGAAATGCTAGACTTGAGAATATCATGAAAGCACTTGATTATGGTGAAATTGAAACTGGGAGTGGATTAAATCAAGAGATGGGGTTGCCTAGGCCCGGTGAGACTCGATGGGGTTCTCATTATAAGATCATTACAACATTATTGCTATGTATCTCACAATCCGCGACGTACTCATCACTCTTGGTAATGATACTTCACAAAGGGTGACTGCCAAAAATACATTCTATGGTTGGAGTATTTGAGTCATTCGACTTTGTTTTGATGCACACTTAATGTTTGTTATTCTTGGATACACAAATGAATTATCCGAATGTTTGCAAAGAAGGGAACAAGATATTCTTAATGCAATCTCACTTGTTAGAGTGGCAAAGAGTAGAATGCAACAATTGAGGATGATGGTTGGAATGAATTCCTTGAAAGGGTCACTTTGTTTTGCAACAAATATAGTGTCCAAGTTCTGCAATGGAGGGTAAATATGTGCCTTATGGAAGATCAAAGACGGTTTGCGGAAACCAAACAAATGATGATCACTTTAGAAGAGAAGTGTATATTGGAGTCATTGATCAAATTATTCAAGAGCTTGATAATCGGTTTGATGAGGTTAATATGGAGTTGCTATCTTGTATGTCAGCCTTCAATCCTACCGACTCATTTGCTTCTTTTGATGCAAAGAAGGTACGCAGACTTGCTGAGTTTTACCCTAATGACATCTTGGAACGTGATTTGCTAAGGCTTGAATTGCAACTTGATAACTATATTGATGATATTAGACAAGATGATACATTTAAAGACCTACAAAATCTTGTTGACCTCTCAGTTAAGCTCGTTGAAACAAAGAGGCATATAGTTTATGATTTGGTTTACTCGCTTCTCAAATTAGTATTGCTTCTACCCGTGGCGGACGGCAAGTGTTGAAAGGGTATTTTCGCAATGTGTTTCACAAAAGTAAGTTGAGAAATAAAATGGGTGATAGTCTTTTGGATGATTGCCTAGTCACGTTCATTGAGCGAGATATTTTCTTCAAAGTGGAAGAAGATGATATAATCAAGAGTTTTATGGCCATTAGAAGGCGTAGACCGAACAAGAAGAACTAATATTATAGGTATGTAAGCTTCTTTTAAATATATCATCTTGTTTTTAATTATTTTTTTTACTTGTATACTAAATTGCTTGATAAATTTTAAGTCGTTTACCAAATTATTATTTGATCGGCATACTCTAGATTTAAATCCTAGATTCGCCACTGGGTGGACCACCGGTCGACGGCCGCGCGGCAGGCCGGTTCTTCTTCCGGAACATCGTTCAGAGGGACGCGACAACTGAGCCGGCGACGACGGCGAAGCAGAGGGGAGGAGTTGCCAATGCCATTGAACGTGAAAGGCCATAGCTGGGTCGTTGGATAGCTCTAGCTAGGACAGCAGTTCGATCTTTGGGATTGTTCGGTTTTCTGGTTCCTAGAACGCGTGCAAAGAGGTCAAGAAACGTCAAGTGAAAATGATCATGCGGACTTGCGGATCGGGGAACTGTTCACTTGTGCGGCCCTTATCATCTTTTATATATATATATATATATATATATATATATATATATATATATATGCTATTCTACATCTACATGTAGAATAGCATATTCTACACTATATGACGAGTTTCTTTGCATCGACCGAGCCCGCGTGACTATCTAGTTGACAAGCGTGTTTGTATATGAATAAGTAATAAATGCTACTTAGTAACAAATTTTTCTAGCTGGTAACAAATTTTACTATCCTTTATATATAGATATTACTATCGATCTATATATGTTTTACTATCATACAGTAGTAAATCGATGTTTATTTTAGCAATAAAATTTGATTCATGCAACGTTTATTAGTGAAACTTATATCATGTTGTTCCTCTTGTCATCAATAATCTACTGGTAAAATTTGTTCGTGAATCGGAGCATCGAATAAAAAGTTATAACTAAAATAAAGAAAGAACAGACTTGTATACAAACTAAACAATGAAGTAGCTAACGAACGGTTTTCACTAGTAATTTACTGATAACAAGAGGATCATAATGATATAAGTCTCGCTAATAAACACCGCACGAATGAGTTTTTATTACTAATTTACCGAATGTACCATAAGATTTTACTACTGCGTGGCAGTAAAATCTATGTATACCGATAATAAAATCTATAAGTCTCATTAATAAACATTAATTTTTCTACCTGGTAACAAATTTTACTATCCTTATATATAGATTTTACTATCGATATATATGTGTTTTACTATCATACAGTAGTAAATCAATGTTCATTTTAGCAGTAAAATTTGATTCATGCAATGTTTATTACCGAAACTTATATCATGTTGTTCCTCTCGTCATCGGTAATCTTCTGGTAAAATTTATTTGTGAATCGGTGCATCGAATAAAAAGTTATAACTAAAATAAAAAACGAACATACTTGTATACAAATTAGAAAATAAAATAACTAGTAAGCAGTAAGGGTGACCGAAATAACTAGTACGCGCATGTGTTAGTTTGTATATGATTCTGTTATTACTTTATTTTAGTCATAACTTTTTATTCGTAGTTTCAATTAACGAACAGTTTTCACCAGTAGTTTACTGACGACAAGAGGATCATAATGATATAAGTCTCGCTAATAAACACTGCACGAATGAGTTTTTACTACCAATTTACCGAATATACCATAAGATTTTACTACCGCGTGGCAGTAAAATCTATCTATACATGCAGTAAAACGTAGGTCAATATATAGTAATTTCTGTTACAATATATGAAAAATTACATGTACAAGTTTTAAAAAATGCTCAAAAAATTACCATAAGTAGGGGAGGGTGGATTTTACTTTCCTGTAAAATTTCAAAACCAAAATCATTCTCATCTGAAAGATATGGTTAAATAAATAAAAGCAAGATCCATGTACAAAACTATAGGAATATTTTTTCTAGTTTCTCTAGCTATGTATGTGGAATGGTTTATTATCGATCTGAGTTCATACTCAATGTCTGGTTGTAAAACGTTTACATACTACGTCGCTTTAATTATTGTGCCGCTTTAATTACATCGTTACGTGGTGCTTACGGCCAGCGCGTAGAATAAATAGTTCTACGCGCTGGCGCAGAATAGCGCCACCGTATATACACACACACTAATTAGGCACTCTGATAAAGCTCCCACGTTAATCAGAAAGATGTGGCCATCTATCTGGATTATAACGGCTCAGATCCCACGGTAATCAGAAAGATCTGGCCATCTATTTGGTGGGTCCAAGTTATAACGGTTCAGATCAACGTCTATCTAACGGCTTAGATCAACTCCTAGTAAAAATCTGACCATCTATTTGGTGGGTCCAAGTTATAACGGTTCAGATTAACATCTATCTAACGGCTTAGATCAACTCCCAGTGCAGATTAACTCTAAAAAATAAAACTAGAAAGATCAGTTCGCACTCTTTTTTTACCCATACTAAGCATCCAGCACCTTCTCTTCGTTCATGTCTCTTCCTTTGACACCAATCTCCAATCTCTCCCATATGCTTCTCTTCTCACAATCCCCAATCTCTTCCTTTGCCACCAGCACCTTCTCTTCCTTCCTCTCCCAGCATCAGACACATGAATCCTTTTCTTCCCTGATGGTGGCTGCCACCAACGCCTCCTCTACGATACTCCTACCACGTGACACAAATCCTGCATAATCCTCGCGGACTTTGCACGCGAATCAGCGATAGAGGCGGTGGTGGCTGCATCCTCCTCTTCCGCAGGCGAAGAGGCCAGGGCTGTAGCCATGACAGCGGCAGTAGCTTTCCAGCGGCAGCAGGCCTGGGCACTTTTGGAGGTTTTCTATTTTTTAGTGTGGTTTATCTCTTCTTTATTTCCTTAAAAGATATACTGAATTATTCTTTCCTTGATATCTTGGTTTTTTTTCTGGATTCTCACCTTATTCATCCTGCTCGTGTATTATGTTTGAATATTTCCATGAAGAGAAACTTATTTGGAATGCAAGATGGTTGTTGTTGGCTTTCCAAGGATTCTAACCGAATTTGTTTCGGTCATCTATTTTGTCTGAAATATTTCCTTAAAGATTGATCAAATTGTTTTTTTTTGTAATGCGTTGATTTTTTTTTCAGGATTAGAGTCCGAATTGGAATGGAACTGTGTCTCTCAAGTATATACATAGTATATACAATTGGCCATGTTCCAACTTATCAAAGCCAAAGTAGAGAATAATGGTTTTAATGCCCCATTTCTCAACTTTTTTTGGGCCTTTAACATAATAAGTTTTTAATATATTTAGAAACGATTTTGATATAAAGAATAGAAAGGTTTTAAAATTTTCAAGCCCGTGCAATCGCATGGGTTGGCGACTAGTATATATAACTCTCTTTTAAAAAAATTACAAAAATAACCCCTTGCTCATCTCGAAAGGAGCGGGAGACAACGGCAGGCTCCTTTCGCGGTCGGGGACCGTGGGAGGCCGAGTTGCTACAAAGCTAGGGTGCGGAAAGCGAGTGATGCGGGAACGGGAGGCGAGTGCGGCCGCAGGCGGCTGTCGTGCTCTGGAGTTGGGGAAGCAGCACTTGCCGCAGAGGGGGTGCGTGGGAGGAGGCGTGGAGTACGCGTCGCGCGCGGGAGCTCTGGTGCCAAGCATGGGAAGTGCGGGAGGCTCTTCCGCGGCGGCAAAGGTGCTTTTCGTGGTCACTAGGGAGCTATTTTTGTGGAAACGAGCCATTTTTAAAAAAAAAATCAAAAAGTGGAAGGGGACATAAAAGTGAACAATTCCAGATTGGGAGAGCTAGCTGCAGGTGGTTTTGACCGGCTGGTGTTGCTGGTCATTGGGACGGACGACTGTTTTTTCCCCCCTGTTTCTATGACTTCATTGCACCTATGTGTGCAACACAAAAGCATGTACAGTGTATGTCATGGACCGTGCCCCACGGCCCAGGTAGGGCTCGGCGCGGCAACAGGCCTCAGCCTCACGGAGAAGCGTGCCGCGAGATAGGATAGTGGTCCGGCCACCTCTTCCCCATTCCGGCGTAACGGTAGCGTAGGCCATTCCGAATCACGGGATAGATTACTATTCTGACCTATGTGTACAACTACAAGCATATATACATTGTCATATTTAACGAGACAATGCAAATTTCAATTGGATGGGTGACGGATTACTGTTCCCTCCTGACTGAATTAATTTAACCAAATATGTTGTCTAAAATATTTAGTTTGGATATATAGAAACGCCTTAGGATTTGTATTGCGATTCATACTCCGATGAACCTATCCTCCCCTCTGGTGGCGAGTTAGAGCTATGGTTTACTGGCACCACACTTAAGAGGTAGGAGGAGACAGCGGAGGCGACAGTGGAATGGAGGGGTACCGTTGTTGGTTGGCAGCGTCGGGCGGGTCGGTACGAAGCTCTAACACAAGGAAGAAGGGCGTTGGGAGGTACTGACAGATGTGGCGACAACGCTGTCAGAGAAAAGAAAGAAGTGTGGCGGTGATGATCAGTAGATCATGAAAAACCTACCATGCTACTCCCTCCGATCACAAATAGTTATCATTTTGGACATCGACACGGTCCTCGAAACTCAACTTTGATAACAAATGTTCACTTATTTAGCTTTTTTTCCAAAAACAACTCCCTTCGAAAAAATTACAAAAATGATCTCCTTCCCCACTACGGAAGGATCAGGATACGACACCTGACTCCTTTCATGCTACAGTACCACAGGAGCCGAGATGCCATGCTGCAATACAGCAGAAAGCGGACGACGCGGGAGCCGACGACTTTCCACGCTCCCGAGGCGCGGAAGGCAGGTTGCTGCGGAGGGGACGCACGAGAGAAAGCGTGGCACATGCGGAAGCGGCCGTGACTTGTGTGGGAGGACGCATTTCATGATGCTGTAGCATGGGAGATCCTCTCATGTACTGTACAACAGGGCTATTTTTGTAATTTCTTTTACGAGAAAATCATCGTTGAAAAAAAAAGAGTGATAGGAGGAGAGCAGATAAGTGAACAGTTTACGTTTGCGGGCGTCACATGTGGAATTTTTATTTTAAATAATACAATTTTTTATTCAAATTGCAAAAATATACTTCGATCTCAAAAAATTATAAAAATATACTTTTGTTGCCCGTATATGGGGCGATCACCTCATATACGGGCGATCGGTGCAGCTCTGAACGCGTGATATTTCCTCTGTCTGCGGTCAGTTTCTAAAGAAAATCATAGCTTTTTCATATGATGTCGGATGCAGATGAACTTCATATGAAAATTGTAGCTCTCGACCGGATCTACAACTTTTTTATACAAACTTTTTCAATTTGAATCCATTTAGATGATAAAAAATGGGATAGAATGTTAGATCTGAACATTCTATCCCATTTTTGGATATCTAAATGGATTCAAATGATAAATATTTGTATACAAAAGTTATAGATCCGATCGAGAGCTACAATTTTTATATGAAGTTCATCTCCATCCGACATCATATGAAAAAGTTATGATTTTATTAAGGAACTGACCGCAGACAGAGAAAATATCGCGCGTTCAAAGCCGTATCGGTTGCCCGTATATGGGGCGATCAGGCGACGGAGGTATATTTTTGCAATTTTTTAAGATCGAAGTATATTTTTGTAATTTGAATAAAAAATTATATTATTTAAAATAAAAATTCGTCACATGTGCGTGTGCTGTGAGCGAGCCCGTGCCGCGCGGTTGGGCTTGGGCAGAATGACGGGTGTAGACAACGAACAGCAGCACGTACCCGCTCCGGCTCTGCCACTCGAGCGATACGGCGATACCCCAGTCAGTCAGTCAGTCAGTCAGTCACGGAGGAGGAGGCCATCTGGAAAGACGGGATGAAATCCAAGCATTTCCACGGCTCACTCCATGGCACGTAGTTTTCGGTCTGACAAGGCCGGTTACCAACTGCATGTACCGATCTTCACTGCTCGATCTACGTGGAACCATACAAACCGCTCTGTGACTGTGAGTCGTGTTTGGTGTGAAAATAAATCGCGTTTGTGTTTTTTTAATGTAAATCGCGTTTGTGTTTTTTTAATGTAAATCGCGTTTGCTAGAGGGTGTACGTAGGCTGCTGTTTATATTTAACCTTGTGCACTTTTGTCTTGTTTCACTTTGCACGAGACTCGTGACGACCAGGTAGAGGCAAATCACGTCAACGCCGTGGCCCTTCAACTCAATTGTGCCGTGGAATCGCTCGTCGTTTCGTTTACGTCTAGTTTATCTTTTTTTCCTTCCTGTCTTAACTAATAACTAATAAAAGAAAGAGTTTATCATGTATAAACGGAATCATCATCCTACCTTCCCTTCCCACCAGTCTAGGCCACCCTACGGTCATCTCCTCCTCCGTGTAAACACTTCCATGGCCTCCCTTCTCGCACCACCAATTCAACCCATGACAGCCGCTACTTTCCAGGATCCACGACGTCAACCACTTCCCTTTCTTCTTCTCCCAGCCCGGTTGTTCACTCCCCTTGCCGAGATCGACGTCGCCGTACTTCACCCTTGGCCATCTGTTGTCAATATCATGACCTCCTCTACACATGCCGCTGCTATTGGTGCAGATCTACGGTGAGTACCAGCCACCAGGTGCTCTTTGATTTTTACATTTTTGCTTCTGTATCCACAGTTCATGAAGTAAATCTTTTTGTTTTACTTCCTGGCAATCCGCTTGCTTCATGTTGTAACTAAGGTGGAAGCAAAGGCTACTAATTTCCCTTTTTTAAAATGTGCCATCAAGTAAAAAAGATGCACACCATGTATCACACACGAACTTCACTTCTTTCAAGTTGTCAAGCACAACCCAATGGCGAAGCGAAAACTTTCAAGTTGTCGAGCACAACCCAATGGCGAAGCGAAAACATGCGCTGTTTGCATGCAAGTTCGGTCATAGCCTATTTCTAATCTCTTTTTTTTTTCTCACTGTGAAGACGCACATTGGTTTCATGTAACTAACTTGGCTCAGGAAATTGGTTACAGATTGTTCGTTCGTAAGAGATGGTATGATACTTCTTTTTTCTTTGGTGGCCATAATTAGCCAACAGAACTGTGTGCATTCTTAAATGTCATGAAACTTCATGCTAATTTGAATGGTGCATGTTGTCTTCAATATTTTACGTACACTGAATGGTCACATTTCTTATCGAACCGAGCATATCCTAGGCAAACAAATGACATTGACTGGAATGAACAGGCTAGTAACATATACCTCACGGCACGGTATTGCAAAGTCTCCCTCTTATACCTTGTATACAAGATGGTCCATTCCCGACCAAAATCTCTATGGATGAGTGATCTTAATGATGAGCGAGGATTCCAACCGGGAATCCACAGGGATCCCGATCAAGACCACCCAAACAAGGTCTTAAGGCCCTAGTGAAATAAATCCTCACTAACGAACTGAGTAACAACAGTACATGAACGCAATGGAGTATGTACAGCGAAAATAGCGTGCAAAAAAAAGTAGTAGTAGCAACGACGAGACACCCTACAAAATTGCTGGCAGTGTAAAAACAGCCATACGAGATATTTACACAGCCAGAACAAGAAGCCTGTCCAGCATCTACTCCAGCATCTACTGATCAAGTTCCAACCATCTCCTCACGTTGCATAGGGCCTCGACAGACAAGCTCTTGCAACATCTTACCCTCCTGACTGGTGTCTGCTCTAGAGGTAGCAAACACCCGCCAAGCTCAGAGACGAAGCAAATGACAATCACCGTGAGGTTGTCAAAGGTACGGAGCCTCTTCGCCTCCATGGCGAGCTCCCTAGCACACCTCTCAGGATCATCATGCCGTCGGAGCCCCTTGCGAACTACGCTCACCGCATGCTGGCTGGTCATGACGTCCCATATCCCATCGCAGCCTATAATGAGGAACTCGTCATCCTCGGTGAGCATAGTCTGCCGGAACTCTGGATCGGCAATGAGAGGTGATGGCGAGCCTTGAGGCATTTTCATGTCCCAATCCCCTAAAGCCCGGGTCACGGAGAGTACTCCGTTAAGGTAGCCGTCTTCAATGTATCCCCCGGACTCAGTAACCCTTTGACGCTCTGCGTCATATGTTGGCCTGTGATCGCAAGACATCTCCACAGCTAAGCCGTTCCTACATAGGACTGCACGGCAGTCCCCTGCATTCGCAACCAACAACTGCCTGCAAGATGGGAAGAAAATAAAAATGAGCATGCATTTCTCCATGGTGAATTATGAACTGCAGTCTACAGACGCTTGTCTTACATGTTCGTCTTACCTTCCAAAGATCAAAGCTGCAAGCGCTGTGGTTCCCGAAGATCGGCTGATGGCCGAATCATCAGCAAGAGCAAGGTCTGCCTTCAAGAACGCTTTGCGGATTGAGTTCTCAACAGATTCAGAAAATGCTTCATCTTCATGTGATGCTTGTGGGAATTCAGAATCCTCAAAGAACAACCTTATAGCATGCCTTTTCATGTAGGCTGCTGCATCTAAGCCCCCATGGCCATCAAAAACCTAAAAAGCAACAGCACAGTAAATCCAATTGGTGTTACAGAAGATTTACAGTATGATAAACATCTGTTATAGGTCAGCCTCATACATACCCCATAGAAGGCATTAGGCGCTGGGCACATCAACAGTGAGCCAAGATGACCAGAAAGATCATCAATTCGGATATGTTCATCTTCCATGTACCGCCTAGGTCCAATATCAGCAAAACTACCAGATCGGATGTTGGGGACAGACTGCAATGGTTCCACAGGTGCCTTAAACTCCTGCATTAAGCGGACAACCGTTAATTATGCTGCCGTCTCATCTAAGGTGAACAAGATAGCATAATCCTGATATGTCCAGCGATGAATTTAACCACGGTGAATCATACTACCTATCTTGTATAGGTAATCAATCAATATGCGCCTGCAAATAATCTATACCCCTTTATAATGCACCTAAGCATTCTTTTCTACGTCCACCCTAAATAATGCACCCAACTAGAGATGACTCAACCTTCATGCACCCAGCGAAACGTCCTCATAAACTTGTCTCCATCAAAACTAACCTCTCAGATCTTTCCTCAGCTTTACTCACCCACATCCGATGGCCATTGTTTAATGTGTCTAACTCATCCATGTGGCCCACAACAGATCTCCCCCACCTCAAAGATCATCTCAAGAAAAGGAAACAAATATCCTGGAATTAAGGAAAAGGAAACAAACGTTCTAGAAAAGGAAAAGACCATATATTACGTGCTGGGAAAAGAAACCGAAGACAGGGCACTATATTAGTGACGTTTTAAAAACCGGACCGGTTTTAAACCTGTGAGGTTCTCCGGTCCAGCGGTCCAACCTTGGATTGAACCGCCGGTCAGTCGTTCATATTAACATCTATAACCCTTTATAATGCACCTAAGCATTCTTTTCTATATCCACCCCAAATAATGCACCCCACTAGAGATGACCCAACCTTCATGCACCCAGCGAAACGTCCCTAGAAATTTGACTCCATCAAAATTAACCTCTCAAATCGTTCCTCAGCTTTACTCACCCACATCCGATGGCCATTATTTAATGTGTCTAACTCATCCCTGTGGCCCACAACAGATCTCCCCCCACCTCCAGCATCATCTCAACGAAAAAGAAACAAATATCCTGGAATTAAGGAAAAGGAAACAAACGTTCTAGAAAAGGAAAATATCATATATTACGTGCTGGAAAAAGAAAACCGGAAGACAGGACACTATACTAGTACTACCTATAGGCATTCGATCAATAAGCGCCGGCAAATAATACTACCTATCTTGTGTAGGCAATCAATCGACACGCGCTCGACAGATCCACCAATGATTCCACCAACCATTTCTAATTCCATGTTCCCAACCACCATCAACAGTAGAAATTACTCCTGGATTAGAATACAGCAAAAGACAAGGCTGAAATTTTGAAATTTTAAGCTGGTAATTTCCTCAGCAACAGAAAAGGCTGGACCTTTAAAATAAAATCAATCCTACACAAAAGATCAATTAAATTCTTCAATTAATGATCTAAAATGTTTCGACAACGCCATCCAAAATACACGAGCGATCCTGACCGAGAAGCACCCAGCTCTACCATATCCTACTCGCCGGACCAACGACACGAGGTTTCAAGAACTCATATCGAGACATAAAACAGAACAGGAAAGCCGAAACCTTTGTGGCTTTGTTAGGTCGAATCAAGAACTCACCAGATCGGGCACCTCGACAGCGACCTCGAAATCCACCTTTGGCGACGTCGCCGCTGCCGGCGACATGCCGACCACCTCCTCGACCTCCTTCACGGAGCAACGAGGGAACGACGCCTCCAACAGCGGCACGACCTGATGCATCACCTCCGCCCCGGCCACCATCTCCGCCTCCAATCCGCTCAACAACCGGCTACTCCCCACCGCGTACGGCACGAAAATATCCCAAATCTCTCGCCTTTCCGCCCCCCAGACGCCAAGAACTCCCGGTCGAACCTCTCCTCGTCGTACTAAAAAAATTTCCCCACCAGACTGCTCGATCCGAACACCAGTCAATCGGTCGCGACGAGAATCACCGGAAAACCTCCGAAAGGTCTGAACTTTCCACGATCCGAGAGAAGGGCAACGCTATTTGAACTTTTCCTGGAACAACACAAACAACAAACACACCCTGATCCGAAGAGAGAGATGAAACGGGGGAAACAGAGAGGGCGTTTCAATATATGCGCGCGTGGGGATGGGGGGCGACGCGGCGCGACCTACGGCGGCAGCCGGTGGGAGGCGGGCGAATGACTGGCAGCGGCAGGTGGCCGTGACGAGCCGGTGCCTAGGTCTCGGTGCGCGGGCGGGCGTACCGGCACGCGTGCGTCGCGCCAGGGTGATTTGCCGTCCTCGTTCCAGCTAAGGCCTGAGCGACGATGATGATGATGCGTGCACTGATTTCACACCTTTTGCGTGTGCCGTGTGGAGACTCGAGACCGGAGACCTGAGAGCGTCCATTTTGGGTTTTTTCTTCGGGAGTTGCTAGCGATGGACGTTCATCCAGCTGTTTTTCTTTGATATATTGATGTAATGTTTTTTAACATTTGTATAATAATTTTTTTATGTGTGTAATATTTTTTTACGCATACATTTCTACTGTTATCGAGCGTTTTTGTTGCACACAGTGATTACAAATGTTGCACGTATGGAAAGAAAATGTTGCGGCGATCCGGGTCGACATTTCTGTTATTATCGAAAGAAAATATTGCACGCATGAAAAAAAAATATTGCAGGTGTCCGAAAAAATTGGACATCCAATCACAAGTCATTAGGTTTTCCTTTTATTTCCATTCTTTTACTTGAAAGAAATATTTTAAAGGTTTTTTTTCTGCGAGGGCTCCTCGTAAGTTTCTTTTTAGAGGTTTGTCTGTGAGGGCTCTCCGAAGTTTCTTTTTGTATGTCGGATTTGTGAATGGTTTATATATAGTTATAGCCCAAATTTAAAACATGTTTGCCCTCCCATTATTAACATAACAGCTATTTCTTTGAGAAATATTTTGAGAAGTGATCGTTGTTCTAGCTCCTTGACCTCTCTCTTTTTTAAAAAAAATAAACCCTCCTAAAAAAATTGCAAAACAAGCTCCTTACCTACTGCGGAAGGACCTCTCGCGCTCCCCCCTAGCGGCACAGCTGCTCCCGCGCGCCGTGCGCTCACTCCAGCACGTGCCACGCCTCCTCCCGCACCCTCGCTCCGCGGTGGCGCCTGCTTCTGCGCCACCGGAGCGCTGCAGCCGCTTGCCCGGATGACTCTCTCGTGCTCTAGCACAACGGTACGTCGCCCTCCCACACTCTGGTGGCACGGTAGACGACCTTGCCGCGTCTTCCGCGGTGGATAAAGGGGGCTAGATTTGTAATAACGAGAGGTAGTCATTTTTGCAAAAAGAGGAGGATACTAGAACAATGATCACTTTATATTTTGAGTGGCTACTTCTTCTATACTTAGCATAATAATAAATTTTGTGGAGGATTTTTTAAGGCATAGTCGTCAATTATTTCAGGGTAGGGACAATTGGCGGCAGTATTGTAGTATCTGGCCACATAATTGTGTTGAAAATTTGGGTGTTTATTAATCTTGCGGATTATTGAAGATTAGTACCTCGGCCTTGTAGATCTTTTTTTTCTAGGAAAAATATGTGCGCACAGAAGCACACATAAAAATTATTTTATCAAATCAGATGCTAAATACCTATTTGTCAACTTATAAAATTTCCCCTAAAAGATTTAGGTTTTCAAAATATAAATAAGTGTAGTTCTTCTTTTCTCTTATTAGTATTTTTGACGGTCGAAACAACTAAGAAAAACACTCCACCAGATAAAGGAAAATCGGTGAAAATACTAAAATCATTCAGCACAAATTGTAATCTTGACATTTGCAATTAATTTTATGTTATGTCGAAAATAAAGGGAGAGGGAAAATTATCCAAAATCAACGCCTGTGTTAACGCAGCAGGGCGAGATTTTTTTTTTTTTGTCAAAAAATACCTTAGTTAACTTCCGCTCTAGATATAAAAATGTCACAATCAACTTGATACGCGTTAAAAAAAACATGATATGATTCTTTTTGAAGTACTTGACATAATGATATTTATGTGTTTCATGTTGATTTTTACTATCAAAGGTCAAAGCACATGTTGATTTGCAGTTCGCACGTTTCATAAACGGGAAATGTGCTTCTCTAACGTAGCAGTATCTGATTATAGGATGTGAATTGTTTTTCCGCTTTCACATTTGCCAACTCACGGTAAACGTTCTGAATTCGTCCTGTTTTGCTCCGGCCGGTTTTAACCAAACTGTCCATCTTCTGCTGATGAAATCGGTAGCCATCTGCTAATTAAGATGCCCAGATAAACTTGTACGGACACTCGCGTCCTCCTTGGCGTCCTCGCTATCCATATCCAAGTTCCAAGGTGCTAAAACTTCAAACCAGTGTTGTAAGAAACGATATGCGTTTAACACTTTAACGGACAGATATAGTGCCGTTAAACGATTAATCGTAATACAAATGATTAATCATAATTCAGCGGACGATTATGTGTTTTTATTAATATATTTATTTACATTTATAATTAATTGGAAATATTTTAGTTACCTAAATTTATTATAAACTATCACTCTACAAAATATGTTTTACATTTTACCAGTTTATACTTTATCTAAAAGATACATGCTATGAACACTATAACACAATATTATAAACTAATTTATCGTACTTAGTGAATAAAAATAAGCTATTTTCGTGATTAAATGAAAAAAGAGATGATTAACCAAAAAATAGTCAATTAATCGAATTATGCGGTCAATTAATCATTCACATGTATTAATTGCAGTTCGAATAAACTATTTATAATGGTTTAGTCATCGCTACCGAGTTTTTTCACATCAGTGCTTCAACCCGGTTTGTTCGGACCCGTCGATATTCTCGTGAAATTTGTAGGTCGCACGTTTATGTGCAGATGAAGCACCAGTCCCCAAGCTGCCCTCGCGAGGCCATCGGGGTCGGACGGCCATCGGAAGAAACGTCAAAAGGCACCCGTCCCAGCAGGAGGGCGGCGCCGTGGCGCTTCCATCACCGACGAGGCCTTTTAGAGTCAACGGAAGGCACCTCCCGCGTCTTCGCATGCACTGGTTTTGACAGTTTTTTAAAAGCAATGTTTTCATACTTTTCTTTCTAATACAAGTTACATAAATTTTAAAGCAAACGATGGGATAAGTAATCACCATCTACTCTTCGTTTATACTTTAATATTTATGCGACTTTTTTTAAAAAAAAAGTATGGAAACACCTCTCTTTTTTTAATGGCCTTTGGTTTAATTTGTTTTTCAACTTCCATCTCCATCTAAACAAAATTACAAATTAGTCTTCATCTTGATCACGGAAAAATCAGAGAGATGATATATGTCATTTGCAGTGAGGAAACGCAGTAGGTAACTGTCAAGGTTGAGAAAAGGCTAAATTTATAATTTCATTAAAACATCTAAACATGAAGAAAAATTTGACAAGAGACGGAAAATTTTGCTTCCAATTTGTACGTGTTGCTACAGGCGGCCGCTGCTGGTACGACACGTATGCATCATTACCCCAGCACACACGTGCGCGCCATTGCGCGATTCGTGAGGTGTCATGATCCTCCTTCGTAAAGAGGCGCACATGGAATGGAATACACAAGTGGCACCGTGCTCCGTCGCCGTATTTCCGTATGATATGCATATTGCAGTGTATTAGCACGGAAGAACTAATCTGTATAAAACGACGAAGATTACCTTTGATCAATTATAAATAGACCAAAAACAATCGTAATAGATGAATATAGGATATAGGGAGATCAAATATTTTCTCTCTTTATTGATTGATAAATCATTTTTCTTATACAAATGGGTGCTATATTTATGCCCATAATCCTTCAGAGGTAGTTTTGGATCATGCCTACCAAAATCAAGAGTTCAGATATGTAACATCTCAAATTTTATCTATAATTTCACTCATGTGCATTTTGGTGATTTTCTGAAATTTATTTGAATTTACTTTAATTAAGTATATTGAACCTTTGTTGAAAACTAATTATATATGGATAAAACTAATATGAAGTTTTGCCAAAAATATTTTATTTGAGCTCAGAATGTCTCAAAGTATTTATGAGAATTTTTTGGGATTTTTCCTGATATTTTAATTGCTTAAAACTGATTAAACTAATTTCTGTAATTATTTTAAATCGAAAAGCGTTAAAAAATTCGGTGAACAGTACTGGGCCGACGTGCGTGTGAGCCTATCGCGTGCGGCCCATTCAACCCGCTCCGCCGCCGCCTTCGCGCTTGGCCGTTGGATTTCCATCGGACGCCCTTCTTCATCGCGGAACCCTAACGCTGTCAGCCGTTGGATCGGGATCGTGCGTCCGTGATCGCATCGCGTTGTTTTGGAAAGGTTAGATCGCATCCGTTGGATTTGGAGAGTGCGGATCGGATCGGATCGCTTCGGGCGTCATCGTGACCGTTCATCGCGGATCGGACGGTTCACGGTCGTCGTCTCCGATACGGTTTACGAACCCGCCGCCGACCTGCCGTCGCCGCCGCGTGATTTAGGGTTGCCATATTTGCACGCATGCCGAGGCTATAAAAGTCGCAGCCCGCACCGAGGATCGCCATCTCAATGCGCATCTGCTAGCCTAGCCTCTTCGCCGGAATCGCCACCGTTTAGCCCCGAGAGCTCGCCGTAGTTCTTCGTAGTGCTGCCGCTCGTTTTCTCGCCGTTTCGCCGCCGTCAAGCCTCCATCCGCCGTGTGGGTTCCAGTTTCGGGTTCACCGCGTCGAGCCGCACCGGAGTTGCCACCTCTTCGTCGTCGGAAGGAGCTAGTTCGCCGTCGGACCCGTCGTCGTCTTCGTCCCCAGGAACTCAGCGCCGTCGCGACATCGACGTGCTTCGGAGCTTCGCGCAGCCATCGGATCTCCATCGAACCGTCCAGATTGCGCCACGTCTTCATCGTAAGCAGTGTTCTGCTCGGGTAAAGCTCTGGCCGTTAGATTTAATTGGACGTTCGGGATTAAGCCGCGTGTGCGTAGTGCGTTGGCCGTTGGATTGTCTCGCGTATGTGCGACGCGTGTCGGTGCGGGTACCGAAGCGTCGTGCGCCGGGTGCACCGTGGACGGGCATGTGCCGTGGACATGGTCCATAGACCGAGCGACGTGGCGCAATTTGATTGGCCCACGTGTCGCGATGACGTCATGCTGATATCAGCCGGTCCACAGCACAGTATCCCGAGTCCACGGTGGACCAGCGTGATTTCGTGGACTAAGTCCATGCGGCAAGCCACGTGTCCATCTCGATTGGTCCACGTGTTGCTTGCGATAAATCGAGTTTTCTGTATAAAAATAATTCTGGAAAATCGGTTTTTCTAATTTCTGTATTTTTAGTATTTATTCAAACTTCAAAAGGCCATATCTTTTGCGTTTTAACTCGGATTTGAGTGATTAAAATTTATAAAAAAATAAAATCAAGATATATTTATTGGTGAATTTTATTTTATTTTTGGAGTTTTTTTGCTCTATGGTTTGGTGTTTATTTGCTATTTTGGCATCGTTTCGCGTAGACGTTGAACTGCTCGGTGATTCGGAGGAAGATTCGTTGCTTCAAGACCCAAGCTCAGAGCAAGACCAGCACCTACTCCAAGGCAAGTTGTGCTTTGACCATGTTGTACCTGATTTCACAAAAACTGCTATTTTGTCTCTTAAATTTATGCATGATATTTTATGTGGATAAATGATTTCAATTAATCTGGGAAATATATAATATGCCTAATTGAATTAAATCATACCTTGTCAATTGTATGCCATGATCTAATTGTTGCCCTAGGATGTGGAACTATAGTTAGTTAATATTAATAATCAACATGGGACTAGTTAGACCGTATTAGTTTGCTTAGCCATGCCACGTCATCACATATGTCTGAATGTTGATACTTAATCTTGACTAATGGAATATGGAACAATATTTAAGAATTGGTGTGTCATGTGTTGTCACACAGTGATATCAAGTTGTCATGGCGAGAATGTCACACAACTAGATTGAAATGTTGGTGGCACGTGGTGCTTGGTAATCAACTGGGGTGGTAATGATTTAGATTGGGGCAAGTGGCAAGGGGCAGTGCGCCAAGGTGGGCCAGGATTGGCAGGGGTATGTGGAAGTCTTGCCTTAATCACTCTAAGGCTTAACCTTGCGAGCTTTTGACCTGAGTCTTTCTTGCAACCACATGTCTGGAATGGGACAGCCTAGATGAATAATTTGTGAGGCCTAGATTTCGGTACTGTCGTGGTGAATAGTGAGTCTCGATTTTACGATTTAACTCACATGGCGCAAGAGGGGGCCCTGTTGTCGTTGTTTAACCCTTCAGTGTTGAAACCTTAGCGAGCAGTACTGGGTCTAGGTGTAGCATTGTAAAGGCTTTGTTATGATCACTCGCCTTGGTGGTGTTTGGTTGTATCGTGTGGGTAAAGTGCATAACCTCTGCAGAGTATACAATCTATTCGAATAGCCGTGCTCACGATATTAGGCAATGCTCGGGAATTACAGTTAAGGGTTAGACTTTACTCAAATGAAAACTGGATGGGATGGCAGGATTGCCACAGAGTGAATGGAAATTGATTTAGGATTGAAAACTTGGTTTACTTCAGAAATGTTGAATCTATTAATTACTTTTATTTGTTTTACTGTTTTCAATCTATTTACTGTATTCTTGTTAAATGCCGCTTTACTGCAAAATAGCCATATTAGCCATTCCTTTGGATTAAGCCAAGTATATAGAATATTAGACTTGCATTGCTGTGCACAACTTGTTGAGTGCTTTATGTACTCATCCCAACAACAACAACTTCAGAAGAGGAAGAATCTACGCCTTTCGTGGAGGAGGATTATATGGGTGCGAATGCTTAGAGTTCGAGCCTCGTCAGTTGCCTGCGGTGAACTGGGGAGCTGCTACGCTTATTTATTTTTCCGCTGCTGCTTATTTGCTACTTCTTTTATAAGCCATGTGTGGTAATAATCATGTAAGACAACAGTTATTACTAATCATTAAAGTTATGCTATATTCCGCTGTATATGACTGTGATAGCATATATGTTGAGCATGTGTGCACTAGCGTGATCCTGGACTAGTGCGGTATACATAGAGGGTCCGGATTTGCAAATCCGGGTCCCGACAAGATACAACTCAACAACTAGGACCAAGAGTATGGTTATATCTCATTACTCCCCCTTAGGTGAATACCTCGTAATGCATATGCTTTATAAAAAAAATCCTCCAAAAAAACCAGTGAGAAAAAAGAATAGAGAAAAGTGTACATTACACCCACATATTGTGTTACACCTGTTGTCTCATTAAAAACTTCATATGAGAAACTTCACGAAAACTCACTAAAGGAAATGAAGTGCAACTTATAATCTTCTGGATTATAATAGTATCTTCAGAATCATAATACGGATTATGGTTTAGGGATTTACTCCCCATAAACTATACAAATATCTAAGTCTTCTCATTCCAAACACATCTTTGGAAACTAGATGTCAGCAAAGACTTCGTAAATAAATCAGCCAGATTTTCATATGATTTAGTTTGTTGGATCTTTACCTCATCGTTCTTCTCGAGTTCGTGGTGATAGAAAAATTTAGGAACAATATGCTTTGTGATATTGCTCTTAACATAACCCATTTGTATATGTGCAACACAAACAACATTATCTTCGTAGGTAATTATGGGGGTATCGACAATGTTAATGTCATATGACTTCTATATGTGGATAATCATATATCTCAGCCAAACATATTTACATGAGGCTTTATATAATGTTATAATCTCTAAGTGGTTGGTAGAATTAGCTATTAAGGTTTGCTTAAAAGATTGCTAAGAAATAGTTGTACCACTGCAGAGAAACAAAAATCCAATCTAAGATTTGGCATTGTGGGGCTCAAACAAATAGTCAGCATCCGTATATCCTACCATGGTCAAGCATTGGTCCTTTCGATAAAATAATCTAAGATCTTGAGTACCTTGGAGGTATCTAAGTAAAGTCTTACACCAGCCAAATGTCTTCTAGTCGAAGCTACGCGGTGTCTAACCAACAAAATTATTGCGTATGCAAAATCAAGCCTTGTGCAATTCGTAAGATACATAAATACTCCAATAACGCTTAAGCATGGGACTTCATGTTCTAAGATCTCATTTTTCATCCTCGGTCTGAATGGGTCTTTTATCCACTTGAAGTGATCTTTCTACCATGTGGATCTTTAAAGGATGAGATTTATCAATATTGAATTTTTCTAATACCTCCTTGGTATAGGTATACTAGTGTACAAAAAATTCTTCTAGGAAATACTCTAGCTACAGGCCTAAGCATTATTTGTTTTACCTAAATCTTTCATCTCAAACTCTGTCATAAGGTGAGAACTTGCTTTGTTTTATATCCTCTTATGGTTCTGATGATATTCAGATTATCAACATAGACTGAGATGATACAGAATCTATTATGCGACTTTTTTATGAACACACGGGGACAATCATCATTATTGGAGTAACCCTTCTTCGGGAGGAACTCACTAAGTCAGTTGTACCATATTTTCCTGACTATTTTAATCTGTATAGTGATATATACAGTTTGATGCTATACATATTCCGATTACTTTTATTAGGATCCATAATTTTAACTCATTCAAAGACTCATATAAATATCAGTATCCAATGACCCATATAAATATGCAGTCCCTACATCCATCAACTACATTGATAAGTTTAAGTTAGTTGCATTGATATTAAATATCGAAACGTCATTCTACTTATTAAAGGAGAGTAAGTTTTATTGTAATCAATATTAGGTCTCTGTGTGAACCTTTGTGCTACAAGCCTCGCTTCATATCTCACCACATAGTTGCTTTCATTTCTCTTCCAGATAAAAACTCATTTCGATCTTACAGGGAACACTTTAGTACATGTTCGATCAACACGACTAAGTACTTTCTTTTTGTTAAGAGAGCACAATTCTGTCTGTGTTACTTCTTTCCATTTGACCCAATATGAGCACTTCTGCACTTTGCCCTGGACTTTGATTCTAGATTCAGATCAAGAGATTCAACAATCTTTGAGGCAAAATAAATATCGCCAATTGTAGTTTTCCTTTATACAACTCTCCTGAATCCACATAATTAGTGGAAATTTCTTCTGGTTTCTCATAATTTCCCACAACAATAGAGTCTGGGTGTTTCAACTTTCTAGCGTCAAATTGTACGCGCAAATATTCATTAGGGTTACCATTTTCAGAATAGGTCATTTCATGGATTTTATCAACATCAGCTTGACCTTCTTTAACTATCTTGGGTAGTGTTCTTACTTTGTTCAAATATCTGTTTCTCTAGACATCTCCGCAGAATTGAGCCATGTGCGCCTAGAGGTCTCCCATCTTATCATGAGGGGTAATAGTAGATTCAATATCCTTCTAAGGTATTTTCACTCTTTCCGATGCGTTTATTGTAGGTAAATGAGATTTTGTCATTCCGTTATGATTAGTGAAGGCATCTAGCAGATTATTAGCTATTTGTTACAGATTTATAATCCTTTGAACTTCAAGTTCGGATTCTTTAGTGCGTGGGTGAAAGCATATAGGCCCCCAAATTGTTTTAGGTTTGATAATTAATGACAATCGTGATTAAATGACTAACATTTTCAATTTGAGCAATTGAGAATAGGTTGGTCCAAATTTCGATGAACATGGAAGCATAAAATTGGTGAAGAAGAAAAGCAAGCGTCGAAGACAAGATGACTAAGGTATAAAATTAAGAACTTTTCATAGTCTTTTTACCGATCTCGAAGTTTGGAGAAAAGATCAGATTGCTAGAATAAGCGACGTACTATTAAGAGGGGTCTTTAACGCTTGATCGATGTTGAAAAAGGTTTAGAGGCTCAAACTCATGCATACTTGATATTTCCGTGACATTGCATATGACTAAAAGCAAAAAGGTTGAAAAATCTCGAGCGAAGTCAAAGAGGCGGTATGACCGGTCCTTTTGCGGTCATACCGGTCTAGGTCATACCGATGGCTCTTCGGTGTGGAAATAATATAGAGAAGGTTTTTGGGCTCTATAGGGTCGGTATGACCGGCCGAAGAGGCGGTCTATTTTTTAGAAGCGGTGCATTAGATCTTGAGGTGGGCGGTATGACTGGGGACCATCCGGTTATACCGGCCGGCAGTATGATCGGACCCCCTCGAGTCATATCGGCCATGTGACCAACGATCACTGATAGACATTAAATGCACTGTATCGATCGTTGGCCACTGAGGGTGGCCAACTTTTAGCCAACGGCTAGATTAGGTGGGTGAGGGTTATAAATACCCCCACCTGCATTTTAGAGCTTCTCTTGGACCTCATTAATTATATTTGAGCTCTATCTAGTCTCCAATACTCTTTGTGTATTCAATTCACTCTTTAAGAGAGTTTGGAGCAAAATTGAGTGGTGCATTTAGTGTTGAGCCTCTAGACACTCAATTCGACCTCGAACAAGCGTCAAGACTTATTACTCTTGGAGGTTGCCGACTCCTAGACAGCTCGGAGGCGTTTGTGCGCGGTGAGATTCCCAACGGAGATTGTGAGAAGCCCCGGAAGTTGTGAAGGCCAGTTCGTCTACCCAGAGCGGGGAAGAACTATCTTAGTGATCAAGGAAGGCTCAAGCGAGTGGAGCTGGCTCGAAGTTGTTCAAGTCACCTCAACGTGGATTAGGGGAGACCGGCAAGTCTCCGAGACTACGGGATAAAATTCTTGTCTCTTATTCTCTTATGATTTGCTTTTATAATTCTTGTGCTCAATTCTTTTATCTAGCAATTTGATTATATTATTTGTAATTAGAATCCTTTATTGCTCACTTGACTTGCTAGAGTACTTGGTGATCTCCAGAAATCGTAGTTGTAAATTACCACTATTGCAATTCTAGCTTAGTGATTTAATTAATTGCAATTAGAGTCGAAAAATTTAGTAACCTCCTATTCACCCCTCCTAAGGATTGAATGCCAGTGTCATTCCAATCTATTTCTCGGTAGTCTTTAGTATGTACTTTTCTCTCCCTAATGACGGAAAACTATCCTCATCAAAAATACAATCGGTGTACCGGACCGCATACAGATCCCCCTCCATAGGCTCTAGGTATTTAATAATTGATAGAGATTTATAACCTATATAGATCCCTAACTTCAAATGAGGGTCTATAGTTATGCGTTGTGGTAGTGAGATTGGCACGTATATAACACAGTCAATTTTTCATAGGTGAAATATACTTGGTTATTTCTCAAGCACTATCTGCAAAAGAGAAATTTCATGATATACAGTTAGTCTGAGTTGAATTAATATAGCAGCGTGCAACACTGCATGGTCATAATAGCTCATGGATAACCTACAATTATATAAGAGTGGCCTAGCAATAAGATTTATTCTTTTAATTAATAACTCTATATGGTAATTTTATGTGTGGACATAGGGTATTAAATGTTCTACATTAATATCCAAAGCTATATAATAATCATAAAATAATTTTGAGGTAAACTCGTTATAATTGTCCATTCAAATAGACTTAATCATTTTCATTTAGAAAGGAGGTTTTTAATTTAATAATTTGGGCAATTAATTTAGCAAAAACATCATTTCAAGTAGATAAAATGCATACATGGAAGCATCTATCAGTACTGTAAAGTATTTGAAGAGGTCTGACAGAGGCTGGATAGGTCCACAAATATCACATCAAATTCTTTCCAAAAAATTTGATGATTCTTTCCTAACTTTCAGATAAGAGAATCTAATTACGGGCTTCCCTTTAATACAAATAGTGCATAAGAAATTTTCAGATCTAAGCAAGTCAGTAGTTTTTATACTATGGCCAACTGAATTATTGATGATGTTTCTCATCATATTCAACTCAGGGCACAGTTGGCGCACGGCTCGTGCATGGCAGGACGTACATCAACACACGTATATGTGTAACAAGGGTTAATACTCTGATACCATTTGTAACATCATGCCTCAATACTCAGCCCACTATGGAGCAGACCATCGTATGCATAGCACCCTCCCACTATGGAGTAGACCTACGTATACGTAGCACCCTGTTTATATTTTTATCGTCGTTTCGTATAAAAAGCCAACTTAAAAGTGCTAGTTTTGAACAATAATCATTATATATTATTACAACTTATTTTTAACAAGCAATATAGGATTAATTCTGCCGTTACAAACTCAGCATGAGCCACGCTACCAACGGACCGGGGTAATACAATGTCACACGCCCCATGGCTGCAGTGTGCACCGGTAACACACTAGCGCTGGCGTCATGGACAGTGACCGCCTCCACGCTGCTCAGCTGCAGCAAGGTGCTCGCGACAGCACTGAAGTTGGCATTGAGCTTGACGGCGGTGAAGGATATTGACGTCAGCCGGCCATCCCTGCAGCCTGCACCAGAGAAGCTGCATACACCGTCATCGCCGCTCCAGCCAGCAAGCGCTGTCTCGTTTGGCACGGCGGCCTTGAACTGCTCCAGCAGCTGCAAGTCATCTACGGTGGCGAACGCGAACCTGACGAAGAATAGCACAGTCAGCCGCAGTGAATCCATGGTGGTACCTTACCAAGCTCAATCGGACGGAGATTTGAAGAGGTGGGGAGAGGGGGCAGAAGTGAGAATTGAGTAAGGAGATGCACACAGCACACATAGAGGGTCAGTCCGTCATTAGAAGCACTTGATCTCTACGTATCATTAATTCATTATACTGTCCAGATCTTACCTAAACTCCAAAGTCAGCAAGTCATGACTCACGAATTCAGTTCAAAAGAGGAAAATGCAGATAGCTTGGTGCTAAGAAAGAGGAAACAATAGGCACTTGATATGTTTTCCTTGTGGATATGTGCATGATTAGTTAGTATATATTCGTCTTTGAATGGATACTCCATTGTATCCTTGTGAAGTTGTGAACCATGTGCCGATTGACTTGAGTCGAGGAGCTAGCTAGCAAAGAACGCCTCACCTCTCGTCGGTGATCTCTTTTGTGCCACATTAGAGCAACTCCAAAAGCATCTCTATCCAACTCCCCGTCTCCATTTTTTACCGATTCGCACCCAGTAACGAGCTCCAAAAGAGTCGCCGTCTTCCTCTCCAAATCTCGCGAGCGGAGAGAGAATCGCTACATTTAGCGAGTCCCTCTCCGCTCGCTATCCCGGCGAGGCGCAACGGCTCGTTCCTTCGCTCGATCGCAGGGACATCGGCTGGAGTTGCTCTCGTGTTCGGCAGCAAGCAGAGCGGAGATCCCCAAGTCGCCGCCCCCGCCACTACCTTGCTCGGTAAAACCAGCTCCATCCCCTCGATCTCAAAGCCCAGTTCAGTTTGAATCGATCTGGCTGTGTATGGCATCTCGTTGGATCTTACTGTCTTGCTTTTGTTTTGTGCGTTCATGGCTGTGTATGGCATCCCAGATCTGCGCAAGTTCAAAGGCAAGCCCACCGGCCGCGTTAACTTCTCCACCCCCAAGGAGATCGGTAACATTGCGCCCTTGCCTCCTGTCGATTCGGTTCTTCATTTTAGTGAAAATTTGGTGTCAGGTTGGGAGCTTTGTCTGGATGCTTGATCTGATGTTGCGTTGAGCCGGTTTTGGCTTTTTTTGGGGCGAATGTTGAGCTGCTTGCTCCATCCCATATACAGCTTGATTCTCTTTTGGTTTTCAATTGGATTACAGTTCGATTCTCACGCTCAAACCTATACAATCTGATGTCCTCTTTGTCCAAGTTAGATCTTGGAGTAGAAGCAGCCCACGCATATTACAGTCTTCAGTCCTCTGCATTATAAATCTAAATCCATGTGCAATAGGAGAATTCCCTTCTTGCAAAAATCATACTGGAATGTTCAGACCTAGAATTGTTATAGCAGCACATTTGCTTAAGCTTGGAAATTGAAACATTCAATAGAGCTAATAAAACAATGATTTACATTTAATGCTTAAGAAAGCGACAATTATTTTGTTTGGTTTACATTTAATTCCCTTATAGGTGTAAAGCGAACAAATCTCATTTCAGAACTAACACAAATGTTAGTTTCTGCATCGCTGGTGATATTGTGGTTGTGAATGGTGAAATTGTGAACTAGCTTGATTTGGGCTTGCACTTATATGTGGTTGTTTTATTCTCCTTTGCCTTGTAGTAGCTTGTAGACTTCCATTTCTGCGCAGACTCCACCTCCAACTTCTCTTTGCAAGAATCTGGATTTTGGGCAACAAGAAAGGTAAACGTCTGTGATACTTCCCTCCCTCACATGGTTACTAGCTATCTTCATTCATTTTGGAATTGTGGTCTATTTCTGGAAAGTTTCAATAAGCACAGTGATGTCTCATTTCATCAATTCGGGTTGATTGATCAAAATTTATATGCATGGAATTTGATTGCTACAAAATATAAGCTTTAGTACCAAATCTGTTTCTGCACCGTAATACACTTTTCTTGCAATATCAACATACCAGTAAGTGAAAATACCTGATTATGGTGGATATATAGATACCAGTAAGTGAAAATACTAGTTGGTACCTTATCACAGTATTTATATGTTTGAGGGGGATTCATATTGGAACTAGTCCGGCGTGAACTGCGCCTTTGCGTCGGACTACTTCCAAGTGGTCCGGCGTGAACGAGCTTTTGCGCCGGACTACATCGAAGTGGTTCGACGTGAACGAGCAGTTGCAACTGGTATCCAGGTTGCTTGCGAACTTGCTTCTTTGAGCTTTGTTTGGCGCACATAAGCTTACTTGACTTCATCATATTTCCTGTCTACATTATACTATTATGTTGTATCTTAGTTTACTATTTATTTGCATATATATGATTAGAATATAGGAGAGAGAAAATAGAGAGAGTGATATGAAGAGTGTTGTTGAGAGAGAGGAGATATGAAGATGCATTTTTTTTTTGGAGAGTTCTCTAAATCTAACTTTTGGAGAGTGAGTTTTGGAGAGTCTTTTTGGAGATGCTCTTAGACAACAGTCAAATGGGAGCCAAGTTTAATGTATATACATACGTAAAACCGCTTGCTCGATCAATTGGGGGAAAATAAATCTCAAGTGAATGAATCCAGTGTTATTTCCAAGAACTCTGGAAATTCAAGAGTCCGGAAACAGAAAACTCTTGGAAAAGTTAAGAAAAAATGGCTAACTGTGTACTGATCACAAATCACAAGAAATTAGAACCACACAAGCAAACAGAGGAACAGAGAAGCTAGCTCCAGGCAAGCAAATCATCGAGCACCTTGCATGCAACGACATGGTAAGAGCGCAAGACGACCAAGGGGAGGTGGACTCTCTAGAATCACAGAGCCAGCCTCCCACTCACCTGCTCGCTGCGCCTTTGCGGCCGGGAGCGCGTTGCCAAGTCGAGGCGACGCGCTGCAGTTGGCCGGAAGAGGGGAAACCGAGGAGGATCGGAGGAGCCGGCGGGGGTTTTCTTGGCGGGGCGATTTGTCGCCCGCCGCCGGGGTGGCGAACGATGGCTGATGAAGTGATAACTGATAAAGGCCTGCCCAGTTCCATCAAACTGGATGGATTTATCCCAATCCTGGCCCATCTAAACATGTTCCTTAGGTGGACTGGATCGGCCCAGTTCACGTCGAAACGATGCATCCGATGCAGTACGGCCGTGCCGCGCGTCCCTTGGGCCGGTGGCACGCGTGTGGTTACGGACGGCAATTTTGTTCATTAGACGTGTATTCTTGAGTAAAAACTCTAATAGAGATGATATATTTCTCTTTTATTGCACATAGCCATGTTTGTAGAAAGCAAATCTTTATCCGATAAACAAACGATCATGGGTATAGGAGAGCTTCACTCATAAGTGGATCATGTTTGAAAACTCCCTTGGTCCCACGCCACCGCCGCTTAATTTCTTGATCTCTTTTTCTTTCTCACTCTCCTCTCTCCACCTCTTGAGTCTCTCGCTCTTTGTCCCGCTCTCCTTGTGCAGCGCCATTGCCCGCCATAGAGTCATCCATGGCTCCACACTCCTATCTCGCCGATAGATCCGCCTCCTTCCTCCACCCATCCCTCAATACCTAGGGTGTTGCCTCCTACTCCATCCTCCTACCCGGCAACAAAGGCTCTAGTGGATTTTGGCTGGCAGCAAAGACCAGCTGATCTGATAGAAGATGAGGCTGATGGGATTTCTTGCAAATTAGATGAGGCAAAGGAGATGAGGCTAAGCCAATTTGGCAACAAAGGTAAGAGCTGCCCGTTTATCCGGCCCTAAGCCCCCAATCCTGATGTTCATTTTTCACCCAGTTCCCCCAAATCTGCCTTCTTTCCTCTGCCACCAACACATCTCACCGACGCTAGAACATCTAGCCAACGGATGCTCTGAATTTCTCGGTCCCTCCTCCCTCATGGTCACCGTCTCACTGCACCCTCTGGCTCCCTCTGCCACTAATTCGTTTTTCTTCCATTCTCTCTCCCAAATCCCGATCTATTGCTTGTGATTTGTATTGAGTTTTCAGATCTGTGAGCTATATTATATGTTTCTCATATGTCGAATCTGGGAAGTAGTAACCAACCTAGGTTGATCTGCTTTTTATCTGTTAATATGTTCATTGTCTTTACGATGAGATGCTGGTTGCATAAAGTGACGAGTTTCTTTACCCGTCACCCTTCGCAGCCATGTCTATAAAGGAGATTTGTGTTCTAAAACGTAATCGTTCACCCACGATCAATCAATCACATGCCAGCGAAATCACAAGAATAAGAACATGAAGCACACACAATATAGGGGCATAGCTCTCTCGCTTTATTCGATTGATCTCTTGTACAAGGGGTGCCCAATATATAGTAGAAGATAGCAAGAGATAGATTCGGATTCGCCCACACATAAGAGATAGAGTCCAACCGAATACGGTTAAGAATATTATCTCATAACACTCCCTCTTGGGCGAATACCGCGTAATGCACATGTCTCGTTAAAAACTCCACTCAAAACCCAGTGAGAAAAAGGAGAAGGAGAAAAGAGTACATTGCACTCGTACTTTATGTTGCACTAGTTGCCTCGTTAAAAACCTTTATGTGAGAAACTTCAGGAAAACTCACTAAGGGAAAAGAGTACAACTTATAATCTTCTAGATTTAAATTAGGATCTTCAGGATCATCATAAGGTTTATGATTCAAGGGTTAACTCCCCTTGAATCTTGTATATCTCTAAGTCTTCTCATTCCAATGCCTTTAACACATATTTGAAAAGTGGATTTAGGCAAGGATTTAGTGAATAAATCTGCAAGATTTTCACATGACTTAGTTTGAACAATCTTTACCTCACTATTCTTCTGGAGTTCGTGAGGATAGAAAAACTTAGGAGCAATATACTTCGTGATATTGCTCTTTACATAACCCAATTGCATTTGTGCAACACAAGCAGTATTATCTTCATGATAATTGTGGGGATATCGACGGTGTTAAGACCACATGACTTCTGGATATGGCTAATCACACGTCGTAGCCAAACATATTCACGTGAGGCTTCATATAGAGCTATGATCTCTGAGTGGTTGGTAGAAGTAGCTACCAAGATCTGTTTACAAGACCGCCAAGAAATGGCTGCACCACCGCAGAGAAACACAAAACCAGTCTGTGATTTGGCACTGTGGGGATCAGACAGGTAGCCAGCATTCGCGCATCCCACCATGGTTAAGTCTTGGTTCTTCTGGAAAAATAATCCAAGATCTTGAGTACCTTGGAGGTATCTGAGTAAAGTCTTGACACCAGCTTAATAACTTCTAGTTAGGCCTGCACTGTGTCATGCTAGTAAATTTACTGCGAATGCAATATCAGGTCTTGTGCAATTTACAAGATACATCAGTATGGGACTTCAGGTCCTAAGACTTTCTCATTTTCTATCCTTGGTCTAAAAGGGTCTTTATCCACTTCAAGGGATCTCACGACCATGGGTTTTTTTTAAATGATGCGATTTATCCATATTAATCTTTCCAATATCTTCTGGGTATAGGAGGACCGGTGTACAAAGGATTCTTTCTAGGAAATGCTCTAGCTGCAGGCTTAAGCAAAATTTGGTTTTACCCAAATCTTTTCATCTCAAAAACTCCGTCATGAGGTAAGCATTTGTTTCCTCTGTCTCCTCTGTGGTTTCGATGATATCCAGGTCATCGACATCTAACTGAGATGATACAGAATCCATTCTGTGATTTCTTTATGAACACACAGGGGTAATATTCCTTCTTCAAGAGGAGCTCACTAAGTCGGTTATACCACATTCTCCCCGACTATTTTAATCCGTATAGCGATCTCTTCAGTTTGACGCTATACATGTTGTGATTATTAAGATTCATAATTGTAACTCCTTCAGGGATTCTTATGTAAATATCTGTATCCAGTGACCCATATAAATATGCGGTCACTACATCCATCAACTGTATTGATAAGTTTTAGCTTGCTGCCATTAATATTAACTTTTGGAACGTTATTCTACTATTTACAGGAGAATATGTTTCATCGTAATCGATGTCGGGTCTCTGCGTGAACCCTTATGCTACAAGCCTCGCTTTATATCTCACCACCTGGGTATTTCATTTCTCTTTCGGATGAAAAACCCATTTGATCCTACCGGGATTACTTTAGGAGATGTTTGATCAACAGGACCAAAGATTTCCTTTTAATGAGCGAGCGCTGCCTCAAATTGCTTCTTTTCATTTTGACCCAATCTGAGCGCTTCCAGCACTCTGCCACGGACTTTGGTTCTGGATCCAGCTTTTAGCAATTTTAGAGGCAAATACATGTCGACAATTGTAGTCTTTCTTTTATTCATTTCTCCTGCATCACTTCAGGGATATCTCTTTATTAATTTCTTCCAACTCCTCGTGATTTCCCACAATGATAAAGACTAGGTGTTCTAATTTCCCAGCGTCAGATTGTGCGCGCAAATATACGCTGGGTTTATCATCTTCAGAATGGATCACTTCAGGGATGTTACCATCTCCAGGATGGCTCACTTCAGGGATTTTCTCAACATCAGGTTGAGCTTCTTCCACTATCATGGGTAGTGTTCTCATTTGTTCGGTTCTCTACTTCTGCGGATGTCTCTGCGGAATTGAGTCCCGTGCACTTGGAGGCCTCCCCCTCTTTTTATCATTAGGGTCAAGAGTGGGTTCAATATCCTTCTAGGGTATTTCCACTCTTTCAGGTGCATATACTGCAGGTATATGAGATCTTTTCACTCCCTTATGAACAGTGAAGGTATTTGGCAGATTATAAGCTTATTTATTGCAGATTTATTATCCTCCGAGCTTCAAGTTCGGTCTCTGTAGTGCGTGGATCTAAGGACTCGGCATTCTCTAATGTGGTACTTATCTCCCCCTAATGACGAAAAATATCCTTAGTACAATCAGCGTACCGAGCCGTGTACAGATCCCCTGTCATAGGCTCTCGGTATTTTAATACATGACGGAGATTCATAACCTACATAGATCCTCAACTTCCGGTAAGGTCCTATGGTAGTACGCTATGGTGGAGAGATTGACATGTATATAATACAACCAAAATTTTCGCAAATGGGAAATACTTAATTCTTTTTCATGCACTATCTGCAACGGGAAAATTTCATGATGTGCAGTTGGACTGAGTTGAATTAATACCGCAGTATACAGCACTGCGTGGCCCCAACAACTGGTGGGAAGCCTACTATTGTGCAAGAGCGGCCAAGCAATAAGTTTTTATTCTTTTAATATAATAACTTTGCAAGGCCATTTTAAGTGTGGACATTAGGTATGAGATGCTCTACATAAACTCCCAGAGCCATACAATAATCATTAAATGATTTTGAGGTAAACTCGCTCGCATTGTCTATTTGAATAGACTTGATCCTTTCTTCTGGAAAGTAAGCTCTTAACTTAATAATCTGGGCAGAAGTATGGTTCCTAGTAGATAAGAGATATACATAGGACCATCTAGTAGAAGCATCTATCAGTACCATAAAATTTCTTAAAAAGGAGCCCTGACAGGGGCTGAACAGGTCCATAGATATTACCTTGAATTTTCTCTAGGAAATTCAGTGATTCTTCCCTAACTTTTTAGGTAAGAAGATCTAAGAATAAGCTTTCCTTTAGCACAACCAGGGCATAAGAAAACTTCAGGTCTAGGAAAGACTTTATGCTATGGCTAGCAAAATTATAATTATTCTTCTCATAATATTCAACTCAGGGTAACCCAGTCGATCCGCCAGATCTTAAATATTTCTGGATTTTCATCGCAACACAAACTTCAGGTTTTTTTTTCTCTGTGCATAGTATAATCCGGAGGAGAATGAATGAAGTTTTCAACCACACATTTATTACACCCATTAAACTTAGTCATGAGTAGGTATTCTGTATCATTCTCATTCTTTGTCTCCATATGGAAACGATTATGGACCAATGTCTTAAAACTTAAGAGAGTACGACTGGACTCAGGGTATAATATGGCATTCTTTCAGTGCCAACTATGAGAGTATCACTTCTGGAGATAGTCATAATATTTTCAACTCACTTAGTGTGGTACAATAGTCTTCTAGACAGATTTTCTCCTCCGTCATCGGATTATACTTTATTCTATATTGGAAAATATGATTTAACAATCAAACAATTGTTGCATCAGGAATAAATTGTAGAATATAGAACAAACATAGCACAATTAATCAAATATCTAGGAAATATCAATTTATTCAATTTTTGAATGATAATCGCTCAACAGGAGCGTAGACCAAATGTTCGTTCAGGAACTAGGGCTAAACTGATAAGGAGACTTATAAGGAATATGTGACATCGACTTAGCAAAGTGAAAGGATATTTAGGAGACTAATCCAGATCTCCATATGAGATGTAGGTGCCCTCCTGGGACTCCTCGAGCTCAATAATTTCAAGAATCATATTATCACACTTCTCAACATTCGTATCAACATCAGGTTGAACGGTGAAGTATGACTTAGTATTATTTCCCGGGTCTTATTTAGTTTTCCAGTGGATGGCATGTAAAGGTCTACCACATGCTTCGAGATGCGATAGTTGCATGACCAATAGCCTGTGCATCCATACATAAAACAGGGTTATTCAGGGTTTGCAGCATTACTTCTGGAAGCCCCTGACCCTTTACCTTTACTTTTCCACTATGAATTGCCTCTTCCCCTATTTGATTTGTCATTCTTCCACTTATCCCTTTTATTCCATTGGCCCTTTTCTGCGACCATGGCTATTGCTAGCCTGCTGAGCATTTGCATGTGCTTCGGGCATTACAAGACTCTCATAGGAAGTATGTGATGATTCTTCACCAGGAGTTCATCATGCTTTTCTGCTTCTAACAAAATGCATATAAGCTCGAAGTACTTGTGGTACTTGGCGACGATACTGTTACGACAGTATCCTCATATTGGGGTGGAATGTGTATAATATCTTGACGATACTGTTACGGCATTAGTAACTTTCTGATTACATAATGTTAGATGAATGACAAGTTTGTGTATGACAAAAAGTATATGCTCTCACAACTTTTAGAATCCTGAAAGCGCAGGAGGATCCATTTGCGCTGCGCTTCTGGCAATAGGACGGATCTTTGCTGGTTATATATTTCCCTTCATGGAATTCAAAAGTACCAGCTATTCATCTTTCATCAACTATTCTGCCTTCAGGTCCGTTTGAAGATGGTGCCTCAGGAGGTGTAAAGCCATACATCTGGCGGCTTCGGGAAGAGCAGTTGTACCAGCTTTAGGCAGGGAAAACAGTAGCTCCAAAAGATTGAGCTATCAAATTAATCTTAGTATTCATTGCACGGGTAAGGTAATTGTTGCCATTCAGGGCAAGTTTGATAAATTCCTTCTTTGCGATGTCCAACATATCCTATTTCTATTTATGCAAAATGACTTTTACTACCGGTAAAATCATTATATTGCATGCTCACTCTTCAATCAGTAAAGCTTGGTCTATATCTATTCAGTAGATAATTATCTAAAATTTTCCAGAATTTTCCTAGCAATTTTCATGGCTTTCTGCTAATTATTCAGCAATTTTCAGAATTACCATGTAATAGAAAAATAAATTTCAGCACATATCAATATGGAATTATGCTAGGACAAAAAGTCCAGAGATATAGAGCTTTCAATATGCTATATAAAATTTCCCTAACATTTTTCATACTTTTCTGTTAATTACCAAGCAATTTTCAAAACTACTGAGTAACAGAAAATAAGGTGTCCAGCACATATAAACATGAAAAACAAGCTAAGAAAATTAATCTAGCAATATGACACAGAGCAATGGGTCATACATATTTTTCCATAATTGCCTAGCATTTTCTGTTAATTACTAAGCAATTTTCAAAATTACTTAAATAACAGGAATTAAATTTCAGCACATATTAAATATAGCATAAAGCAATAAAATAAACCCATAGCATGGAACTTTCAATGTGCTAAAAATTAATTTCACTAAATTTTACGAAAGCCCGTATAGCTAGAAATTAATTTTCTAGAATTTATTAATTACACTGTAATTTCTTCATATTTTTTTCTCCTTTTTTTTCTTCTGGAAAAAGGGTGAGCCGCACGTCCCAATAGGATCCACGAGGCCAAATTAGGCCCATTTATGAGGGCAGCTAGGGTTTTTAACCCTAGCGCGCTCGATTCTTCTTGTTGAGGGCTATTTGGCATGCGGATGGCGAGTCGCAGTGATGCGCGCAATGGCGAAGTCGCCACGGTGCTCGGCGCGGCACGGAGCGAGCGTCGCCGCCGCCGGTGCTCGGCCGGCACGGGCGGGGTGTGGTCCTCGGCGGCACGGAGCGAGGCGAGGGCCGCCGCCGAGGCAGACGCGCATCGGGAGCACGGTTTCGTGGTCCGGCGGTGGCAGCAGGAGCGCGAAGCCGAGGTTCCCGCAGCGGCCGTGGAACATGGTTGCCTAGGCGGGCCCAAGCGCGGCCGTGGAGCACTACCGCCGAGGTAGGTCCGGGCGCAGCCGTGCCATCGAGGCTGGCGAGCGCACTGCCGCCGAGACCGCTCGGGCGCATCGTCAGGGCCATACGGGCATGTCGCCGGCAGGGGCGCTATAGGCACCGTCGAAAACGAGTGCGGGTGAGGTCGTTGAGGCGCGTTGCGCGGCGCATAACGCGATGGAGCAAGCTTCGTCGGGAAGATGCCACAGGCACAAGTGCCGTCAGGGGATGCGCAACCGGGCTTTCGACGGCCGGTTGCTGGGTGCGGCTGCAGGCGCAGGAGCAGAGATACATGCGGGCGCGAAGGAGCCAACACCGCCGGCCGCTCGTGCATCGGGCGCGGCCGTTGAGTTGCACGCAAGTGTTGCCTTCGGGGCAAGCAAGCATGCCGCCGATGGTGCTGCCGACGAGGGTACTGCGAGTGCGGCCGCGAGCACCAAGCGCTGATTTTTCTTTTTATGTATTGATTATGAACAGTAATCATATGATGAAAAGTACCTATGCACAAGTAGAACTGGGGTGATGATCTACAGGATCAACAATTGCATACGAGCGCTTACGTAGGGTTTGACGTAGGATGATCACGTGTAGTAGGGTGAATTTCGATGCCGTGTAGATTGTCGCAGGCAGACGATCACGATCGGTAGTCTCGGTAGAGCTTCGTGCTGATAACGTGTTGTAAAACGTAGTCGTTCACCCACGATCAATCAATCACACGCCAGCGAAATCACAAGAATAAGAACATGAAGCACACACAATATAGGGGCATAGCTCTCTCGCTTTATTCGATTGATCTCTTGTACAAGGGGTGCCCAATATACAGTAGAAGATAGCAAGAGATAGATTCGGATTCGATCACACATAAGAGATAGAGTCCAACCGAATACGGTTAAAAATATCTTATCTCATAACAATTTGGACTTGCGGGTATAAACATGAACGGTGACTAGTCATGCCTACCGCACCCGATTACCTTCCTAGCTGCGGTGCCAGTGCACACTGCACACACATGACGCGGCCTGTTCCGGCATGCTTGGCGCTTCGCGGTGCGATAGGTAATACCTGCACGTCCAGTCCAGAGACGGGCCGGGGGACCTATCAGAGCGGGCTTCACTATGGAGCATACGAATACTAGTAGCGTATAATCTAGCTAGTTTTAGATCAGTTTAAAATAGTACTTTATCATATAGTAGTTTTAAGATGCTAATCTTCTCTATTAGAGTTCAGCGTGAAGCGCAGCGAAATGCTGTATCCCCCACCGGCACCGGCACGGCACGTCCCCTCGCCTTATCTGCCGATCGAAGGCATGCCGTGTGCTGACGCTCAGGCGGTTCAGCGGTTGTGCGCGATCGGTGGGCGTGCCGTGCCGGTTGAAACGCCTGTGCCCGGCTTGCCGGTGAGCGATGTGACGCGTACCCGAGCGTGTAAGCATGCATGACTTGAACCTTTCACTTAGACGAACGCCTGGTTACCTGAGTTGCACCATGCATGGTGTTTTACTGCCTACCATATTCCTTTTTGACGTTTGCTGACATGGAGATGACCCGAAGGATTTGCCTGTCCTTTTTATTCCCGTGCATGATGGCATGGTATGTGACTCCGGAGTCCGGACTCCCTTGGGTTCTTTCGGTGACTCTAGCTAGCGAGTAACAACTGACAAATGAATAAGTGTGATTTAACTCTGTGAGTTTTTTTTTTAAAAAAAAACTTGGGTTATTCTTTGCAAAATTTGCTGCACCGAATCGTGAAGAAAAAGCAACATTACTGCCTTTTCTTGCGAGAAATTAGACCTACTGCTGTTTTGTTCTTCTTTCGTGACAAATCGACAATAATGATCATATACGTAATACTAACTTTATAACTGAGAAGAATAAAACACCGACAAAAATTACAAGAAAAGACCATACCAGCAGCCACAGGCAAAGCAACCCAGCGAAATCGCGCGATCTGCAGCGGCGTTTGGAAGCGACCGACCGAAGCTGAAACGCTTTGCATTATATTCCGTCCGCTTTCTCGACAGCCTGTTTCCCCATACCCCAATCAATCATCCTTCATCCCCTCCCCTGGTATCAGCTGCCAAATTACCATAAAACCCCTTCTTGAATTTAGAGATTACTACCCTAGTAGTACCATTTCGATGAAGCATCTGCATGGTTTATTTTTTGAGAATCAAGTACCAAATTGGGTTGAATCATATTAAGCGTCGAATTGTGCATCCTAAAATCAACGGTTTGACACTCTCGCTGGTCTTAACCACTTTCATTTATTTCACAAGTACTACTAGCAGTTGTACACTTGTACTATATTAAAGTTATACAGGTATACGGTATGCCTCTGAAAGATTTCGGTGGTTGTAAAACGTGCAGATGAATTTTCGCTTTTGTTACATTTGTTATAACCTGCTACATTTGGTGGCAAGGGCATTTCTGCCATTTCCAAAAGTAATAGTTGCATTGGATGAGGATGGCACATCTGGGCCATCCTGTCTAGCAGCATATATACTCTGTTACTCCTGCCAAGGAAAGAAAACAAAGAACATAAGAAACCAGAAAATGACAACTCGTCTAGATTCTGTAAATGATAGGGTCAGAAAACAACAAAATATTCGCTAAATTACAACATTACATTTCTCCCTGAATGCTTGAAGTGTTGTCGCATTAGCAATCAATTCTCCCTGAAAACTTGAAGTGTTGGCGCATTAGCAATCAGGAGTCAGGAATAGTTTTGAGTATTGACCCGGCATAAATGTAAAAGTTGACTGGGTTTTTGGGTCCATGCTTGGTTGTTACCATAACTGCTGGTCAGAAATGAAGCATTCATGCTAGGCACCACTGTAATACAGGGGGTACAAAGTACAAACCCCAAGTTGAAATGATGAGGATGCATTTGAATTCGAATTGGAAGTGAAGTTTGTCCACCTTACTGATGGAAACATAAAGTTTTGTTGTGGCATTGAATTCGTATAAATGGATCCATTAAGAACTATGCTGCTCTCCCGTTGTAAAATTATCATACAACTAGTATTACTAGATATTGTGCTTTTCACTCACTAAAAAATGTAGTCTCGATTTGTTCCATTGAAAAATTTGTTAGAGGATGATTGTCATGTTGCCGATAATCAATTATGCACGAATGAAAAGTAGATGATTAAGAGCACAAGATATAGTCCCGACATCCTCTCTTTATTAACGATTTTTCCGTACTTATGGTGTGTATAATAAGAACCCATACCCTCCCCTTATATGGGAGAGGAGGTCCTCTTAATGGTTCAATAAACATTACGGGACTAAACTACACTAATGAGTCTTCTTAGGCCGAAGCCTCAGACAAGCCAGGTTCGGTAAAATGTCCATACATGAATTTTGCCTAAACAAAAATAGTATATTTGTTTCAAACAAAGATCTTATGTTCTTGCAGGGAGGAGCAGGGAGGAAAATGAAAATACTCCCTAATCCTTGTTATTATAAGAAAGAGTAAAAATTGTTCTAGATAATCCTGATTGTAAATTTTTGAGTAGTCAAAAAAGAGAAAAAAAAATAACAACGCTTATTACTTACAAACACGTTCAGTGTCTAAAAAGTAGTAAGCTCAACATTTCTGTTGTGCATACAGATTTTATGTTGGATATATTATATTTCTTAAACAGTAAAATTATATTTTGATCAGAATAAACAGAAAACATAGTCTCTTATAATTTACATTAAAATTGTATATACGCTTGATGATACTTTTCATTTGTTGTAGGAGCTTTTTTTTTGGGTCTAAATTCGTGTCCTTCCACGGGTCGTGGCTCATAAAAAAATTTCCCATTACAAAAATCAATCTACAATCCGGAAAAGGATATTTATTAGATAACATCGGATTTTTCAATGTGATTCCACACACGGAGGGGCAAATTTGTATATTTTTTTTGGAAAAGAAAAATTGCATAATCTTAAAATACTGCGATTAATTGTGGACCAACACATAGTAAAAAAAAAGAAAAGAAGAAGAAGGAGAATAATACGAAGGAGGAATTGCGTATCTTTGATCTTTCTTTTGCCTTAATAGTTGTTCTATTCACTATTTGGGGCTTGGAGAGTATACTAGAAGCACATGATGCAAATTAATTCCTGTAGGAATCTGAAAAGATTTCCATATTATAAATCAGCCTAATCTGATATGTTCATTTATGCAAATTTTACGTAACTACAGTCTATCCAGGTTAAAGCAGTGCCTTTACCTAGGAAAATTCCTTTAGGAAAGGGATCCTAAGCAGTCTTCGTAGGCTAATCGTCTGATCGAGTGAATAAACAGTTTAGAGTATACAACAACACTAACTAATACATAGTGTTTGTTACAATATTTTTGAAAAATCTGGTCCATCACTTTTTAATACAACTGTCCATATACGAATCGCAACAGTATTGCAGTGGATCTCAATTAGGTGATGCTAACCGCTGCATGAATCCTCGAAGCAGATCAACAGCCAAAAAGTACCTGATTTACGAAAACCGTTTATTTTGCTTTTACCTTTACCCCACTATTGGTTCTTATCAAAACTCGGCCGCCGCCTCTCTTCTTCTTCTGTGTTCGTCTCCTCCTCCCCTTCAAATCCCACGATAACCCTGCGAGTGGGAGGAGAGGGGGTGCCGAACGAGTTAGGGTCTTTAGCTTCTGATTCCATCGATTAGAGTTGGTCCGCCCCCCGGAGATCTCCTGATCTGGTAACTTTTATTGCCTTTTCCTGCTATTTTTTGTGCCTTTTATGGGAACTTTAGGGTTGTGAAATCAGGAGGTTTCTTGCGCGAAAGGGTCGGATTCTATCTGTTCCCTGCGATTGGACTGGTAGGTGAAGAGATCATAGTGGTGCGAACTTGGGGATTTTGTTTCGGGCATCTACATACTCCGGTTCGTGGTTTGTTGTTGTAAGAGAAAGGTAGGACCTTTTAGTTGATTCGGGAATTGGAGGTTTCTTGATTTTAGCCGTGGGTCTTTTCTTGACGATGTGATTTAACCAAAAGGCTGGGAAACGCGGATTCTTGCTGATGCTGTTTTATTGACATGGCGGATTGCTCAAAAAGCCCCCAATTAAGATTTAACTGGTGATCTTGGCCAACAGTTTGAATTCTGATAGTTTTTTGTTGCTTACTCTATGGTTCCCAATTAAGGGGTAAGGACTTGTGAATTAGTCAAAGAGCTCCTAATTTTGACCAAAATTTGATGATCTGGATAAAAGGTCCCAGCTTTAGCAATATTCTTCGCAGCTTTTGTGTGTACCTACCCAGCTGTGAAGATATGAATTTCGCAACACTCGGAAAGATACCTTGTTTGGTAGGGTGATGGCGATCTGAACTCAAGGCAAACTGTCAAATTGAGCTTTTTCGGGCAGAAGTAGAGCTGATTTGTTTTCTTATCGGTTGATAGATGTTGAATTGAGCATAGAACAACCAAATGCTAAAACAATCTGGCATCCTGGGGACTTCAAGAGTGAAGAGCCAACTTAAAGGTGTTTGCCAATTGTTAGGGCCAACTATCACTAAAATTTGTTTATGTATAGGTGCAGATGGTATACGGTTTGTAGTGTGCAAAGAATGATCATGTCCTAGCAATAATTGCCTAGATTGTGCTTCTTGACTTACTAAAATGATACTCTGTGCAGGTGAATCCAGTATATCTCTGGCTTAGGAAAGGAACTTGGTCAATAAAACTAAACCACAAAGTAGAAAACTTCTGTGATAATATGACATCAATAGGTCCAGTACATCCTTCATCAGGCTTTCAGGAAACAAGTACTAGTGGAGCCATAGATCGACTACCAGATGAGATGAACGAGATGAGCATAAGAGATGATAAGGTAACTTTGTGCTAGAAATTGATCATGATATTACTCTATCCTTATGATGATACCATCCTCATCTTAAACTTCCTATTCGACCCTTATATGCAAATACTGCAGGAAGTTGAAGCTGTGGTGGTCAATGGCAATGGGATGGACATAGGTCATATTATCGTGACAGCCATTGGTGAAAGAAATGGGCAGCCGAAGCAGGTACTAGAACAACCATACATAGCGTTGGTGATCCCTAGTTATCCATGTATTGTGGCACCATGTCGCAATAGGTAGAGCCACACGCTGTCAACATGATAAAAAAATTGCCATTATATGCCACAGTAATTCTTACCATTTTTAATCCCAGTAAAGGAATTCTCCAAGTTCATAGTTCTGAATCTTTTATTAAATTGCAGACTATTAGTTACATGGCTGAGCGTGTTGTGGGGCATGGTTCGTTTGGAGTTGTCTTCCAGGTGGGTTGTTCGACAAAACGATGCTGTTTTGACTTGTTCTGTAACTTAATTCCTGGGTTATCTGCTATTCTGTTAATACCTGTCGTGTTTATATTAATGACATTTGGTTTGTTGAGATTATCTTTAATAGGCTAAGTGTCTAGAAACTGGTGAGAGAGTAGCTATAAAGAAAGTTCTTCAAGATGCGAGGTACAAGAACCGTGAGCTGCAAACAATGCAAGTTCTTGATCACCCAAATGTTGTATGCTTGAAGCATTACTTCTGCTCAACGACTGAGAAGGAGGAGCTATACCTCAATTTGGTGCTTGAATATGTGCCAGAAACTGTTCATCGTGTTATTAAACATTACAATAAGATGAACCAACGCATGGCATTGATATATGTGAAACTTTATATGTATCAGGTAAACATTGCAAGTACATTTCAACACAACTCTAGCTGTGTGCTATTGTTTTTTTTGGGTAATGCTTTTAACTGAAACTTATTGTAAATTTCATCTCATTGAACTGAATTTACAGATTTGTAGAGCTTTGGCATACATTCATAACTGCATAGGAGTATGCCACAGAGATATAAAGCCACAGAACATTCTGGTATGTATTGTGGTTATCATATGTCTGAATGCTCACTAGAAACCTTTAGTTTCGTATCGTATATAATTTGAACTCAATCAGATGATTTGATGTTAGATCATTCTTGTGACAGGTGAACCCACATACTCATCAGCTGAAATTGTGTGACTTTGGCAGCGCGAAAGTTTTGGTATGATTCATAAGTTCTAGATATTACTGAACTTCACATGAAAAGTCTTGTATATGCCATCTAAAATTCTAAATTACATCTCTCCATGTCGATAGGTAAAAGGGGAACCAAATATTTCATACATCTGTTCTAGATACTACAGAGCTCCAGAGCTCATATTTGGTGCTACGGAGTACACAACAGCTATTGACGTGTGGTCTGCTGGTTGTGTTCTTGCTGAACTCCTTCTAGGGCAGGTAAGAAATCAGTCAAAGTTGATATATCAGCCAGCTTCTTGAAGCAATGTCTCATAATTTATCTGTTGTTGCATAGCCTGTTTTTCCTGGGGACAGTGGTGTTGACCAGCTTGTTGAAATTATCAAGGTAACAGCTACTTTCTTCAATGGGAGATATTGTCCCTTAGCATAAATTCCCCTTTTACGGTTAACTCATGCGGGAGACTTACCATTTTTCTTTCAGGTTCTGGGTACCCCAACACGGGAAGAAATTAAACGAATGAATCCGAACTACACTGAGTTTAAGTTCCCGCAAATCAAAGCTCACCCATGGCACAAGGTAGGGGCCTCCACATCTTGCACTTTTCCTTTCACTTTCAAAGTTACCGTCTCCTATTTATTTATACTGTGAATTCTAATTATGCATTTTTTCACCAGATCTTCAATAAAAGAATGCCATCTGAAGCTGTAGATCTTGTTTCGCGGCTTTTGCAGTACTCACCAAACCTCCGGTGCACTGCAGTAAGTATCAGTGCATTTTGTGCCATCACTTTTTGTATGCTTATGTTCCACTGATATCTTTTGGATTTTTTATTGCTCCAGTTGGAGGCGTTAATCCATCCATTCTTCAGTGAACTACGGGATCCAAGCACCTGCTTACCGAATGGCCGCCCCCTTCCCCCTCTCTTCAATTTCAAGCCTCGTGGTAAGTTCAGATTATTGTTACACTTGCACCGATCCAAATATCCTGTCAGCAGATTCTGATTTGCTACATGTTGAACTTGTACAGAATTGAAAGGAGTACCCATGGAGTTTCTGGTGAAGTTGGTACCCCAGCATGCTAAGAAGCAATGTGCCTTCTTAGGATTGTGAGCATGCAGTTCAGAGATTAGTTGGGTCTTGCATCAAACTACCGTGGAAACACCGTAGAACAGCATGGCCACTATTATTGGATATGCAATGCATACGGTTTTCTTTTTCTGTGATTGCCACATAACCGAGTTTTGTTCTACCACTGCCGTGACCACGCCTTCTACCACATTCTGTGAAGCTGATGAAGACACCAACCGAGGTTATCCATTGTTAAGTCTTGTATATTGGTCTGCCCTAACCTTGAGAATTCAATTCTTTGCGAAATTTTTATCACCAAGCAAGAAAGAACGCACACATGTATGTTTGATCCAAATTTCATTCCTGAGCCGTATCAGTTTTCACCGACTGAGAGAATTGAGTCTTCCAATCTATAGTCCTGAGCAACAAAAGGTCACCTATGTACGACGAGTTATTTCTCTTTCGATGGAAGCTATTTAATTGTGTTTGTATCATCATTCTTTTGTCTTCACCCTCTCATTTAATAAAGTGATTCAAATTCGTTGGCGTTTTCTGTGATATGCTCGAGTAATCAGCTGCTAAACCTGAATGTGTCACAGAAAAAGATGCACCTCGATCACTCGAGACTTGTTTGAGTAAAAGTGAACTGGAGAAGCGTGCAAATGGACGTGGAGTTGATCCTTGCTAGGTCCAGATGCCTGCTTATTGCCAGATGAATCCGGATCCTGTTGGCTGCAGTGTCTGGAATCTGGATCATCTTGTCGACATCAGTTTCAATCATGAATCACTGAACTCCTTAACAAAAAAGTGAACGTTTTATGTTTGTTCCATTCTTCATTTCCTTTGTTTATTTTTTTTTCTCGAGCACAAGTACAACTGTCCAAAGGCTAACCTTTTCCTGCGAAAGCAAATTAAATACCCCATTCACTTCACTATTCGTGTCTGAAGTATCAGAAATGATCGTGTATAATGAACACAGGCAAGAGATGGTTGGTTGACTACCTAGGACAGTGAGAAGTCCCAATAACTTAATTCGAGCAGAATTAATCTATAATTACTCCACTATAGTACTATACGAGTATTACTTTACTACTGTAGCAAATTTTCTATAGCATGCATGTGGTGCATGCTTAAGACAAGCCGGTCAACATTAAATGACAGGTATGCCACGCCAGCAATAAACCCATTTGCTGTTCAATGGAGTAATTCATTAGGGACTCGAGGCAACTTTGGGCCATTGAATGACTTGCCATCATAGTTCCCCAGCAGCACTCTTAGGGCATGAACAATAAGGCCACGTCTGCTGGCTCTTAGTCTGTACACATCAGCTTCGGTCTATGTGGAGGAGTGAAAAAAGATGAGAGAGAAGAGAGCTGGCTCTTATTTAGTAGTCAGCTTTGCACGGGAGCATAGATAGATCATTTATGTATAAGAGAGAAAAGATAGTTATTGCACAACATCTAGAGACAACCTTTAGAGACAGTTATTGTACAAATTGGCTTTTAGCTTACTATTAACCAGTAGTTGGCTTTGCTATTGTACTTGTCCTAAGCCTCAACGTTAATTGTTTGTGCGGCTACTTAATAGGCTATCGGGTTTGAACTTTCATACGAAAATGAAAGTCAAGATCTTGTTAAGAAAGGAGCTAAGTAAGGAGCACAGCCTGCAGAGCATGAGCACAGCAACTCTCTACTTTGCAGAGTTTTAGCTTTCTAAGGAAGAGCTGGTTAGGGCGCATACCTTAAGACGTGTCCCTGTATCCAACGTACAAAGATTTAGGTGCTATTATTAGGCATTATTCCAATGTACTCAGGACACACTGGCTCTGTCAACACAGAAGCTGCAAACATAGGATCTGTGTAACCGCGTCCCATTGTTCGTATATGTATAGGAAAAGAGACTAAATTAACTTGATGTTACTGATCCGGTAGATTTAGGATCTTGTCAGAATGCTGCAGTATTACTACTATAGGCTCTTGCTACCGACCTCAACGCTACATCAATGGAAGAATAGTGGCCATGAAAACGATGGAATTACCACAATAAAAAAAACTAACCACTACTAGCGTTGTTGAGTTTTAAGTGTGATACGAGTTTATTTCTTACCCTATCTTAAATTTACTCGATCTGAGAAGACGATTTCAGCGGCTGCGTCTGCTTTTCCGCCGGAGTCTTGACAACCTGTCCGAGATGGAGCTGGAGTCCGAAGTCTGATCTGTGTACAAAAGCCACGCGTAAACATGAGGCAAGCGAAAAATATTTCTTTTGTGATCAAACTGAGCCATCAAACGAGTACCAGAATCCAAAGAGGAGCTGCAGCCGACCGCAAGAATCGTCAAGCTACAGTAATTCACGAGCTCGTCAGCTGATGCTGTCAAAAATTACGCAGCAACTCCATGAGAAGAGCTGTCACACATCATTGACTTCTTGGGTTTTTTCTCCAGCTAATTGTGCTAAGTGCACATGAGGAAGTGTGCAGGAGGTTGTCGATTTCAGTTAGGTACGCACGTATTTGTATAAGCATATTTTGGATTTACTTGGTATGGTAACTCTAAAATACGAGGTTTTCTCTATGACAAGTTAAAGATATGCACCGCTCTTGCACACCTTGATTTAGATTATACTCTTTTTGGAATCGATAAGATGCCCGTTATGTGGTCGCAAGAGAATCAACATAAAGATCGTAAGGCCTTATTTTAGATTTATCTTCATCTATCAAATAATATTCTGCAGGAGGTTTTGAAGGAGAAGACTGCTGCCGCAATATGGTTGAAGCTGGAGCAGATTTACATAACCAAAGATCTAACCAGTAAGATGCATTTGAAGCAGAAGCTTTATTCGCACAAGTTGGCGGAAGATGGATCATTATTGAACCACCTGACAATATTCAAAGAAGTAGTCTTGGATCTAGATTCTGTGGAGGTAAAATATGATGCTGAAGATTTATGTCTTATTCTTTTATGCTCGCCACCTTGTTCTTAATCTACATGTAGAGATACTATTCTATATAGCTGAGATACTCTTACACTTAACGAAGTATATGAAGCAATGCATGCGAAGGAAAAGATGAAACTCATGGTTCCAAACGAAAGTTCAAGTTCACGTGCAGATTATCCGTGGTAGATAATAGAAGAGGAGTTCAAACGGCAATTCAAGAGGCAAAAGACCGAGTAGAAATTACAAAGTAGATCAAAATCCAGAGGAAGGTATAAGTTATGCAAGTATTACAAGAAAGATGAATACGACACATCTAAGTGCTGATGGGTAAAGTAAAAGGAGAAAAGAAACAACAATTTCAAAATGGATTAACAAGAGGATGATACTAAAATCACCATTGTTACTAAGCATGATTCTGATGGTGATATTCTCATTGCCTTTGCCGGTGCTTCCAAAATTGGCGACGAGTGGATTTTTATTCAGTCTGTACATTCTACTTGAACCCGAACCCGTGAGTGGTTCGTTAACTACAAAGCTACGTCAAGTGGATATGTATTGATGGGTGATAATTCATCATGCAAGATTGTAGGTATTGGTTCTATTCAAATCAAGATGTTTGATGGCACCATCACTTTGTCAGATGTTCGACACATTCCATATTTAAAGAGAAGTTTTATTTGACACATTCCATATTTAAAGAGAAGTCTTATCTTGTTGAGTACTCTTGATACTAAAGGGTACAAATATTAAGTGAAGGTGGAGTTCTAAAGGTCTCTAAAGCTTCTCTTGTTGTGATGAAGTGTGATATGAAGGATGTCAACCTATATCATCTATGAGGCACTACAATTTCAGGTAATGCTGCTATTGCCTCAAATAAATCATTCGATTTTGATGCTACTAATCTTTGGCACATGCATTTGGGGCATATGAGTGAAGCTGGCATGATGGAGAAAAGAGGACTTCTTGATGGTCAAAGTATCGACAAATTGAAGTTTTGTGAACACTGTACCTTCGACAAGCAGAAGAGGGTGAAATTCAGCACTGCAACTCACTCTACGAAAGGCATATTAGATTATGGTCACTCTGATTTGTGGAGAGAATCCCACGTCCTGTATATTGAAGGTGCTAGCTATATGTTGACCATCATTTACGATTATTTAAAAAGAGTTTGGGCTTATTTCATAAAGCACAAATTGGATGTGTTCAAAACATTCAAAGAGTGGAAGATAATGATTGAGAAACAAACATGCAAGCATGTAAAGAAGCTACGAACGAACAATGGCTTGGGGTTTTGTTATAGAGAATTTGAAGCTTTATGCAGATCACATCGTATTGTGAGACATTACATCGTCCCAGGTACTCCTTAACAAAATAGTGTGGCCAAACGCATGAACGGAACCATCATGGAGAAGGTACGTTACATGTTATCTAACTCTGGCTTATCTATGAGTTATTGGACTGAAGCCGCTTTCACTGCTTTTTATTTGATCAATCGGTCACCAAATCTAGCAATTGATAAGAAGACTCTAATTGAGGTATGATCTAGTTCTCCAACCGATTATTCAAATTTGAGAATATTTGGTTGTCCTACTTATGTTCATGTTAATAATGGTAAATTGAAGCCTAGAATCATTAAATGGATTTTTCTTGGTTATAAGCCTGGTGTGAAAGGCTGTAAAATTATGGAATCCTGAAACTATAAAAGTGGTTATTAGTAGAAATGTTACCTTTGATGTATTCACTACGTTGCATGATAAACCATGTATTGATGTTCCCGTTGAGAAGCTGCAAAAAGTCAAGTGTGCATGTGGAGTATGTTATTGATTTAGAATATACACCAGAAACCGAAAAGGAAAATATATATGATATTTCTATTATTGTACAACCGCCACATTGTTCCATTGCAGCCGATAAGCTTAAGACGAATATTCAAGCTCCTAAGAGATTTATTGAAGAAGTCAATATTGCGGCTTATTGTTCAAATGTGGCAGAAAGAATTGCAGAAAGAATTGAAGGTATTGCAGAACCTTTAACTTATTCAAAATCTATATCTTTTGGCGATTCAGAAGAATGGATGACTACTATGCGTGATAAGATACAATCTCTTGAGAAGAATGACACTTAGGAGCTGGTCAAGTTACCAAGTGAGAAAAAAGCTATTCGATGCAAATGAATCTTTAAAAAAAGGAAGGAGTATCACCAACTGAAGAGGTTAGGTACACGGCAAGATCGTTGCTAAAGGATACAGCCAAATTCTAGGTATTGATTTCACATGTCTTTTCCCTAGTTGTGAAGAATAGTTATGTTCGTACTTTACTCAGTATTGTGGCTATGCACAATTATGAGCTTGAGCAATTGAACGTGAAAACTATGTTCTTACACAGGGAACTAGACATTTATATGGAGCAACCGAAAGGTTTTATAGTTTCGAAAAAGGAGAATTTTACTTGCAAGTTGAAGAAATCACTTTATGGTTTGAAGCAATCACCCAGATAGTGGTACACCAGATTTGACTCCTTTACAGTCTTTCAAAATTTCAAAAGATTTGATTATGATGGCTGTGTCTATTTGAAGATTGTTAATAGTTCAGCTATCTATTTGCTCATATATGTTGATCACTGTAAAAGACAAGGCAGAAATTTTAAAGGTGAATGCACAATTGAGTAGTGAATTTGAAATGAAGGATCTCAGTGCAGCAAAGAAGATTCTTGGTATAGAAATTGCTAAGGATAGATGGTTTAAAAAAATTATAACTAGGTCAGAAAGTGTATATTGATAGAGTCATTCGTCATTTCAACATGTATAAGGCCAAACTAGTAAGTATTCTGTTAGATGTATATTTCAGACTATCTTTAGCATCATATCCACAATCAGATGATGAAGTTAAGTATATGTCTAGAGTTCCATACGTTAGTGTAATTGGTTCACTTATGTATGCCACGGTATGTTCTCGTCCCAACTTATCTCAATCATTGAGTGTTGTTAGTAGATTCATGACTAATCTTGGTAGGGAGCATTGGAAAGTAGTTCAGTGGATTTTCATATATTTGCAGGCCACTTTTAATGATTGTTTATAATTTGGAAAAACTAGAGATGATCTCGTGGATTACATGAATTCAGATTTTTTTTTGGAGATTTGATAAAAGAAAATCTCTTACTGGTTATGTGTTCATTGTTGGAGGATGTACCGAGCTGGAAAGCAAGCTTGCAAGCTACCGTTGCCTTGTCTGCTACAGAAGCTAAGTAAGAAGCCGTTTGGCTGATAGGTTTGTTTATTGAGCTTTGTGGAAGTACATGTTGCACTGCAATATTTTGTGACAGTGAGAGTGTTATTTGCCTTACAAAGGATTAGATGTCCTATTAGAGAATGAAGCGCATTGATGTTATATATCATTACATTCAAGGTGTTATTGCTCATGGTGACATTAAAGTTAGCAAGGTAAATACCGATGATAACCTAGTTGATATGTTGACAAAGCCATTTCCTACAGTTTGCTCAGACTTAGTTAGTATCACTTAGTAGTCTTTTGGACGTTTGGCACATAAGGTGTTCATGGTGATTTGTTTCGAGGGGAGTTAGATTATATTTTAGCTATAAGGGGAATTCGTCTTAAGGTGGAGATTATTGAGTTTGAGTGTGGTACAAATTTGTTTCCTACTCTTGAATCTACTCATACACGGAGTCTATTGTGTACCACTATAAATATGTCCATATAGTCTAAAGGAAGAGCAAGAGCTTACATGTAAATACATTCTCATACAATGAAATAGCCGTTGTGGATCCGCGGTTTTTTTTGAAAATGTTTTTCACATAAAATTCATGGGTCATGTTTCTACTTTTTGCTATGCATTATTTGCCGAAGTATTCATCAACTTTTATCTATAGCTCGCGCACGCACGTACTTGCTGCAATCGATCCGAAGCTTTAGCCTTTTACCCGTCCTCTCCTCTCTAGCGGTGGCCTTACCAAGATAGATCACAAACGCACTCGCTCTCGCAGCAGCAATCTATGACCACGAAGCAGGCACGCATCGAGCTCGCCAAACCCCGTCGCGAGATTCAGGCCCATTCCTAGTCCTCGGTCGAGATTGAACAATTAACCAATCCTTCAGTGCACCCCAGGGAATTAAAGGGGGATTTGGGGTCCAATGCATGCCTCGAAAGCTAAGTAGCGTGGAGAGACATGCATCACAGCATTACATCAAGAAACGTGAAAGAACAGCAACGGCGACACAGCGACAGCCTCTATTGCTGCTACAGCTAAGTAGCGAGGTGAAAGTGGTAATTAGTCTATGCTATGACCGTCTCTATATCCTACTAGCTTGTAGTCCAAATAGGACTCGTCGTCTCGCCTCTCGTGCCTTTCTTGCTCGTACCCGTGCACGCTAGCTCCACATTGCCAAAAAAGCTACGGGGGCCGTGGCCAGCGGTCGATCGGACGGTCGGTCGCCGCCATTAGAAAATTCGGCCACCCTGCGGCGCAAATGGCGAAGAGCAGCCACATAACACGCCTCTGATGAGGCCTCCACTACCGCTCCGCTCTACCACCACCACCCCCGCCTCCTCCGACGCCCATGCACCACGCTTCGCTACCTATAAATCCGTGAGCTCGCGCTCTCCACCCTCTCCAAACCAGCTACTATTACTAACTGTCTCTACTACGGCAGCGACGCAGCGTCCTAGATCCCCGCGACAGCGACCTCGCGCCGTTGCACTCGCATCAATTCTCTCTCCGCGCCTGCCTCTGTGCCCGAATATAAGACGGCCTAGTGATCCAAGATTCACCATTCAGCTCAGTCGTCTGATTAGTTGCGCTGATGGAGGTCACCGCTAGGACCCCCATTGCTCTGCTTCTCGCGCTCGTCGTCGCCTCGAGTTTCCTCAGCAGAGGCGTCCATGGCGGGAGGAGCCGCCACCACCACACGAAGCACAACTCCACGCGGCCGCCATCCCACGCTCCAGGGCCGGCGAGCCCGAGGAGGGCTCCTGCCCCGGCGCGGACCTCTCCCCCGGCCCCGCCTGCAATTCCGCCGTCAGCCTACCCAATGCCGAGCGCGCCCGCGCCCGCCGCCGGCGCCGTCGCCGTGTACGACATCGTCAAGGACTTTGGTGCGGTCGGGGACGGCGTGACGGACGACACCGACGCGCTCAAGACCGCGTGGGACACGGCGTGCTCTGACGACGGGCCGGGCGTCATCGTGGCCGCGGCCGGGCACTCGTTCCTGGTGCACACCACCGTCTTCACCGGGCCGTGCCAGGGCAGCGTCACGTTGCAGGTAAATGCGAGAGAAAAATGCGTACTTTGACCACGGGCTCCTTGTTCATTCCGATGCTGACTAGTGTGTCTTTCGAATTCCAATGGCGCATGTGCACAGGTTGACGGCACCATCGTCGCGCCGAGCGACCCCGAGACGTGGCCGGCGAACAGCAAGCGCAACTGGCTCGTGTTCTACAGGGCCGACGGCGTGTCGCTGCGCGGAGCCGGGCTCATCGACGGCAAGGGACAGAAGTGGTGGGATCTCCCCTGCAAGCCTCACAAGGTAACAACTGATGTATATACAATGCTACGAGAGTTCATTACTACTGCACAGTCGCAGTATCTAACAAAATCCTCCATTTCTTTTTCTTACTCAGGGGACGCACGGAGGAAATACCCACGGATCTTGTGACAGCCCAGTGGTGAGTGACCTAGCTAGCGCAACGACTTTTAACTGTATTAACCGCCACACACAACCTGTCTTGTGCTAGTACTAACTGACGTTGATCTTCTTCGATCTCTGGCCAGGCGCTGAGGTTTTTCATGAGCAACAACGTGACGGTGAAAGGGCTCAAGGTGCAGAACAGCCCCGAGTTCCACTTCCGGTTCGACAGCTGCCGCGGCGTGCTCGTCAGCGGCCTGGCCATCAGCTCCCCGGCCCTGAGCCCCAACACCGACGGCATCCACGTCGAGAACACTCAGGACGTTCTCATCACCAACTCCGTCGTCTCCAACGGCGACGACTGCGTCTCCATCGGTGACGGCGCCGTCAACGTCCACATCGAGAACGTCACCTGCGGCCCCGGCCACGGCATCAGGTAAAAATCAACTGCCACTACCTGTTCTTGACATGTTAATAGGATGCGATCAGTGGCACTGACATTGGGCGATGGATGCGTGCGTGCAGCATCGGGAGCCTGGGGAAGCAGGGGACGCGGGCGTGCGTGGCGAACGTGACGGTGCGGAACGCGGTGATCCGGCACTCGGACAACGGCGTGCGGATCAAGACGTGGCAGGGCGGGTCCGGGTCGGTGTCGGCGGTCACGTTCGAGAACGTGCGCATGGACGCCGTGCGCAACCCCATCATCATCGACCAGTACTACTGCCTCTCCAAGAGCTGCGAGAACGAGACCACGGCCGTCTTCGTCTCCGGCGTCTCCTACGCCGGCATCCGGGGCACCTACGACGTGCGCAACCCGCCCATCCACTTCGGCTGCAGCGACGCCGTGCCCTGCACCAACATCACGCTCTCCGACATCGAGCTGCTCCCGGCCTCCGGCGACACCGTCGACGACCCCTTCTGCTGGAACGTGTACGGCAGCGCCGCCACGCCCACCGTGCCGCCGGTGGCCTGCCTCATGGAGGGCATGCCGAAGAACGTCGAGGAGAGCAGCAGCTTGAAGTGTTACTGATGAGATCGATCGAGATCGTCCTGTAGTTACTCGTTTAGAGGAAAAGAATTAAAAAGAGAGAAAGTAAGTGAATTAGTGCATAGAAAGGAGCTTAAAGCATGTAATTAAAGGATTAATTACTTATGTATATAGAAAGATGAAAAATGTAATAGTAAGAGGTGATTTGTGTGAGAATTACTGGAATATAGTAGAGGTGGGCGTAGTGCCGGGCCGGCTCGGCCCGGCACGGGCCTATCATGCTTTGGGTCTAGATCGTGCCGGGTCGTGACGGTCCGTTGTGCCCACTGTGCCGGGCCGGGCCAACCCGGCTCGCCTTCGGCGAGCCCAAGCACGGTCCATTTGCGCTTCGTACCGTACCGATCTAGGCCTGACCTATTTACACTATTGCGACAAGAGGAAAAGACCCGAATTTGTTTGCAGTACCGTGCGTACGTGGTGCTACGGCATGCAGCGAATGTATAGCGCAACCGGCATTGATATAGGGGATTATAGAAGACATCGATCAGTGCACATTACGATCATATATATGATAAAAAAATAAACTAAGATATCAACTTCTATATTAGGTATCCAGTGGCACCATATTTTTGTGCCAATAATTACTCGTTGATAGATGCTAACATGAGACACGCTCATGCTGAAGCCAGTTCAAATCGATGACGATAGATTATCGCGCGTGCAACATGGTCAAAACAAGTGATACAACGTTTTGCATTTTATATATCGGTGACTCTGTGTACTTGTAGTTGTATGTACTCGATCATCTATCAACCCTTTTCTTCTCTTGGGACGTAGTGATTAACGTGTGGCACTATAACTACGTATATATACATAGACTACCCAAGCACGAGCTCGAATCTCCTCTTTTCCCCTCTCTCTCTTCCTCCCACCCTTTTTCTCTCGAGCCCATCGCCAGTGGGGAGCAACAACAGCACGGTAGTAAAAGGACAGGGACGTGACAGACGACGCTAATCTATTCGGCAGTGTGTAAATACCCACCACAAGCTTCACAGATCGGCTACTCGGCTACCACTTCACCACTGATCCTGTCCGGCCCCACCTCCCCCCTTTCTCCCCCCTTCTCTTTATCTATCGGTCTTCCCCAATTCCCGTCATGGCCTCATGATCTCATTTGTCATCTCCCCCCGTTTTGGGCTTTTCCTCTGAAAAGCAGTGCCTTCTTAGTTCCCACGCTGTCACACAGTAGACAATACACACATGCACTTCTAGTTCTAGGTTAGCAAGCATAATTTTACTATTCTATATTTGCTTCTCGTAAAAATATTTATTTTTCTTTGCTTTCTAGAAAAACTTATTTTTTTAATCATTATTTTATATTATCGACACTGCCAAGTACCCAAATTCCCTCTTTTTTTTCACTTTTTCCCTCGTTTTTTCCTCTTTCCCCCCTTTTCCCATATCTCTTTTCCCCTTCCTTTCCCCTGCGCACGTCCACGCCTCCCTATCGCCTCGCCTCCCTCGCCGCCTCGGCCCTCCCCCGTCGCTCGCCTTCCCCGCCGCCCATCTTCCTGTCGCCTCAGCCCTCCCGTCGCCTCGCCTTCCCCGCTCCCCTCCCTTGAGACCTCTGCCTCTGGCTCCCTCTCGCCTCTCCTCTCCCCCTCGGCTTTGGCCTCCCTGTGTGTCGCCCTCCCTCTCCCCTCCGGCTCCGGCCTCCCCGCGCGTCGCCGCCCCTCCCTCTCCCCTCCATCTCTCCGCTGCTGCCTCCCTCCTCTCCTCCCTCACTCGCCTACGCCGCCTTCCCTCCTCCGACCTGGCCATGGAGCGGGCGACCAAGAAGGCCCCCCTCCAGCACGGGGCAGCGCGGCGCAAGCACGCCCGAGGAGCGGTAGTAAGGCGCGCGCGCGTGTGCAACAATAGCGGCAGCGGCAAGCCCGTGATGCCGCGTGCCTTGCCCCGGTGCGCGGTCGTGCTGGGGCGGCGCGTTGTCATTGCTGTCGGGTCGGACGGTATCGCCCAAACGGCCGTGCCGGGCCGTACCGCCCGTCGTGTCCCGTTTTTTAGCCCCGCATGGTCCGAACTACAGTACCAAACCGGCACGGCACGACCCTCTAATGTGCCGGACCGGGCTTAGGCTGCGTCGTGCCCTTCGTGCCTCGGGCCGGCCCACCAAGGCACGGCCCATGTGCCCACCTAATATATACACAGAATGGTGTGCTGCCATGCACCGAGCAGTTGCCAAATGCATGGCTGGTGTTTTTACAGTGAGAAGGAGGTTAGCATGTTTATCCATCTCAGCAGTGCTTCTATACATCTCTTGATATAACTTACATAAATCTTGAAGTAAACGAAGAGAAAAGTAATCATCATCCATCATTCATGCATGTTTTAATATTTGTGTAACTTTTAAATAGTAATGCATAGAAGGACCTCCCTTCTCCGTGACGATCTCCTATTATGTATTATCATGAGAATCTGAGGTTGTAAAGTTCACACAAAATTTTTCATAACAGTTTACATGCTATAGCATTTTCACTAAAAATGCACAACCATGCTTCGTTTGGAATTTCCTACAAAATTCCTGCATTCCAAACAGGATCTTAATATGGAAATTAGTGCAAACAATGTTTTCTTCTTGAAAAGGGTCTTTTTGCCTCTACTGGGCTCAGGCTTGGAAACGACGGCCAATCATCACTACCGAGAAGATATCCTAATGGCCGAAAACAATGCTAGCCGCATATACGTCTAAATATTGATCCCCGTATCTGTGTGAGATTACCCCATTTTGTACAGGATGTGGCAATATGGATATCAAATTATGGCCAGTTGCAATAATGGACAGACGGCCTCAAAGTTCAATCAAAAGGTACAATAAAGCTACCATAGAATATGCGGCAGGAAAAAAAAGCTAAGAAAGAAAATTCAGGCCCTACAAATGCATGCCAAATAAACTTTCTGTCCTAATAATGCCATCCACAAGGCAGAGTGAGAGCATTATGTGACTACTCAAAAGGGTGAAAGGGTGCATCAACAGTACAATTAACTGTTCTTGAAACACAGTCTTGTTTCGACCACTGCCATCGAAGGCTTTGGAGACCATTAAGATTTCTGGTCACATATTTTCTCCGTTGTGGAGATGGGCCAAGAAACAAGCACCTAACCAACCAAGAAATACTTGCCCAACATGTTCTGCGGAGCAAAAGGTAAATAAAGCGATGGTTAGTGTTCTTGTGGGCGCATTATCTACATGCCAACAAGGGGGCAGGGGAGGCTAGTAGTCTCCAACCCTCCATTGAGTCATAGCCAGTAATAGTCGGGCAAATTAGAGGTGAGCATTAGGAAGAAGCTGCAGGCAAGCCATGATTGGCTCCGTAATTGAGTTGGTTTTGTTGAGAGCCTAACCATAGGGTAGTATTATGATTGTGCACGAGCGGCCTCCGTCGTCCAAGGTTGCGAAAAAAGTGTAGGCAAGAGAGCGTCGAGTGAGCGCTGGAGATGAGCCAGAGGTGCCCACAGAACAGTACAGCAGTAGAGCTCAAGTTACCTACAGAGCAGTAACCATTGCGCTCGCGAAATTGTTAGGAACTGTCGCTGACAAGCGGATTGTGCGTTGCTATTGCGTAATCTAAGCTTTTAGTGAATCCGGTTTGCATGCCAGTGATAACGGACTACAACCACGCTAATTATCGGTATAATCCTAATATATACAGCTATACAATGACTACTGAGTCCCATACACCAATTAATTCATCTAAAAAGAGAGACGATATGCTAGCTTGTACTTCTACGGTGACCATCTTAAACAGTATCGAGGTGGTAAGCCTAACACCACGAGTTAAAACCCGACAGACCCACCGCAACAAGACATCGAGAGACGTACCTGTGGCTACTATACACTAACACTGTATGTGTATGTGCATCGTACATCGGTGGCAGATCTACCGTAGGCGCGATGGGTCGTAGCACTGGCTCTGCTAGTCACACCTTTGGTACCTTTTACTGTATTTGGCATTCTATGTATTACTAATTTAGTTAATTTTATTTTTAAACTTGCTACTTGTACATATTTTTTAGCTTAATTTTAGAATTCACATCCATCATTAATTATTTGTTATTTTAACTTTGTTGCCCATCATTTTATATATCAATTTGGATTGGCATTCAAATATTTGTTCTCTGTAGTCATCTTAATGGTAGCTTCGTACTAGTACCATCTCTATTTTTATTTTTATCCTGCGCATGACGTACACTATACTCCATGCCATGGTAAGTCCTAGCAGCTTCCGGCATGCCCAACCTTCGGCAGACGCGCGGCACGTACGTACGATCGATGGACACTCGATCGACATGGATGGATATATCACGCGCGCACGACTCGGTAGCTAAGCTAGGCAGGCAATGGAGGCACCCGAAAAGGAACCCCGAGGCGGAGGCAATCCCGCAGCGCCACTCACAACGCATACATACATGCACGCACCGGCCGAGCCATGAGTAGATCGGTCGATGGAGGCCGTCGCAGTCGCAGTCGCTGCCCATGGGCACGGGCACGCGCACCTCGATCAGTGCCCGGTTAATTCCGCCTCTCACCTCAGATTATTGCAGCCATGTACGAGCGCGCGCATAGTAGCGTGACATGATGTAGCGCAGACGCCGGCTAGCCAAGTGCCCAAGTGCGCGCGGCGGAATGGATGGGTCGGCGCACGCACGAGGGGAGGCGGTGGCGACGCGAGCCGAGGCCAAAAGCGCGAAGAAAAGGGCGGAAACACGCGGGCATAGGCTAGCCAGCGTGCGTCGGTCGCTGCCACGGCCACTACCGCGGCCACTACGTAGCCCACCTACGGCTGCCTCCCCCTCCCAATAGATTATATATATTTCTACTGCTGCTGCGAAATCTTTGCGCTCGCATGCATGGCAACGTTGCAAGCATGTGCCATTGCTTTCCATCTCGATCTAGTAGTCGAGTCTTCAAGGGAAAAAGAGAGAGGGAGAGATCTAGCAGTCCATCCAGCTGAGAGTCGTCGTTCATCTTTTGCCCATTGGTTTATTATATATATGCATCAGTGTGCTCCTGGTGTTGGCTTTGCAACTAATTTGCACAGAGTTACACGAGAGCTAGCCCATTGATCTCGTGTTGTGTTTTCCCGGCTCAAGAGGATTTGATTAAGTTCTTGATCAGTTCTACCCTCTATCTATGTATGCCACGCGCGTACGCGTGCGTGCAGATGTGCGCATTTTCAGCATGGTGAAAGGCTGAAAGCTACGTGTTTCTCGTACTAATCTCACTCTCGCATATATATCACATTGCAGCTAAGCTTGTTGCAATCTTCTACCTATTTCCATTATTATCCTTATGCATACAGCTGGTGATCACGGTTTTCTTTTTTGCTCGTTTACCATCTTCCCTTTCACTCTTGTTAGGGGAAATACTTCCTTTCGCTTTCTCTTTGTTTTCTTTTGGTCCCCTCTACTAGGGTACGGCATGATGCATATGGTTCCTAAATCCTAACTCTGCCCTTCTTTTCTCTCTGGTAGAAACTGACCCAACATTTCTTTTGGATTTAATTAATTGGGCTAGTTGGCCTGGCAAACAAAGACATCCGTTGATTCCTGCAAGAAGCTAGACATGATTCACACGACAAAATTCAAGCCCCAATTTCTAGTTCTTTTGTTCCACTTGCAGAATCCCTGATATTTTTTCTACAGTTTGTGGTGCCTTTTCCTCCCTTTGCTGATGCCCAGAAATCCTAGCTAGAATGGCAAGGATCTGTTTGGAGCATAAGAATTTCGTAGGAAATAGTGTAATTATCACAGAAATTATGCAAAATTCTCGTATTTCAAACAGGCCCTAAAAGGCTATGTACACAGGCGATCCAAATCTAAATTATGGCCGGCTAACTAGATATATTAATTCATGTATTCTAAGATCAAGTTTCTCCGTACTGGCAAAATATGGTAAAAAAAAATCAGAAATGCAGAAAGCCTACTTCTTCTAGCTAGCTACAACAACAAGGTTTATAATACAGATGACACCATATGCAAGTGGGTAAATTCTAAAGAACGTTTTAACCTATCAATCTGCCAGGATTACAAGCTACGTAAGATTTAATATGTTTAGATTATCTGCTCATACATCTCACACCAAGAAAGAGGTTCTTCTCCATGCCGTCATGCGAGACACCACTCTGCTTCCTAAACAAAACTTGGCCTTATACTCCGTTTAAAAAAACGCGGGAAATTTCCTAGATTCCATAAGGATTTTAACTGTTCCAATGAAATCTTGTGTTCTAAACATACCTCTGATTTAGTAAATGATGTAGTTGAAGGTTTTTTATCCCTCAGAACTTTTTCTTAAAAAATTGATCAGGAGCTCTAGCAATCACTATAGAAGAAAGAACAACAGACGAGCTACATACGCGCGCGCACACACCACACACACGCACTCACACACACCCGCACAGCACTCGCCTCATGCGGGCTCAAACCCGGATGGGCTGGGTGCGCGCTGCACACGCTAGCCAATCGAACAAGAGCTCGACCGTTGGGGAACCATGATTCAAAATTGGTATTTTCTCTATGTATTTCATGCGAATTTTTTGAAAATTTTAGGATGTTGGATTTAGCTAGTTTACTAACTAGTTCGAATAAGTTTGAACTGAAATCCAAACTACAGTTTCCTTTTCTGATGATAGATTGATTGTAGATATGTGCTGATTATATATATAAATCAGTAAAGCATGTGATCTAAATTCGTTCAAAATCTTTGAATTTGTTTTTTTTCAAATGTTTGTGTTTCATTTGAATTGTTATAGATAAGTATATACTCTAAAACTAACATTTTTCACAAAATATACCTAAATATGGCTTGAATTCGCGAATTTGAAATCATGATGTCCTATTCCGACTTCCTATGTGTGTATATGTGCGCACGCCGTGAGGGCACTGATCTCCAATACACTTATTTTAGCAGTGTCCATATGGTGCCACATGGGATTCAAGATGAGGTGGAGAGGAAATTAAAGAGTGAGAGAGGAGAGCAATGTCTTGCATTAGATACTGCTTGGGCGTGAAATCCAATCATTAAGAAACAACCAAAATTTACATTAGGAGTAGAGTAGTGTCCATATCATTAAACCAACCCATTGCACAAAATATTTATCTCGCTCCCGTTGTCAGCAATGCCACGCCGCCAGCCATGTGCCAAATCTGGGAAGAAAAATAATATGGGGGGGGAGGAGAGAGAGAACGTGGGAAGGAAGGAGGGGTAGAGAAATTTATTCTTTAGACCCACTTTAAAAAAAAAAATTGGCTAGAGCATTGGCATTCGTCGAAGAAGAAATAATAGCCCAGCTACAAACACACACCCCACACACACATACCTCCTGCGCGCTCGCCAACTGCGCTGAGTGCAGCCCTTTTTTTGACCCACTTTTAGATACTATGTATTGAGATATTTGTTTCTTTGGTTATTTCTATGTGACATAGTAAGCAATAGACATGGTAAAAATGTATCTGTATGTGATATAGCAAGCAATAGACATGTATTTAGCTGTTTCTATGGAATTCTTGTGTTCTAAACATACATCTGATTTAGTAGATGAAATTTTTCCCCCCCTCAGAATCCATGTTTGATTAATAGCAAGCAGGAGTAATGCATTGTCGCCTAGAAGCCACATAAGATTTGACTCACCAGTCACCACTCACCAGTTTGTTACGCTGGAGTCCATTAATTCGTTTTGTTAATCTATCAACTATCATACAGTCCTATGTACATGTACTGTGCACTGTCTTGAAAAGTGATCTATCAATGTTGTCACTTTATAGCCGCAAGCTGCAGGTTTGCATACGTCATCAGTTAAATTGATTCTCCATGTCTTAATTATGTACGATCCATGGGTTTAACATATGACTGATCAGTCTGGTACATACATTGGCTTTCGGTGGAACAACTTGTTCGGTAGTACTATTTTCGCTGATCATTTTCTGTCACATTCGCAGTGAGATCTCGCATTGATCCGCATGTTTCAAACGAAGTTCGGCCTCTCGCTGGTACACACATTGTTCCGTTTGTGTGTATACATATACGTACCTATTTACTCCCGAGCTATTTAACCCAATTCGACCGAGCCATACAACGCACTAAACAACGCATCGGTCTGATGTGGCGAAAACTAACTAATAAAAGCACTCCAGTTTTACAATTAGATAGTAAATCATGAATATATTTTGTTATAGAACAACAGATGTAATTACCATCGAATCAGTTACTAGTTAATGCGTTGGTCAATCCAACTAGTTAATGCGTATTGTAGTTTGTACATGAATATGTTTCTTCTTTATTTTAGTCACATCTTTTTATTGGTAGCCCGGATTTGCAAATGGTTTTCACCAGTAGTTTACTAACGACGAGAGGAATAAAATGATATAAGTCTTGCTATTAAACAATAATTTTAATGACTGGTAAAGTAAATTACTATTTCTATAACATGAAATTACTACACCTACAACTAGAAATTACTACCATACAGTATAATTGAAAAATTCTACACAGATCAACCATTTGGCAGTAAAAGTTCGTAAAAACTATATGTATAAGTTTTGAAAAATTATAAACAAATTACCATACGTAGGGCATGTGAGTTTCTACGGCCCTGCAAAATTTGAAGACCAAACTCACTTTCATTCGAAAGATATGAAAATAACAAATTTACTATTCATCACTAATTTGCGCTTGTTAATTTCATATCTTTCAAATCAGATTGATTTTGATCTTCAAATTTTACAAAGATGTAGAATCTTACCTCCTATACTTATGGTAATTTTTCATGAACAAGAATTTATTTCTGTTTTTCGGCGCTTTAGTAAAATGATTAAAAAATTCTCAAAAGATTAGAGAGGTGAGATTCTACATCCGTGGAAAATTTGAAGACAAAAATCAATCTCATTTGAAAGATATGATTTATCATTTTTATATCTTTCAAATACGACTGAGTTTGGTCTTCAAATTTTCCAGGGTCGTAGAAACTTACATTCCCTATGTATGGTAATTTGTTGTGAATTTTTTAGAACTTGTAAATATAGTCTTTATGAACTTTATTGCCAAATGACTGATCTGTGCAGGATATATCGTAGATATAGTAATTTCATGTTGTGGATGTAGTAATTTCATGTTGTAGATATAATAATTTCTGTTACCAGTCAGCAAAATTACTATTTTAATAGCGAGACCTATATCATTATGTTCCTCTCATCGTTAGTAAGCTACCGGTGAAAATCATTTACAAATCCGAGTTATCAATAAAAAGATATCACTAAAATAAAGAAGAAACAGATTTATGTACAAACTACAAAATACATTAACTAGTTTGGTTGATCACATAACTGATTAGATAGTAATAGTAAAATATATAGAAGAGTAAAATGTAGAAAGCATGATGGTAATTCATTCTCATTCATATACACACGCTGGCCCGTTAGTACCAAGATTATTTCTATTGCAGTAAAGGGTACTGATCGAAATAGGAAAATCACAGATACACTATAGTAAAAATTTACAGCAGGCGTGACAGTAAAATAATTTACACCATAGTAAAATTACTACAACCAATAAAGGTAGTACTTAATTGTTTCGTAACAACGATACTTTTTCAACTTTGCAATTAACCTTTTTTACTATTATGCATTGAGCTTTTTGTACTATACGTGAATCATCGTATAGACGATCGTAAACGTTGCTGTAATAGATGATAAAATCAATTGAGAACCCTTCGTAAAAATTTTAAGCATCTGTTCGTAGTAAAATTCTGCACAGATCAGTCATTTGGCAGTAAACCATATTTATCGTGTAAAGTCTGTGAAAAATATATGTACAAGTTCCGAAAAATTCTCAAAAAATTACCATACGTAGGGGATATGAGTTTCTACAACTCTGTAAAATTTGAAAACCAAACTCACTCGCATATGAAAGATATGAAAAGATTGATTTTGGTCTTTAAATTTTACTGAAATGTAGAATCTCATCTCCCCTACTTATGATAACTTTTTGTGAATTTTTGAAAATATGTTGTCATACGAGTTTACAAACATATTCTTATTACTTGTAGAAATTACTATTATATAGTATAATAGTAAAAGACAATTATTACAAATACAACTAGAAATTACTATCACACGGTACAATAGTAAAATTCAATTACTGATCCTATATAAATTAGTCATTTTGGCAATAAAATTCTATGAAAATTATATGTACAAGTTCTAAAAAATTCTAAAAAATTACCATCTGTAGGGGATGTGAGCTTGACAAGTCAATTTCATATCTTTCAAATACGACCGAGTTTGGTATTCAAATTTTATAGGGCTGTAGGAGCTCACATCCCCTACTTATGGTAATTTTTAAGAATTTTTCACAACTTGTACTTATAGTTTTCATGGACTTTTATTGTCAAATTACTAAAAAAACTATATGTACAAGTTTTAAAAAATTCTCAAAAAATTACCATACATAGGGGATGTGAGGTTCTACAGCCTTGTAAAATTTGAATACCAAACTCAATTGCATTTGAAAGATATGAAATTGGCTCACAATCCCTACGTATGATAATATTTTGAGAATTCTTTAGAAGTACAAGTTCTGATTTTTTAAAAAAAATTACCATAGTTAGGGGATATGAGGTTCTACAACTCTGTAAAATTTTAATATCAAAATCAATCGCATTTGAAAGATATGAGAATGACAAATTTACTATTCATCACTCATTATCGCTTATCAATTTCATATCTTTTAAATATGACTGAGTTTAGTATTCAAATTTTACGGGCTGTACAACCTCACATCCCTACATATGGTAATTTTTTGAGAATTTTTTAGAACTTATATATATATAGTTTTATAGAATTTTACTGTCAAAATGACTGAGGTGTAGTATCAGTGATTGCCTTTTACTATTTTATTCACTAACGTTTACTACCTTGTTTACTGCATTTTACTGTATCGGAACCGTGGCCTACCAACTAATAAATGTGTTCTCTAGTTTGTACGTGAATCTGTTTTTTCTTAGTTTTAGTCATAACTTTCTATTCGCAGCTCCGATTCACGAACGAATTTCAACGATAGATTACTGACGACAAGAGAAACAACATAATATAAGTTTCGGTAATAAACTTCACATAAATTAAATTTTACTGCTAAATGAACATCAATTTATTGTTTATTAGCGAGACTTATATCATTCTGTTCCTCTCGTCGTGAGTAATCTACTGATAAAAACAATTCGTGAATCAAAACTACGAATAAAAAGTTATAGCTAAAATAAAGAACAAACAGATATATGTACAAACTTCGAAACACATTTTTTAGTAGGGTTGACTACGTTAGTGTTTCATAGTAATTTTGTTTTGTTGTCTTATAGTAAAATGTAGTAAATAAGATAGTAATGCATGGTTCCATCAAAACTGAAGTGCATTTATTAGTTGGTCAAAAATGAGATGGCTAGTAAAGTTACGATTTTTCACCGTAGTATAAGATAAGAAGCAGGATAGAAAATCATGCATGTGCGACAGTAGCACACAAAAAAATTACAAGGTAGTAAATTCTACTGTCTGAGTTTGTAAAATTATCAACGACTGTCAGTAAAAAAAGCACAAAAGTGATCGTGGTGTAAAGGGTAAGGTGTCCGGGTCCATCACCACCAGCACATAGTGCAGCGGAGTCCACAGATATAGCCCTATCTTTACTAACATTACACGTATCACTTTGATCAACAGAATATAGCCAGTTTGGCTATATAAGCAGGTATTGATGAATCTTCGCGAGCGATGTGAGACTAATTTCCTACACAGAACAATTAGTTGGTAGTACACCACCCTTATCGTATAATGTCTGTGAAAACAATATGTACAAGTTCTGAAAAATTCTTAAAAATTACCATACGTAGGAGGTGTGAGCTTATATAACCTGTAAAATTTGAAGACCAAACTCACTTCATATCTTTCAAATGAGATTGATTTTGGTCTTCGAATTTTACAAGGACGTAGTATCTCACCTCCTCTACTCATGGTAATTTTTTGAGAATTTTTTAAAAATTTATACATATGTTTTTTATGAATTTTACACGATAGAAGTGATTTCACAGGATATGTTGCCTTTTACCATCCACAAAATAACATGTTACTAACTATTACACAAAATGTTACTAAATTGAAATAAAGTGAACTATCAGAACAAGAATATAGCCTGTTTGTCGGTCCTGTAGTAAAATATTGTGTAATAGCTAGTAAAATGTTATTTTATAGATAGTAAATAGCTTACAACACAGTTCAGTATGATGCTAGCTAGCTTCAGGCTTCAGCAAGTGAAGTTACGACGTAATATATATAACTATATGTACAAGTTCTAAAAAATTCTCAAAAATTACCAAAGGTAGGGGATGTGAGATTTTATAGTCCCGTAAAATTTGAATACCAAACTCAATCGCATTTGAAAGATATGAAAATGACAACTTGTCATTTTCATATCTTTCAAATGCGATTGAGTTTCGTATTCAAATTTTATAGGGTTGTAGAAGCTCACACCCCCTATGTATGGTAATTGTTTGATAATTTTTCAGAACCTGTACATATAGTTTTTATGTACTTTTACTGCTAAAATGACTGATCTGTGTAGTATCAGTAATTGGATTTTACTATTATATTGTATGATAGTAATTTCTAGTTGTATTTGTAGTAATTTCATATTGTAGATATAGTAATTTCTGTTACCAGTCGGTAATATTACTGTTTAATAGGGAGATTTATAACATTATGTTCTTCTCATAGTCAGTAAACTACTGGTGAAAACCATTTACAAATCGAAGTTACCAATAAAATGATATGGTTAAAACAAAGAGAAAACATATTTGTGTATAAACTACAAAACGTATTAACTAGTCGGTTTGACAGCGCAAATAATAAATGGTCCATGCACCCATACACAAGTAATAAATACAGGTAATTCGGCTCGGTCGGACTATGTAAACTGGCCGACGTGTAGAATATACTATTCTACACGCAACTATAGAATAGCACACATATATATATATATGTATGTGTATATATATATATATATATACACACACATACTATTCTATACCTGCGTGTAGAATAGCCTATTATATTCCCCAGCCAGTCAATATATACCGACTGAGCCATGTATCTCGGTACTCAGCACAACGGAACAGCTCCAGACTAAGCCTATCAGTTACGTGGCCAACCAACTAGTAAATGTATTTTCTTGTTTGTATTAGAATCTTTTTTGTTTGATTTAGCTATAAGTTTTTATTGATAGCTCCGACCCATGAACGGTTTTTACTAGTAGCTTACTGACGACTAGAGCAACATAATGATATACGTCCTGCCAATAAATGCCACAAAATGAGATTTTACTGCCAATTTATTGAATGCGTAGTAAGATTTTGATACCGCATAGGCTGTTGAACCATATGACATGATAGTAAAATCTATGTATACAGATAGTAAAATCTGATTCATGCAGCGTTTGTTGGCGGGACTTATATCATTATGTTGCTCTCATCGTCAGTAAGCTACTGGTGAAAACTGTTTGTGAATCAGAGCTGACAATAAAAAGTTACGGCTAAATCAAAGAAAAAAATTTAGTACAAACAAGAAATATATTTACTAGTTGATCAGGCCACGTAAACTAGTAAATGCATATCCTTCTATTTTTCTTTGATTTAGCCGTAACTTTTATTGACAACTCTGATTTATGAATGGTTTTCATAGTAATTTACTGATAACGAAAGCAACATAATGATATAAGTCTCACCAACGAACGTTGTATGAATGAGATTTTACTGCTAATTTACTGAATATGTCGTAAGATTTTACTACCACACAAGTTGTTGAATCTTCTGGTATGACAGTAAAATCTATATATACGGATACTAAAAATTAGTGTGCATTTGGTGTCTATGTAAACTGGTGTACATTTCCATTTGTAAACGGGTGAAAGAGGAGAGGGTTCGGATGCGGTCACTAAAGGAACTACAACTTAAACAGTTTATATAGTCCCAGACAGTCCCATCGAGGTGACATAAGATTTGACTAATTGTCGCCTAGAAGCCACATAAGATTTGACTAACCAGTTTGTTACGCTGGACTCCATTAATCTGTTTTGTTAATCTATCATACTCCTATGTACATGTACTACACTGTCTTGAAAAGTGATATATCAATGTTGTCACTTTATAGCCGCAAGTTTGATTTTTTATGTCTTAATTATGTACGATCCATGGGTTTAACATATGACTGATCAATCAGGTACATACATTGCCTTTCGGTGGAACAACTTGTTCGGGAGTACTACTTTCACTGATCATTTTCTGTCACATTCGCAGTGAGATCTCGCATTGAAGGCCCAATTTTATAGTACCATCGCATGTTTCAAACAAAGTTCGGTCTTTGAAGTACCGAAAATAGCATAAAAGAGGTGAATAATCAATAATAAATTTTTCCCTAATAAATAACCTAAAATCTCACCTCATCAGAGTGAGGAATAAATTTTTTAAAAAAATCTGCTCTGCCGGCACTACCGGATGAACAGTACCTGGTACCACTGCGCTATAGTAGCGTTACTACTGGTGAACAGTAAAACATGACGGTGAATAGGAATATCAGCGCTATTTTAAAACCAAAAATCGGTGTAACTTTTGATCAACTGATCCAAATCTCGTAAAACTTTGCATACACCTTCATATGGATGTTAGGAACCTATTTCGACCTTCAATCGCAAGGATCGACGTCAAAATTCTAACATTTTTCAAATTTAGTGAAGGTTGCACCAAAATCAGGTTAAATGCAAAAACTTTACCCTGTGCTTGCTTATGGGGGTTTTGATGATCGAGATGATCTCCCACATGTCACAGCCGTAAGCAAGAACACCAAAGAACCAGCCCTCAAAAGCTCAAGGACACAATCTACCACGAATCCTTCCTTCTCAACAAAAAAAAACGATTTCTTGAAAAATCTCTTGATGATCACGTGAGAGGTTGCCTAGATGATTGGGATATGATCTACAGAGGATTCATCCATCAATCATTCATCTTTGTCAACACAAGATCAAGAGAGAAAGAAACCAAATAGAGACCAAGAACTCAAGAAAGGAAAGAGTCAAAACAAGAGCAAATCTTGAGCACGAAATTGATTTTCATTTTAGATCAAAAGAGATAATTATAAAGCCTTTCTAAAGAGGGTAAAGCTCCCAAGAAGCACATACACACACAAGAGAACTAATATCTTGTTCTACCACCTTATGCCCTAATCCTTTTCTAGTTTCTTACCTCTCCCTCTACATCTCTCAAGCCCTTATATAGATGAGGCAACCCTAGAAACCCTAGACCTGGACACCAAGTAGACACAACTCATATTTAACATGGGCTAACCCGTTAACCCAACACATAACGGGTTTTACTCACTCACATGCATGCTTTTCAAAGCGGCCTTCTCCATGACGCTCCATGAGCGCGAATTCGCGTCCATGTCCACTTTGACTTGACCTAAACCACTTAGGCTACCGCCACAGTTTTTCCAAACCGCCTCCATCTTCGATAATAGGCAAATTATCAATTTGCCACACAACCGGTCTTTTCCTTCACCTCGAAGCATCGTCCATACTTCGTCACCTTCCATGTGATCCCAATAACTTCCCGCTAAGCCTCTCACGCGTTCGCACTCCCCCAAACCGTCATCGATTGTAAAAAGACCCAAATCACTTGGCGCACCACATGTTCTTCTCCTTTTGACCACAACAGCTCCGTCTCCCTTGACTGTTGCTTGCCATGTCTATCACTAGTGGCTCACGCTTCAGCTCCTTGTATTCCCGGCTTGCAGCAACTCCCCAGCCTTAGTCATCTTCGGCGTCACCCTGACCGTCTGGACCTAACCTCCTAGCCTAGTCCCGATCTCCTCCGCCTCACCATGACCTAGCTCTGAAGTCCTGCAACCAACACAGACAAACAAACATATCACGTAGCATTGTTCACAAATATATACAATAAGCATCACATAATTGAAACCATAATCAACACTTGTTGAAAAAACCGGTACTACCGCTCCCTAGGGCTGGTAGTACCGCCCTGGTACTAACCTGGGGCCGGTAGTACCGCCTTGGCTGAACCCAAAGTGCACGCTCTGAAAAATAACTACTGCCAACTAGAGGCTAGTATTACCCCACCCCGGTACTACCGTTCCCTAAGGCCGGTAGTGCCGCTCTTACTCAACCTAGAGAAACACCTCTCTGTATAATAACTACCGTCATCGTGAGGCCCGTAGTACCGCTGCAGTTAACATCAACTCCAATTGCTTCCAATTCAAAATAAATTCAAATGAAACTCAAATTTGAGCACCACACAGTTAATTATTCATCGTAAACTTTGTTAGACCTCTGTATGGTCTCTCAGCCTCTGGCTGGTATACATGTTGTTCCGTTGAACCCTAGCTAGCTAGCTAGTTACACGTTCAAGGCGATATTAATGACTTTAAATTTGGCTAATAAGATTGTGGCACGTTGTACTCGGATCAATTGATGATATATATACAAGTACAGTGAGGGCGCCACTCCCAATACAATTATGTAAGCATATCCATAGGATGCAAATTAAAGAAGAGAGACATGAGACGTTGCTTAGGCACGAAATCTAATCACTAAGAAACAAGCAAAGTTCATATTGGGGAGTAGAGTAGTGTCCATATCATTAAACTAACTCATTGCACAAAATCCTTATCTCGCTCCCGCCGTCAGCATGCCACGCCGCCTGGTCATGTTGTCACTCGTGCCACCGCCGGGCCGCTCGCACCACCCTCCTCCATGTGCCAAATCTGGGAAGGAAAAGACCATGGGGGAGGGGAGGGGAGGGGAGGAGAAAGAACGTGGGAACGTGCCAAATCTCTAGCTACTGCTGTAAAAGCACCTGATTGTCATGTTTCTCCAATAGTGGTATCTTTCCCACCTATCCATTGAATGATTGTGTGTTGACGACATAGGTATCTTGATAAATGAGCAACCAAGAGGTAATGTATCGAATCTTAGAAAAATCCACAAATAAACTCACGTAATGTGTGAAGATTGTGGAATGGCATTGAGCCATATAATGCAGGTACCACACACATTGGCTCATTTGGCTTGTTAGGCAAATCAACATTCTCATGCCCTTCGGGAAAAAAACATTCTCATGAAAAAGTAATCACCTCAAACTTTGGCTTATATATTTGAAAGGAAAAAACAAATCATTCCATGCTTGTCCAGACATACACATACTGACATACATTTGTCAGATTTTGTCAGTTCAACGCAGTAAGAAGTGAACTCTGACAAAACAAGCTAGGAACATGCCACCTGAACTCTGACAAAACAAGGGACATTCCATTTGCACTCTGCAAAAATCAACCTGGCAGTGTCCCTCTCTGCTTCTCTGGGCAAAAATCTTCAGAAGGCATCTATCTGCAATCCCCTCAAAAGGATGAGCCAACATATAGGCTGCTTTATTGGAACGGTATTCAGATCACCCACAGGCCAAAGCATATAGGCTGTGAGCAGGACCATATCGCAGTCCTGATCTTGGTGTTCGTTTTTGTTCTTTTGCCACTGTAAGCAAGCAAGCAAGCATGCACTACTATGAATGGAATGGACCACATGTGACTCGACATTCGCCATGGTCCAAATCTGACCGAGGCGCAGCCTAAAGGAGATCGATTGGCGTGCATGTTTTCAGGGCATTCTCGTCTGGAATTGATCCGAAGGGTCTGACAGGAAGACTTGCTGTGAGTGTTCTTGCTGTCAGAAAGTGTTACTTCTCGATCTATATTGCAGCTTGCAAGAAAGAATATGTAAGTTCTGAAGCCCTTGTTGTCATATGGTAAAGAACAGCAAATGACCATAATTGTAGTAAGAAAAAATCAGTATCACTGTTCCATTGCTGGTAGATGAGAAAAACTGAAGTAACAATAACCCTGATGCTAATTAGGTCATGGCTTCAGACATCCTTTGGGTGATAAATGAATGTCAGTACTCGGTACATTGTAAATGAGAATGCCATCTTTACAATGCCCTATTGCAAGAAGGCTGCTAGTGAAATAACATTGGAATGATAGGTTGCATGAGCCGCCATTTTCTTTTTTTTGTTCCTCTCTATGGGTATAATAGCATTCTTGAACTAACCAGTGCCTAATATACTTGTAAACAAAGACACGGATGTTGTTACCTTCGTGTGTTTATATAGATAGACATGGGACTCATCTACATTACCAGACAAACGCTTGCAACCATAGTGCTGAAAAATTGTAGTCATATGCCTGACACCCCAACCTTGCAACAAAATTAAGCTAGATCTGATGCACCATCAGTTCTATCAAAACACGTAAGCCTAGTCAGATGCCGATAAGCGACCAAAAACAATTAGACAAGCAAGTACAGTGACATCAAGCACGGACCGCAAAGCCTGAATAGTGTGCAGAAAGGCAAGGGAGCTTTTGTGCTATGTTGCGCTTTAGGCCTCAATGTTTGGCTTTACAGGCTCCCCCCTCTGCCTGCTGCTCCTTCTAAAGCCGAAGAGCAATAGCATATTAGCATGCAAGCAGGAGAGAGATTAGAGGAGGTAGCTAGCTAGGGAATGTTTGGTGAACAAAAAGCTGCAAAAGATGGTCACCCCTATAACTCACAAAAGGGGGCAATACAGATTAGAGAATCTCTCTAGCTCACACCAAAATTTAAGAGGACTGGACATGCTTTCTTTAATTTGGAGCACTTCGAATAGCCCTTGTTATATTTGCGAACTCACACTCCGGAAACTTGTACATGCATGCCTGGTATGCAGGGCTTGATGACATGCACGCGCCAAACGTTTTTTAGCTTCTTCGAGAATAGTGGATTGGTTGTTCACTATATTCAGAACTCCCACACAGAGAAGGTTGCAGTATCGAGTTTGTGCAAAGGAGATGGATATAGAAAACAAAACCATCGGAGCACCATGCATGAACCTAAAAGTGAGAACGAAACAATCAAACAATACGCACTGTACGTTGTTGCAACTTGCAACAGGGCACTATGAGCCTAAAGATAGATGGAACCATGCCCCCTCTAATGTAGAAATAAGAAATTCCCACCCAACTTATACTTGAAATCACAGAACATCGTTACTGAGTTCTTGAATCCTGCAGGATGTAGCAGTACAGATCTTGAATATTTGAAGCAGAAGCACTGCCGCCTAGCTAAGGTGACAAGTTCTTACGGGGACAAAGCTGGCTTGACCGAATATTTTTGGGGCAGGTGAGAGTGGGACAAGGGAGATGCGCGCGCTTGGAGATCATGGGAGTGTGAGGAAGGTCAGCACGGGTTGGCTGCATGGCATACCTAGGCCGCGAGAGTACCTGCTGGCTCGATTCGGTGCCGCTCCTGTGCGCGATCGAGCGCTTCTTTTGTAAACACGTGAAACTTTCTTCTTCTCCTTTTGTACGTTCCAGGCGGCTGCTTGATTCAGTATCTAGCCCGATCACTGGTCCAGAAACTGTTGCAAGTTTTCATGGCACCTTCGTGTTTCTCCTTAAAAAAAAAGTTTCTAGGCCACCTCAAGGATCACTTCGGAAATTTGTCGATATTAGATTGATGGTATGCACGTACATTAATTCGTCAATTTAATGAAGGTACAATTGTACAGGCCACAACAGGTACGTACAAAAGTTTCGGTCAGGACCGGATTTAGCGAGGGATTTGACTATGATTCGAGACGGATCGGATTTGAAGCGTATAATATCCGGCAAATACATGATAAGATCCAAAAAATCGGATATCGGGCAAGCCGCAGCCCATTCATTATATATTTCCCGTGACACCCCGTTTATCTTGATAATTAGTTGATTCTATTGATTCTCAGCATATTCTTTCTATCATATCTATTGGAGTTTGGTTGATATATAACTTGCAATTATGGTTATGTACTCATATGGTTTTATTCAACATATATTACTTTATATAGGCGTGCGTTATCCGTATATCTTTATCCGTTTTCGACCCGAATCCGTTACATATCCGTCCCATGTCTGCATCCCGAATAACCCAGATTTGTATATGTATCAGACTAACCCGTATTCAATTCCGAATCCAAAAAAAATTAGATTGGAATACAAGAAGAACAATATCCACTCGTATCCGATCCATTTTGACCTGAGATGGTGGGGGGAGCGGAGCGACCTCTACCTACCTCATTTCCACAAAGCTACTACACACACGACTCATTTCCTGAATTGATCACTTCTCTAGCCATCTCCTTTCCTTTTTTTTTTTGCAAATTTAGCTCCTTCGAATGGAATTGCAAATCTAGTCCCCTCCCCATCGCGGAAGACACATTCAGCGCTCCCCTACCACGGAAGCGCCTGCCTTGCTCACTGACCGTGGCTACGCCGGCTCCTCTAGCGCTCGCCGGGCATGGCAGCGCCTGCTCCCATGCTTGCTGCCGCACTTGCCAGCTACCGCTTTCCTTGGGCGCGTCAGCGCCGGCTTGCATGCTCCCTAGGCTCGACAGGGAACAGGTGTCGCCTACCGCGCCTTTTGCAGCAGGGGAAGGGGCTAGATTTACATTCCATTAGGTAGAAAGCCAAATTTGTAAAAAAATGAGAGGAAGGGGCAGAAAAGTGATCATTTCGCTAGCAACCTCTAGATTACGAAAATGCCTTTAGAGTTCGCGTAGAATTACACACCAATTGCCACCGAACAAAACCCCTGATCCCACCCCTCCCATCCGCACATCTCCCACCGCTCCTGCACGCCGCCTCACGTTAGCCCTCTCTCTTCTCTTTCGTGCATGGAGGATCCCAAAACCTAGCTGGAGTCCGTGAGCTCCGACCTCACTAGTGGTGCACGATCTCCTCCTCCTTCCTTGGCGGCCCGCGAACTCCTCTCCCTTCCCTGGCGGCACCACAAACTCCCCCTCCCCCCTGTCGGCGCCCGAGCTCGACGACGGTGAGTAGCCCCCGTCCCTTAACCTTTCTCGTGCCCCCACACCCCTTCTGGAAATTTCAAATCTAGACCTACGCTCTGGGCCGCCGATTAGGGATGCTAATGGGTTTGGATCGGTTTAGACTTTTGGATTAAGCCGGTCCAAAACTGTAAATAGATTGGACTCATTTTGGATCCATAGCTATTTGGACCAGATATAGGCTAGATTGGGCCAAGCTTGGACTTTATGTTTTTCTACTAAATCTCTCACCACCAGCTAAATAAACCAATTGATGTTGCATTTAGCACTAATGCTTTCTTTTTTTTTACATACTTCAGCATTATACTTTAAGTTATAACTTTCAACCTTTGTTTCCAGTAAATGAGATATGCAATTATAGACCTAGTTTTATCAATTGAATGTTGCACCATAAACTATCAACTCATTAAACAAACAGTTTGTCTAGATAAAGGCCTAAATCAAGGTTCAGACTTTCATTTGGGCCCAGGCCAGGCTTGAACCTCGTTCTTTTTGGATTAGACTTGATACAGATCTATAAAAAGAATATTATGCTTGGACCAAATCATTGCTAGACTTCGACCCATTAGCATCCTTACCGCCGATGCTGCAGTACGCAACACGAGCGTGGCGTCATGTAGCTTCCGCCTGCAGTGTTGAAGTTCCTTGTAGTTTCTGATTGTGTGATTCTATCTTTGGTTTTCTCCAGATCCACAAACGGAAGAGGAAGATCTTGTAGTCAGCAACTTGATGCTGATCAGCTGATGTGATGCAATCTTCAAGTTCTCTGAGAATCTGAAAGTGTTTCAATAAATTGCTATTGTACCTGTAATGATTGCTTTATACTAGCGAAATTCAGCAACATGGATTCATATTGATGTTCTACTCTATGATTCATGCATGCTGTTCATACTACTTTGCAATTCATGATGTATCAGGTGCTCTCTACTCGGTTGTCATTTTCTAGCGTATAGTGTTATTGATGTATCCTCCATTACCTTCATGAGTAAAAAAAGACCAAGTTGCTGTTTGGGCAATTCTTGTCGGTTGTCACGGACTACCGGTTGTCATTTTACGTGATTAAAATGGGTTTTGATGCCATTCCAAGTCATTTGTTTTTTTATTTTGGAGAACTATGAGACAGGGAACACTAGCCGGCGAATCGAGTTCAAATTGTGTCAAGGATTGGAGGATGATTCATGCGATAAGTCTGCTCTCTGTAGTGTTCATTAGTGGGGCACACTGGTTGTTGCAAAATAATTCAGAAAACTTTTGTTTTGTTTTATCAGACTTGGTAGCGCTGCCTAGTCCGATCCTATATTTTCTTTCTTTTTGTTTGCTTTGTACGAACATGGTCTGTAGCCGTTTTCTGATGCTGTGCAGTAATAAGATTAGCTATGCAATAATATTGTGTTCTGTGTTATTTCTTATCATGTTTGAAGTCCGGTTTTTGTTAGCACTCAATTCGTCTAATTACTTTTAGGAAAAGTGTATATAACACTCCAAACTTTGTTCGAAAGTTCACCTAGTACCTTAAACTATGAAATCAAGCATTTGACATCCGAATTTTGCAATCCGGTTCAAATAATATTCTGACCCACTTTCATATAGTGGTATTGCTTGTATATCGTGATGAGTAGGCGGTTTGCCGCGTAGGATGACACGCTAGAAAATTTAAATGAATAAAAGATGGAGCACACATGGGTTTACACATGGGTTAATCTTCCATCGAAATAGAGAGGGAAAGAGCTACGTGAGCGACAGCCATGGAAGCATGATTAGAAGCTCGGCAGAGGAGAAGCTCATATAGGCCTCATCTATTATTTATCTAACTTTGCTACTTTATCAACTTACATGGTAAAACCACTCACTTATTGTGCTATATGGATAATACCACTATACAAAACCGGGTCAGGTGTTATTTGAGCCGGATTGTAAAGTTCGAGAGGGTCAAATATCTAGTTTCATAGTTCAAAGTGCTAAATGTGCTTTCAACCAAAGTTTGGAATGTTATACGGACTAAAGTCTATTTGAATGTTAGCACTCTTGGTTCCGAGATATTGTAAAGAATTTTCAAAAACATATGTACAAACAGTAGGATTAATATACAAATAGAATTGAAGTGTTAAAATCAGAGATAGTATAATCCTTTGCCTCCAATAATCTCTGTTAGTGTTTTAGGGCCAACCTCCTGACAAAGCTTCTCTCGGCCAGCTGCAGATTCTCATAGAGTAAATCCTCGAAGTAGTAGTAGCAGGATGCCAGGAGCTAAATATTGAGGAGCAGGAGAAGCGTTCACTGTAGTAGCCCTCTTCACATCTCTTTATTGAAACTAAGCCCTCATGTGAAATATTTTTCAAAATGGCTCTCTCCCACCGCAGAAGATCCGAGCGTCGCTGTGCTTGGCTCACGTGGACAACATGGATAGGGCGGCCGGTCAGTGCGGGGCAGGCAGCTAGGGCAACGAAGGCCGCGTGGGAGGCCAGCACGTGGCGTGGGCGACATGCGCGCGAAGCGCGTCGGGCCAATGGCGTGGGTGCGAGGGAGCAGGTGTGGCCTGCGCGCATGTGCACCAAAGCAGGTGGGCCTCGTCATGTTTTCGCGATTGGCCGAGTCCCTTCGCATTCCGTGCTACAGACCGTGGCAGGTGACACGTCCAAGTCTTCCGCGGTGGCGAGGAGGCTATTTTTAGAAAATATTTTACATAGGGGTTAGTTTTGGGAAAAAAAACGTAAAAGGGGTTATAGTGATGGTCAAACAGGTTGCCTGGCACGGCACGGCTCGTTTATACTCAACTAGCAAACGGGTCATGCCATGTCAGCCCACGTACCAAGACCACGGCCCAAGCACGACTCGGGTGGCTCTCGGGCCGTGCTGTGCCAGTACGGGCCCGAACGGACCGAGGCCGGCTCGTTTGGCGTCAAAAATTTTAAAAAATCAAACAAAAAGTTAGAAAAATTGAAAAATCATAAAAGTTTCAAAGAAAGGTAGAAAAATGTTTTAAAAATCTATGTAAATTAAGAAAAGCTATACGGGCCATGACGTATCGGCCCGGAGGGCCAGGGCAACTGGGCCATGCCCACAGTACTGGGCTGCGGGCCGGCCCGTTTGGCCATCTCTGAGCCTACTCCAGTGAATGCTTCGGAGCAGCTCTGCCGAACCGGCCGGTCCGCATCCGGAGTGGGCCTGGTACAGGTACACTCTCCCCTCTCCTCCCCCTTGACTGCCCTTTCCTCCCAAAATCTCTCCCACCCAGCCACCATGAAAGCCCGCATCGCGCACCGGATTGCCCCACCTTCAGGTGCATCAGCTCCGTTCCGGTGACTTCCTTCCCTTAGGTGCCGGGGGCGAAAGGCGCCTCGTTGCGAGATCCAGACGCGAGATGGAGCCATGGAGGTCTCCTCGTCGCCGAGCTTCGTCCAGCCTTCCAGATCGGAGCGACACGAGGAGATCCTTGATGCTCCAAGGCGAGTCAGAGGCCTCCTCCGCCTCCCATCCTGCGGCCAGGCCTCGTGCTCTCTTCCGTTCTAGGTTCGCGTGTCTCTCTCACTCCATGGCTCCATCCACGGGCAATCCCTATTCCCAAATCTTACCTGGGCCCGGATTGGGCCTTTGTTTCGGACCAATTCAATTGTTCCTCTCTCTCTCTCTCTCTCTCTTCGAATTTGACCGCCTGGACAGCACAGAGCGCCTTCTCCCCTGTTAAAAATCACGTTTTTCTTCTGTCGTTCCTCGCTTGAGAAACGAAAATTTTACAGAACTTGTATTGGACGGCGTTGAATGCGAACTTGTGGCTTACTGCCTTGTATAGTACCTTGCTACGTCTGAGTACTAGTGACCTCTGACTCGATTATTGCACCGTGTTTCATTGTTTCATGTAATACACTAACCGTCATATAAACAGCCTCCGTATATAATCCGATCCACACGCCTCTCTCCTCTTGCGCTTCTTTCTTGGCAATTCCATCCTTTTGCTGCGTTTCGTTTTGTGATTCTCTTTTGCTGTCCTCTTATTTTATACTAATCTTGGCAATGTAGACTATAAGGGTTTGCTCTTTCCCCCACTACAGAAATCAAACCTATGCATGATTTATTCCTTGAATGGACAACTACATTGTTTATTTCTTGAATTGGCAACTAATTCGTTTTTGTTCTGTGATTTTTGCTGTCCTTTGAATTTATGTAAATTCTTGACAACACAGACTAAGAGTTATGTTCTTTGTTTTGATTCAACAACATCATTTTCTTGTAATACTCTGTTTTTAGTCATCTTGCTAAATTTTCAAGTTTTTGTCGGTTTCCGGAGCTTTCTAAATTTCTGAGAATTTGTTTGCTTTCTTTCTTGATTTTTTCTTTGAACCTTTTTCTTACCCCTTTATTTTGTATCCTGAAATCTTGTTTGCTTTCTTGGTTGCTATTTTGGTTATTTGAACCTTTCATTAACCCCTTCATATGAAACCATTTCTTTAATCTCGGATTTTATCTTTGAAATAGATAACACTATTTTCGATTTTAGGTTTTCTTTTGTTCAACAATGGGACTATAAGCTAGTTATCAGTTTTCTGAAGTTGCAATCCAGATTTGTCCACATTCTTTCATGGCTTACATTACGGTTCAAAGTGGAAATAAAATTTACTTGTCCTGATTGAATTGTATAACGGGTACACATTTAACTTCTAAATGAATTCTTTGCTACTTAGGACCTCGTATGGGACATTCTGCTTGTTGTTACTTTGCTCTCCCTCCTGTCAAAAATTCTTGTCACCTAGATTGATCACATGAAAATGTAGAGTAGATTCATCATAAACAATACATTTTTGTAAAAAAATTTACAAATATATTGTGATAATAAGTAATGGTTAAAGTTGTATATTCATCTTGTGTGGTTTGATATATAGCTATTCTGTTTAGTTGCTATGTTCTCTAAGTATTTGTTTAACATAAATTTCGACCTTGTTTAATTTCCTAATGAAGCTGAACTGAAATAGAAGAGTTTGAAATCTTTTGCTGTCGAACAGTTATTAGTTGCAGTGTTGAATTTAGTTCTACGTGGAATTGATTTTGAACATGGTATTGTAAACCTGCATGATTGGAATAGTTCTCTTGACATCTTATGTATTTTTAAAAAATTGGGTTTTGTTGTACTCCATAGAGGCGTGGTTGGAAACTTGATTCTCCAGCTTTATGTTTTCAACTCTCAGACCCCAGCATGACCTACCTCCTGCTAAGCCGGTACTTTTTATATTATCATTATCCTTATATTTATCACTATTTGAAGTTGTTCGCTGTGCTAATGCTATGTCTGTCATTTACTTATTTTTTCCAAACTGTTAGTGATCTTTCAAGGGTAGTGTTAAAGTTGGAGAGTCTGGAGAACAACCCACTAATCAGCCCAATCCAACTGAGGAGTTACCTGCATATCCAATTGAAGATCCTAATGAAACAGTAATATCGTTTTTTTTAAACCCCAAGTGTATTAGAAATGTGGAATTATGTGCTTTACTTTATAGCTTTAAAATTTCTGGGTTGTATATTTGTATTTTTTTCAACGTCTGTTCATACAATCTGAAAATGAATGGTAGGATGAGTTGGTGATTTTTGTTATTGTCTATATATGTTCTTTGTTTCTTACCTTCTTAATCATTTAGTAATTATATAGTCACCATTCTCTGTAGTTAATTGATCATATGCTCTTGGAAGGTATGTGGTGTGGGTGAGGATGCTTTCTACCAGCAAGAGGTGATGGCTGCTGATATGACGCTGTTGAAACTTAATGAGCGGTTGAGGAATGAAGCATCTGCACTAACTAGTCAGAAGCTGCGTCATAGTATTGCTTATCAAGAGAGTTGAAGGAGCGGTACATTCACAAGATTGAGGAGGCTATAAATTAACATGCAAGCTGATTTAGGTGAGTTACCTAGGATTGGAAAGCCTAAGATTGGATGAGCTGTTTATGATAGGATGCTCTGATAGTTCATACTTTGCATCACAATTAGTCATGTGCCATTTGTCATGCAATGCTAGTAGCTAATTGCATAGGTTTCACACATATCCTCCCATAGTTTTCAAGTTCGTTAATATTATGGTATATTTTGTGTTAAATTTTCTGAATTTCATGCAATGAATAGTCTAGATTTCTGTATTAGTATATTTGTTTCTCACTAAAGTGATGATCTAGCAATAGAGCAATTAAACATCAATAGTATTTTTTAATAATTTTCTCCAGAAGATAGAAATGATCCCCTCAAAATATAAAGTGTCCCAAGCTCCCAGCTGTGGTAGAAATATCCTTGAAAATGATCATTTTTTAATCAGACAGAAATTATATTTGGTTTTTAATAGCCCTCCTTTATTCATAAGCTTGTAGACCTGTCCCTGTTTTTTTTTAAAAAACAAACAGGCAGGAGAGCTGCCCATTAAATTGATAAAGCAGAAGCAAAACAGAGTTCTAACCCCAATGGTTTAACAAAATAGTAGTTAAAAAGCACGAGTGGCCCAAAAAGGCCGAAAGGGTACAGATTAGATAACATGCCCGGGATAATTTGTGCTAACTGCTTCGCTCCGGCTACGGACCTCTCCCTGATTTACCTAGATATTTGTCCTTATCTCCTATGTTTGTACCTAATAATGTTGCTTATGCTTGCTAATCTTTTTATCACATTAAATATTTGGTAGGGAATGTGAGGCAAGCAAAACTGCTTTTATGAGTTTGGTGTGTCATTTTTCAACTATGCCTCCCGGTTACTGCTTAGTTAATTATTTATGTCATGCGTTACAGCATTAGTATGCCCAAATATCACATATGATAATTTCCCGGTGACGACGGTTCTTGCCAAATGTGGTTGTCTGTAGGTTGTGTCACAAACTTATGTTAATACTCTTCTTTTTTATGATGAAACTATTTTACAGCAATATCAATCTTGACATTTTGGTATAATAGTATTATGATTCAATTATGTCGTAGTGTTGAGTTAGTTTATAATGTCTGTCATATGCTGCAGGTGTTGTAAATTGGTAGATGACGAGCTGGCAATGGATCTGTAAAACATTAAGAGTGGTGACCTTCCACTGCTGATGCCTGCTATTGCCCATAATTTTACCCGTGCTCTTTGTTAGATACTGATGCCTTGCCCTTCATTAGTATGTAAGAGAAGTTTTGCACCCAGACTGTTGATGCCTGCTATTGCTGTTTGTAACTATTTGCACGTAGCCATGTAATACTTTAGAAGTTCACATCTCGGGTATTGGCGCTCTTTTTAGTGACTAAGCACTTATGTTGATTCCTCTGTGAAGTTAAAATCATAGTGAGTGAGTTTTCAGGGTATGTCGGCATTGGCAATCTTGTCGCCATTTGCTTTTTTTTTTATGTGGATATTGGTTTTGCCGAATGCTGATACAACTAGTTGACATGATGAGATGGCTTAAATCTTTCAATATGTTCTCATGGTAATTAAGTTTGCTCCGTGCGAGTTGAATGCGGTAGGGGTCTGTCTTGAGCCTGTGGAGTGTTGATTAGCTCAGTGTTTGTGGTTTGTATTGGTAATTTTCTATGCTGGAAAGCTTTGTTATTTTTTCTACTGGTAATCCGAATATGGTCCCGACCGACGTACGTACGTCCAATCCCGGAGATATTTGTATCCGCGTAAGGATGGAGATACATGTGTTTGCCGGCCACTTGACGAAAGTAGAAGCTACGTATGCATCATGCATGGCATGAGAGGTAAATTAGTCCGGCCCAAAGCTCTACGTCCGCCCCATGTGAGGTAAGTTAATCCGGCCAAATGTTCTTCCAGGCAAGTCTCATGTCGCACCAGAAAATCCAATCAATTCGATCTGGACACGGGACGATCAAACCGCACGAGAGCTAAACAGGAACAGCTAGCTAGCTGCCATGGGAGCGGAACGGATCGTTCGTATATACGTTCTAGCTGCGATGATACATATGTAGCATCGATCACCTACCTATACGTTGCCATGGGAGCAAGACCATCCTAGGTTAGTTGGCTGATTCATCTCATGACAAGAGTGTTGCTGATCAGTAAACTCTAGGGACTTACACACGCCGTACATAATGCTTCCCGATGAAGAGGGCGCATGGCCTTTTCAAGTCCATGCATGCTGTGTCGGTCGTCGACCCAGGGAGGGGTCATGTCGTAATATCGCTTGCTCCTATGCCACAGCGTGAATATGTAGTGTTTTGTGTCCTATATATCTTTTGTCTACGTACAGCTTGTCCGTGCAAAGAAGAGACAAACTAATCGCCGGACATGGCATGTGCCTGATCGCGCCGTAAACAACCGGTATTCAATTCGATCTCCATGCCGATCGAAGCGCTAAGCCCCACCCGGCCATGTTCCCTCTATTTCAAGGCCCGCCAACCTCTGCGTGCGTACATTGATATATACGGTATAATTCCTATCGCACTGTTCTTAATTTCACCGTCTCCGTCTCCCCGAAACCGGCGACGCTGCGGCGGCGAGCACGTTTCGCGCGCGGACGGCGACTCGATCACGTCTTGATATACATGCACCAGTACGTAGGACCTCGTCGGCTGGGTGAGAATCGAATATCCAGTGAACCGGTTAAACAGTTAAGAGTTTGTACCCTACACGATTTAGTATTATTCTTTTCGTGGATGCATGGCATGGAGTGGGGGAAAAAATTCCCGGTCAGTTTGTGAATCGGCAAAAAGAAAAACAACTGAATTTGACTTCAAGCTGGTTACTGAATATTTTCGGCCAGTTGCTAGAAATCTATTAATATGGAAACCTCTACTTTTTTTTCTCATTTTCTAATTATTAACGACGTGATTTCCAGCATTTCTTCTCCACTAATTAACACGGTGTTTCCAATTCTCATACAGTCACACACATCGGAGTGTAACCAAATTGGATCGGAGCTGGCTTTCTGTTTCATTTTGTGTCGTCTTCTTCTCCTTAGCACGGAATTAACTTTTAGTGTCCGGACAAATTGATCGTTTATTCCTTTGTTGAACATACATACGACCGGATCAATTGCTGTAGCAGCAGTTCTGGAATGAGTTGCATGTGGGGAACATTAATCTGGACAAAGTTCCAGCGAATCTGATCGTGCATACATTGTTAAAGAAAAGGCAAACCGATCTGGGCGAACTTCAGAGATTAAGCATGATTGTGATATGCAGTTTTTTGCTTTCTTTATTTTAATTAGTGAAGACTTAAAAGAATCTCTTAGTGCATTCGTGTTAAAATTTTATACAATGTATTCTAGCGTTTTAACACTTCTATGTGTAGTGCTTCTATTGATAGTGGTCGAGTAGTGGATGGTTCAATTAGACCCTATTTCTGTTTTAAATTTTGTGTTCTTCACTTTTGGAGAAGAGCATTGAAACAACTCCATAATTCTGTTGCTTGTATACATTTTCAAGAATTTTTTGCCTATTAATCATTCTCATATTTGGTAATAAGAATTCATATCTTCATGTTAGTTTTGCTATCCATTTGTCAGTGATTTCTAATTACTTATTACATGATTTACCCTTTATGGATTATAAAAGGTAGCAAACTTGTAATTATGATTTTTCATAGTTCTACTTTTTTGTAACATTTATATGACATAATTATATTTTATTTTGTACTTTTTGGCAATTTTTTTGCTTTATGTTTTCTATTTCACTAATTTCCCTACTTTTAGTTTCAAATAGCATAGTGGCCCGCGGAATTGCGCGGATAGTTTAAGACAACTATTTAGTTTGTTCATATAAAACATTATAATATGATTGAAAAGGTTCAATAGTTATATATTAATAATGTACTGCCTCCAATTACAATTAAGTGTTATTTTAGACAAATAATTTTGACCACCAATTTATGTTGTGATATATTTGTATTACTCATATTATTTTCATATGTTTGGCATAAAGTTTCATAAAGATATTGTTGATGAAAGCTAAAATAATTTGGCTGCACACATTCTAGGACGACACTTATTTTTACCAGGGGCATTATATAGTTGTGGAATTATTAAGTTGTAAAAATATATGATAAATCTACACTATTATAATATATATATATATATATATATATATTCTGATGATAATTGTGCAAATATTGTCTCTGTCTCTTTTTTCTTTCGTCTTTTGTTTGTATGCAAGACATTGCAGAAGAATTCTTATCTCTTTTTTATTGGATTAATTTATTTTCTCGGATTGGCTTATGATTACCCCTCCTGAGTGGAGATTGATCTCTAATAAATTCCAACGGTTATAGTTTAGTCATAATTAGGGTTTAGAATTAAGGGCTAGATGTGTTTTTAGAATCTCTAGCATATTTCTCTTTTTCCTTAGCAGCCGTAAATCACCCATCATCAGCTTTTATTATATATAAAATAAATACTTCATTTTTATATTCTACATTAATGTGTATTTATCAGATTTTTCTAGGGTCTCCTTTGGTCCTTCACAATTTCACATATGTTTTTTGGTCTTAACTTTGTATAGACGAAATAGGATCTAATGCTTATTACTTCAATTCATATGCGATACAGCTATCAGTTATGCATAAATGTTGCAGCACAGTGTATATATACTGTACTCCGATATTTTGCAATAACTGCAACAAAATTTTTGTTGAACTACTGAGTGTTTCAAATTAATGGACTGTTGCAACAAGCATCCTATACCTAAAAACACACGCCGGATTTATAGCATTTCATTTTTATATTTGCTCTTTGACAGCGCAGTAAGAGATGGGATTATAGACGTGTAGGACTCGCGCGCGATGGCAATTACTAGATGCGTGAAAGAAACCCAATGATGAAGTCATGCCTCACTGTCGAATATCCCTCCTTTCTTTGTCGGTGATGTAATTGAGACAATTGGTTAGTGGTGGATAGTGTAGGCCAGCGGCCATGCCCTCAAATCCAACATATATTTGCTTCAAGATTATTTCTCATGACTTCTCTTTTAGAACAAAGAAGCATCTTCAAGCAAAATGCCCGGCATTTCCTTGAAGCAAGAAAAGGAGCGAGCGAGAGTACTGGATTAATCTTTTTTCCAATTCGATCATATCGTGATGGATGGATGATCAGTGGGTTGGGTTGTCCCTGAATGCAAGGATAGCTTGCAGAACGTGAACGGATCAGCCTCGTCGTCCTCGCGCGCACGTCCAGCCATAGCGTATAGCTAGCACTAGCAGTCAATGCGAAGCGAAGACAAGGTGATCATCGATCATTACATGTGATGTGTCCGATCCGATCGTGGTATCAGCAGCCAGATCTCCAGCTCTCTACAGCTTTCAATTCCTGTCAGCTTTCGAGTCTCTGCAACCAGCTGTTCCCGCTACTGGTTCAAGGACCCCTGCTATAAACACTGCTCACTGTGCTCAGTACTGTTCACACACACTTCGCCCGGTCCAAGAGCAGAGAGAGCTTCTCGACCTATCACAATGGCGACCTCGCTTCGCCATCGTGTGGTCTTGGTGTCTCTCTTGTGCGTCGTTTCTGTCTCATGCTCTTCTGCGCCCGCCGGCGACTCGGGACGCGGCCCGATCACCACCAATGGCCGGAACTACACCAAGGTGTGCGACCCGGCCCGGTTTGCGGCCGTGGGTCTTGACATGGCGGGTTTCCGGTACTGCGACGCCTCGCTGCCCTACGTCGACCGGGTGCGGGACCTCGTCGGTCGGCTGACGCTGGAGGAGAAGGTACGCAACCTCGGCGACCGCTCGGAGGGCGCGCCGCGCGTTGGCTTGCCGCGGTACCTGTGGTGGGGGGAGGCCCTGCACGGCGTGTCGGACGTCGGCCCGGGGGGCACGTGGTTCGGCGACGTGGTGCCGGGCGCCACCAGCTTCCCGCTCGTCATCAACAGCGCCGCGGCGCTCAACGAGACGCTGTGGCGGGCCATCGGCGGCGTTGTGTCCACCGAGATCAGGGCCATGTACAACCTGGGCCACGCCGAGCTCACGTACTGGAGCCCCAACATCAACGTCGTGCGCGACCCGAGGTGGGGCCGCGCCAGCGAGACACCGGGCGAGGACCCCTTCGTAGTCGGCCGGTACGCGGTCAGCTTCGTCCGCGGAATGCAGGACATCGACGGCAGCGACGCCGCCGCCGCAGCCGCCGCCGACCCCTTCTCCAGGCCCATCAAGGTCTCCAGCTGCTGCAAGCACTATGCCGCCTACGACGTCGATGCGTGGTTCGGCGCCGACCGCCTCACGTTCGATGCGCAGGTCCAGGAGCGCGACATGATCGAGACGTTCGTGCGGCCGTTCGAGATGTGCGTCAGGGACGGCGACGCGAGCTGCGTCATGTGCTCCTACAACCGCATCAACGGCATTCCTGCCTGCGCGGACGCGCGGCTCCTGTCGGAGACCATCCGCGGCGAGTGGCAGCTCCACGGGTACATCGTCTCCGACTGTGACTCGGTCCGCGTCATGGTCAGGGACGCCAAGTGGCTCGGGTACACCGGCGTGGAAGCGAGTGCGGCGGCGATGAAGGCCGGGCTTGATCTCGACTGCGGCATGTTCTGGGAGGGCGTGCGGGACTTCTACACCACCTACGGCCTCGACGCCGTGCGTCAAGGGAAGCTGCAGGAGGCCGAAGTGGACAACGCACTGAGCAACCTCTACCTGACCCTGATGAGGCTCGGCTTCTTCGACGGCATGCCGGTGTTTGAGTCCCTCGGCATGAACAACATCTGCACAAAGGAGCACAAGGAGCTGGCCGCCGATGCCGCAAGGCAGGGAATGGTGCTCCTCAAGAACGACGGCGGCCGGCTCCCGTTGCACGCCAAGAAGGTTAATTCGGTGTCATTGGTTGGCCTGTTGGAACACATCAATGCTACGGATGTCATGCTTGGAGACTACAGAGGTAACTTTTTTTGACGAATCATCTGTACATAACTGTTCACTGTCCGACAATGGCTCAAGTTTCTTACTGCAAACCTGCAATTACTGTTGTTATAGTCGCGTAATATTCTTGGTTTCTACCCAGGCAAACCTTGCAGAGTTGTGACACCATACGATGCTATAACGAAGGTTGTCAATGCTACATTCGTGCACGCATGTGACAACGGGGCGTGCGACACGGCTGAAGGGCTGGGCAGAGCGGCCATGACCGTGAAGTCGGTCGACGCGACCATCGTCATTGCCGGTCTGAACATGAGCGTGGAGAGGGAGAGCAATGACAGGGAAGATCTCCTCCTACCGTGGAACCAGACCAACTGGATCAATGCGGTCGCTGAGGCCTCTCCGGATCCAATCATCCTGGTGATCATGTCAGCCGGGGGCGTCGACGTCTCCTTTGCGCAGAACAACTCGAAGATTGGCTCCATCGTGTGGGCTGGATACCCTGGTGAGGAAGGTGGAACTGCAATTGCCGATGTTCTTTTCGGAAAATACAATCCAGGTAATCATACCGTAAAAAGTATTCTTATGTCGTGAATTAAATGCAGGTTACTTACTACATCTACATGACTAAATCATTTCTCAACCATTTTTTGGATGACCAAATTGTCAGGAGGAAGGCTGCCACTAACCTGGTACAAGAACGATTACGTCAGTCAGATTCCGATGACGTCCATGGCGCTGCGCCCCGTCGCCGACAAGGGGTACCCCGGCCGGACCTACAAGTTCTACGGTGGTCCGGCCGTGCTGTACCCGTTCGGCCACGGCCTCAGCTATACCAACTTCACCTACGCGTCCGGCACCACCGGCGCTTCAGTCACGGTCCGGATCAGCGCCTGGGAGTACTGCAAGCAACTCACCTACAAGCCGGGGGTGGCCTCGCCGGCCTGCCCGGCCGTCAACGTCGCCAGTCACAGGTGCCAAGAGGAGGTAAGCTTCAACCTGACGGTGATTAACAGCGGCGGGAGGGACGGTAGCCACGCCATGACGGTCTACACCGTGCCGCCGTCCGAGGTGGACGACGCGCCGCTGAAGCAGCTGGTGGCGTTCCGGAGGGTGTTCGTGCCCGCGGGGGCCGCCGTCGAAGTGCCGTTTACGCTCAACGTGTGCAAGGCGTTCGCGATCGTCGAGGAGACGGCGTACACCGTCGTGCCGTCGGGCGTCAGCAGGGTCCTGGTCGGAGACGACGTGCTGTCCTTGACTTTCCCGGTGAAGATCGAGTTGACAGCGTAGATTAATTATTCTTTTCAAGTGTAGGGGTTCATCGATTCTTATTGAGTGTAATAATGATTTAGATACTGTTTGAAAATTAACAATGGCATGATATTAATTTAATTCCATAGTTACGCAATAAAAATATAAAGTAAACATTGTGTCTACAATATGATAACTAGCCGCCAGCAGATATTCAAAGAATACAAAACATGCTAGCAACGAAAGCACACCTACACATGCCAGATAGCCCAACTGATACAAAAATGTAAACAACACTATCATAGCATCATGTATTCTCATTAGATTTAATCACAATAAAAAGATTGTTTGGATCAACAACAAGTTAGTATGACACACTTACAGCTGGCTTGATGAAGAAAAAAAAGTTGCGTAGAAGCGATGCGACGATAGAAGGTGAAGATGAGCAGTCGTGCGGTACATCGCTCCTAGAAACCTGATCGCGGTCTCCCGTGTGCATCGTCAAGTGGCTGGCGTCGGATTGGAGACACTGCTCTCCCTCACGCCCGTTGCACGACAAGCGAAGGAATGGAACGACTCGGGTGGCAGCAAGTACCGAAGGAAGCAGAGAGCACCAGCGGAAGACGAGACGAGATCGTTTTTGTTTGTCGCTGTCTTTCATGTATATGGACATCCCCCATACGAAGGCACGCCCCATGAAACCTCTTGCAAAACCTCAGCGCTACAAAAAATCGAACTGCTCCGATTCCAGGAGCTGCCTCTGGAACCTCGCATCGCGGGCGAACAGACTAATTGCATGAGAACATGCGACTCGCTTAGTCCATGGTACCACGTCAGCAATCGATGTATAAGATGATGTGGCATAGTTGGTACACATAGCAAAATGTTAAGTATACTTAGCATGTCTTAGTCGCGCGTCATCTCAAATCACAAGATATACGCACACGCGTTCGTGTATATAGTCTAATATAGCCAACCATGTGTACATGAGAACAGACTAATTGCATGAGAACATGCGACTCGCTTAGTCCATGTGTACTTCTAACTTTGCCACCAACTCATACCAGAGTTCATATAAGAACTCCCCTTATATGTTAGTTTCCCTCCACCTAGCTAAGCAATATGAGACTAAAGTCCTATATCCTTAACTCAACACCCCTTTAATTTCTTCCGTTGAATTAATTCCAACAGATATAGCAAGCAAAATTCGAAGCAAGTGTAATTATTTTACACCAGGCTGTACAAATGCAGAAGTAGATCGCATCATTGAAAGTTACTTGGGTGAGAAATTTTACTGTTTGTGAATTGTGATGTGTTACTGGCTGCGACAGTCTGTTCTTGGAGACTTGGACAAGGTAATTAGGCACAGATGGTTAATTTGTGATGTGCTTCCAATAAACTTTTCCGCTGGCTCACGTGATAATCGATCGGGAATAATTTGGCAACATGCAACCTCGATTGCTGTGCTGCCAATTCGATCTCGAAGACTTGAACTCTCAATTCTGCACTAATCGGAGCTGATGGCGACTTTTTCTTTCTTTTTTTTCATGTTTGGCCCAGCCATCATGGCTCCTCGCCTCCTGGGGCAGGCTAGGGGAGAAATGTACCTTGCCATTTTTTCATCAAGGAAAAGACCACCCCCTAAAAAGCGAAATGAATCCTCTGCAGTAGAATTAATAAGGGGTAATTCCTAACGAGTGGAGCTGCGCGCTACACCACACCGGACGAACCACGAGGATTTTTATTGCAAAAGGGTTTTGGAGCTGTAAGTGAATACGCAAAACTAAGGGGTTTTCTTGCAAAAGAGCCGATGGAGGACCTAAACGTAATTTCTGGAGCCATAAGCGATTTTGTGGAACCACGAGTTTTTTTTTGCAAAAGAACAGTGAGGGGGGACTTGAACGTAATTTTGAATTTCGTAGGGGACTTTTCTACAAATCGGCTGATGTGGCGCTCCCAGGACGTGTAGATTCTTCCAACTTTAGATAAGTACTAGCAACCTGTACGCGGTGTGCCACGCCGCGGGCGTTGTTTTTTACACGAGAAATATGGTTTTTTTTTTCGAAAAAAATGCTTAAACGTAATGGTAAAGAAAACGAGAAAAAATGTATGTTTTTTTTTTGCGAAGAAGGATCCGAATGGGTTTTTTCCCCGCGAAAAAGGACCTAAACGTAATTTTGGTTTTACAGAGAAGGACCCGAGCGCAAGCCTTAAAAACGCATAAAGGACCAAAGTGTAATATATATTCTTTTTTCTGGAAAAAGGACCTATCTGTATTTTTTTCCGAACAAGGACCCGTTTGAATTTTTTTTTCTTAAAAAGGACCTATCCGTAAATAAAAAAAGGACCTGTCCGTAATTTTTTTTCGGCTCAGCTCGCGACTCGAGCCGGGTCGGCTCCAGCGACACGCGGACAGCGTCCCCTTCCAGGAAACCTCCGGTCTTTATTATACGGAGTAAGAGATACATCACTGAAAATTTTCAAAATTACTGTTTGTGCTCATACGTCGGTGAATGAAGGATACGAGAGGTGCTTATGTGAACTTTTTTTAAAAGTTGTATAAATATTAAAGCATAAATGAAGGATATATATTGATTATTTATCCTTTCGCTTGTTTTAAGATTTATACAACTTGTATTAGGAGAAAATACATAGAAGCACTATTCGACACAATAATATAAGGAATGATGCAAAATTTCGATAGCAAATAAAGAATTACCACAACTATTAATGCATAACTACTGCATGTGTTCTAATCCATTGGATCCAAAAGCAAAGCTTCAGATCATTGTCAAGAGAAAACAGAAATTTCTCCCGCTTATCATTTTGTGATGTGCAATTGAAGCACTTAATCTGGAACCTTCTTCACTTGATCAAGCGGCGGGGAATCTGTGCATCACTCTCTCTGCAGTAATAGCTCATAAGCTTAGGGTGTGTTTGGTTATTTGTACCAAATAGTATATGTATGAGATGGTTAAAAAAAATACTATCTATGTGTTTGATTGCTTAAATAGAACCATCACATCCTGGATGGTGAGATACAAATTTAAGGAATATTCTATATAGATATTGAACCATTCTATTAACCCAAAACAATGAAACCAAATGGTATAGGACCATATCCTATCCCATTCAATCTCATCTCACTAACCAAACATAACCTTATGGTCGAGTTGCATGCATGAGTGTTTAGATGTTCAGGCCATGCGGCGGCATATTAATGTTCCCGTCAACGAGTTCTGATCTAGTTAACTGTGAAAGTGACCAAACGTGAAAACGGCTACAAGTTTAAGAAGCCAAGAAAATACTTTTAAAAGTTTAGAGAGCTCGGTGATGCGGCCTTGCAAATTTAGGAAGCTGATCTAATGTAATTCTCTTTAAGAGAGTGAGTGCAACTTAACAAAGAAATATCGTAAAAATGTTAATTACACATTCAGAATGTGCCTGATCCGACTAAGAAAAAGGAGAAGAAGAATGTATATGGTCAAACGCATGTCTTAGTGCGTAGTAGACATGTAATTTCAACCTCATTAAGGTTATATAGAATCCCTCGAAGAAAGGATTATATAGAATATGACATTAAAGCAACTACCCAGCAACGCACAGGATGATAGGAGTAATCTAGTTACCTCATGCTCCACACCCCTGATCCTGTCATCAATGTACTAGTACAGCTTACTCCTTTCAATATTCTTTAATCTATATCCCTTTATAATGCACCTAAACATTCTTTTCTACATCCACCCTAAATAATGCACCCCACTAGAGATGGCATAACATTCATACACCCAGCGAAATGTCCCCAAAAACTCGCCTCCATCAAAATTAACCTCTCAGATCTTTCCTCAGCTTTACTCACCCACATCCGATGGCCATTGTTTAATGTGTCTAACTCATCCCTGTGGCCCACAACAGATCTCTCCCCACCTTCAGCATCATCTCAAGGAAAAGGAAATAAATATCCTGAAATTAAGGAAAAGAAAACAAACGTTCTAAAAAAGGAAAAGACCATATATTACGTGCTGGGAAAAGGAAACCGGAAGACAGGCACTATACTAGTTAGTAGTAGTTACAACGATCGCCTGGATATATCCAGCGGTTCGTGCAAGTTCATACTACTAAACATCATTGAGCTGGTATTAACGATGAGGGGGGTTAATGACCAGCCACTGGAGATAAATATGATCTCGCCAACATAGCATGATCTTCGCGTGAATTAATACTACTCTGTGAAATGACAATCCTAGCTAGTATACTTTCTTTTCTTTTTGAACTCTACAACCGTATACTAGTACTACACCCTCTCTATCTATATAGTATACATCAACATGTTCTCTACTCGCTCGTACCCCAGCACCCCTCTCTGAAGAACATATTGTGTGCTGCCAGATTGGTAACCACAAGTTTACAAGAATTTTAAACCTTGAAGAGGGATAGAGAAGGGGGGTAGTAGTAGATTAGCGCCACCGTCGCGGCGGACACGGAGCAGAAGCTCTCCGCGTGGAAGCCCGGGTTTGACCAGTGGCGTAGGCAAGAAGGGGGTTAAAACACCGGATCTGATCGCTGTCTCCCTCGTACCCCTTTAGCTTTATATTCCTTTTTTATAGTCTTTAAGGCTTCACATCTTCAGTCCGTTATGAACGTAAGGAAGCACAATAATACTGTAGTTTCTATAGTAAACTAAGGCATATGCTCATATATTTATCTATACCCTTTTATAATGCACCTAAGCAATTTTTCTTACGTCCACCCTAAATAATGCACCTCATTAGAGATGGTCCAATGTTCGTGCACCCAGCAAAACGTCTCGAAACTTGCATTCATCAAAATGACCGTCTCAGATCTTTCCTCAGTTTTACTCACTCACATCCGATAGCCATTATTTAGTGTGTCTAATCATCCCTGTGGCCCACAACAGACCTCCCCCACCTATATATTTGGAAGGAGAGCGAATCAAACAAGAAATAAATAAGGAGAATCCGCATGCAAGGAAACCAGACTTGAATTTTTTACTTGTCAAAATTGTACGTTCTACATATTTGGAAGGAGGGTGAATCAAACAAGGAAATAAACTGGGAGGATCCACATGCAAAGAAACAAAACTTGAATTTTTTATTGTCCTAGCATTGTGATCGTATTTTTTTCCGAATATGACCTTTCTCGAGACTTTTTTACGGATCTAGCCCTATAGAGCCTAATTTCAGCGCACGGAGAGCGTTGAATTTTTGTTTTTATTTTTTATCTAAGGAACCAACGTCTGTGAGTCTTTGCTTAATTTTTTCAATTTTTCTTGCGGAACCGTGCCGACGAAACCTTTATTTAATTTTTATCTTCTTTTCCTTGCGGATCCAGCGGTTGGCGAGCGCAGTTTATTTTTCATATTTTTCCGAAATCATCCCTGTGGCCCACAACAGACCTTCCCTCACACCAGCATCAACAAGAAAAAGGAAACAAACGTCTTGGAATCAAGGAAAAAGAAACCTGGAAAAGGAAAGGACCATACATTACATGCTGGGAAAAGGAAACCGGGAGATGGGGCGTGCGGCGGTGAGAACGCAAGTCTGCAATGGCTCTCTGGCGCCATCGGTGGCTTCTTGTGTCGACGCGAGGTTCTTTGGTCAGCGACCTCGCACGCCGTGCTCTCGAAATTTATAATTTTTTTGAAAATAATTTTATTAAGTACAAAATAATCGAAAGTTTTTTGAGAATTTTTCTAGAATTTTTAACCTAATGTGCTATCTTTTCAAAAATCCTTTTATATTTAAAAAAATGAAGGCAACTCACTGTAGCTTCTTTTAGTGCATTTGGACAGAAGCTTCTTCTCTTCCCTCCCTCCATTAAAGCAAGAAAGAAGCTCCAAACCTCCATCAATCCCGCACCAAATCTCCTCTTTCCATCTATGGTGTTAATTCCCTAAATTTCGTGCTCTATTGCCAAAATTTCCTTCCAATCTGATTTGATCCCAAATTATGGTTTCCATAAATATGCTTGTTTCGGGGCTATAAAAACCGGCGATCTCTCCTCCACCCCAACGCATTGCGTAAATCCCTAAGTGCTCCTTCTTGTAAAGATCGCCGGATTTTGAAGGTAACCCAAGCCATCACCGTCATCTTTTCCGGTGAAATTCACCGCAACCGTGACTCCTCCCCCGCAGGCACCGGTGCCGACGATCTCGCCGCTTTGTCTGCCGACCCACTACGACCGCCGGCCACCCCGGCCTTCCCTCCTTGCGTTGGCCAAAGCCCAGAGAGCACTGTTGTGCTCTCTGTGGAAGCTACAAAAAATTAATCTAAAATCGAAAATTCTTTTTCTTTCTCTTTCTTGATTTAAAATCTTTTGGGAGCCCGTTTTCGCCCATTCGACCTCCATTTAGTTCCGTTTTTCTTTCTAAATTCATTTAAAACTCTAAATTTCTCTTTTATTATTAAGTGTTGTATTTATACTTATCTTCTCATTTAATTGATAAGCAGGTGTACTGCCATCGTAGCGTTAGCACAAGCACTATACTAGTTACTCATAGTGTTTCACAAGTCCAGCTTAGCTTGGTTGGTCCAGACCTTGCAGTTCGGCCGGCAGGTCGCGTGTTCTCGAATCCCATGGCAACCATTATTTCCAATCTTTTTTGCATCAGGTTCGTTTATTTAATTGAGCTATTAAATCAAGTTGAAAAATTTTGGAATTTTTTAGAAGGCCCCTCAAATCATGCCTAACCTACCGTAAAAATTTCAAGTCATGATCAAACTCGTGTGATTTTAGAAAATTCTGACAATGGTGGTAATGCATTTTAAATTTTTTTACTGATTTGATTGAGCTAATAGCTTTGCAAATTCTTGAAATTTTTTTAGGAGGGTGTTGAGAGCATGCCTACCCTATTGTAAAAATTCTAGATCATGATCAGACTTTTCTGATTTTTAAAAATTCTAGTGGTGCTGCTAATGCATTTAGAGCGACTTCACTGATGGTTGAGATAATAGCGTTGCAAATTCTTGAAAAAATTTTAGGAGGATCTTGAGTGCATGCCTACATTACTGTAAAAATTCTAGATCATGATTATATTTTTTTATTTTTAAAAATTCTGGTGGTGCTGCTAATGCATTTAGAGCGATTTAACTGATTTAATTGAGCTATTAAATTTGTAAATTTTTGAAAATTTGTGAGAGGGGGTACTGAGAGCATGCCTAAGCTACCATAAAAATTTCGGAGCGTAATCGAACTTTTGCAGTTTTTTTAAAAACTTACAATTGCCTGCGACTTTCCCCCTTAAAATCTTTGCCTGTCTCGACGATTTCTTCCGTCCGCAGCAACGCGCGGGCATAGTATGCATCTAGTTTACTCCACCTTGCGTTTCTGGCTGTATATGATTTGATCTCAGGCATGTGAGTTGTTGAATTATTTGAACATGTATTCCTTGCGTCGGGGATCGCGTTCGCGCTCTTGTCGTGGTGCATCCAGGTGCGCGGCCCGGTTTTCGTGTCCATGTTCAGCCCGCTGACGGTCGTCGTCGTAGCCGCCGTCCGGAGGGGCATTCTCGACGAGAAGATACACTTCGGAAGGTGCGCGCGGAGGATGCACGCATGCAGTGTTATTGGCGCCGTACTCTGGGGCAAGGGGAGGGAGCTGGGCGCCGCTGCTGCCGCGGACGGTGATGAGGTGATGAACGGCGCCGCCGACGATGGGAGCAAGGGCGTCCACATCGCGAGAGCTCATGCCCCGCTGCCGATCAGCATCAAGTGTCTCCGGAAAGCAGCTTATGAACTGTTTATCGTACTAAAGGTCATCTCTTTTTAAAATTACATAAATATTAAAACATAAATAAAGGTTACATATATAGTGAGTAATTATCCCTTTGCATACTTCAAGATTTATGTAATTTGTGTTGAGTAGAAATACCTCTCTTATTGTACTCCTCTATGTCGAGTGAGTTCAGCCCATTGTACATCTGGACGGGAGGCACTTCGATTTGGGCGATGGCCGACGAGAGGAGCTACGCTTTTACTTGCGCTTGGAAGGGACCGCACTATGACATACTCGTTTGGGCCCCACAGAGTACTGAGCTAAGTCTTGAGCGAAAATCAGGAAGCAAAAATTGCTCTCTTTACGGTTTCTGCACATGAGAGTGCATCTCAGAAGAAAAAGCTTGTACCCGTGTCACGGGTTCATCCTGTTCTTCGAAGTTCTAGACGCCTTGTAGGGGCACACTCACGTAAACGAACTGGGTTTGAGTGGGTGATTGTGTATGTGCGCGTGTGCATCCATAGATGTAAATCTAAAGAAGAAGTAAATTAAAACAGGGAAAAAAAGACACATTGGCGATGGCAGTTCTCATCACAATATTTCAGTTCTTTCTCTTTTGCAGAAACAATTCCATAATTCTTACTAGATAGCCTTAGCAAGTTGTCCCTTCTAGGTTCTTTGCCTAATTAAACTACGAAGACAACATCAGGTGGCGAATTAATCTGCCATGCTGTTGAACCATCAACGTAACTCACCTCGATAGAATGACAAAGGCAAAACCCAAAAGGAAAGGTTCTTCGTCAATTTTATCATCACCACATCGTACCCAACTTTTGTCACTTTCCCATTCATATTGCGCATTTGCTCACGGCCTGTGCCATCTCCTCTTGTTGCAATTTGCAGACGCCGAGAGTTTGTTGCATAATTAAATATGACAAGTGAAGGACCGAAATAGCGATTAGAGGGAGCTAAATAGGAATCAAGTAAAAAAACTTACCTGTAAAAGTATCCAAGCCACCCTTCCAAAAAATCAATAAAAAGGAACAACAAATCCAATCCAATACTGGACAAAAAAAAAATTCTAGTCACTTTCCCTAAAGCACCAACTAAAGTACTTAGCCAGGGCAGTATTGGATAGAGATCCAATGCACTTAGATAGATAGCACGATCTCAAACAAGAACTAAGATCGATAACCTTTGATCGGCTGAGAATCTTGATATATTCTTGCTCGTAGGGTATTAACGATCAACGTGATCTTGGATCAACTTCCACACATCCTAGCAAGCTAGTTCAAGGCACGATTGTAGGATCAAGGATAACCGACTAGAGGGGGGTGAATAGGAGGTTTCTAAAATTTCTTAACCCAATTTAGAAAATACAAATAACACTACCAAATTAAGATACGAGTATGAAGAACAAACTAGAGTTTCTAGCAAATCTTAAGATGTTATGACACAACAAATGAGGCCAATATATTTATGAGCACAAATACTATGAAGAGATGGTATTAATCAAATGGATTTCCAACAAACAAGAATACCAAGCACAATAAAATAGGAGACAAGGAATTTTAACCCGTGGTCTCGGAGACTTCCCGGTCTCCCCTACTCCACGTTGAGGTGACTTGATCCACGTCAAGCGGCTCCACTCGCTTGAGCCTTCCTCGATCACTAAGGTAGTTCTTCCCGCTCGGGTAGGCGAACTCCGGCCTTCACAACTTGCCGGGGCTTCTCACAATCTCCGTTGAGAAGCTCACCGCGCACGATCGCCACCAAGCCGTCTAGGAGGCGGCAACCTCCAAGAGTAATAAACCTTGACGCTAGCTTGAGGTCGAATGTCGGTGTCTAAAGGCTCAAAACACTAAATGCAACACCAAATTTGCTTCTCACGCTCACAAATGGAAATTGAATGCACACAAGAGTGGAGAACACTTGCTAGAGCTCAAATATCATCAATGAGGACCAAGAGTTGCTCTAGAATGCAGGTGGGGAGGTATTTATAGCCTCCACCAAACTTTCTAGCCGTTGGAGCTCGAATCTGCAGAAAATCTGTTTTTCCGGTGCTACCGCCCATGTAGGACCGGTAGCACCGGGCTCTGCTTCAACGGCTAGAACAGTGCATTTAATGCACTTGCCAGAGACCGTTACATGAGGTCCGGTGCTACCGCCCAACTAGGGCCGGTAGCACTGGGCTCTATTTCTTTTTCTTTCAACAGAAACACACCTCTCTGGAAATATAGCATCGGGCTGAAGTCCGGTGCTACCGAAGGTCCGGTAGCACCGAGCCACCATGCGTGGTAGCACCGGGCTTCCAAAAGTTCAAGAAAAGGTGTTTCTCTGGAATTTTTATACCGGGTTAAGGTCCGGTGCTACCGAGAGTCCGGTAGCACCGGGCTACAATGGGCGGTAGCACCGGGTCATAAACTCACCCAAAAATCCTTCTCTGGAATTTTCACATCGGGCTGTTGAGCCGGTGCTACCGCACACCCGGTAGCACCGCGCTGCCATAAGCGGTAGCACCGGGATTCCAGATACTTAAAATAAATCAGGGTATTTCAAAGATGAAACTTGTCTAATATTGAGCAACTTATATGAATATGCATTTGAGCCTTTAAACCCTAATTGACATCAAGATAATCAAGATCCCTCTTAATAGTACGGCCCTAAATCTAATAAACCGATCTTTCTTCCAAACTCCAAGATCGTTAAAGGACTAAAAAGAAAGCCTTATATATAAAAAAATACCTTAACATAATCTTGACACATGCTTGATCTGCTTGAGCTTTCCTTGGTATTTCCATGATCATTCTTTTTGGAGTTTACCTACTTACAATATCCTCAACAAAAACATTAGATCATATAGCAACGTTGTCATTAATTATCAAAACCAAAACATATCGGGTGCCTAGATGCTTTCAATCTCCCCCTTTTTGGTAATTGATGACAACCCATAGTGATAGTTGAAATTGTTTTTAGGTGAACAAAAGGAAACTTTTGTTTCAAGAGATTAGGAACCAAATTGCCTTTCGAAGCAGGAAGGGAGTATCAACCATGATATATATTATTAAGAAATACTCCCCCTAAAAATGTGCATGCTAATTTTAAGTAGATGGTTTGTTCATTTACACAAAATTTTGACAGAGTTTTGTTTAATAATTTGAGCTCGTGGATAAATAAATGAGGATATAATCAATATATTACAAATATTAACCATGACAAGTTCAAGACAAACACATAGTATCAAGTTTAGCATCACATAGCAACAAAAGTATCAACCAAAACATAAAACATAAGATTCTAGAATGTCTTCAGTTCACTTTCACTTCTCCCCCTTTGGCATCAAATACCAAAAGAAAACTCAAGGGGCTGAAGGAGCAGGAGGAAGCGAAGTAGATGGAGGTGCACCAGATCCGGAACGCTGATAGACAACAGGAAGAAAAGAGCGAAGCTCGAGATCAAGTGTCTCTCGAGTCTAGCCGCCTCGAACCTCCTCAACCATCTGTAGTGTTTGAGCACAGAGCCTCCTCCATCCTAGCAAACCCACTCATCATGTCGGTTCTCATGCTAGCCAGTGCTCATGAGGTCACTCCTCGGTGTCAAGGAATTGATCATCTTGGTGGAGGAATTTCGAGGCAATTGGGATCCCCGAGTGCGTGGTCGATGAGAGGATGGTGACCTCTCGAGAGATTGCACGAGTGCTGCCTCGCGAGTCTGTAAGGCTTGTGGACACCGCCACATCCTCCTCTAAAGCCAACCACTCTCTTTATTATCATCATAATGAATGGAGCAAAGTAGATTCTTTTACCTTTGTCACGACCGGAAGAAGCCATCTCTCGATCATGAAATCCACTACATCAAACTTATGCTTGTTCATGATTTTGCTCATAATATTCGAGCATACCCTCGATTTCATCATAATTCCCGCTCTTGGGATGAATGGTTACTCGACTATTCATTTATTAAACTAGCGAACGGAAGAAGATGCGCCATTTTCTGGACGCTTGATCAAGTGAAGGATCATAAAATCAAATTTCTGGCGAGGGAATCACTCACATCCTTGTGCACTCTGGGATACCCACCGTGGTGAATGCCCCAAGCTTCCTCAATTTCATTCTTGGTGACTGTGTGCACTGCGGCATCTGTCATCCAAGTAATGCTCTCATATGATTCAGACACATGCAATGTAGCATAAAATTGTCTTATTAGATCTTCATTGTAGTCACACTGCATGCTCACAAAGTCAGACAAGCCTGCCCCATGGAACAATTCTGGCACTCCCACAAACAAAGGAATTTTTCTGATATGATCCCAATTAATCCACTTATGATCAGCAAATCCTTTTCTTTGTAAATCTCATAAAAGACTTTCTACTGAAATAAGGTTCTGAATTTATCCTCAGTGGCAGTCCTAGGCAACAGATATTGATTTGCTGTTCTCAAGGAGAAATATGTGTCACCTTTGATTGTCTTCAAATTTGCCGAAGGATCGAAGTCATCAAGATTTTCTTCTTCTTCGGTTTCTTCTCCACTCTGAGATTTATCTATATCCATAGAGTCATTAGCTTCTTCAGTCTCTGACACATGTTGTTTGCCCTTGGACTTCTTGGAGTTGTCACCAGTCTCTTGTCTAACCTTCTGTCGAACTTCTCGATGTCTTGAAGCTATTGGAACATCATCTTGGCTGACTGAATCTTGAGAGGGGAGTGAAGAAGGAGCTCGCCCTCGGTTTGCAGCGATTTTAATGTAAGACCCGGAGCCACGAGTCTTAGGCATGATTGCTAGATACAAAAGAGATATTCAAGGATTAAGATCAAGGATATGCCCCAGAAGCTTAAAGTTTTGTAAAGAAATAGCAAATTGTAAGCAGTTGTCTGCAAATCCGGTGCTACCGCTTATGCAAAACCGGTAGCACCGGACCAGGGGCGGTGCTACCGCACAAAGACCGGTAGCACCGGTCGGATCTGAGTTAGGCAAGTATGTCCAAAATTTATGATTTTGACATGTTTGATTTAGGAAATGTCAAGTAATAGAATGCATATCCTTCATCTAACACGTTTCAACCACAAATTTCAACAAACTCCTACACATTTTGCTATTTTCTCACAAAACCCTAAGAAGTAATGAAAAAGATGCTAGGGCATGAAAAATTGATGATTTTTGAACAAAAGATGGTACCTTTGATGGAGGATCAAGTGAGGAACAAAATGGTTGAAGGGAATCTTGATTTCTTCGGATGAGATTGAAGGATTTTGTGGGGAATTTCAAGTGGAAGAGAGAGGGAGAGAGAGAGAGAAGAGGAGTGGTGCGAAGGATATGGAGAACAACGGTTGCACCGCACCTGACTTAACCCCCTGAACCCGATAAATCCGGTGCTACCGCGGATTTTCCGGTTGCACCGGTCTCCGGTGCTACCGCTCTTGTATGAGCGGTGCTACCGGGAAAGCAGACAAAGCAGAGATAAAGATTCAAAGAATTCAATGTTTTCAATACAACTTCAATATGTATTTTGTAAGATATAATTGAATCCAAATTTTATAGATTTTCAAGATCTATATTTTAATTAAGATTTAACCCTTATTACATATTTTGATAATTTAAGGTGTGAGAATCATATGAAGGAACTCCCTCTTCAACAAGTGCTCTATTAAAAAAGTTTGTAAGATCTTCAACAAAACAACTAAAGGAATAACCAATCAATCTTCAAGCAAGATTCGAAGAAAAACTCAAACCCCATTAGAGATGTCTATGACATTTAATTCATTCCTCAATTTACAAAACCGAGCTTAATCTAAAGGCTTGGTTAAGATATCCGCTAATTGATCTTCGGTTCTAATGTGACTAATTACTATATCTCCTTTACTAACATGATCTCTCAAGAAATGATGACGGATTTCTATATGTTTAGTTCTTGAGTGTTGGACCGGGTTGTTGGCTATCTTAACGGCACTTTCGTTATCACATAAAAGAGGCAAATTTTTAAAATTTATTCCATAATCCATTAAAGTTTGCCTCATCCATAATAATTGAGCACAACAACTACCGGCGGATATGTATTCGGCTTCGACGGTGGATAGAGCTACGGAATTTTGTTTCTTTGAGAACCAAGAAATAAGAGATCTACCTAGAAATTGACAATTTTCGGAGGTGCTTTTTCTATCCACTTTGCAACCCGCATAATCCGAGTCCGAATATCCAATTAAATCAAAATTAGCACCTTTGGGATACCATAACCCTATATTTGAGGAATGCTTTAAATATCTTAGAATTCTCTTAACGGCTATTAAATGACATTCTTTAGGGGAAGATTGAAAGCGAGCACACATGCATACACTAAACATAATATCGGGCCTAAATGCGGTGAGATAAAGTAGACTACCAATCATAGAGCGATAAAGTTTTGAGTCTACCGGTTTACCTTCCTTATTTAGATCAAAATGCCCATTTGAAGCCATTGGAGTCTTGATGGGCTTCGAGTCTTCCATGCCAAATCTCTTTAGCACGTCTTTCACATATTTGGTTTGACTCACGAAGGTCCCATTCTTGAGTTGCTTGATTTGAAGTCCAAGGAAGAAACTTAATTCTCCTATCATTGACATCTCAAATTCCCTGGACATCATGTCACCAAATTCTTTGCAAAAGTCTTCATTAGTAGAGCCAAATATAATGTCATCAACATAGATTTGACATACAAAGAATTCTTCACAATGATTTTTGTAAAAAGTGTTGTATCAACCTTCCTAATTTTAAACCCTTTGAAAAGTAGAAAATCTCTAGGTCGCTCATACCATGCTCTAGGAGCTTGTTTGAGACCGTATAGCGCTTTAGAGAGTTTGTAAACATGGTTAGGATATTTAGGGCTTTCAAAACCGGGAGGTTGTTCAACAAAAATCAATTCGGAAATTTCTCCATTTAGAAAAGCACTTTTTACATCCATTTGAAATAATTTAATATCAAAGCAAGATGCAAAAGCAAGTAGAATTCTAATGGCTTCTAATCTAGCCACGGGAGCAAAGGTTTCACCAAAGTCCAAACCTTCAATTTGAGAAAAACCTTGAGCTACTAACCGGGCCTTATTTCTAACCACAATACCATTTTTATCTTGCTTGTTTCGAAAAACCCATTTTGTGCCTATTACATTGTGATCCTTGGGTCTTTCCACTAAGGTCCAAACATCATTTTGGGCAAAGTTATTTAGTTCTTCATGCATTGAATTTACCCAATCCGGATCATCTAGAGCTTCATCTATATGAGTAGGTTCGATAGAAGATACAAAGGAATAATGTTTGCAAAACGAAGCAACACGAGATCGAGTTTGAACTCCCTTACTAACATCACCCAATATTTGATCTATTGGATGATCTTTGGAGAGCCCATGATGAATTCTTTGAGGTAGAGCTTGTGTTGATTGATCATTCTCCTTTTCATCCACATCAATAGGTTGAACTTGGCTTGATGGAGCGGAAGTAGTGGGTTCAACTTTAGTGGATGAGGGTGGATCTTGTTTATCCTCCTTTGGTTTTATGTCTCCAAGTGTCATGTTCTTTATTGCTTCTCTTAGACCTTCTTCACCTACATCATTCAAATTTTCTTGCTCTTCTTGAGAGCCATTAGTTTCATCAAACTCAACATCACAAGTTTCTTCCACAAAACCTTTATTTTTGTTGAATACACGATAAGCTTTGCTATTTGAGGAGTATCCAAGCAAGAAACCTTCATCACAACGACTTTGGAATTTTGAAAGTCGAACACCCTTTTTCAAGATATAGCATTTACAACCAAAAACTCGAAAATAAGAAATATTTGGTCTTCTTCCAATAAGAAGCTCATAAGAGGTCTTTTCAAGAGACGATGCAAATAAAGCCTATTAGTTGCATGGCAAGCGGTATTAATGGCTTCGCCCAAAACTATCGGAGGTGCCATATTCATCTAGCATAGTTCTTGCCATTTCAATTAATGTTCGATTTTTCCGTTCCACAACTCCATTTTGCTCCGGAGTGTAAGTAGCGGAAAGTTCGTGCTTTATTCCAAATTCATCACAATAATCTTCAATTCTTGTATTTTTGAACTCGGAACCATTGTCACTCTGAGTCTTCTTAATTTTAAAATCAAATTCATTTTGAGCCCTTTTTGCAAAGTTTTTAAAGATACCGGAGGTTTCGGATTTATCATCTAAAAAGAAAACCCACGTATATCTTGAAAAATCATCAACAATGACTAAGCAATAAGAATTTCCTCCAATGCTCTTATAGGTTGTTGGGCCAAACAAATCCATATGTAAGAGCTCTAATGGTCTAGATGTGGACATGATACTCTTTGAAGGATGAGAGCTAGCTACTTGTTTTCCGGCTTGACAAGCACTACAAAGTCTATTTTTCTCAAACTTCACATCTTTCAAGCCCACAACTAAATCATTTTTGAAAAGCTTTTTGAGTTGGATCATCCCAACATGAGCTAGTCTTCTATGCCATAACCATCCTAGGGATGTTTTGCAATTAAACAAGTTTGAAGGCATGACTCATTTGAGGTGAAATCGACCAAATACAAATTTCCAAATCTAAAACCTTTGAATACCAAAGAATTATCATTTTCTTTAGAAATCACTACACCATTTTAGAAAACATGCAAGTAAGACCTAGATCACAAATTTGAGCAACCGATAACAAATTAAAATTTAAGGTTTCTACCAAGGAAACATTTGAAATAGAAAGATCATTTGAGATAGCAATTTTGCCTAAACCCAATACCTTTCCTTTGCTATTGTCACCAAAAGTGATCTTGTCGTTTTGCCCATTTCCTACTTCAAAGGTGGTGAACATCTTCCGGTCACCGGTCATATGTTGAGTGCATCCACTATCCAACACCCAATGCCGTCCTCCGGTCTTGTAGTTCACGTACAAAAGAGAATCAAGTTCTTTTAGGTACCCAAATTTGTTTGGATCCTTGGAGGTTAGTAACCAAGGCTTTGGGCACCCAAATGGCATTCTTTTTACGACCAAGTATGGGAGTACCAACAAATTTAGCAATTATTTTACCAAAGCTTTCTTTCTTAAGCACATAGCAAGAGTCATAAATATTACTCTTAGTTGTTTTATCTAAGAGGCAATTAATTGATAGATACCCTATCTCATGACATTTGTAACAAAACCTCCCGTTTGATTTAACAAAGTGAGGAGCTTTGCTATTAATCTTTTTGCCCTTCTTAGGAATATATCCTGGTCCTTCTTTATTGTAGGAGCATCTTTGACCATTCAAGATTTTATTTAAAGTGTCTTTGCCTTTAAAACATCTATCAAGACTTTTGCTAAGTTTGTTTACTTGTTCCTTAAGTTCATTATTTTCTACTACTAGGTTTTCATGACATGAAGAAGAACTAGAGCATGACATTGATGGCGTATCAATTAAATCATCACAAGAAGTAGATGTGCTAATTTTTGATATACTATATGAATCAAGTTCTAAGCAAGATACATCATTAATAGTTTTGCAACTAATTCCTATATCATTTTGAGATTTTGAATGATCTTAGTAAGAAGAGTCTCATGAGCTTCCTTTAGCTCCTTATAAGAGTCTTTGAGAGAGAGATATTCTTTTCTCAAAGCCTTATGTTTGGACTTTTCTTTTCCAAGATACTCATTCAAATCCTCAAGCATATCCATTAATTCATCATATGAGGGTTCATCAACATTTGAGATTACCTTAAAATCTCCTTTAGCCATAAGGCACAAGGGAGTGTTTAGAGGAGATGAAGTCTCATCAATAGCAATGCCGGCAAGACCCTTCTTCTTTGGAGATGTGTCGTCTTCGGAAGAGTCGAATCGAATATTCTTCCTCTGAGTTCCATTCTCCAATGTGAGCCTCGCCTTTGCCATCCTTGTTCAACTTCTTGAAGAGCCTCTTCTTCTCATGAAAGAATTTCTTCTTTGAAGGGGACTTGTCTTTGTCGTCCCTTTTCTTTGGACATTTTGAGGCAATATGTCCCTTTTCATCACACTCATAGCACCGAATGTTTGCATATCGGTTGGTGCTAGAGTATTGTCCCTTCTTGAATTTTTGGGGACCACTTCCACTTGAGCGCCTCTTCATGAATTTTCTCATTCTTCTTACGAGAAGGGCCATTTCCTCCTCGGTATCTTCATCATCATCGGAGTCATTAAGCATTTCATCACTTGACTCCGCCTTTGCCTTGAAGGCGATGTTCTTCTTCTTCGAAGAGCTTTGCTCCAAAAGCTCTTCCTTGTCCTTCTTGTAAAGCTCGTTGGTTATGAGATTTTCAAGAAGTCCCGTTGGCGTCATTCTTGGCAACTCCGGTGAGTTGAGAAACAACGTCACCAAAGTCTCATATTTTTCCGGAAGAGCCCTAAGCATCTTACGAACAATGTCAAAATCGGTTAGTGATGCTCCAAGGCCCTTGAGCTCATTTACTATGTTGTTCAATCGTGAATACATCTCATTGATGTTTTCATGAGGCAACATAATAAAACTCTCGTATTTGATTCGAAGCATATGTAATTTGGCTTCCTTGACCGAGGATGTCCCCTCATGAATTTCCGAGAGGGTCGTCCAAATCTCATGGCGGTTTCAAGATTGCTCACTCGATTGAACTCATCCGCGTTCAAGGCTCCAAAAGAGCATTCATAGCTTGAGCATTAAGATGAGTGTTTCGCTCCTCTTGGTCATTTGTGAGTGTGGGATTAACCCGAGTGAAACCCTCAACTACAATTCTTCATATGCTTGGACTCATGGCCTTAAGATAAGCGGTCATCTGAATTTTCAATAAGCATAATTTGTACCATCAAAAATGGCGCCTTGCCTATCGACACCCGTCGCTAGCCATCCTTACTCTCTAGTCGGTGAAGCCCTAAAAGAGAGTCCAAGCTCTGATACCACTTGTAGGATCAAGGATAACCAACTAGAGGGGGGGTGAATAGGAGGTTTCTAAAATTTCTTAACCCAATTTAGAAAATACAAATAACACTACCAAATTAAGATACGAGTATGAAGAACAAACTAGAGTTTCTAGCAAATCTTAAGATGTTATGACACAACAAATGAGGCCAATATATTTATGAGCACAAATACTATGAAGAGATGGTATTAATCAAATGGATTTCCAACAAACAAGAATACCAAGCACAATAAAATAGGAGACAAGGAATTTTAACCCGTGGTCTCGGAGACTTCCCGGTCTCCCCTACTCCACGTTGAGGTGACTTGATCCACGTCAAGCCGGCTCCACTCGCTTGAGCCTTCCTCGATCACTAAGGTAGTTCTTCCCCGCTCCGGGTAGGCGAACTCCGGCCTTCACAACTTGCCGGGGCTTCTCACAATCTCCGTTGAGAAGCTCACCGCGCACGATCGCCACCAAGCCGTCTAGGAGGCGGCAACCTCCAAGAGTAATAAACCTTGACGCTAGCTTGAGGTCGAATGTCGGTGTCTAAAGGCTCAAAACACTAAATGCAACACCAAATTTGCTTCTCACGCTCACAAATGGAAATTGAATGCACACAAGAGTGGAGAACACTTGCTAGAGCTCAAATATCATCAATGAGGACCAAGAGTTGCTCTAGAATGCGGTGGGAGGTATTTATAGCCTCCACCAAACTTTCTAGCCGTTGGAGCTCGAATCTGCAGAAAATCTGTTTTTCGGTGCTACGCCCATGAGGACCAGTAGCAGGGCTCGCTTCAGCGGTTAGAAAAAGTGCATTTAATGCACTTGCGAGACCGTTACATGAGGTCGGTGCTACCGCCCAACTAGGGCGGTAGCACCGGCTCTATTCTTTTCTTTCAGCGAAACACACCTCTCTGGAAATATAGCACCGGTGAAGTCCGGTGCTACAAGGTCCGTAGCACCGAGCCACCATGCGTGGTAGCAGGGCTTCAAAAGTTCAAGAAAAGGTTCTTCTCTGGAATTTTTATACGGGTTAAGGTCGGTGCTACCGAGAGTCCGGTAGCACCGGGCTACAATGGGCGGTAGCACGGGTCATAAACTCGCCAAAAATCCTTCTGGAATTTTCACACCGGTTGTTGAGCGGTGCTACAAGACACCCGTAGCACCGCGTTGCCATAAATGGTAGCACCGGATTCAGATACTTAAAATAAATCAGGGTATTTCAAAGATGGAACTTGTCTACTATTGAGCAACTTATATGAATATGCATTTGAGCCTTTAAACCCTAATTGACATCAAGATAATCATCAAGATCCCTCTTAATAGTACGGCCCTAAATCTAATAAACCGATCTTTCTTCCAAACTCCAAGATCGTTAAAGGACTAAAAAGAAAGCCTTATATATAAAAAAAATACCTTAACATAATCTTGACACATGCTTGATCTGCTTGAGCTTTCCTTGGTATTTCCATGATCATTCTTTTTGGAGTTTACCTACTTACAATATCCTCAACAAAAACATTAGATCATATAGCAACGTTGTCATTAATTATCAAAACCAAAACATATCGAGTGCCTAGATGCTTTCAACGATCAACTTCAAAACAAAGAAAATGCGATCTATTGAGGTCCTCCTTCTTGCTACAGCAGATCGATTTATGTTTAAGAACTTAGAGAAAGAAATTGTTGAGGGCCTAAATGATTGATATGTACTCTAGAGATATACCATCTATCAATCACTCATCCTTCGCTCAAGATCAAACGAGGATAAAAAAGAACCAAAAGAGAGTAGAGAAAGATGATTGCAGACAAAGCAAAACAAGAACTAGATTGAAGGCGAAAACATGAACAAGACTGTTGCACTGGAACTATTTTTATTTCTTGGAAATATGGTTTACAAAGCATCACAACTAGGTGGGCAAAAGCTCAGAGAGCATCAGGATATCAAAATCCTTCACAAGACACACAAGGAGAGTCACTTCTCCCCCTCTATTTATAGCACAGATGAGTTAATCTCCACTATTGGATGATTTTCTTCTTCCATAAGGACCCTGATCAAGGGCTGGGATTAACTCACTCACTCATACATGGGTTGATCCAAAACCCAACACCATCACAGGTTTTGATCATACCCTTTAGCACTAACTTAGCCTCTACTGCACCTGCGAATACTTGATCCAACGATCCTCCTTCGTTTGAGTAGAGCTCAAGTTAGCATCTCAGCCATCCACTTCACCGTAATGTCTTTGGCTTCCTTGACTGTTCTAGACCTCAACTCCTCCATAAGCCTAGTCTCGGTCCATATCGTTGCTCTTCATGTCCATCACCAATGCTTTATGCTCTGGTTCCTCGTCTTCCCAGCTTGCAGCCACTTCCTGGCCTCAATCATCTTCCAGCGTCCCTAGACTGTTCTCAACCTCGGCTCTCCTAGCCTCAAGTTAGCATCTCAGCCATCCACTTCACCGTAACGTCTTTGGCTTCCTTGACTGTTCTAGACCTCAACTCCTCCATAAGCCTAGTCTCGGTCCATATCGTTGCTCTTCATGTCCATCACCAATGCTTTATGCTCTGATTCCTCGTCTTCCCAGCTTGCAGTCACTTCCTTGCCTCAATCATCTTCCAGCGTCCCTAGACTGTTCTCGACCTCGGCTCTCCTAGCCTAATCCCTGTCTCGCCTTCGTCTCACCATGACTTAGCCCCGGAGTCCTGTAACCAACACAGACAAGAAAACCATCAGATAGCAATGTCCAAAATCATCTCAGAAGATCCCAACTTTGATCATATAGACTGTGACCACTCATGGCTATGACCACCCAAAGCTACACTTGGCTGTGACCTCTTAAAACCACTCTTACATAGGTCTAGATCACCCACGACCACTCCCGAGTTGTCACGACCACTTAAATAGAGGTCTAGAGACCACTCCCCAAATAGTCACATCACTCCAATAGAGATCTAGAGTACTCTCTAAATGGTCACATGGGTTCACAACCACTCCCATAATGGTCACGATCACTCCCTGGGAGGTCACAATGGCTTACAACCACTCCAGGCCACTCACTAAGAGGTCACATTGGTTCACAACTACTCCCACAGTGGTCACGACCATTCCAGGGGAAATGACCTCTCTAAGGAACGACCTCCCTAGGGAATAACCTCTCTAAAGAACAACATCTCTAAAGGGCACAAATGCCACGACTACTCTAGGAATGACCTCGCTAGTGGTCGTAAAGTCCACGACCACTCAAACCAAATTACTCAAAGTCAAAGCAGGCTCAAATCAAATTCAAACCTGAGCACCAAAGACTTAAAATACGGTCAATTACTCATCAGAAACATAAATTGACCACCACATGGTCTCTCAACAAGGGTGGACAAACAATTGATATTGTCATCTGATTTGCCCAATCGTTTGGTTGACGTTGATGCCATATAGGTGCCGAGATGATGTTCCTGCTTGAATTGGCCGATCGCCCAAAAGAGTTTATTGGTATTCTTGCCTCAAATGTGCACGGCAATTCGGGCATCAACTCGGGGTGTCTTTGTCGTATCAAAATATAACAATGGTGAATTAATTATTATGGTCATAAAATCTCGTGCAAATTTTCCCACTGTTCTAGACGTAATCAACTGAATTTGAATAGTGCCTTTGCTTCATTGAGATTTTCAGTATGACTAAGGGTGCATTTGGTTGTTTGTACCTAGTAGTATATGTATGAGATGGTTCAAGAAAAAAATTATCCATATGTTTGGTTGCTTCAATAAAATCATTCCATCCTAAATGGTAGGATACAAATTTGAGGAATATTCCCTAAAGATACCGAATCATTTCATTCATCCAAAACAATAGAACCAAATTATACATAACCATTCCATTCCATTCAAACTCATCCCACCAACCAAACATACCCTAAGAGTACGAGGAGCACCGAAAAGTTTAACAAAACAAATTAGGCCAATTGATGCCTGACGAAAGGTACAGGAGTACACATACGCGACGGTTTCCTTTATTAATTGTAAGAGACTTTTTACTATTTTTTAAAGGTATTAAAATTTACATTAAACTAGTACTAAGCTGTAACAGCCTCAAAATTAGTAAAATGAAGAAAAGTGAATTAAAAGTCCTTTGTATATTATTTCTGAAATTTCTGAAATTTCTGGAAGTATTGGAAATTCTTTTGGCTTTTCTCTAATAAAAGAAATTAGATTAAAGGGTATAGTAAAATGGTAAAAGTAAAAAGTAAAAATGCCAAGTCAAAAAAAATCTACAAAGTCATAAAAAAATCTTAGGGCTCTCCACAGCCAGTTTAAGTCGGTGGAAGACCTAGATCAATTAAAATATAATTTAATTAAAACAAATCCTATAAAAGAAAAATCAGGGCAGAAGGTAAAAGAATTTTGTAGAATTCTCAGGAAGTTATCCTGAGAAGAGATTTTTACCCTGCGGACATCATCACAGTTACTATCTCCTGTAAAAATATAAAAAATTTAATGATTAATTTTATAATTTTAAAAATTCGAAAACAGTGAAGAAATAAATTGGAAAATAGTAATGTCAGAATTATTAAAAATTAAATATTAAGAAATAAAATTTTAAATAAGATTTAAAATACCATTTCAGACTCTCATAAAAAGTTTTATAAAATCTTAACTTCATTTCAGTCATCAATTAAATGAAAAACCGAATGGGCAAAAAAGTAAGAGCTTCATTGGCAGAATTATTTAAAATTTTACACACAGCATAAAAAGGTGGAAATTTTATTGGAATCTGGTAGTTACCTTTCCGACCCATAGTAAATTTTTTATAAAATCTGGAGTCCGTTTCACCGTCGAATTCGCCGTATCATCCCATTCTATCAAGAGCCTTCACCTGAGTTCTTTTCCTCTCACGACTTGTGGGCGGCGTGGCGCCACCACCACTCGTGGCGCGATCGCTGCCACCTCGCCCCCACGTGTCAGCCTCTCTCCCGCGCGTTCGTCCCCCTCTCTGCTCACTCTCATCGACGCCAGAGCAGCCGCCGACTCTTCTTGCGCTAGCCCGCGCCAACCGACTCTATCCCCATATAAAAGCCTCGCGCGTCGTCGCAGCCGACCCAGCCGTCCCCCTGTGCACCTCATTTCACCGCTTCTCCCGTTGTCGTCCCCAGCTCCGATGAAAACCGAAGAAAGGGGAAAACCCCGAATCGCGCCCTACAACTAACCTCACCTCAAACCAATCGAACCAAAGCTTCATCTCATCGCCAGAGACTCGTCCACATCTTCAGTTTGAACTCCTCTTCCCCGACAAGCCCCCGCATCGAGCTCATTCCGCCGCCGTCGCCTTCGCATGGTGAGAACCCTCTCCGGTTACCCATTCTTCAAACCAAACCCAAATCAAGATCCTTGTAGTCTACTGATGCTCGCCAGGGTGATCTTCAAGCTCGGGGAGTCTTAGTTTCGCGATTTCGTAGGTTAACCGTGGTCGCCGCCGCACCCCGCCGGTGGAACCCCTTTTCCCGGCCACCTTCGGCCACCGTGAGACCTACCCTGGGTGCGCGCGACCCCGCTGATGCTCGGGGTGGAGCCCATTCCGCCGCTCCGGCGCTAGTTCGCCGGCCGTGCAAGCATTCACCGCCTCGCTTTGAGTCATCGCCAGCGGCCCGAAGCCGTCAGCCGGGTGCGCCAAGCACCATGACGTCGCTGACTCGTGGGCCCGATCGGTCAGCCGCACGCGCTACGCCGTGCCCGCTGCGATCGCGGACCCGCCCGTCGACCACACGCGCGCGCTACGCGCAGAGCCGCGATGCCGATCGCCGCGCGTCTCACCGCCAAGTGGGACCCGCGTGTCGGTCGCACGCGCGTGGCGCAAGCCACTGCCAGATGGGCCTGGCCTGCCAGCGCCTCAACCCGGCGCAACCCGAAAAAGGAAAGCGCGTTTCCCCCGCTAAAGCGTACTTTCTATTTTCGGCAATTTTCTAATTTTCTGTATTTTGCAAAACCTAGAATGTTCAAACTTGAATATATTTTGAACTAACTGTCCAATTTTTATGAAATAAATTTATAAATTCATCTAAAATCATGTAGATTCAGAATATACCAAAATATTTCAAAATTGAATTTTATTTAAATTTTGTATTCAAATTTAAGGAAAAAGGTAGAAATATGTTATACATGGAATTTTTGCAAATGACCACCAAATTTAGTAAAATAAATTTTGTTAAACTCCTTGTAACCTCAAGAACCTGAATATATAAAAATACTTAGGGTTTGTTATAAGGAAATTTTAATTTGTTAAATATGTGATAAAATGGTACAATAATGATCTAAGTAAATTAAATCTTTTAAATTGCAAATGAGAACAAATAATACTTGCAAGCATTTCTGAAGTTATGAAATCATTTTATTTGAATATTTCCATCTGATTTCTTTTTGACCCTATTAAAATTTGGTATTTGCTATGTGTTGCCATACGACGTGTAGAACCCGACGAGTCCGATATAATCGACGATCAGGAATTCGACGTTGAGGAGAATCAACAAGGCAATCATTCCCTTTGATCATATTGATCCCAGTTTTATAAATGCTTTCATTAAATGTTTTATTGCATACTTTATTTTTATTAAAGTCTGTTATATTATGGAAATTAGTAGTTGTACCTGTAGCTACATAGAACTTCCTTGATAAGTAGGAAATTGTGAACCTTGATAACCCTAGAATAGCGCAGATATTATTTGATGTCAATTTGGGTTACTCACACATAGTATCTTGCTTAGCCATGCTCAAATGCACTTAAAATTTTGATATAGTTAAAAATATTGGATATGACATTATATGGGTATGACCTTTCTTTGTGGTTGGTATTTTGGATGAAAAAATGAAAATAAAACTATGGTTTAGATGCGGGCAATTATTGGCAATAGCCGAATGTGCTGGTCTTGCACGTAGTGTAGGGGAGATTATTGCCCGTGTCGGATTAAGGACCGAACTATGGGTTGTTTTCAGGCCAAGAATTATCATACAACCACAAGTGCTGGAATGGGACAGCTCTAACTTATTAAGTTATTTAAAACTGGCTTTGCACTTGAAAGGCTGGAGTAGTACGAGCTGTTTCTTAATGAATTGCTCGACGGGACGTCCACACTGAGGTGATCATGGAATAAACGTCTACCAATATAACGGTGTACGCCCTACTGTGGAGAGTTCCATCATTTTTATGCTCTGAGTCCTTCCACCACAGAATGGGTTTATCGTCACCGTGCTGGTGCAAAGTCGGGATTAAATAATGTAACAGTTATAACATGACTCTCTACGGCACACCAAAGGCAATGTGCAAATATCGATTGCTCAAAGAGTCAGTCATATCTTGTGGGGAAAGCTGTATACCTCTGCAGAGTGTAAAACTAATCGATTAGCCGCGCCCGCGGTAATGGGCACTTGGTAAAGTCATCACATAGTTAGTAGTTTTGTTTATTTTCATAAAATCTGGTTCTACCGTGTGTCGGTGAACTTTACTTGTGTGTCAGTAGAACTGGTTTTGGATATGATCATTTTAATTTTATTTACTCGTACTTACATACTGTCATTTTAACTAATCTGCTTTTAAGCAAATTTTATTACAATTTACTATTCTGTATTTACCATTCAAACTGGCTTTATGCAAAATTAACCATAATAGCCTTCCATTGAAATGACCTGCATGTATTATAGGATTTGCAAAAGTCTTGCGAGTACGTAAGTACTCAACTTTCCTATGTTGATGTTTTTAGGTGAAGAATCAGATTATCCCGACGACTCATACGTTGATGCAGGATTCAGAGAATTTAACGATGAATTTTTCTAAGGTTTTACCTTGTCAGTTGCCTGTGGGACAATGAGTTAAAATGGCATACTACAAGAAGTTATTTCCACTGCAGTTTTACTTTTGGTATTGTAAAAATGTTATGTAACCTTACTTTCGCTGTGTAATAAAACTTGTGTATGGCTGTGATATCAATTTGTAATTGTGCGTACTGACTACTGATCATGGGACTAGTACTGTATGCACATGGTACCCATTATTGGTATCTCTACTACTTCTAATTAGGAGTTAGTGGCGGTGGTCCGTTCTCCTCTAGAGTATCTGATTCGTTAGATCTGACATGAACGACTGAGATAGAAGAGGATTTAATCATATCTTAGATGGAAGGATTTTGTCATATCTTTTTTGAATAGAAATATTATTTTAGCACATCTCTATTCACATATTCTTACTATGGAAGTATGTTATTTATATATCTTATAAATGAAAGCATTTTCTCGTCATATCCTGTATGGATAGAAGGATATACTCACCATATCCCATAATACGGGAATTCTATCTCATCATATCTGGAAATGCATAGGTTAAAAGAAAGAATCACGCAACCAAATCACGTGCCAATAACGAAGATGTCGGGGAGATCTGGCTTCCATCCGTCTGAGTACGCTGCCTTCTGCTTTCATCTACTCCCTATTAGAGAGCACCCACTCTCATCTCCAAGAGGACAGGCTGGTCGGTAGTAGAGACACACGCAAGAAGAGAAGAGAAGAGAAAGGCTGCGTGCAAGAAGCAAGAAGATTTCCTGCAAGAGGAAGACAATAACTTTCTCCTCCTTCAATGGTAAGGATTGATATCTCTCTACTGATTCTAATTAAGAGTTGGTGGCGATCGTTCGTTCTCCTTCAGAGTACTTGATTCGTTGAATCTAACATGAACGGTTGATATAGAAGAGGATTTAACCCGATAGTCAAATCTCTTTGAAGGAACAAACTTTTCCTACTATTGAAATATAACTAAAGTTAGTGTTCTTTGTAAATAAATTTTCTTGTCGCAAATTGAGTTTTCGTTGCAACCCACGCGCACATGACTAGTTTATTATCAAAAATGAGGGCCTTACATAAGCTTAGCTATGCGCACATATATAATTCTACATATACATACACGCGCACTAGCTGATTGCTTCCTTCTCCGCTCCAAGCTCCAATCCTATTTCTGCCGTGATCCACAGGTACGTGGATCGAATCGAAGGGATTGGCTAGTTTCACGCGTGCGGCACAAGCGTTTTCGCTGGCTGCGCGCGGAGAGGGAGGGAGTTAAGGTGGGCGAGCTGGAGTGGAGTGCATATCGACCGGTTTGGGCTCCGCGTTGTGTTGCGGTGCGGGCCTTGCGCGCGGCGCCCCCGAGGATGTGTGGTGGTGTAGTTGGCTTCTCATCCTCGAAACACTGGCACTTTGCTTACACCGAGTCCGAGTCGAACGGTTTTATGGGAACGCCTCTTCCTTTCTTCCGGTATCATTTTTGTGATTTCTTGTGTGCTGATCGATGTAGGCATATCTATCTAGAATATTGTTTTTGTTGGGATAGAGTTAATAAAAGCAGGAGAACAAAATTAGGTTTTTGCTAAAACTCGTATTATAGGTTTTATAAGCAACCACCACTACTACAAAACACCGGATCACTGCTGGATATTAGAACCAGCAGTAGTACCTATATCACTGCCGATTTGTATGCGAACCGGCAGTGATAGTCTAAATCCAAAAATCACTCGGTAAAATAAAAAAAAATTATTTGCACCTGGACCACCCTGTATTTACTACGCGTGCGTCGCAAGTCACAGCGGTTGCTAAGAGTCGAACTGGTGACCTGCTGTCCCACGCGACCATACCTTACCATCTCACCTATCACTCATTCCTCAACTAATATAGGATACATTTTCCTTTTGATCCTTTGTCTTCGAAACTTTGATGATTATTTGGATATCTAAATAACTCTAAATGGAAAGATTGTCAACTACAAAGTTGTAGATCTCATCGAGAGCTACAATTTTCATATAAATTTTATCTCCATCCGACTCCATATGAAAAAGTTATGATTTTTCGAAAAATGGTGTGATAGCATTATATATTATTGTTGGTTGGTAATACGAACTGGCAGTGATACCATTATTTGGATATCTAAATGACTTCAAATGGAAAGATTATCAATTACAAAGTTGTATATCTAGTCGAGAGCTACAATTTTTATATAAATTTTATCTCCATCCAACTTCGTATGAAAAAGTTTTGATTTTTCGAAAAATTGTGTGATAACATTATTACTACCGGTTGGTAATACGAACCGACAGTGATACCATTATTTGGATATCTAAATGACTTCAAATGGAAATATTGTCAACTACAAAATTGTAGATCTCGTCGAGAGCTACAATTTTCATATAAATTTTATCTCCATCCGACTCTATATGAAAAAGTTATGATTTTTCGAAAATGTTATCACCGTCAGTTCGTGTCGTCCATTATCACTGCCGGTTCCTATTCCGAACCGGCAGTAATAAGGGATTTATCACTGCCGATTCTTCTAAAAAACCAACAGTGACAGTATCACTACCGGTTTTTGTCCGAACCGACAGTAATAAGGGATTTATCACTGCCGGTTCATCAGTAAAACCCGTTATTGCCGGTTTTCCATCTAAACCGGCAGTGATAATATTATTACCGCCAATGATACGGCGGCAAGAATCACTGATTCTGTAGTAGTGCACTTTGACCTATTTTTCACAGAACTTTTAAAATAAATAGTATAATTTTAATACCCGGCCCGACTGCTAAGATGGAGGCCTATGTGGAGTTGTGTGGTGGGAATAGTCCCCCATAGAGGGTTAAAATAGGTAAATCCAAGTGTTCCAAATTAATATAGCATCTTCGATAAACCCTTTTACGTGAAGTAAAGACGAAAGTGTAAATGAGGTACTATGCATATGTGGGCTTGCCTCATGTTAGTCTGGTATTTGAATGAATAATTTTGGACCAATGTGTTACAATAATACTTGAAAGCTACTGAATAACCGAACAACATTTTCACTGAATGTTGTCTTAAACTAAAAATTTGTATTGCTCAAACATACACAAAAATACGTTTAAGCAAAACATATTAACAAAATCTGAGATCCAAACTAAATAATTCGTGTAACATTGTCATCCTCAATAACAATATAGTTAGAGTGAGTAATTAGGACAAATAAGGAGAATGATATGTAAAGAAAACGAAAACAAGACTTTGGAAATTTATGAAAAAAATATTGATCATAAGGAGGTATACTTAATTTTTCTGAAAAGGAAAATAAATATAAGAACCGTTGCTAACTTCCTTTGCCTAACTAGTTGCTGAAATTATAAAACTAGCTGCTATAAGCAAGAAAACTCCTCAATAATGGGATGGTTAATTGGTAATAATTATAAGGCAATCATAACATAAGCTATACGATAATTTTGGGAAAGCCAAATCAAAGTGATGTTGTATGTTTTCATTTTGACTCCACAACAAATGATAAATCAAATTAAAAACAACACATTCATGGGAAAATAGAAATGTTAGTTCAATCTATAGCTTCAGAAAAGATTTTCTCTACTACTGGAGAAGCTTCATTAACAAGTTGGTATAGTAACGTCAAATCTGTTTTAAACTGAAGATCGCTTGTTGGTCAAGAAAATCAATTAAATGCACCATTTCAGTTACTTTAACAGGTCAAATTAAGCTGGTAAATGAAAAATTCAATTCTGATTTGTTTGGCTGCAAGACTATTTCAAACCACGGTCTTCAATACATATATTTGTTCATTACTTTTTCCCACTACATATGTTAGTAAAAATATAATAATATGAATGTAATTTTGATGACAAATATATAATGCCTTTTCCATGTGACAAATCTAAACATTTTTTCGTATATTGGTGAACTTTGATCGTATGCGGACATTCTAAAACAGCATCTATCTGTTTAGAAATGGAGGGAGTACACGTTAATGTTGAGATGTTCTTTTCCTCCCTTTTCGGCGGGGGTAAAATTAAAGATCAGGACTCGTGGTGCTTAATTCGGTTTCTACTTTGAGCTGAAGTTGAAAGAGAGTTGAGATTTGAGAATGGAATCTAGCTGTCCTCTATTTCTGAGTTGGCATGCAGTTTCTCTCCCTAGCCATCTTGGGACATAACTGCTAATACAAGAGCTTGCAGATCACCTAGATGTAAGTGCGTTCTATCCCAAGTGAGTGCATGGTTTCAGCTAGAATATTCTTACGATGTTTTCTCCCTTCATACACGCACGCATACAACATGGAACAAACCACATATAGGCACTTGTGGCGCCTTGTGAAACGGTTTCAGTTCGTCTCGCCATGCAACGACGATAGCTGGGAATGACAAAAGGGCCACGTACTCCGTACTCGCCCTTGACACATCACACACGCACATATGTATGGACACGGACACGGTCGGAGAACCGGACAAGGAACCGCTCAGGAAAATCAAATTTACATTCTAAGATATCTATCATGCACAGAACATTAAAGAAAGCAAACGAAATATCTCTCTCCTCCACCCCACATGCAGGCCGAATCCTATCTCTCTTTGATCGCATCAACGTATAGGCTCGTCAATCGTGCAAATCTAACCATAAAATCAAATGTGCTCAAGATCCATACTCAATACGTACATTGGATCAGTGTGACACGGTCCAAGTAAAAAATATATAGCCTCTGTACACTAGCTAGTGTAATGTTTTTTTTACAGTAGCAAAAAAATGTACTTTTTAGAGCGCACACCTATGGTAGGAAAAGCGCTCTCTCTCTCTCTCTCTCTTCACAGCTTGCATGCATGGGTGCACGTATGTGAGAAGGGCCAGCTGCGTGTGCCTAGCTAGCTAGAGCTCGGGAAGGTGCATGTAGGGCGTCTGTTTGATTGTGTGCTTTCCTTGGATCACTTGGCGTTTTGCTTGTGGACTACCCTTTCTGTCGTTACCACATTTCACTGTCGCAAGTCATCACCACCTTCTCAACCTAGCTTACTTGAACACCCCCCCCCCCCTCTCTCTACACCACCTATATATATACCCACACTCTCATCTCTCTCTTGCACCTGCACTATTAGTCTTTGTATAGCTAGTCTGCGATCATCTAGTGTGATCGATACTACACCCCCACTGCCCCACCTCCCCAACCCATCTCAAGAACATTCTTCTTGTACGTACTGCTGTCAATAAGGAATTTGGAGGGAGGAAGAGAGAGGGGTGGCTATGGGGAGGGAGTGCCTGCCTACCGTTGCCATGGTGCTGGTGCAGCTAGGATTTGCCGGCATGAATGTGGTGTCCAAGCTGGCGTTGGACACCGGCATGAGCCCCTACGTGCTCATCGCCTACCGAAACCTCGTCGCCACGGCCGTCCTCGCCCCCGTCGCCTTCTACTTCGAGAGGTACGTACCTTCGTTTTCATGACCATTTCTTTTTGTTTTTTCATGCGTGTATTATATATGCGTACGTATTTCTTCCTGCATGTAATTAAGTCCATCGATTTTTTACTTCTTACAAATTAAGCAGCTCTTCGATAGCTTCTTCCTGGAAACATTCAGCTAGACTTCTCAATCTACTACGACAATGTTCACCTAATTGCTAGGAGTATAGATTCCTTTTCTCTTTCCGAACTATTCTCTTTTTCGAGTTTGCTCCTTACTTCCATATGATCATTAAGAGAAGTCCTGCATTAATTTGCCGCAATCACCATTTATTGCTATAGGCATATATAGCCCTTGCTGTAGTTTCCACTGCCAAAAGCTGGACACCTAGTGCCACGTGGAATTTACATCCCCAAAGCTCAATAATACTCCGTTTGTTTTCTTTTACTCTCCCTTTGTTTTCTTTTACTTAACATTTTTGACTTTTTACGGTCTCGAGATACAACTTGCACTAAAATATATCGATAAAATTATAATATTACGAGAGTATTTTTAACGACAAATTTAATCAAATAATTTTCGTGAATTTTTTACCATTCTTGGGAGGTATCATTTAAACTCTTGGTACCCTCCTGGTACCTCTATCCTTTAAACTTTTGGTATCTCTTGGTACTAGCTTAATGGATAACTTGGTATCTCCTAAAGATGGTTAAAAGTCTCAATTTTTGTATAGCCAATCTAGATAGGTTTAAGCTTATTGGCGGTAAAGTTTGACAGCACGGATTCAAGGAAGTAAATTAAAAAAGAACGGATGGCGTAGTATCATATTACATGTGCACTAATCATTGCTGTATATATACTCCGAATCTCCAATCATCTGCATCTCAAGTACTCCAGCTAGTTGTTTTAAATTGCTTGAATCAAGTTAGATATATATATGGTGGTTTTGAATCAGTAGAACTACATGGATGCAGGGGGAGTTGGATGGTGATCACCAAGAAAGTACTTCTCCAAATATTCTTTACCTCCATTTTTGGGTATGTACATACCATTTTATGTTTTCAACAATGATTCCTTCTTCAATAATCAGGGCATGTAAAGTTAGCTTGCAGCAAGCAATGATCCCCTAAATATAAATAAGGGCCAAATTTGCATCATGCATGTGTCAATCAAGTAAAAAAGAATTAATTACAAAAGGGAATTAACGTCCTCCATTTGCTCAAGTCCTTTTCTGGGCGTCATGAAAGGAGCCAATTGCTTGGAATTGAACCATGACCCTTTCGATCCCCTCAAGTTTAGCACCCATATTTGTGCACTACACAGGTTTCTTCTTCCAGGGAAAACGGACATGCTTATTCTCAGGTGCCGCACTGAGCTTGCCGTTGCCAATCTAAAAAGTATACTAGTTTCATGACAACTGAATATATACCCACAGTGTACTACTCCGGTTGATAACTACTAGGATTGCAGCCAATTCAGATTAGCATGCAGGTTAACAAATTGCATTTGAAGAAGATGTTTGGAAATTCAATTTATACCCTCCCTTTTCTCTAAACTAAAAAAAAAGAATGGTTCTAGCACATTTTTCGGTAAAGCCGTAGCATTACAAACACAAAATAGCACCGTGTACCATTGGTAATTAAGTTTTGGGAGAAGTTTGGGGTGTGACCAAATTCTGCCTCACTTCTTCCGTCCGAAACTCGGCTAGCCAAAACTTTGTCGCGATCACCCTCAAATTCACTAACAAAATCAACTACGACGTGATCGTGGGACCAAATCTTACCAATATTTTAGTACATACTCGAACAGCAGTCAAAATATTAGTCGACACGACCAAAATTTAGCATGAAACATTTCGCAATCTTAAACTACAAACCAGGCATATGTAACGTAGGCCAGAATTATTGATGTAGAATAAGCCCAAATTAGCGTGATTTAATTTGGAATGCAACAGTGCGACGCTGAACCAGGTGCTCTACTTCGTGGGGCTCAAGACCACCACCCCGACCGTGGCGTGCGCGCTCAACAACATGCTCCCGGCGCTGACCTTCGTCATGGCCGCGGTGTTCAGGATGGAGACGGTGCGGATCGCGACGCCCGCCGGGCAGGCCAAGGTGGTCGGCACGGTCGTCTGCGTCGGTGGCTCCATGATCATGCCGTTCTACAAGGGCCCGGTCCTCCGGGTCTGGAACTCCCCCATCCACTGGCGCTTCGCCGAGCTCACCTCCGCCGCCGCGGCGCCCGCCAGCAGCCACGCCTCCGTGATCGGCGACCTGCTGGTCATCGTGAGCTGCGCCGCCTGGGCCGTCTGGTTCATCATCCAGGTACGAACCATAATTACGTATTACGTACATTATTGGAGCACTAAGCGAGTGAGTGCTGATCAAAGTTTTCTCTGCAGACCAAGATGTCGGAGAGGTTCTCGGCGCCGTACACGAGCACGACGATCATGTGCCTGATGGCTGGGGTGCAGTGCGCGGGAGTCAGCGCGGCCATGGACCGGAGCCTCTCGGCGTGGAAGCTCGGGTCCGGCATCAGGCTGTACTCCGTGCTCTACATCGTAAGCTGATCGGTCGTCGTAGCGGCTCAACACGTAGAATTACTACGTGCAGTACTGTGCCTGAACTGACGTTTCTGACGAGAATCAGCGTGCGTACGTATATGCAGGGGGTCGCCTGTTCGGGGATCGCGTTCGCCCTCATGTCGTGGTGCATTCAGGTGCGCGGTCCGCTTTACGTGTCCATGTTCAGCCCGCTGATGCTCGTCGCCGTCGCCGTCGTCGGCTGGGCCATCCTCAAGGAGAAGATATACGTCGGGAGGTACGCACAGCAGCCTGCCTGCGCGATCTCTCTGTAGCTGATATTCTCTGCTGTTAAAATTATTTGGTTGTTTTTTTCTGTCGATCGCTGCAGTGCTATTGGCTCTGCGCTCGTCGTTGCCGGGCTGTACATGGTGCTGTGGGGCAAGGGGAGGGAGATGAGCGAGCCGGCCGATCTCGACGATGACGCCGCCGCCGCCGCCGCGGAGACCATCACCATGGACCTGGAATTGAACGGGAAGGACGCAAGAAACGGCGATGCCGCTACCTTGCCGGTGTTCTGCACCACTCCCAAGCACGAAACGGCCCGAAACGGCAGCCACTGATGCTGACGCGCGTACAAACTCTACGGGGGCATGGATTATGCTACAACGTCAACGTCATGGCCCGTTGCATGCGTGGGATATTAAGAAAGCGGAAGAAAAAGAAGAGGAAGAAGAAGAGGAGGAGGGAAAGAAGAAGTGGTAGGCTGTAGGCATGATCAATTAAGAAATGGAATGGATATTTGAGTCGTCCTACTCTGCCTTTTGTGATCTGCTGCTATGGTTCGTGTTTGCTCCACTCTATCCATAAATTTACCTACCATGACAAGATAGAAAAACGGCGGGGAAAAATTCCCCATGGATTGTGTTCTGAACATCGAAGTGCCGTAGAAATAAACGACGCCCAAAGCTTAACAAGGCACGTGAATCAAGTGTAACATCAGCATATACATAGCCAGATTGGGTTGCGTGAGGCCAGACTGGGGTTAGTTACTTAGAATGGGTATTCTAAGGGTCTATTTGTTTTTATTTTAGATTCTAGATTCCGACTCTAAAAATAGAATAAAAAACAAACAACTCGATTCTAGAAATTGATTCTCACAATCCAGCCTACCTATATAAACTAGAATTCACAATACACTTCATATGTGTTTCTGTATTTCAGCTTTTAAATAATTAGCTTCTCTACAACCACATTCAGAATCAGCTTTTTAAAGAAATCTAAAGTAAAAACAAACAGATGGTAAATATATGTAGAACCAGGCCAGCCCAGTCCATTCGGGCAAGACTGCTAGAGCACACAGCATTTGAGGCAAGAGTCGAGTTGGTCGTGGCCCAGTCTGGCCTAGTTTCTTCAGTCAATGACTCAGTGTGCCTGCTATTCTACATGTATGTTGGATTGTTGGGTAACGATGCAACATAGAATACGAATTAATTTACGATCGAGGCTGCTAAGCAACACCACTTTAGACCGTTCCGACACAAGCCGGCTGGACCTGCACCAACGATATTATACTAGCTAGGGCTACTCCATGTAAAAGTAAAACCATATGCTCAAATCAATCAAGATATAAACATCACTGACAGGTAGTAGCATGTGTCTAATTTTGAGAAAATTTCTTATTTTCCGTGTAAATTTACCACCTTTCTCTGCTGTAACATCCCAAATTTTGAGTTTTGAAATGTTTAAAGCTTGAAGTGAATCATTTGTATTTTTCTGAGATTAATCAAATCATAATTTGAATTTTCTATTAATGAAAAGATTTAATTTGACTAAACTATACATCAAACAAAAAATTTCTAGTCGTATTGGGTTTATTATGCTCCAATAATTTTTTTTTGTATTTTTGCAGATTTTTCTGAATTTATTTGATTTATTTGAATTTATTTGAATTTATTTGAATTTCTAAAAATTTCTTAAATCAAAAAATGTTTTATTTTTCTAAAACTCCTCTTGGGTTGAATCCTCTATTGCGGCCCGTTTCTATTTCTCCTCTCCTGGCCCGCTCTGGCCTGCCTCCGCTCCGCGTCGCCTCGGCCCAGCTTCGCCCGCCCGTGGCCCAACCAGCCCAACCATCCCGCGTGCCGCCGCCGCTACCCGAAACCCTAACCATGTCGGCTTCGCGTCCACGCCGTTTTCGGCATCCATGCCGCGCACACCTCTCCAGGCCTATTTAAGGCACCGCTTCGTTTTTCTATGGAAACAGGTGACATTAGGTGCCTGCTTCTGAACAACAGCAGTCGATCTAGACTGTTGCACTTGGCGAACGGGCTGCTGTGGTTGTCGCTGTATGGAACGGGGAGCCTGACTCTGAGATCGCTGAGTCTGGGGAGTCTGTCGCTGAGCCCTTGGTGCTTGAAGTGGTGGTGGTTGACGAACATTAGTCGACTGCCACCCTTGTGACCTGGATGACCTGGCCCCAGCTGAACTGCGCACAAGCCACTTGCGCTTTCGACTCTCTAATACACTGTGACTGCCATGCTCCACCCTTATAGCTTTATCAACAAGGATATGAAAATCATCAATATCTTGGGCTATCAAAGCCCACTTGATCTCCTCATTCAGGTTCTCCCGGAACCGCTCAATTCTCCTTGCTTCGTCCGCTACTTCATATGTAGCATACTAGGATAATTGGTTAAAGCGATGCAAATATTCCATTACTGTCATCGTGCCTTACTTCAAGTCCAAAAACTCAAGCTTCTTCACTTCAATGACACTAGCAAGAATGTGGGTACGGCGAAAGGCAGCTTTGAATTTTGGCCAAAGCACCACTCACCCTTCTGGCAAGACTGCTTGATAATTCTCCCACCAGATAGCCGCAGCTCTCTGCAGCTGGTATGAGGCATAAAGAACCTTCTCTCTATCATCACACTGAGCAATAGATAGCTTACTGTCCACAGCACGAAGCCAATCATCTGCATCAAGGGGCTCGGCTGAAGAGGAGAAAACCGGTGGCTGAGTCCTCAAAACTCACTTAGCTTGGACACTTGCAGCTGACCACCGTTTCCTCCACGAGCAACACCTTGCGACGCTGTATTTTGAGCTATCTGTTGTAGCAGCAAAGTGTTTGCTTACCTCCCTTGCTCAATCATGGCTAACACTTGAGCCATGGTGGGTGGTTGAGGCAACCGCTCCTCAGGGACATTTTCCTAGATGGGAGATGGAATGTGAGCATCACGACGAGCCGCTCGAGATGACGAAGCTCTCGTCGTTGGATGCTGTAGATTTGGTTGCGACGACGTCGAGATGCTCGCTCGAGGGTCGCGAGTATCTTGGGCCGCACCGATCTCCAAAATCTGACTAAGCGACCTTGTTGGCCTCATCCTGCAATCACCATCTTTTAGTATGTCATAGAGAAGAGAACACTATTCCGAATTTATTCACAGCATAACATTTTATATGTCTTGCTTCTGTTATTTTTACAACTATGAAGGATTATCTCATCGAAAATTTTCACTTCACAGTTACAATTTGCGAGAGAAAACCCATTACTATTAATTCACATGGAAAAAGCGCAATTCAAAATTTTACAAAACTAACAACACAGCTCATACATATAATTTGCACATATACATGTAGACTAGTTTCACATGCCAGCCACTACTGCATCCTTCTTGTAACTTTGATCCCTACTACCAGAACACTAACCAATGCAACACAAGTAGCAACACAGGAAGAAAACTGAAATGTATCCTTCCACAAGCACACATAAAGCATTAATTTAACAGAGAAAGTTTCAACCACCATCCAGTTCTTACATTTGACAGAGAACTCAAATGCTACTACTTCTACAAACTGGAACCACTATTTTTAGCAACTTGGCACTTCTATCCAGAAGCAAACACACACACACAAATCTGAACACAGGAAGCTTCAACCCACATCTAACATTTCTACAACTCTACTTCCTGTACAGATTGGGACTACTCCAACTAGCAAGCCCAGCACAACCTTCCAGCACTCACAAAGTTCTTGCAACACTTATATTACAGCAAAAGCTACATTTAACACATACATTACTCATACTACCAGATCACTACCAAAAGACTTTCCTTCATTACAGCATCCCACACCACTTGCTCCTACTACACTTTTATCCATCTATTCCCCAGCCACTTCTCCCATTTCCAGCACATTCGGCATAGAGGAGGCTCCAACACCATCTCCAACTTTCACAATCCTAGATGCATACTCCTTGCGACGATACACCCGGGGAGTCTCGGGGCGGTAAGTATAAGTACTCCTAGGATTGATGCCCTTATCATTCACAAGCCTAGGGCAACTACCAACACATGATATCCTTGCTCCTTTGCACACCCCCGGGGTAGGCACATAAGAAGCTGGTGGCGGACGTCAAGCCGCTGGAATTTGTGGAGCTCCATCACTTAGAACTGCTTGTGGTAGAGGGCCCCTCACCACACGCAAAACTAGATGGGACCCCAAAAATGCTATACACCGACGAGTCTCCGGCAGCTCCTGGGCCAACTGAACATAATGTTGGTCCAACCTATTCGCAAAATCCACCATGACTCTAAGACTGTTATCCCTCACTCCAGTGTGATCCCTATACACACTACTCCCAATTAGGGGTCTCGCGGGCAGGTAGTAGTAGTGGCGGCTCAAATCAGGTAACGCTTGCCGAAGTCGAACCAGTGCCTGATATGCGGCTTCATTCATGGACGCATCTATGGATGATCCACAACCCACAAAACTCCTTTCACCCTCATTGAGAGCCGACCTAAGAGGAATGAAGACCCGGGTGGCATACTCCTTCGTTCTAGGACTTAAGTAAGCCTGAAACACGACGTATCTTGGGAGGCCCTCAAAGTGGCAACTCTCTAACAGAGAATGCAGCACTCCCATCATCCCCGACGGTTCTGGGACCGTTGACTCATGACAACGTACATATTGCGCCATCTACAAAAATACAAGAGAGGATAAGCTTATTAACCATAATTATGATAAGCTAAGAAACTACAAATAAGAAAGTTTGCGAATATGCTAAATTCCATTATCAGTAGAGAATAGAATTTTGTTTATTTTTCAAATTAAGTCCTCATATTACTAACTAACGACCATTTACCCAGGGTTTCCTACAGTCAGTGCGGCTCTGATACCAGCGCTGTGAAACCCTATTCTTGCGAACAGGAATCTCCATGTGATCACCGTACTAGTCCCATGATCAGTGGCTAGCACTTACATGTTTACAACATTCATATCACAACCACACTCGAGAGACAAACAAATATATACATAAGACGAATAATTACACAGAGTTTAATATATATTACAAAAACTAAACAGCGGAACTAAAGAGTCAAAAGAACTCCAAAAGCCTCGCGGTTTGCCCTCTAACCCCCTCGCGGTTTGCCCTCTAACCCCCAGGTAACTGACTAGGCAAAACCTAGAAGAAATCGTTGTCAAAAACCCCGTGCCTTGCCTGGAAATACGAATCATCTGGCAGAACGATGTCTTCATCCTCTGAGACAGCAGATGCAAGGTTGAGTACATTGGTACTCAGCAAGACTTATAGTGTTTGACAAATGCAATTAAATAAGTATGCAGGTAAGCAAAAGATAGGCTACAGGTTATTTTGCGATTGCATAAAGCATTGAAATGTATGAATATAATAGATTGCAACATCGCATTTTAAATAAAGCAATTGAGAGTCATAAAGCGATAAGCAAATACCCAAGTCTTTCAACCCAGTCTACCCGACTGCCAAGGCCCCCGGTGTCGTTCCTTTGACACAAGAAGTTGGTTGCAAAACAGTTTTCAAACCAAACCTATTTTTTCAGAAAATACCAAAAGACTTTAACATTGGAATGACTTCTCCAAGTGCCTATGACCGTGGGCGCGGCTAATCGATTAGATCTTACACTCTGCAGAGGTGTACAGCTTTACCCACAAGGAATGATCAATCTCTGTTGCCAGGCCAGTTAACACACTTCCTTTGGTGTGTCGGCAAGGAGATCATACATAACCGTTACATTACTTAGACATGGCTTTGAACCAGCCCGGGACGTTAACCCTCGTCATAGAAACAGAAACACACACCCAAGACGTGGTTCCTTTCGCGTGGTTTCCAACACCCGTTTCTGTTTATGGCAAGGAGTACACCGTTGCGCGGGTATGCATTTACCCACACCGAGGGTTGGAAATTCGGTGTGGAAGCCCCTCACAAGCAAACCTGACCGGAATACTCCCACTATCTCTCGCCTTCCTTAGATGCAAAGTCACATCCAAATAACTTAATAGGCTAAGACTGTCCCATACCAGCCCTTGTGGTTGTACGGAATCTTGGATCTACCGTCCTATTGCTCGGTCCTTAATCCGACACGGGCAATACTCCACCCTACACTACGTGCATTTCCCCTTGCACAACCAGCTATTACCAATAATCACCCGCGTGAAATCCATAGTTTTATTTTGGGGTTTTTAACAAACTACCAACAACCATTTTCCAAAAAGGACCATTCATTTGTTGAAAAGACTGAAAAACACATGACAGATAGCTTAAGCAAAATATTATGCTAGCGATTATACCCAAAAGACATTAGGCATGTCTAGCTCATACTAAGGTTTACAAGGTTCACATGTCCATACAGATTAAGGAAAGCCATAATGTAGGGGGTAACTACAACTTTTACCCAAGATAGCATTTCTATGGAGAATTACCGGAATGCATAATACTTTGACAAAAACAACATATTGTAGGTAAATTATCGGTTTCGACATGTTCAAGGGGGGTGCTTGCCTTGCAGCTCGCTGTCAGGCTCGAAGTCTGGATTTGCAACTGGATCATCTTCCTCCTCGGGGACGTCGGTGTCTACGCGTCGCGAAAAGAGGAATACAAAAGAATCAGTAAATTCCAAAAGGCAAAAAGAAGACAAACAGCCAGATAACGCAAGCTCAAACCAAAACAGGGGTTGCTTTAAATGGGTTATTTTTATTTAAATTTCGAAATCAAGATGCAAAGATTAATTAGGTTAACACAAATATTAGATCATTAGCTACCATGCTGGATTGACATACAAGAGCAAGCACGAAAACTACCCTCTCTGCTCTTTTCTCTGCTCAAAACTCTAAAAACTATAACACTTAAGGTCATTTAACTAACAAGATCTATAAACTAAACTTGAAGAAATAAGAATTTTTCTCCAGAACATGATAGCACATACATTGGACAGCACTCCTAAGGTGTTTTCCTAAATATTTGGGTTTATACAAGATATAAAACTTACTGCCAAAAGGCTTATATGAAATTTTAACTTATGCTACAGAAAATTGAACTAAAGAGGTAGGCTGAACGATTAACACTTAAGGGTATTACACTAACGAAAACTAAATGAAGCACAACTTATTAATAGGATATTTTTCTGAAACATAGTAGTACATACTTTTAACATCATTTCTATACTATCCATCATAAAATTCTCACTTAGACGAGTTATTCTACAAGCTGCCAAAATTGCTTAAGTGTTTCTATTATTTTAAAAACATAACAACTAGGCTTATGTTGCTAGCTTAATTTATAAGCAAACCTTTACAAAGTGACGTTATTTCCTCAGAACATCATAGCATGGACTTTGTAGAGTGCTATAATGTTGTTTCCACAATTCTTTTCATTTAGAAACATCATTTTATTTGCTATTGAAAAGGTCTAAATGACCACAAAAGCAACATTATAACAATCTAACTTCCACTTTCAATTTTAACCAAATCACTCATCAACTTTTATTCATTTTTATGGTATTATCAGGGCATGATCTTATAAGCATTTTAAAACTTGTTTTAAATCATTTGAACTTAACATTAATAGGTTACACCTACATTTATTGTTATAACAACTACTTTCCTCTATTAGCACAACATAACTCATATCTTTTCCTAAGTATTTTCTCATGAATAAGCTTATACTGGCATATGATTCTTCAAAATAAACTTTATCTATATAAATATTAAGTTATACAAGTTTCACCTATATATCCCTTTTTACATTGAAACTTCATTCTATTTGAATTTGATGTATAAAAAAGTAACATGTAAACATTTTTACATATTTAGAACACTTGCAGATCAGAAATTTCATAAAATTTATTTTATTCTACTTTAGTTTTATTTGAAAACATTTTATTCAAATGGCATTATTCATACCTATGTGCTTCTTTGCATTTACTAAAATTGCACAGGACTCATCTTCAAACAATTTTTGCATATTCTGATTCTACAGGATTTTACACGATTTTAGAAATTAGTTTCACTAATTTTAGAGTTATGGTTCAAAAGTTATCAACACTTGAATCTAGTCGATTTTGGAAATCAAACCAGAAATTCAAAATACGTCTTCGCTGCTTGGAAAGCGGTTTCTCTCTGCGCGCGCATTAACGCGTTCAAACGCACTCGCTCACTAACAGACGGGGTCCACCGATCAGTGAGACGAGGCAGAGGGCTACGGCTCTAGGCTCACCACCGGCGAACTAACTCCAGAGCGGCGGAATGGGTAGCAGCACGAGCTTCAGCACGACAAGACGCATCCAGGGGCGGCTCTATTTCGGCAAATGGCAGTCAGGAAGATGGTCACCAACGCGAGGGTGCGGTGGTGCCATGGCCGAACCGGCGGAAACTCCGCTAGCGGCCATTTTTCCGACCGGTGAGGGCTGGGTGAGCTTTAGTAGGTTGAAGGGGTTCGGACTTACCCGATTGTCAAGTCGGAGAAGGTCCGAGAAGGGTTGTCACCGTGCGCCGGCCACGAAGAAGAAGGACGGCGATGCGAGGTTGCTGTAGGCGAAAAAGAAGAAAAGTAACAGTTGATCAGTAACCCTGCGATGATAAAGAAGCTCTAGGTGGAGTTGATTTGAAGAAATGAAGGCAGATTGACCGAATTTGCCGAGTTCCCCTTTTCGGGTTCTTGCGCCAGAGTGAGGAAGAAGACTCCATGCGAGGCTCTCGGCTCACAGGAAAAGCAAAGGAAAGACGAGAAAGTGCAATGCGACGCGAATGAAAGACTTAAGGCTTAAGGAATGATCGTGTTCGCGTTTGGGTTCGAGTTTGAGAGCACGGCTTCGGTCGCACGCCTCTGTACTGCGAGACGAAGTGGCGCAGCCTCTCCTCCCATGCAGCTCAACCAAGGACGATCAAGCACAGGCGCAGAAGGGTTCTGCGTGACGTGGATGATGGCGATCGCGCCGGACGGAGGTGGTTGCAGCCGGACTGCAAAGGACGGGGAAGAACGTCAACTTGCCTCGGCCGAGAGAGAAGAAAGAAGAGGAGAGTGCACCCTGAGGCTGACGAGAGGGTCCAGGCCCCACTGGCAGCGACTGTGCGCCTCTTCCTCAGCTCACCAGCACGTCAAGTGAGCCCAGACGCCGGGCCCATCTGTCAGTGAGAGACGATGCAAACACGACGAGACAGAACATGAACTCGCCAGAATTTGCATTGATTCAAGGGTCATTCGATGCCCAAACTTCATGAAAATTTTTAAATAAAGTATACTAGGACTCAAGCATCTCCTGAAAAATTTTCAGACCAAAACACCCTCTAGATTATTTATGTAAACTCTGACACTGTACACTGCTCAGGATTTCCATTTTGGGTTTTTATTTATTCAGAGTCAAATTCGATAATATTTATTTTTGAAACTTTTTGGAAGGGTTAAGTTCCTTCTAAATGTACTACTATAAATTTTCAGGTCAAAACCTTAAGTATTTATTTTATAAAAATTCTAACATTCCATTTTCCAATTTCTAGAGGCCTCTGTATTTGAATTTTTAAAAGGTTTAAATGGACTTATTAATTTATGAAAATTTTACCAGTGGTAGGGTCTATACTCAGAGCACTATTATAATTTTCTCAGATCCAGATAAATATCGACTAATTTCCTTTAAATTTTAACCTTACTGTTTCTAGTCAAAAGAGTGATTATAAACTTTGTTTATTCCTATTCCTGTGCATGAAAAATTTACTTGTTGATCACACTGAGTTACCGACACAGCTAAGGTTACATAGTACATTTTTCTAACTTTTTACTTCTACCTTTTTATCTTTTTACCTTTTTCCTTTTTCTCAAACTCTTTTATTCAATTTTCACACAATGCAACAATACAAGAAAATCAAATTAAAACAAATAACATCAGAAAAACTCAGAAACATTTATATTTCAATTTAAATTCGTACACTTTCACTGTTTTAGATTTTTAGGATGTTACAGAACTCTACCGAAATTTGATGTTAGACCACCGGATTTGACCGGAAATTGATCAATAACCCTTAAGAAAGTCATCCTCTATGAAAATTTGTTGAAAAACAAAATTTTTGAGACATTTTTTAAAAACTTCAAAAACACTGTCAGATTTTTATAAAATTGTACGTGCTTTATCTTGATCTGAAAAAATTTATGGTACTATTTTAAGAAGTGTAGGATCATACAGACAAATTTTCAAAATAATTTAACTTCATTTGTTATCTTTAAAAAATCAACAACAGAATGAACATAATTGCGACAGTAACATTGTCAGAATTTTATAAATTTTCTCAAGTGTGATCATTATCCAAAATTTTTATGAGAGCTTAATAATTGACTCAGTACCATTATATAAAATTCTAAAAAATCAACTTTTTTTGCTTGCTCAATCAAATCTATGTATGTATTGAACTTCATTTGTTATATTTCAAAAATCAAAAACAGAAAGAACATAAATGGTACAATGTACTTGTAAGAATTTTATAAATTCACTGGAGTGTGATCATGACTCAAAGTTTTTATGAGACCTTAAGAATTTCCTTATAACCCTTATGCAAAATTTAAAAATTTTAAACATTTTTAGGCTTTTACGAGAACGTAACACTCTCAGAATTTTTGGAACTTCTTGGAACTTGATCATCATATGACAATTTTATAGAAACTTTGATGATAAATCAGAACCATCCACAAATTTTTTTAAAATTTTCTAATATGGTTTGTACCATTTTTCATTTGGTTGAAGTTTGCCGGTAAAGCTTTTATCAGCACAGTAGCACTGTCCGAATTTTTAAAAATTCATGAAGCTTGATCATCATTTGAAAATTTTATGGGAATATTAGTGATGCATCAAAACTATGCAAAACAAATTTCAACATTTTATAACGTGATTTGTTTCATTTTTCATTCGGTTCAAACTTACCGTCAGCGTTTTATCAGGATAGTAGCAATGTTTGAATTTTTATGGGAATATCATTGATGTGTCAGGAATCTACAAAAAAAGTTCAAAATTTTTTGATATCGTTTGATCAATTTTTCGCTCGGTGCAATTTTGCCGAGATCTCGGCAAATCTCGCCGAGATCTTGACAAAACCGGTCGAAATTTTGGTTTTCTCGGTAGAAAAATATCCGGATTTGAATTTTTGTTTTTGTATTTTTTTCGAGATTTTTCCAAAATTTTTAAATTTCACCGAGATTTCGTTCTCCGGTTATAGATAAGATTTAGAGCAAAACGAAATTTTGAACCCTAGTGCTAAGTAGTTTAGAGTACCCTATACGTAAGAGCTCAAGTCGTACATGCTTGGCTAGCTCCTATCAGCGTAGCATCCTCGGAGATCTACGCCCGTCGACCACACGAACTAATTTACTAATTAGCTAACCGTGTCGATTGCATTCTTGTGCCACTACTGCTAGATAAGGGTGCGTTTGGTTGACTAGATGAAGTTAGATGGGATATGACCATTCAGTTTGAATGGGATGGAGCCATCGAAGTGTTTGTTTAGTTGAGTGGATAAGGATGAGCTAATTTTTTGTTTGGTTGGATGGATGAGAATGGATAGGATGAACCAATTTTTTGTTTGGTTGGATGGATGAGGATGGATGGGCTAGCTATAATCAAGGTTTCGTATTTTGGTTCGAAATTTTTGGATAAAATTTGACTTAAATTTGAAATTTTAGACGAAATTTAGTCAAAAATTACATTTTCGAACAAAATTTGACGGAAATTTGATTTTTTTTGACAAAAGTTGAACCTTTATAAGAAGAAGAAATCATTTTTTGGACAAAATTTGAATTTTTGTAGAAAAATTGATTTTTTTGGGATAAATTTTGAATTTTTTTGTCAAAATTTGATCGAAATTTGAATTTTCTGACAAAATTTGAATTTGACCGAATTTGAACGAATACAATTTTTCATACAACAAATTGGATGAACTCATCCGGCCTTTTTTTTGGATGACTCTATCCATTATTTCTAAAAGAACTAGATGACCATATCACATCCATTCACTCATCCAAACAATTAAATAACTCTAAATTTATGAATAATCATATCTCATCCACCAGGATCCATGCAACCAAAAGCCACCTAGGTGAACTGCGTAAGCGAGAGACCTGGTACGCGTTAGGAAAAAGGTATTGCAAGCCCGTGAGACCAAAGTTTCAAATTTCGGTTTCGGAATAAATTTCGTCCCTGGCCGGATCGCGAAATTTCATAATTTCGGAAATATTTCGGACAAAATTTGAATTTGAAAATTCAAATCCGGTCCATTCCGGAAATAAAAATCCGAAATTCGGCGAAAAAACCCGAAATTTCGGGTTTTTTTGTACTGGCTGAAAGTGGTCTAAAAGTTATCTAAAAATTTTGAATTTTTTTGGAGGTTCCTGACACATTTATGATAGTCTCAAAAAAAATTCAACTTATTATCACATCTGAGAAATTTTTAAAATTTCTAAGAGTGGTACTGTCCTGATAAAACACTGACCGACAAGTTTGATCCGATTGGAAAATGGTACAAATCAAGTTATAAACTGTTGAAATGTTTTGTGCATGGTTATGATCCATAACTAATGTTCTCACAAAAATCTCAGCTGATTATCACATGTGAGGAATTTTTAAAAATTCGAAGAGTGGCACTGTCCTGATAGAACACTCACCGACAAGTTTGATCCGAATGGAAAATGGTACAAATGAAGTTAGAAACTGTTGAAATTTTTTGTGCATGGTTATGATGTATCTATAATTCTCTCATAAAATTTTCAGATGATGATCAAACTGTATGAATTTTTAAAATTCTAACAGTACTACTGCCCTGTTAAAAGGCTTACCGGCAAACATGAACAAAATGAAAAATTATGTAAACCATAAATTTTTTTGAAAATTTTAAAAAATGGTGATAAGGAAGTTCTTAATATGCCATAAAAATTGTGATTCATTATCACACTTCAGTTAATTTATAAAATTCTTACAAGGCACAGTACCATTTATGTTCTTTTCTTTTTTATTTTTGAAATATAATATAACAAACGAAGTTCAATGCTTACATAGATTTGATTGACCAAACAAACAAAGTTGAAATTTTTTAAAAATTTATATAATGGTACTGAGTCAATTATTAATCTCTCACAAAAAAATTAGATCATAATCATACTCAAGAAAATTTATAAAATTCTGACAATATAATTGTTCCAATTATGTTCATTCAGTTTTTGATTTTTTAAAGATAAAAATGAAGTTAAATTATTTTGAAATGTTTATGTATGATCCTAAACTACTAAGGATAGTACCATAAAATTTTTAGCTTATTATCAAGCTTGTACAATTTTATAAAAATCTGACAGTGTTTTGCCAAAATTTTAAAATGTTTAAAAAATTTATTTTTTGAACAAATTTTCAAAGGAGATGACTTTACTAAGGGTTATTGGACCCAATCCGGTCAAATCCGGCCCTAAAAGATTCAACACTGGCCAAAAAAACACAAAATTTCGCCGAAAAACAGAAATTTCGGGCATTACTGTAGCAATTTCCAATTTTTTTTACATTTTTTCCGGCCGGTAATTTAGATTTCGGGGTGGTCCGAAATCCGAAAAATTCGGCGAAATTTGTAACCCTGTGTGAGACTTCACGTCCATTAGCATTCATTTTTGCTTCTTTCTTCCCGCCAAGTCTTCAACCAAATCTAATCTAAGCTCGTTGCAAAAGGCACAACGATTTTGCTGTTATTAAAGTGATAGCCATCTGCTGCTCAGGGTTCAAAATCTCGATTCCACTCTAAATTTTGTCTATAGCCGGAGAACAAAATCTCGGAGAGATTTAAAAATTTTGGACAAACTTAGAACGAAATACAAAAACAAAAATTCAAATCCGGTTTTTTTTCTACCGAGAAAAGCGAAAATTCGGCGGTTTTGCCGAGATCTCGTTAAAATTGCACCGAGCGAAAAATAGCTCAAACTATGTCAAAAAAATTTTAAATGTTTTTTGTAGGTTCCTGACACATCAGTGATTTTTTCATAAAAATTTCAGATGATTATCAGATCTGTGAAATTTTTAAAAATTCAAACATTTCTACTGTCCTGATAAAATACTGAACGACAAGTTTGAACCGAATGTAAAAAGAAACAAACCATGTTAGAAAATTATGAAATTTTTTGTATGGTTTTGATGTATCACTAATGTTCCCATAAAATTTTCAGATTATTATCAAACCTCATGAATTTTTAAAAATTTGGACAGTGCTACTGTGCTGATAAAAGCTTTACCGGCAAACTTCAACCAAATGAAAAATGGTACAAACCATGTTAGAACATTTTGAAAATTTTTCTAGATTGTCCTGATTTATCATCAATATGTCTATAAAATTTTCATCTGATGATCAAGCTTCATGGAGTTCCAAAAATTATGAGAGTGCTACGTCCTCGTAACAACCTAATGATCAAAACATAGATTTGCTTTAGAAATAAAAAAATATTTAAAATTTTTGAAAATTTTGCATAAGGGTTATAAGGAAATTATTAAGATCTCATAAAAATTTTGAATCATGATCACGCTAAAATAAATTTATAAAATTCTTACAAGCACAGTGTACCATTTATGTTCTTTTGGTTTTGATTTTTGAAATATAACAAATAAAGTTCAATACATACATAGATTTGATTGAGCAAACATAAAAAGTTGAATTTTTTTAAAAATTGTATATAATGGTACTGAGTCAATTATTAAACTCTCATAAAAATTTTGGATCATGATCATACTCGAGAAAATTTATAAAATTCTGACAATGTTACTGTCCCAATTATGTTCATTTAGTTTTTGATTTTTTAAAGATAACAAATGAAGTTAAATTATTTTTAAAATTTTTCTGTATTATCCTTCAATTCTTAGGATAGTACCATAAATTGTTTAGATCAAGAGAAAGCACAAAAAATTTTATAAAAATCTAACAGTGTTTCTAAATTTTTTTGAAAAATGTCTCAAAAATTCGGTTTTCCAACAAATTTTCATAGAAGATGACTTTCTTAAGGGTTATTGGTCAATTTCTGGTCAAATCCGGTGGTCAAACATCAAATTCCGGTCAAAAATGACGAGATACCGGCTGGTAAGGGCAAGATCTCGCTGAGAAAAGAAGATTACTATAGCAAATCAATTTTTATTAAATTTTCAAATTCGACCGGCACTCCTACAAACCATCCTGGTCCTAAGATCGAGATCTCTACGAAAACTCGCAAAATTCCAATGAGATTTGGAACCTTGCTTCTGCTAAGGTAACTGGTAGCTGAAATTGTACACGCGTGTCGCGCTAGCTCAACATTTGCATGCGCATCACTGACCACGTAGACAAAAAAATATATTAAAAATAACTAGATTACTCTTAATTATTATTATTAATTACTAATTTTGATGTATAAAGGTAGAGAATATAAAGTAAAAATAGATATTTATTAGGGGTATAAAGAAAACTTTACACTAATTTTATATTGAAATATGAAATATGTCTTATATTTGTAGACAAGATCAATCATACAATACGCTTTATAAATTTGGACGAAGAAAGTACCATGATATCAACTATCCCTTTCCAATTCTTTTGGTGTGCATATATATTTTTAAAAGGTTATAGTGTGCATATATTCATGTGTAAGTATATCTTCAGAATTATTTTTTAATTAAAAAATAAAAAATTACAGAAATAATATGCCAAAATTAAAAATTACAAACATACCTCCCTGTCGCTATTTGGAATAGCGACAGAGGCATGTCGTCATTCCAAATAGCGACAGAGACTTGTCGCCAAACCTCCCTTCCTTTCTCCTGCGCTTGCTCGATCGAAAAGAGGCTATTTGTCGCTATTTCAAATAGCGACGGACTCTCTGTCGATATTTGGAATGACTACATATAGGTATATTTGTAATTTTTAATTTTGACATATTATTTCTGTAATTTTTTATGTTTTATATATTATTTAAAAAATAATTCTATATCTGTATATGCTTGCGGACGTGGTTGCGTATATGCTTACGGAACATGGCAAAGGTTATATGTAGAATACTAGTGATGTGTTGGTTGTTGGTAGTGGAGCGTGAGAGTGATTGATGTGATATTTTCACCATCTGATATTTTTTTCCATCCCCTTCTCGCTTTCTGTCTTTACTTCCTCTTGCAAGGACAAAGCGGAATTCCTCTTCGTTTTTCTTTCAACCTGCCGATGATTAAACAACTAGATTGGCAACTAGATGCATGCACCACTGAAGAAGCACTACTTAGCTTTGGGCTAATTGAACCGGTGTGATTTGCATTAATCGAGTTTATATTAGGGGAGTTCGAAAGAACATTTGGACCAAATGAACACCACGCTTGATTTTGCATGCCTAGTGACAAAAGGGAGCAACGCAGTATTTATAGCCCAAGACAAATGATATGGCACTAGTCAATTGTATATGGTTGTATGAGATTAATGGCTGTGATTATCTAGTCTTTTGAGAATTCTTCTAGGACACCTCCCAGCACATGTCCAGAGTTGCGGAGTTTCGGGATAAATTCGTGACATCACACGTATTTCTTTGTACACTTGTGGTGTGCACTAAAACCACCGCAACGTTTAAATATGTCTGCTCTCATGGGAATGTATCCTATGCACATCCAACATTCGAATTTTCAAACTGAAATTTTTCAAAAAAGAAAAAAACCTTAGAGAAGCTAAATCATCTAAATAGTCTTGCATATTTTTCGGATTATGGCCGCCCACGGATCCTAATGATAGAGAACTCTTCAGATTAATTTCAAGCTAGGGATGGAGGGTACTCAGACAAGTAGATATGTATATAGGACATGCACCCGAAATCAGTACTGTTCAACCTAAGTAAGGCCCTATATGAGAGGTTTAAAGCCAGCTTCAGTTTTTGAAAAGCCAATAAATTCTTTCAAACAGCTTAGCTTTTAAGCAGCTTTTGACATAAGCCAAAAGCTATATATTACTACCAAAAGCTAAATGCTAGGTTGGATTTGCTTTTGCAGCTTATTGCCGAGAGAAATTAACTATTTATTAAACGGTCTCTTATAAAAAGCAACAACCGCTTTTCAGCTTAAAAAATTAAAAAAACAGCTTTTCAGAAAAGCTACAGCTCCCCCCAAACAGACCCTAAAGATAGTGCGCACAGGTTTCTTATGCCATGGTTCAAAATACACCGCTTCTTAAAAAAAGTTTTTCTTTCAAATTTAGCTTCTCTATGTAAATTTGCAAATTTGGTCTCCTTAATCCATAGCGGAAAGCACGGCAGATAACATATGTCCCCCGTCGTGTCCGAGAAGAGCGAAAGGCGCCAACCGTGAGAGCAGGCCATGGCCCATCGTGGTAGGGCTCCTTGTGCGATGCCCCGGCAGCATACCTCTCGCGCTACCCAAGCGCGGCAACAAACCTCCACCGCATGCGCATGTCGAGCCTACCTGTGAGCGCCCAAGGTGGCGCGTCTACCTAGCTGCCCACGCGCGATCTCGCTCATCTGGCCTACCGTGGTGCAGGCAAGCTTCTGCACTCCCCACTAAGGGGGTGTTTGGGACAGCTCCAGCTCCACTAAAATTCTTGGAGTTGGTGGAGTAGGGTATTTCTAGCTCTAGAAATTTATAGAGCTGGAGCTGTGGGTACATTAAGAGTATTTAGATGTATCATCTTGTTTACATTTTAGACTTAAAAATATAAACTTAATTCACTTTATTTTAGCCTACAAACTTCAGCTCTAAGGTGGAGCTGAGATCTGGAGCTATACCAAACAGAGTCCAAATTTGCAAATACACTTGTAAGGGGCTAAGATTTGTGAGGAACAAAATGTTAAGAGAGTTAGATAAGGATGACTTCTTAAAAAAAAAAAGATGACGGTTTGATTGAGAAGAAGAGGGATGGATTGCACGGCAACTAAGCACCTTAGACCGCATCTCACTCCGACGAGACACTGGTCAGAAAAGGGGAAAGAGTAAGACAAAGGCGATCAGAGCCGGAGAAAGGTCAACGTTCAAACCTCGTCACGCTGTCATGCCCAATATTTAATTATATCGCACGCGCACACTTAGCGCTGTTGCGGTCACATGTCCCATATTCTCATTTGACCACCCAGCCTACTCGTCTTCCCCCGCCCAGGCCCAGCTATTAAAACCCCCGCCTCCCCTCTCCCTCTCGTCACATTCACACATCAACCAACTCGTGCCTTACTCCAGCTCAGCTCACCCTAGCTCACTTCCAATTCCTTCGTGTCGATCGAGATGGACGCGACGTGGATGGGACCTTGTGGGCGGCCGGCGGCCGGCGGGGACGAAGGGGACCACCGGAGGGGGGCGTGGACGGTGGAGGAGGACATTCTCCTCAACGGCTACGTCGCCGCTCACGGCGAGGGCCGGTGGAACGAGCTGGCGCGCGCCGCGGGGCTGAGGCGAACCGGGAAGAGCTGCCGCCTCCGGTGGCTCAACTACCTACGCCCCGACGTCCGCCGTGGCGGCTTCACCCCGCAGGAGCAGCTGCTCATCCTCGAGCTCCACTTCCGGTGGGGCAACCGGTGGTCCAAGATCGCGCAGCAGCTGCCCGGGAGGACGGACAACGAGATCAAGAACTACTGGAGGACCAGGGTGCAGAAGCACGCCAAGCAGCTCAAGTGCGACGTCAACAGCAAGCAGTTCCAGGACATGATGAGGCACATCTGGATGCCGCGCCTCCTTGAGAGGATCCAGGCTGCCGCCGCCGCCGTAACCTCCGCGAGCTCGCAACACGCGGCGTCGTCGACGCTGCCCGCATACCAGAGTGTTGTGCCGAACAAGTCGTTGGTTGGCCACGGCGACATGTGCCATTCACCGGACACGACAACGACGACGACGAGCACGGCCGGGTCATCGTCGATGTCGGCGTCGCTCGGCGCGAACTTCCCGTCCAACGACCTGGTCATGGTCAGCGAGCAATGCGGTAGCGCGAGCACGAGTAGTAGTGATGACATGTTCGACGGGAGCTGGTCGGATCTCCTCGCTCGCTCCTGCGACGACGGCTCGGATTCTTTCGTGTTGCCGGACTTCGAATTGGGAGAATCCGGAGACCATTGGTGGAGTTTGGAGGACATCTGGTTACAACAGCACTACTGATATTTTACTACGTTTCCTAGCTCTATTGAATTATGTCCAAGTTTATTTCTAGTGTCATCTGATTGATTATCAATCAACACAGTTAACAAACCGATGGGCTAACAACATGCTATGTTCTGAATTCTGACGTGCACGATTGCCTCCCTGTACTGTCAAAGCTAGAAAGAAAAACAGAAACGATACCATTTTTGATCCCTCGATTCAAGGAAGAAAGCCGTGTACTTCGTCTCAAATGGGTTTGCTATTTATAATTAGGATAATTTATAGTGTACCACTCTAAATATTGATAATTACTGAAATACTACTCCAAATATTTTTTTAGAGAATACCACTAAAAATATATTTGGCTCCACACAATACCGTTTCCACTCTTTTCCTGGGGTTAGCAATATGGCACCTACATTATTATGTTAAGTAATTATATGTTAAGTATTACCTAATATCTACCGTTTTAACGGATTTAGCATGCCCTCGATCCACTTCTCTAACTCTGGAGCCTATGTTATTAGAACATTAATCAATTGTGTGTTATATCCTAAATTGCTATAATCCTAATGTTGCAATGTATGTCTCATGTTCAACGTGTTTCTTTCAATCAAACTTCTTTGTTTTGCTCTCAGGTACTTCTTTCAAGATACATATTATTTTTAGCATATACCGTGTATGAATATGATCGTAGCATATTTCAATCATGCGCTTGCTGGTTCCTTCTATTGAGGCGCTGTTTGGCAGAGCTCTAGATCCCAGCTCCACCTCAGATTTAAAACTTGTAGTTAAAACAAAGTAAATTAAGTTTATATTTTTAGCCTGAAATGTAAACAAGATGACCCATCTAAACACTCTTATATACCCACAGCTCCAGCTCCATGGATTTGGTTGAGCTAGGAATACCCAGCTCTACCAGATCCACAGATCTGGTGGAGTTGGAGCTGTGCCAAACACAGCCTGAGTATCTTCTATCTTGTACTACCAGGCTGATAACTTATATTAGTCATAGGATAGAGTGTTATTCACAACGGAACCTCACGGTCAAAGGCCAGTTGGGCCGAATCATTTGCCATCTCACAACAGTGCAATTAGTTGAGTCGGACCATGAAGGACAATTTTGTCTTTTTGCATAGGTTAAAAGGTGCAAAATGATTTAAAAAGGTGAAAAGAGTGAAAATGGTATCATGTGTAATCAAACATGTTTGGAGTATTCCGATGGCTGCCAACCATTAGAGTGGTACATTATGAATTAACTTTTTTTTTAATCTAGATTGTTATAACATGGATCTACCGTAATCGAAGGTGTAGATCTTTCTCTTTTTTTTTACCGATTAACACGAGAATTTCTACTTTGAGAGCGAAAATGGTGACTACTTTTTATCACTTTAATTAACAATATAATATAATAAAATATCATATATACCTCTTCCTACAAAATTACACCAAGCTTGGGTTTACTCGATGGGAAGGTTGGATTTAAGTATTTGACACATCTATCTCCAATTTTGAGGAGTTAAAAACAAAGCTTAGCATACAGCATACTAGGCATCGCCAGCGAGGCAGATGGCATGGCAGTCGGAGGTCAAACCTATGATCTCAGTCAGCGGCGATTCTACCGTGTACAAGTTGGAGTCCAGTCTTTGTTTGTCCGGTCAAACGCTGGTCTCCGGCGTCAACAGGCTGCGGTCGACATGAAGACTAGCTGACGCAGCCGCGCGGCAGCACGCTAACTGGCCCCTCGTGCGGATACCCATCGCGGTTCCATATTCTAATCATTCACTTAATTAATCATTGTCCTCGAGATCTAGACCACCGAAAGATAATTATAAGAAAGTTATAAGATCCTGGCCGTCCAATTGTCGGATCTAAAGGTTCCGGTGAGGCTTGACTTCGCTCAGCTTATATTGCCGTGTGTCACCATTGAATTGAACAGCACAGCACTGCCCACTTATTCTTTGAACAATGACAAGTCCTAGAACATGTTCTCAATTCCCTATGCTATGTATTCTAATCCGATATAATGTCCTAAACAGTTTAGGGTTTTACTTTTCGTCGAAAACCGTTCGTACCGCATTTCGTCCGGTTTACCGTTCAAGTTCAAATTCGATTTCAAAAATTTTGGAAAATTTTTAAAAAATTATCCAAAAGTTTCCTAAAATTAGTATGAATAGCTTTTATGACCTCTGGTGTGAATTTTTTTTATTGAAAAAATGAACTTTAGAATTTACAACATTTTTTGCAATTTTTTCGATCTTTTTTCCCAAATTTTCAACCTGTCGTTGATTTTCGCGAAAACCGCTCAAAATTCGCCACTTTTTGAGTGGTTTTCGACCTTTTCATTCAATTTTGCTTTGCGGTTTGACCAGATTTCAAATTCATTTGACTTTCGAAACTGTTCTGTTTTTTGTGAATTTCGGTACCGCCGGTTCGTCGAAATCCGAGATCAAAAACAGTATTGTTAACCCTGATCCTAACTCATAAGCTACACAGCTAGCACTCAACGATCTGTTGTTGTTGTGCCCGGTCTATTACATTTGGTCACATGCTTCTTATATTGAACAAAGCGTTCTAGGAAATCATCATTTTTTTAGCCTCATGATAAACTTTTTTTTATAAATCTGGCCCCTTCTGAATACAATTGAAAAAATATCTTCATCCTCGACCACGTGAGCGTAGCAAGTGACACGTGTCGCTACCGGTGCATCTACGGTTGGGGATGTGGCTATTTTGCAATTGCATTTTGAAGGGACCAGATTAGCAAAAAAAAAAATTATCATGAGGCTAGAAAAGTGATGACATCACGTTCTAGGCTGCTCATCTATACATTATACATTGGGTAAATATGCAATGTGACTATTCGGAAAAACACACCGTACAATTATCTTTAAGAATTACTCCCTTGAATCACAAATAATTATCGTTTTGGATATAGGTGCACTCAACCTTTCAAAATTTTAACTGTCAATATATTTTTAAATATTTAAATTGGATACATGAAAATCACACCTGTAGATTTGTCTCAAAAAGTAATTTTATATTATTATAATTTTATTGGGTTTTATAAATATATTATAATAAAAATAAGTGGTCAAAACTATGTTTTAAAGATTACGTCGATGTCCAAAACGATAATTATTTATGACCGGAGGGAGTATCGAGCAATCAAGAGGTCACGTGCTCAAAATCTAAAAAATTCATACAACGGGGGACTCAATTGGTGACTCTACTCTGGAAAGTTGAGAGAGAGAGAGAGCTGTTTGGCTGGGATTTAAGGGTTAGGGTTTGGAAGCCCATTATGCTAGGCCAACCTACAAAAATGCTTAAAGTTACGGTGTTTTCACATGTTGGTATTTCGAGAACTAGAAAAACAAACTTTATCTATGTATAAAATTTAAAGTTTAGATTCATTAGACATTAATAGTAATAAGATGAGAAAATTGTGACAAATGATAAATTAAAATAACAGGAGAAAAAAAGACAGATAAATGCACTACAACACTCCGTAGACTATGTCAGTGTATGCCTGTATGGGGTGAATCCTATCAACCCCATGCCTAGGGATGGCAACAGGGAAAATCCCCGCGGGGAGCGTCCTCCCATCCCTGATTACCGATAACCAAAGATTCCCTTGTCCTCGTCCCCAACCTTTGACAGGTTCGTGGGCCTCGACAGGGACTAATCCCTGAAAATGGACAAACAAACACAATCAAAATTTCATCAATAATATACTAAATGACAGTAAACAATTACAACATTTCAACAACAAAATCAGAATATGAGTACATGACAGTACGACACATTAAAATTGTTCGTAAATAACAAATAGTGCTTTGACCTTAAGCCACAAATCCACCTATTAGTGATAACGCGGGGGCGAGGACGGGGAACGGGGACGAGGAACGGTGAAACGTTCCTGTCCCTGTCATCCTCGACGGAGGCAATATTTTCCCATTAATCCCCGCAATGAAAGATTTTCTCCGTCTCTATCCCCTAATAGAAGAATTCTCCGCTGAAAAATAGGTATCGGGGCCATTGCCACTGAGCATGCGCGGCCCAACCACTCACAGGAGGCACAGCCTAGAAATACCGGGCCTTTGCCGCAATCCACAAACGGCCGTTCCCGAAACGAGGTCAATCCGTGCGAGCGCGGCACCGGTGTCCATACGACTCTACGAGCATGTTACGTACCGCACCGTAGGTAGCTTACTACTCATGGGTACGTACGTGTCTGAGGAACGCTACACGCTCAGCATGCCATTTAAACCGATCGGTACAACGCCAAGAGACTCGAACTCGATCGCATTCCTGTCACTGTCAGCACGAGCGGTGCAAAGTGGCCATGCATAGACGTGCGCGAGCCATGTAACGAGTAATCGCAGAGGATCTGCCTGCATATGTACATCAAGACGGACGGCCGGGCAGCTAAGCGAGTGCGGGGTGGTCGGTGACGCGTCGCGTGCGTTCTAGCCGTACGATCGAGTAGCAGACCGGTCCGGACGGTGGGTTGTCACTTGAAAAATACACGAGTCATTAGAGCACTCAAACCACTCAGAGAGGGCCTTACCCTGCATTTGCGCAGTGGCCAAGCGACAAACACCAGGGCTGGGCATGAGTGACACAGTGGCGCTGTCACCTCGGCCTCAACCTCAACTAGTATGGACGTGAAATGGCCAGCAGATTCTTCACACGGCACTCTTGTCTTCCCAACGTATCCTCCGAGGAATTCCTCATGCCACCCCTGCTTATGACAAACCAGAACAACCTGTGAAGCCAGAGATTTTCGAGTGCAAAACCGTACGTGCAGGGTCTTGACTCTCTTGAGCCTGCCCATTTCGCTTCCTGAAATACTTCGCCTTCAGTACATTGGATGTTTCCTTTTTCTCTGAAGTTTCTACAAATTATATGTGAGAAATTAAATTGCATCCGACAGAGCTGATGGCCGATGAGTGAGTCAGGAGTGACACAAAATGAGTGGCAGAAAGCCTGCAGGCAATGCAATGATTCCCCAGAAGATAGCTGAGGGCGTGAGGTCTTTATTTCACGACAATGGGGCCGGTGCCCTGGTAAAGCTAACATGAGGACCCAGTATCTCCACACAACACTTGGAACATTCTTGTTTTTGCTTTTGATTCTAAATTATAGCCCCTAAAAATAGAATAGAAACCAAACAACCTGATTCTAAGAATCGATTATCACAATCCAGTCCACCCATATACACTAGAATCCACAATCCACTTCATATGTGCTTTTCAATTCCAGTTTTTCGAGAATCAGCTTCTCTACAACCACAATCTAGAATTAGCTTTTAGAGAATCCAAAACAAAAACAAACAGACCCTTACAGTTAGGGGGTGAAAATGGATCGGATTTTATCCGTCCGATCCGGATCTAAATCCGGTTAGGATCGGATTCGGGATGGAATCTAGATATCCGATCAGATTCGGAATCGGATCCGGATAATTGAATTCGGATACTAGATCAGATTGAGAGCATTCAGTATCTAGGAAATATGGGTCGGGAACCGGATACGCGGATATTGACCCATTCGAATATATGGACCTAGAACCTAGTCTGCTGGTCACCTGATCTGTTGGCCCAGCTGCCCATCCCATCTCGCGGTCATTCCTCATCTATACCCCTTATAATGCACCTAAGCATTCTTTTCTACGTCCACCCCAAATAATGCACCCCACTAGAGATGGCCCAATCTTTGTGCACCCAGCAAAACGTCCCCAGAAACTTGCCTCCATCAAAATTAACCTCTCAGATCTTTCCTCAGCTTTACTCACCCACAACCGATGGACATTGTTTAGTATGTCTAAAATCATCCCTATGGCCCACAACAGACCTCCCCCATCTCCAGCATCATCTCAAAGAAAAAGAAACAAATATCCTGGAAAACAAATATCCTAAAATTAAGAAAAAGAAAACAAACGTCTTATAAAAGGAAAAGATCATACGTTACTTATTAGAAAAAGGAAATCGGAGCGCTATACTAGTCGCCTAGTGAAAGAGAGACGCCTCGCCCAGTCGCCCCCACCCCGGTTGCCGACGGCGTCTTCCCCGGCCCTCGCTGTATCAGCTTCTTGCAGCTGCTGTTCCCCTTTGCCGCGCCCTGTGCCACTCCCGCAACCTCTCGTCGGCCTTCTGCTTCTTCACCGGCTGGCGTACGCGACAGGAGGTGCGTGGGACTGTGGGAGGCCTCCCCGCCGCCCAACTCAAGCGCTAGATGCTGCAGGTGCTCAAAGGCGTCGCCGCCTACCACCGCTCCCGGCGTTGTGCACCATAACCTCAAGCCCGGCAACCTGCTCATATCCGAGGACGGGGTGCTCAAGGTTGCTGACTTTGGTCAAGTTAAATTCTTGAAACTTTTAGCTAAAATAGGTCTCATACGAAGTTTTGTAGATATGAGATTATCAGGTATGCTCGCGCTTCCTTCCGCTGCCTCTTCCACAGTTCCACCACCAAAATTTCTCCGACATTGTTCCAAGCTTTATCCAACAATTTCAGCTCGATTATTTCTTCTATCAACATCTCATATCTTGTTTCAGGATGTTTATTCATGGCCTTGCAATTCTTGATCTCTCCTTGCTGCAGCTTCTCTGCACACCACCTTCTCGACCAAATGCCTCCGAGCCCTGACCCCATGCAATATAGTTCATATGCTCAGTTTGTAGATTCACTAACCATTTGACCAAAATATCTTACTTGGCGGTTTGATTTCGGAATGAAACTTCGGCAATCCCCATTCCTTGAGTAGTAACAAACTTGCATTATTTAAAGGATACTTTTTGTTGGGTTAATTTGGTTCGATCTCCAGGTTGTGTGCTTTCGGTTGGAATGGAAATTACAGAGGCGGTACATTTTATCATCTGGAAATCGATCATTTATGTGACGAAAATGCTGCTAAGTGCGAGCACCTTTACAAAGTACAATTATTCACTGTTTTTCATATAAATAGCTCCAAGCATCTTTCTTTCACAAACCAATACACCATAGCTTTGTCTATTACTGAAGAAAAATAGGAATTTTGTATATTTCTCATTTCTTAAATTTTAAGATTTATGAAAGAGATTGGTCAATTCATACGTTGTTAGTAATTAATGATTACCTTTTTTGCTCGTAGTGATCACAACTTGACTGTTATTCTTTCTAGGCACAAGAAGATAAGAAGGGTGGAACTCCACAAGATGGCACAAAAACGGACAAGGGTAAGATCTTGAAGGTTTTGTGGAAGGGGTGCAGATTACTATACTGCAGCAAAGCTGCAGAAGATGTTTAAGTAATTTGGCAAAGTTGAAGACATTGTAATCAAGACAAGTAAATCAAAGGTATAGGGGTTCAGCAATTGTAGTCATGACCTCCAAAGAGGTAGCAATAAGTCCTGTTTCTCTACTCTTTTAGTCTTGGAGAGTTTTTCAAAGTTGACATGCATTGCTGATCATGAAATCTCAATTTTCATCTTAGTATTTTGTCTCAATGTTATTTGTGCTATAACATGGACATGTTCGCCAGCCTGTTGGAACTTATTGCTCATTAATCTAAGAGCTAGCAAACTCAATCTACTTCAACAAGGAACAATACAATTTGGTTGATGTTATACTCCCTTATCACAAATAGTTATCGTTTTGGACATAGATACAGTCAAACTTTCGAAACTTTTACTGTCAATATTTTTTAAAATATTTAAATTAGAGTTCCAAAATGACAACTATTTGAGACCGAAGGGAGTAACTTACTATTATGGTCATGTACTTATATGGTTTGATTCAATATATACTACTCTATGTATGTGTGCACTATCTGTATATCTTTATCCATTTCCGACCCGAATCCGTCACGTATCTGTCCCATGTCCATATCTCGAATAACCCAAATTCGTATCCGTATCCGGTTCTGAATCTGGGAAAAAATATATGTTGGGATACGGAAAGAGCAATATCCACCTGTATCCGACCCGTTTTCACCTCTACTTACAGTATCCATGCAAACAAGTGCACCTTGTTAAGGATATATTGCCTTATATAGGTTTTTCATGTACACGATTGTCTTATATAGACTTTCCTTTTGTATCCTCATGTATTCTATATATTCTGGCCATTGGCCTTATGTTGAATCTTTTGTATCCTCATGTATTCTATATATTCTGGCCATTGGCCTTATGTTGAATACAACGAGTGCTATTCATACAACAAGTGCCTTATATAGATGATTGCCTTATGAGCAGTGCTTCAATGCTTTCCCTCCTAATACAAGTTGCACAAATCTTGAAGCAAATGAAGGGGTAAGTAATCACCATCTACTCTTTATTTATGCTTTAATATTTGTGCAACTGTAAAAAAGAGAAGTATGGAAGCACCTCTCTTGCCTTATATAGGCTTTCTATGTACATGATTGTCTTATATATGTTTTCCCTTTGTACCCTCATGTACTATATATTTTGGTCATTAGCTTCATATTGAATACAGTAAGTGCTATTCATAACCGAGAAGCACCCAAGATAGCTTTTTTGAGCAGCCGAACTTGATACAGATCTGAAAGCCATATTTTAATCCGGTTTGGATCCGGCTCCGGCTTTTTCGGCTCTTTGGCTCCGACTCTTGGCTCGGCTTTGATTCCTTTGTCAGCTTACACCTGCCGGCTCTGGCTTCAGACGGGCTCTTTCGTCGACTTGGCTTCTTCATCGGCTCTTGATCAATTCAACTTCACTTCGGCTTTGCTTTCGCGTCATTGCTTCTGTTGCGTCCATCCAAGTCCTTAGCATCTTGGCTCTTTCGTCAGCTCAGCTCTTTTATTGGCTCGACTCTTTTCGTCAACTCGGTTCGTTCTGTCGGCTTCATCGACTTGGCTCTTTCGTCGGCTTTTCTTCGTCGACTTGGCTTCTTTGTCGGTTTTTTTTCTTCTTCGACTTGACTCCTTCGTCGGCTTTCCACCGTCGGCTTTTCTTCGTCGACTCGGCTCCTTCGTCGACTTTTCTTCATCAGCTCGGTTTTTTCAAAAGTTGGATGCTACGATGACTACTTCAAGATCAGGACTTTGGATTTTTCCTATTTTAGTATCAACCTTTCTAAATGCAATGCTATTGTATACGCATTGCATTTGTAGGGGGCTGATAAGGATATATTGCCTTATATAGATGATTACCTTATATAGGATTTCCATGTATATGATTGACATATAGAATTTCTTTTTTGTACTCTCATGTACTCTATATATTGTGGTCATTGGTCTCATATTGAATACAACAAGTGCTATTCATAACACACCTATCCTCATCATGCTCACACGAAATAAAGTAAACATAAAGTCTTATCTCTACAGAATGTTTGGATTTGGTAAAAAAAGAAAGATATGCACATTTCTCCCAACTTCAGATAAAAATTAGTCCAACTAAAGGTATACGGCCAATTAATAATTAATTCTTCTAGACTCATGTTTGTCTTAGCTTCATCTCCTGAATGAGATATTTAATCCAAGAAAAGCCGGCATTCATGGATTTTATGTTGGGTTCAAAATGTTGAAGCACAAAAAAAGACCCCAAAGTAATTAAGATGAAGTCACTTGAAAAGTGCTTAAGGATAAATGACATGTACACGTGGAAGCCGCGGATTGAGTTGATTAATGGTGAAGGTCCAGCTAGTTCAAAGGGGCCCTAAGTTTTATTTCGAAAGAAATGTACACCCAAGTTCAATAGAATGCACATATAGCTTCATATACCATGGAAAGCTCACATTTTTTTTTTGAAAGAGAAGGGACAATTAGAGAGGTGAATACAAGTTAACCATCGTAGAATTAACTGAAGACGGAGACAGTGAGAGATGGATGAAAAAGCTCAATCAGGATAGCACCATCCATGAGCTGGGAAGTCTTCCAAATGCTAGCTTGAACCCGGAATCGAAAATGTTGAGCTTTGGTTTCACATTTGCCCATAGAGAAGCCGATTGTTGCTTGATGATCAAACCACCAAATCGTGTTCACCTTGATGGCTGTGCCTCCTCCTTTATGCTTGCAGCTGCAGTAACACAGGGGACACAGAAATGTGGGGTGGGGGGAGGGGGGTGGGCGGTTGAAGGCAATAAGATAAAGCGACATATGAGAAGCATATATATTAAATTTTACTGTTTAATTAGAGTAGTGTAAGAGCTTACATGTTTGTTGCCATTGTAGCAAAATTCATGATCCTTGTCCTCCATTAGGCGTCAGCAAACTGAAACGAGACCAACTGAAAGTTCATATTCACTTTTTTGCTCATCACTGAATTGTTTTCACCCCAGAAAAAGAAAAAGGAGATTAAGAGCGAAACAAAAGAAAAAAACAAGAGTACATTGGAATGCATCAGAGATCACGATTTCAATATTTGGATGCTCAGAATGCAAGCAAACATTTTCTGAAGAAGAGGGTTTGTGAAAGATAACCACTAACATATGAAGAGGTACCTGCAGAACAAGGATGCAGAAGCAAGCAGCAGCAGGAGGAGGGAGGGACAGAAGCAAGAGAAAGGGAGAGCAGTAGTTGACGTTGCTCAGTCGAGGAGGAAGCTGCTAGGTATATAAAGGTTTCCTGTGTTCTTTTAGAATTTGAAGTTCCGGCAAGTATAGCACTACCTTTTGTACCTCTCCTCAATTTAAGCTGCTTGTAATCTCTTCACACAGTCAGATGGACCGTAGCAACACATGAGCGACTGCTTGTGTATGGAGACAATGAAACTGTTGAAGTTTGAATAGGTGGCTCCCTTGGCCTCAACATATTAAGCTTTTTTGGTAGGCATGAAACTCAACGAATACTAGGAGTATTACTCAACTCCACGTATATAGACATTTTCCTCGAATGCACGATATATACCATAGTTGAGTGTCACAGAGCCAATTATTCACAAATTATATAGCTGGTATAATACCTCCGAGCTTACTTGTGCTATCTTGTTAAGTTTGGGTAAAGCAGCAGCCCCCTTTTATCAGGATTTACATGAGGGACCTTCTGAAAAAGAATAAATGGATGGATTCATGTTTTATCTACATGTAGGCATGTGTGAGAGGGGTAAAGAAAGAGGGCGGGAGACAATTTATGTTTTCCCTCTCGATATAAGTTACACAAATCTTAAAGCAAACGAATGAATCATCTACCTTTTATTTATACTTTAATAATTATGCAATTGACAAAAAGAATAGAATTATTTCATCCCATTTCTTTCGAGATGGTCGGTGAGAGCAGCTAGTTATTTCTCTCTACTTTGTGCCTTTTTTGGAGACAATGGGAGTGGCACATTTTTGTGCATCTACATGCGATGTGCACAAAGTTTGGCAATTGAATTTAATGTCGTGAGATTGAAAAAAAAATCTTGTGGTAAAATGGTTGGCAACTACCTAATTTGGTGCGGTGAGCTAAAGTTTACTGCTCCCTCTGGTTATAAATAAGTATGGTTTTAGGCATTGAAACGGTCTTCAAAACACAGTCTTGATACTAATTTCTTTTATAATATATTTGTAAAACCCAATAAAATTGTAATATTATAAAAGTATTTTTCGAGACAAATCTACACGTATGAGTTTCATATATCTATTTTAAATATTTTAAAAAATATCAATAGCTAAAGTTTTAAAATTTTGACTGAACATATATTTAAAAAGATAAGAGTATAAAAATAGCCAACATTAGCTTAAAGGATGTGACGCCTAACTTGTGGCATTGCTCAACCAAACACGGCATGAATCTCAAAGTGCAACTCTCTTGCGAATTCAGTTGATCTCGACTCTCGAGTTTCCAAATTCCAGCACAAAAACCCACGTCCTTATAAAAACCTCCCCTGCCTTTCGAAACCCAATAACCCGCTAACCCAAGCCGAATGTTTCCGAGGCACGCGACCACCCTCATCAAGTCTCTGTGCGCGCGCCGCCCACGCCCGCGACCTGTTCGACGAAACGCCCGACCGGGGCGTCGTGGCGTGGACGGCCATGCTGTCCGGCTACGCCTCCAACTGACGTCACCGCGAGGCGCTGGACGTCTTCCGGCGCATGCTAGCGGCGGGCGTCGGCCCCAACGAGTTCACATTGTCCAGCGTCCTGACCGCGTGCCGTGGCGGCGCGGCGGTCGGCGGCTGCGAGCCATCGCTGCACGCTGTCGCGGTGCGGCGGGGCGTGGATCACATGCCGTACGTCGTGAACGCGCTCGTTGATGCCTATGCGTCCCGCGTGGAGGACGCGAGGAGGTTATTCGATGCGCTGGGGAGGGGACGCACGGCCGCGTCGTGGACGTCGATGATCGCCGGGTATGCCCGGTGGGAGCAGGAGCACACGGGGCTACAATTGTTCCAACAGATGATTCAGGTGGAGATCTCTCTTACTCTTAGGCTTTGTTTGGGAGGCTCGTCCTTGATCTCTGTGAATGGATCGAAATTTTAGGCTAAAATTCCGGTCCATCTGATCTCGGCTGGAAACAGGTTTCCTAAACAAAGCCTTAATGTGTCCGAGGACCATTTATGGTGCGCTTCATTATTTCCTACCATGTTTTTCACTAAATTGGGTACAGGAAATTTCTCTTGTTGCTGCAAAAGCGTTTTCATGTCTGATGCGAACAAACCAGCTATATACTCCCTCCGTCCTAGAAAATAAGGGACAAAAGAAATTTTTTGGTTTTGACAGACTTATACCCTATTTCGTAAAAGACTGGCTAATACATTGATTAATATTTAATGACTTGCCTCATTTTTGTTTTCTATTAATTGCGCAACATGCATGCATTGATTAATCACGATTATAGGGAATGACTTGCCTCATTTTTGTTTTGGAATATTGTGTGGTAAGAGGACATAATGAAGGAACTAAAATTATGTATACTTTCTAAACTTTAGAATTCCAATTCTTTAATTCCCAGCCCAATTCCAACATCAAAACGGGGTCTAACTCTTTTTTAGTTTAAACTTTAAATTTTTAAAGGATGGTAGAATGCTCCATAGATTATCTATTTATTTTTTTTTTGGGGGGGGGGGATTTTTAAGGTTGATTTGGTGCTCAAACCAAAAATGGTTTTCAACTTTCCAGCAAAATAATGGTTTTCGGTTTTCGCTATGATATGCCCCTGACTGGATTTTGGCAGTTTATCAAGGTTTTTGGGTGTGGCACTTCTGTTACCTGCTAGCAAATAATCCTAACATAGTTTTCACCAAAATTGCCTTATCTTGAAGTACTCTGATGGCAAAGTGTATTTCCACTTAGAAGGCACGAAGATGCACGACGTAGTCGCTAGGTGTGGTATCTGTATGGCCAAAGAGTTTCTTGGTTGTCTACACGCCTATCATTAACAGATATGCGTCATTAGCGATTTTGTATCAACATAGCCAGTTCTACTGTGTTTTGGAATTGTCAATTGAGTCCTCAATGAATCATATACAGGAATATGTTGTTGTGTGGTATATCAATAAATGGCTAACGTACCTACATGATTTTTTGCTTTTGTTTCTACAGTAACAATACAGTTTACGGAAGGGACCAAGTTCAAATCCAACAGTGATGACAGAAGTTTTCAGCTGCTTCACTTAATTAGAAGCACCTCACTAATTAATCATGTGCACAGTCAATTGCATAAGCATAGCATATATGCATACCTGGGAGTAGCCGTGGGTAAAAGTGGAGGCAGGGTAAAATAGTAAAGCAGTAAAAAAGGTAAAGAGTAATAAGGTAAAAGTGAAGCTGCAGTGTAGTTAAACCCAAAGCAGGAGGTGCATTCCCTTTTTCTCATGCACCATGACCGAGAGAGCAAAGCCAGTCAGTGATGCAATGCATCTCACCACCATTTTAGCCAAGACATAGCCTTGCTTTACTTTCGGCACAAGCCAGCAGAAGAGTGAGACAAGGTGCAACCCCCCAAGTTCATTCGGCCAAAGCATAGCACAGCCACAGCTCAACCGAACCAGAGAGAGGTTTCATTCCCCGTTGCCATTCTCACCAGCAAGCAATAGAGAGAGCCAAGACAGCCAGCATTTCATTCCACAAGCTACACAAGTGCTCACAGCCAAGCCAAACCGAGGAGCAAGAAGAGCAAGGAGGTCACAGCCGAGTGGAGAGGGAGGAAGTGAGTAGGAGTTCGGCTGGGAGGAGCAACCGAGTGAGGAGGAAGGGAGGAGAAGAAGTAGTAGCCTGCGGTGAAACCGAGAGGAGGGAGTAGTAGTTGGCAGTAGCAGTGAGGGAGCAGCCGAATAGCCAGTAAGGCCTTCAGTCGAATGGGTGAGCAACCGAGATGGCTTCAGTCAAATAGCCAAGCGGCCAAATGGCAAGTAACCGAATGGCTCAACCATTAGTAAGACTAGTAGCTCTCGGTCAAGTAAGGCCTTCGGCCAGAGCAGCCAGCCGAAATAAGTAGGAAGCAGAGAGAAAGGTAAAAGAAGGAAAGGCAGAGAAGTAAGGAAGGTAGAGAAAAGAAAAGTGGAAGATGGAGTGGACCTGCATGCATTTCATCAATAACATTAGTAATAGCATTAAGTGCATAAAAGAATATACATTAGTAATGTAGTGCATGACATATAAAAATGAATGGCAATTTCATTAAACGGTAAAAATGCTTAATTAGAAATATTAAACATTGCAACTCATATATAATCAAATGTTGTAGATTAATGTAGTATGATTTTCAGGATCAGAACAGAATCCATCGGTCAGCCAGAGTCCGTTTTCGAGCGAGGCCGAACGTTTTGAGTATATTCCAGGCAAGCATCATTTGATCATATTTTATTAAATGGTTTACTGCTTTTATGAATTACATATTTTATCACTGTATTGAAAATTATATTTTCAAAAAGGGAATTTGTTAAATTGGAAGTGTTGGATTAAATGGATGGATAGATTGACAGGTGAATGGTTAATGAATGGTTAGATTGGTGGGTGAGTTGTTATGTGTAGCTAATGTATTGGCGTGTGTTAAGTGGGTGGGTAGAGGACGCCGATGACAAGGAAAATCGCTGGTGGGGTCTTCTACATAGGCTAGCATATAAGTTTCAACTAACTAATATTGGGCAATGAGCTGTAAAATTAGTACTAACTATGGTGTGTGGAATCGGTCAGAAAAAGTTGTCCTATGATGGTATTAGATTCTCCACAATGTGTAAGAAATTAGAGTCGTGCTGGGAAATACCGGTATGATCCAGGGGGACTGTGAAAGAAATGGGTTGGGGGCGGTATATTTAAAGCCCGGTGGGTGCCTCTGGATTAAGCCAGGGTACAACTGTATATGAAGTGTGGGGTAGCCTGGGAGGTGTATCCCATACTCAGTGCATGGTGGATAACTAATACCGGATTAGTGATAAACGTTCTGGGGCATTTCTTGTGGGTGTTATTGTGGATAAAGTGGTACAAACCTACGCAGAATAAATCTTGAATTCAAGCCAGTCTCTTGGATTGGAGATTACGGAAAGCTTAGGTTGTTTCATATACAATATTAGTAGTGTCTTTCACCAATCTAAAATTTGTAACCTTTAAAACTAAAATCTATTTCTTACAAAGGTATTTTAGATGGGAAGGGTCAGTAGGTGGAGTTGGATAGGATTTGGGTTAATTGGAAAATTCATCGATTCGATTGTATTTATTATTTATTGCTTGCTGAGTACTTAGTACTCAATCTTGCTTAAATCCTCCCTTGCTTAGAAGGTGAGTCCTATGGACAATTCTCCGAGGCCTGGGTGGAGGACTGTGCGCAGGAGCAGGACCTTTCGGAGGATGACTACTACTATTACTACTATCAAGAGGAGGAGGAGTACTAGTAGGCCGTATTCCCATGCTAACCGCCCGTCAGGAGTTAGGAGGTTATTAGTTTTCTTCTGATATAATAGCTTTTATGTACAGTTAAGGTATGTACAATAGCCTGCGCGGCTAATGGAATATAATAAAGGATTCCATTATTAGTTTCTAATTATTGTTCTGCTGCAATACTCTGAAAACGATATAGTAACTAATAAAGCATCGCGATGCCCGATGTTTTGCTAGCTATCGTACCGAGATCCACTTAATTAGCCCAGAGGTGATGGCAATGTGACTGTCGTATTTGAGGTTAATTAGTTGGGTCGCCACAAGTAATTGTAAGTTATTTTTCATCGGGTAGTATGTATGTATATATGTACCTTGTGCTTTCAGCTGTCCCTATGTTCCTATGTTGATCTGATGTATATGCTAATTTGTGATTGCTAATGCAGGGGCGGATCTAGGAGAAAAAAATCATCGGGGTCGCTAAGGTCATTACTAACTTGTAACACTAATTTATAACTTATTGAAAGACCATATGGAGGTCTACCTAAGTGTGTGATGAGAAATTGACTGAATTTGAGCTTTTGGTGCTTAAGGTTGAAGTTTGATTTGAGCTTGTTTTTGTCGTGAGCAATTTGAGTTGCTGTGAAGAGACCCAGACCAGTAGTCGAACCTCAAGCGGTCGGGACTTTGGCTGGTCGTAGGCTAGTGGTCAGACCTCGAGTGATCGGGATTTTGGTTGGTCGTAGACCAGTGGTCGGGACTTTGGCTGGTCATAGACCAATGGTCAGACCTCGAGTGGTTAGAACCCACCACCTTGGTCAGAACCAAGTCTTAGAGAATGATTCTTTGATTTGTTTATGCTATATTGAGCTTTTCTCACTTGGAAGTGTGGCTTTGTAACCATCCCTCTCTAAGCAATGCAAGATCCAAGTTCATCTATGTCTGAAATTTATTTCTGTTTTTGCATTTTTGCTTGGATCTTTTATGCAACTTGAGTTGTGCTTAACCTTTTTCTACTTGCTCTGTTTCTTCTGGATCTAGGATGCATAAGAGGTTAAAGAGTTCATCTAGAATATGCTCCAACCCAGCAAGATTCACTAGAACTCACTCTTGCTCAAGTTTTTGGTCTCCTTTTCTTTTTGAGTCTTTGATCTCTCTTTGGTTTCTTTCATTTTTGATCATATGCTGTCAAGGATGAATGATTGATGGATTAATCTTCTATAGATCATATCTCAATCATCTAGGCAAGCTTTTAACAAGATCTCTAGAGCTTTTCTTAAGAAACCAGTTTTTGGCTTGAAAAAAGAGGATTCTTGGCAATTTCATCTTGCTCATTTGAGGGGTGTTTATTTGGTGTTCTTACTTGCTGTGACATGTGGGAGGTCATTTAAGATCATCTTGATTATCAAATCCCCACGAGCAAGCTAAGGGTGAAGTATCTGCATTTGACCCAATTTTGGGGCAGCGCTCGTTAAAATTGAAAAAAGGTCAAAACTTTGATATCAATCCTTACGATTGAAGGTTGAAATAGGTTCTTGACACCGTAGGAAGGTGCACACAAAGTTTCACGGGTTTTGAATCAGCCGATCAAAAGTTACAACGATTCTTGTTTTTGAGTTCGTGTTGATTTACTGTTCACCCGAACAATGTTCATCCGGACAGCGCTGACGACCAGTTTGTAGTACTGTTCATCCGACCAGTGCGAGCACTGTTCACCCCGAACGCTGTTCATCAGAGACCAGTGCAGTTTTATTTTGTTTATCCCAAGCACTGTTCATCCGACCTCCTGGTCGGGGGTCCTGTTCATCCGACCACCTATTCGGACTGTACAGTCATTCGATCTGTTCTCTTGGTGGTTTGATTTTTAGGAGAAAAAATTTATTTGTGATCATTCACCCTCCTCTGATCTCTTTTTTGGTCCTTCACTTATAATAAGACGACCATATACTTATATACTATAGAACTATGTGTGTTAGATTGGAGGGTGTCGGTGTCGCTTGACCCCGATCTGTACACTGTAGATCCGCTGCTGTGCTAATGCTAATAGCCTAATGTATAGTCTACTACCATTGGAAGGTAGTAGAATTTGTCTTTTTCATATCTTTCAAATGCGATTGAGTTTGGTCTTCAAATTTTGCACGATTGTAGAAGCTTACCCCCCTACATATGGTAATTTTTTGAGAATTTTTCAAAACTTCTACACGTGGGTTTCACGAAGTTTGCACGGTAAGAGGGGTTTGCACTAGATATGTCGCCTATATATATGTGTGTGTGTTTGTGTGTGCACTTATGTATGTATGCACATATATATATATATGTATATAGATACATATGTGTAAATATACGTACATATACACATATACATATGTATATATACATTCATATATATAGGAAGCCTTTTCCGTACTCTCGGGAGTACATACTCCCACATCCAATATACAACTTAAACGAAAGTGTTATACTTCTTTATCACTTTCGGTATACTCCAATAATAATTCTAAGATACTCCAATACGACATGGTTGGAAAAAAAAGCATTGGAGCCTTTTATTTTTTGCTATACACCCTTTTGCATATGTAAAAGGAATATATAAACAAATTATGCTATAAATGGTGGATTTTGATGAAATTTCTCGTGGAACTTACTTTGAAGTATCTTATAATCAGTATTAGAGTATACTCAAAAGAATAAAGAGGTATAATAATATCATCTAAACGGTATACTGGAGGTGGGAGTACGTACTCCCAGGAGTATGGAACCATTCTCCTACATACATACAATATGTACATGTAGTGCCGTATCGGTGTTTTTGAGAAAATGTCGTATCGCGGTATCGGCGTATCCAAGCAACGTAGGTTACTCCCCCGTCTAAGTTTATAAGGTATATTTTTTTAATGATCTTGCCTATAAATATAGTGCGTATTTCATATTCCAATGCGAAATTAGTGTGATGTTCTCTATATATCCCTAATAAATATCCATCTTTACTTCATATTCTCTACATATGTGCATTGAATAGAGTGTTTAGTGATAATTATTAGGGGTAATCTAGTTATTTTTAATATCTTCTTGGTCCATGTGTTAAGAAGAAATATACCTTATAAACTTGGACAGAGGGAGTATGTTCTACTCTCTATATTTTGGATGACTGAATTTTATCTAACTCTAGTTTCTGGTTTCCAGTGTGTTTCCGGTGATTGTTTTGGTAATCAGAAACAATCCAAATCTGGAGGGAGTGGAACTCGCTCCATTGCTGCACGTTCTCGAATGGCTGGTGATGGCATGGAAGCCGCCATGGTGAGTTATTCAGTAAGGACGGTTGGTCTGGCAAATGGCAATGGTCAAATCAATGTTCCATTTTGTGCATACGTATGTAATATTCTCTATATTAGGCATTGCTCTTTTTGGCAGTTAGAATCGACTCGATCTCTTACTTCATCATGTTTTTAAGTTATGGACGCACATATAATGATCTGCATTTGTCAAACTTTATGCAAGAACAATGCAATGCATAACAGAAAGACTAACATATGATTTTTGATACATATATAAGTTTTCTCAATAATCCAACAAAAGGTAGCTGTAACACTCCAAGAGCACACAATGGGATTAACTGAAATTATGCACATATACAGAACTTAAAAGCAACCTATATTTATCAAACAGCCAGTCCGACCAGACACATGTGGGGTGCATATGTATGTAATCTTTCTCGACAATCGATCACATCTTAGCCAGCTAGTTATATCACCATCAAGACTCAAGAGCTAGCAATGTGATGTTCACAATCCAGCACTTTTCAGACAACTCACTGCTTTGTATCAGCAGCCCCTTCATTTCCTGCCAGCATCAAGTACTTGTCCTTACGGGTGAGCATGGTGGATTCAAATCCAAGAACCCTACCAATCTCACCCTGCACCAAGTTGGCCGTCTCGTAGTTCTCGCATCTCATGCCGTCGTTCACCATCCTGGTCAGCATCTTCTCCATGAACTCGACGTCGTAAGCTGGGCGCGGGTTCATGAAGTAGTAGAAGTGGTCCAGATACGGACTTGCCGGTGGAGGTGCCGTAGAACATGCCGGACCAGTTCACCAGCGCCACCGGGTAGACCTCGTCGACGAGCTCGACAAACAGAGGGCTAAATCGGAGCAGGTATGGCTCCCGGCATGTGGTCCCCTCGGGGCAGACCACCAGGTCCCCCTGCCGCAGCGACTGCTCCATCCTCCTCCGGTCCTCGTCCCGGTTTCGGGTCAGACGAACAGTCCGGAATCGGCGATAGGAGCTCGCTGACGCGGCTAACACTGTAGGTGACGGCTGATACCTGCTTGTTGAGCATCGCCGAGATGTAGACCGGGTCGAGGATCTTGCGGTGGTTGCACACATAAAGGTGGCCCTGTGAGTTGTGCTGGGCAAGTGGTTCAGAGCTGGCCGGGTCGTGACTCCGGTCGCCGCCGCCATTGCGACGGAAATAGAATGCCTGTTCATAAAGATGAGTGTTCGGAGCACGGTGAGAGGGACGGCAAGCGGGAGCCACATGAACATGGCTAGGGCCTAGGGCGCCTTGAGGGGTAGGCCTAAAGGCCAGCCTGCCATCATGGAAGATCAAGGGCCTTGGGTACTGGTCTCTTGGCAAGGGTGACCAATGTCTCTTTTCTTCTGGAGTCACCAAGTAAACCTCCTGCAAATGAGAAGAATATATAACTAGATTAGGTTTCATACCCCCAATGAATCTTGAATTTGTTCGCCCTGTAAAATAGCTTAATTTGCAAACTAGAGTACAAGAAAACACAACTCGAGAAAGTCGAAGAAAGTCTCCAAAAGTAGAAGGTAAATTGGTAGAAGAACTCTCTGAACTATTACAAAATTTTGACTTGAGTCTCTCAAAATTCTTCAAAATTATTAAACACGATAAAAGAGTTCTTCTGTGCTTTCTAACATAATTTTTTAAAATAGATTCTGAAACATCCATGGTTACTGATAGTTCAGTGAAATCAGCTCTACAACTCTTCTTATCGTTTTACAATCCATGAATCTTTTTTTTTCGAGGGAACATGCTCAGATTAATCCTTGAGTTCCGAAATCTTCAAATCACACCCCTATTTGAATAGAAGTTTCCTTTCTGTACTCAGAATTATTGGTCATATATGACATCCTAGCTGGTTAGAATTAATGATATTGAAAGTGAAACAAAGCATATATGGTACTCTTCCTCCGAGCAACAAGTATAATTAGCTTCTCAATTTTCCCCGTTGAGCATTGCAAGCTAATACTAAGTTACTCGCACCATGTTATCATTTATTTAGATCTAATCAAATTAGGGTAGATTAATATATCAAATAACTCTTTCTGCGTTTTTCATTTTTTTTTTCCTGGTATCGAGCTTGCCGGAGAAAGAAGCATCGATCACGTCGTTAAATTACAGTGTCTGGCTATGACCTGTTATTTCCATGAAGATCAACTAATTGCCAACTAAACAACGTCGACGAGGCACGCAGTATTCTTTTAGTCATTTCAGTTCAAGTTTGTAAGTCCAAGCATTTTTGTCACCTTCTCGCCATCTCTTTCTGATATTACGACACATGCTTTCATGCATTTATACTGAATAAGATTTTTTGGGGACATTTATGTGGCTTTCAACTACCACCAGTGGTACAAAAATGCCTAAATAACTTGTGTAAGTAAGATGTCCTCTTAATGATGGGAAGGCTAACTGCATTAAGTAAAACTAGTATAGTGCCTGTGCTAACGCTACGACGGCAGTACACCCGCTTATCAATTAAATGAGAAGATAAGTATGAATACAACACTTAATAATAAAAGAGAATTTTAGACTTTTAAATGAATTTAGAAAGAAAAGCAGTTCTAAATGGAGGTCGAATGGGCGAAAACGGGCTGCCAAAAGATTTTAAATCAAGAAAGAGAAAGAAAAAAGAATTTTCTGATTTTAGATTATTTTTTTTGCAGCTTCCACAGAGAGCCTGGCGTGCTCTCGGGCTAACCAGCGCAAGGGGGAGGAAGGCCGGAGTGGCCGTGGGTTCTGTGGTCGGCATTGGTGCGGCGAGATCGCCGGCACCGGCGCCTGCGGGGGAGGAGTCACGATTGCGGTGAATTTCGCCGGGAAAGATGACGGTGATGGCTTGGGTTACCTCCAAACTCCGGCGATCTTTACAAGAGGGAGCACTTGGGGATTTACGCAATGCGATGGGGTGGAGGAGAGCTCGAAAGCTTTTATAGCCCCGAAACAAGCATATTTATGGAAACCATAATTTGGGATCAAATCAGATTGGGAGGAAATTTTGGCAATAGAGCACGAAATTTGGGGAATTAACACCATAGATGGAAAGAGGAGATTTGGTGCGGGATTGATGAAGCTTTTGAGCTTCTTTCTTGCTTTAATGGAGGGAGGGAAGAGAAGAAGCTTCTCTGGTCTGGGCTGCAGCTAGAAGAAACTACAGGTGGGTTGCCTTTATTTTTTTAATATAGAAGGATTTTTGAAAAGATAGCACATTAGGTTAAAAAATTCTAGAAAAATTCTCAAAAAAACTTTCGATTATTTTGTACTTAATAAAATTATTTTTAAAAAATTAAATTATAAATTTGCCGAGGCACGACGACCGCGAGGTCGCCGACCAGCAACCTCGCAGCGTCGGCAAAGCCACCGATGGCGACCGTGGAGCCATTGCAGACCTGCGTTCTCCCGGGCGCGCTGCCCTGGCCGCCGCGTGCAATCTCCCGGCCTCGCTGCCCCATCTCCCGATTTCCTTTTCCCAGCACGTAATGTATGGTCCTTTCCTTTTTCAGGACGTTTGTTTTCTTTTCCTTGTTGATGCTGGATGTGAGGGAAGGTCTGTTGTGGGCTACAGGGATGATTTCGAAAAAATATGAAAAAATAAACTGCGCTAGCCGACCGCTGGATCCGCAAGGAAAAAAAATATTAAAATTAAATAGTGCTCGCCGGCCGCTGGTTCCGCGAGAAAAATTGAAAAAAATTAAGCAGCACTCACAGACCGTTGGTTCCTTAGATAAAAAATAAAAATAAAAATTCAGCGCTCTTCGTGCGCTAAAATTAGGCTCTATGGGGTTAGATCTGTAAAAAAGTCTCGAGGAGGGTTATATTCAGAAAAAAAAATACGATCACAATGCCAGGACAATAAAAAATTCAAGTCTTGTTTCCTTGCATGCGGATCCTCCCTGTTTATTTTCTTGTTTGATTCACCCTCCTTCCAAATATGTCGTACGTACAATTTTGGCCAGCAAAAAATTCAAGTCTGGTTTCCTTGTATGCGGATCCTCCTTATTTATTTCCTTGTTTGATTCGCTCTCCTTCCAAATATATAGGTGGGGGAGGTTTGTTGGGGCCACAGGGATGATTAGACACACTAAATAATGGCCATTGGATGTGGGTGAGTAAAGCTGAGGAAAGATCTGAGAGGTTAATTTTGATAGAGGCAAGTTTTTGGGGACGTTTCGCTGGATGCATGAATGTTGAGCCATCTCTAGTAGGATGCACTATTTGAGGTGGACATAGAAAAGAATGTTTACATGCATTATAAAGGAGTATAGATAAGATAAGAACTAATCAAATTTTTTTTTTTTGTGAAACCATCAATATATATCTGTCTCGTGGTCCTTCGATTTAACACCTGCCTTTGCTTCAATTCTTTACTCCTAGTGTGCATGATTGATTGTCTGTGTGGTAAGCTAGGCTCCCCGGTTGCGAACTTCCAATTCCAAATATCATGCAAATTTGTTCCCTCGAGAATGATTTGTACATGTCAATATATGTATCTCGGTATGTCGTGTGTACCTATGGGTAGATGCATAAGAATTGATTTCATGCAGAAGTAAAAACTATGAAGTTTAGCATGCATATGTTTGAAATGATGTTAAACAACCTATGTAAGTAGGTGAAATAGGATGACCTTGTTTTCCTGGGGAGCGTATTTATGTATTTCTTGTTCATGATTGATAGATGTGATTGATCTCAACTGCATGATGGTATGCACACCTTCTCAGCCACGTTTGATACCTTAATTATGATCATATTAACGATCAGCCATAGTGTTAAACTAATCAAGTAACACAAATTCTCAAGTAACACTCAAATTCTCGAAAGTTTCAAGTTGCAACAAAAACCCGGAAGAACCAAGGAAAAAAATGGGGGGAAGGGGAAAGACATGACGCATGCAGTATCGCTAACGACAGTCTTAATTATAGACGAGAGTCCGTCATAATTAGTGCAATAGGCGAAACAAGGATAAATCATATCCATGCATAGCATCTTCTAACCTTGCAGCAGGAGAAAAGCTGGTGATCATCATGGCCAAAATAGCTTGAGCTGCTTCCAAACCCTACCCTCTCTGCTCCTTCAAGCTTTGCCAGCCCTGTTCTTGCTTCACTCCCCTTTTCCAATACACCAACATAGCGCCCTCTCACCATCTTCACCTCCCTCCCCACCACCAGCTTCAACCCTACCAGTGTCAAATCCAGGATGAAAATTGAGGAGGGGCTTCTATGTCGAAGTTCTAACACAAGACAAGCATACTAATGATGCATCTACCGATCAATTGACAACTAAATTCCAAATTCATACAAAAAGAGAAAGGAAACAAAGTGAATAATCAAAATATGACAAGTGTGGTATATTGCTAATAGATAGAATGATGTAAATATTAAAATATGTGAGGAGTGAGGAAGGATCATCAACCATTCGACTTATAGACAAAAATATAAAACTAAGCGATGCAATTTCAATTTGTGAATACTTATAAAAATATAAATTGAAATAAAACTTACGAAGGCACTAGTACTGAGTACGACACAATTTTACTCTATAATTTTTCATCGGTTATCAGAAGGCATTGCATTGGGACTTGGGGCAATTTTTTTATACCGAGCAATCAGTGGCGACTGGCGAATCTCTGGCTCTAGCGTCCGCGTCCTGACGATCAATCCAAGGCTAAGAGTCTCCTCAGTCGCTCCTCCTTACCGATCGCCTCGATTCCTCTCTGGCGATGCGTGTTTGGCTGCCGGCTGGACGGCACTCCGAGCGGCCGATTCCTCTCCTCTGGCGATGCGCGTTTCGCCCGGCTCTCCTCTAGCGACGCGTGTCCCGCCCGACGCTCCAAGCGGCCGATAACTCTTCTCGGGCCTCTGCCGCCTCTCTACTACCCGCCTGCCCCGGCCTCGGCGCCGCGCCCGGCGCCCGTCGGTGCCAGCATGCCATGGCTTGTTCTCACGAATTGGCCACCCGCCGCGTGGTCACACCTGCCCCAGTCGCTCGTGCGTCTGCCGCCCACGATCGCCCATGCGTCGGTCTGCCGCCTATGAGATGATAATGTTCGTCTCTCTGACTCCCGGTGTTGCGCTACAGCAAAGGAGTCTGAGTACTGTATCAGGTGAAAGCTCATAAGAGTAAGGGAGCCCATGACTAATTTTGATGGTCCACTTGCCTGGCAGTATTGTTTTTTCTTACATCTTACTCCCAGTTCCTAAGCCTGTCGATTTGCAGCCATAACGCCATGTCTTTGCTTCTTTCTGGCATTGGGATACTGGGAAAGGGGGTTTGGTCGGCCGGAGGTGGGGCTGACGCCCCAACCAACCCCAACCTTGGATACGCCCCTGAACCCTACATACTCCTTCAGGAATGCTTCTACCATAATCCTAGGGATCACCCTACTCACCGCTACCACCTTCTTTGCACTTCTCGCCACCTCAAGCCCTTCCATCCCTACCACAGTGGCGGAGCCAGGCCTCGGGCCACCCAGGCCTGGGCCCGAGACCTGGCCCAAAAATTCAATGCAAATATCAGGTTTAGACCTTTGGGCCAGCTTATAGCCTTTGGGCCAGCCCAGGCCGGCCCGAGGCTTGGGCCTAGGCTGGCTCCGCCCTTGCATCCCCACATCCTCTAGGAAATGCTTTGGCAACGTGGCCCTCGCAACCCTAGTCACCTTCTCCTCCCTTAGCCCGAAGAAGCATACCATGGCCATGACCATTGATTGCACTTCTTGAGTCAAGCAACACAACAAAGGGTAGAGGCATAGCAGGATGAGGCCTCTAAGGAAACTGCCTGCCTCTATGGCAACAAGCATGAAGTAAGCGAAGGGAGATTGAGACCTTAGGAGTCCTCCTTCAATATCTAGGATTAGAGTTTGGTTTCGAAGGTGATCATCGTCTTGGCACATTTGGATGATCTTAGGATATGTAGGCGCCCTGCTCGAGCTTCGCCGGTGATGGTGCTGGGCTAGCGGATTCCCTAGCCTCCGGCGAACAAAGCGGTAGAAGGCGAGGAAGGATTTGCAGAAAGGCTCTGATGCCATATATGTTTTCACTTGGTTAGCTCAATCTAGTTGTTTATTTGATGCAGGTTGCAAGGTGCAACTGTAAGAGGTCCTTGTGTATGTATACCTTATATTAAGAGGGGAGGAATTCCCAGCCAACCGGGGGTGTCACCTCATCATCTCTGCAAAAAACCTTATATTAAGAGGGGAGAAATCCCCGGCCAACCAGGGGCATCACCTCATCATCTTTGTAAAAAAAGTCCTCCCACAAATTTGAAATTGCGTTCAGGTTCTTTCATCAGTTTTTTAATAAAATAGACCCGAAAAAATTAAAATTACATTTATTTCCCTACGCGGTTTACGTTTAGGTCCTCACTTTGGTTTTTAGCAGAATGGGCTCAAGAAAAAACAAAATTACGTTTAGGTCCCAAAAAACTTTTTTTAGTTGGATTGATCCGAAAAAACAAAACTACATTTATGTCCCTCAGCTTTAAAAAAACCCCGCTGATTCACCGACGGCTCATAGTAACCCATTTTTTAAAGAAAAAACTAAGAAAACCGAAATTATGCGAAAAAAGAACCCGCCATTTTTTTTAGAAAAGAACCCGAGAAAACCAAAACCGCGCAAAAAAACACACGTTTTCGCAGATTCAACGACGACTCCTAGCGATTTCGCACCGCACAAAGATGACCCGTGGTGCCACAAATTCGCCAATGACTCCTAGCTAGCGTAATTTTTAGAAAATTCTGGAGAAGAAAAGAATTCGTGTTTACGTCCTCGCACCTATTTTTTTATAAATAATCATCCGACCAAATTTTGCGCGGAGCGTCACGCAACCAAATTTCGTATGGCGCAGCGTAACGCGCAAACTCTTGCTAGTATATATATATATATATGCAGCTAAAGCTTAGAGCTAGCTGGTGAAACGGTGATGTTCAATTGTTACAAGAAAAATCAGTTGTGATGCCAAATTAGCGCACAAGTTTTGACTTGGCCCAACTATAGTTTGACATGCTAACTCCTAGTTGTGCTGCTTGGTAGCAATCTGTAAAAAAATGAGCTGAAGTTACTTAAGCCTTACTCAGCAGTTAAGGACATTGATTTGCTAAGGATGGTAAACCTAAAGATATATATGTATCCAAGTTTACCAATATACTGTCTAGGATAAGAGAAAACGAAAAGCAGTTGACCATAATTTTTCACTTGTAAATTGCATATTAGGGCCACTCTCTCTTGGTGGAGAATATGATGCATTTTGCTATATCACAAGTTCACAACGTCCAGTCGTCCACTACTGCATGCCCATAATTAGAACACTCGACCTAGCTCTTGTCTATATTATAGGAAAAAATTCTTTTCGCTCACGTTGTAGGTGCATCATACATGAATATTTCGTTACCCGTGTGATTTAATCTGAATACAAAATCTATATCTTAGTGTGTTCTAGCCAAACCAATCCATATTCTGAAAAAAAAAACAGTATGGTAATTAATACTCTAACCATGACAGTGAAAAACGAGACAAGTAATTCACCATGCTCAGAAGTCACATGATCTAACAGTGGTCAATGCATATCTTCATTCTGGTAATATTTTTGGCGAGGTTGTGAGAAACGGAACAAGTAATATAGTTGGTACCAGGGTTAACCTTTTCGTTTCCCAATCGAAATTCGAGACCCCCTCGGCAGCGATTTACCGTGAATTTCGATCGAAATTCGATAAAAACTGAACTGTTTGTGAAAGTCAAACCGGCTAGTCAAACGCATTCAAAAAATTCAAAAACCTCTCGGCAGCATCGAAAATCGGTCAGTTTGGGTCGAAAACCGACCGGTATGAAACGAAAATCGACGACAGAAGCAAAAATGGTGAAGAATGCAAGAAAAAATTGTGAAAATTATAAAAAATGTTGAGGGAGGCCCAAAAATCCAGGAAAAATGTAATAAATGTATAAAAAATATGGAAAATTATGATGAAATTCCGGCATGACCTTTGCTATATTTTAGAATAATGTGAAGTTGTAAAGTACATATTTTGCAATAATCACACAAGTATGGAAGAATGTGAAAATTTTTGGCATGACCTTTGCTATATTTTAGACAATCTCAAGTTGCAAAATAGGTATTTAGTAATAATATATCAAGAAATAACATTTCATTCAATACCATTGACAACTCAATCCAACAAACCCACACTTCGGTAACAATCATTTTAATAGCATGGCATATGACATTTCAAATCAATTTTTCTCACCAATTATGAATGTTCACACTTGGCACAGCTTCGTCATCCTTCTATTGTCGCATATGTGCCGTGTTGGACCTACATGAACGCTATGGTAGTAAAAAATCAAGTTGCAATTAAATGAAACATACAAATAAAATATTACCTTTGACGTTACAGGTAGTATTGCTGGGTGTACACTTGGTTGGCCATATTGTATTCCTCGGTGGCCATCAAGGCTAATCCTCGTGTAGCTAGCAACTCCGCCTTGTAATCGTACCAGCTTTGCCTCGTCCATGTACTAGTTGTTTGCCATTATTGATACAACATGGCATAAAACTCGGGGTCGTGCCACTCGTAGACCCATTGGGTGGTTGGTTATGCATGAGCATCGGGGATGGTATAGTCGTAGCTGCTATATGAGCCATAGCTCCCTTGCGTCTCGGCAACGTCATAGGAGCTATAGCTATCCTGTGGTGCGTCCTTTCCCTTCCCCCAGTAGTCTTCCTCTGTGATTGAGGAGCGTCATGGTCTCTGTCTTGTGTTGCATGAGTGTACTGGGACTCCCCTATGAACTGTATGAGAAACTGTGCTTCTGAGTGGGAAGTGAGAGGAATGAAGGGATCAGCAGGGGACTGACCGTCGTCACTGTCTGTCTTGGAGCTACTGTCATTGGATTCTTGGTATGACAGGCTCCGACGATCCGTGTTACTTGAGTCATCACTCCCTACATATCGTTCCTGTTGTGCGGGATGCTTCCCCCTTTTTTAGGGAGCTTTCCTTTTTACTTGCTCTCTCGTCGTCACTTTTTGGTGCTTCCTTTTTCCTATGTGAGTGTCACCAACTGCCGTTTTTGCCCATTCGGTGATGCTTGCAGCCCTAGTTACCGTTCGCAACGCACCAGTGTCTGTCGGGTCTGTCACGAGTTGTGATGGGAGAGGTGTTACTCTCTGTGTCCTCCTTATCAAGTAAGGGTTCGGTATTAGACCTTCCTCTCTCCATCTACTGTCGGATAGGATTTTCTGCGTCGCATAGTGTTAGCTCTATAAGGCGTTGGAATGAATCGTCTTCGGCTGCGAACTTATCACTTTCTTGTTCTTGTATTCTGAGCCACAAGTTATAGTTCACATAGACCAACTTGTGGAGCTTCTTGTATGACAGACGGTTCCGAACTTTGGTGTGGATGAATGCGAATGTGCTCCAATTGCGCTCGCATTCGCTGGAAGAAGCGCAATGCGAAATGATGCACTGAGCCAACTGTTGGAGCGTCAGTGTATCCGAACCAAACACACCCCACCAGTGCGCTGCAATTTAATGAAGACAAAAATAATTACAATGTGGAAATATGATACTAGCATTATATTTAATATAACATAAGAAAAATACCAGGGAAAGTTTTAGGATCATGTGCCATCCTCTCAGATAGCGCACTTGAGAATGATCCAACCTTTCTTCTGAAAAGATCAGACTCGTGAAGACCTCGCATCACCATATCAGTATCATCAGCAAGTGCTTCAAATGCATCCCGCAAATTTGGTAAGAAGGTGTTGGTCGTACCATACGAGTAATGCGTTCAGGGATTCAAGGCGGCAGCTGCATGAAATTGAAGGAAACCTGTTAGTACAAGTATTTATGAGTACAATCTATTCAAGCGAAAAGAGAATAATGTACTATCAGCGTTCATATAAGTATCACGTGTTAGGTCGCCCATTCTAGGGTTCACGACATTCATGTATTGTTCAAAAGTAGTTGGAGAGTCATGAAACAAGTTATCATATTCTTGTCGTATTATGTTATACCGCAGTATCACCTCACTAAAAATGGGAATCCTGTCTTGATCGGCAAATCGTAAGAAGGCGTACAACAATTTCACAAATTTCACAACCAAGTGAAGGTTGTCCCACCAGTTTAAGCTCGAGAGGCACCCATACACGTACCTTCCCCTGCAGTATTAACAAAGCGCGATGATATAAATTCCTTCGAGGCCATCCATTGCAAGAACTTGTCCTTGCGACGAAGGAAACTGTCCAAAAATATATAGTTTGTTCCAAAGCGAGTCGCATTTCACTTGACCAACTCGCCACCAATGTGGTTCTTCATCATGGCTTGAAGCTTGTAATGGTTATAAATCCATCGAGAGATTTTTCTACCACCCTCAATGACAGAGACGTGGTCAGGAAACTCTCCAATCTGCTTCAACATCAAAATTAATCGTGTGGGCGACACAAAGCTACCACACGATGTTGCGGTGCTCCCGTGCAATGAGCTTGCATGCCTTCTTATAATTGGCACCATTGTCTATGACAATTTACGTAACATTGCTCGCACCCACCTTATCGACCACTGAGGTAATTTCCTGCATCAAACAAATACAATGCTCATGCGTCGCATCAAACAAACACAATGCCCACTTGATTTCAGAATAGGAGCCATTAGAGCAAGTACCTTGTGTAAGTACGACGAGTCCTGACTTTTGCCCGTCGCATCTACAGACTTGTGGAAGAACATGGTGCTATTGCAGTACAACATGAAGTTGATAATGCTCATGCGTGTCGACCCAGTCCAAGAATCGCACATGATGGTTACGCTATACATTGACCATTCCCTCTTGAACTTCCTCATCTTTTGCTATATATCCGCTTCGTTGTCGTCTAAATATTTGCCTTCTATATCTCTCCCACTGGGAGATGAGACATCCTTGCCTGCAAATGAAATATATGATAACTATGTGAGCTATTGTTGGAGGTATAACTCGACGGAAATTTTAAACCTCACTTACCCCATTTTTTAGTTTCCCTTACGGCGCTAACGAAGTACGGATTGTCCGCTTTTCTCCCCGCGATACCAACCGTGTGGAAAATTTTGGCCCATGCCGAGCCAAGCGCATGCTTCGCATTCCTCCCTTTCTGTGTCCAGCGCCTAGTATCAATCCTTGGTTGTACAGGGCCACAAGTTGTACCAAGGTGGTAATCCCCCACGGCCAGTCTGTCCCGTTTCGATGAACTATGTAACATTCTTGGCAACAGACCACCGCCTCCTCTAGCCCCTGTAGAGGTGCCACTGCTATCACCGTGCTCATACCTACCACCTGCCCGGTTGATAAATTCTGCCTCCACCCTAGAGGCAGCCATGGCGTGCTGCAGTTGTTCCTCCTCATTAGCATCACCCGTGTACACTTCATATGCACTTCTTATCGCCGGGGAATGTGCAACTGCTGCTTCCTTTCTGCACTTCTCCTCCCTCTGTCTCTTCTTTTTATCCTTCGTCCTGTTTAGGTCACGCTGAAAGTATTTGTGAACCTCCTTCAGAACTTGACTACAATGGACGACATTCGTGCCACACTCTGCCAAGTGGTGCTTCAGTCGGGTTGCACCACATTCTTTCTTCTCTTTGTGACAGTACTTGCATCGAAATCCACCACCCATCTTCTCGCCGTGCTCCCACACAACATCACACTGCTCTGCCATCTGCTAATATAAAAAAGAACAACATGTCATCCCCTTGTACTGAACTTTCGATAGATGCATGTTTTGTTAGTGAATATGACAACCAATATAGTGCAACAAAAAAAGATTTTCCTACATTGTTAGCTACTTACCTCAACTAGTTGTTACCTACTTAGCTGACTTAGCATAAGGAAATCATCACGTGCTTAGCATACTTAGCATACTGTTAGCTACCTACCATACTGAAATATGCATAGCATACTTAGCAATTTAGCATACTAATTAGCTACTTAGCATATTGAATCATCATGTGCTTAAAGAATGAAGTATTAAACATGCTAGATACCATGATTTGATTCTTTTAACTAACAGGACAAGCACACACAGTACACTCATCGGGCTACCACAGCAAAAATCGACATCAATGCACCAACAATCACAAGCACATGGCAGTCATCACCTAGATCAGCGAAAATGGACCTAATCTACGCGAAAATTGTTCGGTTTACATGAAAAACCGATGCATGCTAGACACCGAGCGACAAACTACAAATTTCAAGCGAAAAATCGAGCTTACCGCTCGGTTTTCGTTGCTTCTCCGGCGAAAAAGTGGTTAGCGGCGGCAGATCTGGTCGGCTTCGGCGCGTGAGGGTTTGGGGAAAGTGAGATATGTCGGAGGTGAGACAATGGCTGTCGAAACAGAGCTCACGCGCATTAAATCTGGCGTCCAAAGTTGATTGGGCCGAATGGGCCAACATGGGCCGGCCATGAATAGTGCGATTTTCTTTTTTCCCTTTTCAATTTCCCTCATTCGGTTTTTTGCTGTAAAACATCTCCTAAAATCGATTTTTTTCACAAATTTTCATCGTAGATGTCAGAATGATATTAGTACTTTTAGGAATTTTTACGATAATTTTTTCTAAATTTTTTGAATTCAAATTTGAATTGGATCGGTTTTTCGCTCAGCTTGAAATGCCGAACCGCCTCGGCATGCTCGATTTTCATGAAATTCGGTTGAATTTCGTCGGCTTTGCAAACCCTGGCTCTGTTCTTTGTGTCAGCCTGGAAGAAACCTAGCTGAGGGCGACCTATCACCTAAAAGCTAGAGCCATCTGCCCGTTGTTGATCGGATATTGTCTCTCCATTCGTTTCCGGCTTCATGGGTTCATAAAGTAATTTGGTTGTTTAAGCAGAGCTAAAATATTAATTTCCTACATACTCTTGATCGTCAGGCATGTATGGAAATATATAGTTGCTTTCTATCTCCTAGCTTTAAGGTTGTCCAACAACAGGTTAGTGTTCTTGATCTTTGTCCTTAATTGCATATTTAAAGAATGAAATGAAAGATTAGTGGTTTGTTAATTATTATTAGAAAATGATGCCATTCAGTCTGTCATACTATCTCTGCTAGTTGACTACAAGTACTATCTGGTTGTATAAATATGATGCATGATATCCTCATATTTCTGCAATTTTTGTAATTGCAAAAACCAATCATATATTATTTGTACCCACTGGGGTTTTGTCAACGTCATCCCAATTTCTGCGTAATAGATCAGAAGAGACAGGAAAAGGCGATGGAAAAAGATTGCTGCAAAGAAATAAAAGGATTTTCATGGCGGTACACATGTCTGATACAGTACCAAGCGATTCACATCGTTAATTGATTATATATTTTTCATGGTACATTTGTGATCCAAGAAGTCAAGTATGTATGTATGTATGTATCATCACAAGTTGGCTCACAAAGGTCATCGTCCTGCTCCTGCTACACACTTCGTTACCCGAAGAAGTACACGGAAACTTGAACTTAACAAAGATGTTTAAACAACGCTACACGCTAGAGCGGTACATCGCTTGTACCATCAAATTTAATCGAGGAAATTAATATTCACTTATGTAGAGTGCTACTTTTTATATATAAAAGACACGGGTAGGCTTAGGTTCTTTTAAGGGGGTTGATAAACTTTATCCTAATGGCTTTATCAGAAAGGATTGAAAAAGCACCCTAATGTCCCCAGGAGTGATTTTTTCGCCCCAAATTAATTTCAGCATTCAATCTCATGTATTAATCAATATTAAAATTGCTACAGATACGGGGGAAACTTTGTTCGGTGGCACGCCATTTACCGTATTTTGGAGAGGAAATTACAGTCATCTCACTCAAATTCACTATAATATACCACATTTTTTATCATGACATGTTTTTATTACTCAGATTGAAAAAAAAAAGTACTGATAAAATAGTACTATCTGTATTGGTTTCATGTAAAAGTCACATTGCTATTTTCTCCAAAAATGAAAATATACAGAGTAGTGCTTCAATGATTTCCCTCCTAATACAAGTTGCATAAATCTTGAAAAAAACGAAGGGATAAATAATCACTATTTACCACTCATTCTTGCTTTAATATTTATACATCTATCACAGGAAAAAGCACAAAAGTTGCTCTCAAATATACAAGTCGCATGACTCAGCTCCCATGTATTCGTAGCCCATTAACCCACAAAAATGTCACTTACACTAAATTTGGGCCCAAACGAAGCACCCAAATCACAAGCCCATATAACCCTTAAGCCCGCCTACCCACGTCTCTCGTTCCTGAATTTTTATTTTAAATAATACATATTTTTATTCAAATTGCAAAAATATACGTCCATCTCAAAAATTACAAAAATATGCTTTTGTCGCCCGTACATGGGGCGATCGCCCGTATATAGGACGATCGCCCCATACACGGGCGATCGGTGCGGCTTTCAACGCGCGATATTTCTTCTGTCTGCAGTCAGTTCCTAAAGAAAATCATAACTTTTTCATATGATGTCGGATGGAGATGAATTTTATATGAAAATTGTAGCTCTCGATGGGATCTACAACTTTTGTATACAAACTTTTTTCATTTGAATCCATTTAGATAGCCAAAAATAGTATACAACTTTCAGATCTAAAAACAGATCTATTTTTAGATCTGAACATTATATCCCATTTTTGACCATCTAAATAGATTCATATTAAAAAGTTTTATACAAAAGTTGTATATGCCGTTGAGAGCTACAATTTTTATATAAAGTTCATCTCCATCTGGCAACATATGAAAAAGTTATGATTTTTTTTTTTTTAAGAACTGACCATATCGCGCAAATCGTCCTATACGGTATTTTGTAATTTTTTTGAGGTGGACGTGTATTTTTGTAATTTATATAAAAAAATTATATTATTTAAAATAAAATTTCTCTCGTTCCTCACACCCATGGCTCTCTTGTGTGCATCTCAAGTGCGCCGCCTCTTCCTCGTCGGCGCCGGAGCGAGATCCTTCCACGCCCAGCCCTACCAAGGTGTCCCGTCTTCTCCTCCGTAAACTCTGTGGTTCTTTGGCGGTTCGTTTTGGTGATTGGAGTTGTATTCTTGCGGCGCAGCCAAGGTCTGCGTGGTGGAGTTCTTGAACGGGGTCGGGAAGGGGGTGGAGACGCACGCCGCCAAGCTGGAGGAGGCGGTCGACTGCGACCTCCAGAGGCTGCTCGAGGCCCGACAGTACGGCTCAAGAAGCTCGGCATCCCCTGCAAGCATGTACGTTCTCACCTGGTCCGGAACTCCTTCGATTGAGTTGTTGGTTACTCGTAGTTTAAGTGACTGCTTGATGTGGTAGTTGGTTATGTAAGTGGCTGGGTTTTCGCCCATTTCGTCGTGTAAAAGTAGGGTTTGGTTGGGTTTTGTTGTCTAAATTGTGGTGCTTGGATAGAGTGATTGGATTAGTTTGATAGTAGTAGATGATTCGTGTGTACATAGGATGACTGATCTCTATATTTCTTCTGAGAGTTGCATGAATGGATTGTTGTATGCACTACTAACTTGTACAATGGATTTTTGGTCAATTTTCGGCATCCAAGTAGCATAAACTAGGTATTTCTGTCATAGTTTCATGCTTTGAAGGGAACTTATCACTTTAGTGACCTGTCAATGTTGATAGAGTCCCTTATTATTGTTGAGAATTTGTAATGAACTACTCAGCACATAAATTTGATAAGTTGTAGCATTTTTTTTACACGGAGGTCATATGTTTGGTTGAATAAGCTATGAAATACATTAGCATTTTTTTATGATTTCTGGCATGCCTAAGTGAATATGTGAGTGCTAAGGTGTGTCTTGAGAAATTTGAAGTGCAGAAGGATCCCGATTTTGCCTTCATGTTGTAATGAAAATTTGGATGCCAAGAATGTGCACTTTTACTTAAGAGGTGAATCTTTGGTTTATGTGAAAAGTCCAATTTGGGCTTTACATAATATTTTGAAGTGAATGCACATGCCGCTTAATACCCGTGTGCCAAAGGAAAAAATTAATGCTTTCTTGTTTGAGGTATTGGGAACCTGATCTCAATTTTGCAAACAACTTGAGGGCACATGCCATGTGACATTATTGTTGCTAAATTCAATTATGAACCATAAGGCATCTTCGTTTCTTCTCCAAAAGGATCACAGTTTATGGAATTTTTTAATACCTTAAAGGCAATCCGTTTGGATGATTTACGGCAAGCATACTGAGATATGTGGAGTGTTCATTTAGTTGTTCATGATGTTTCCTAGGATGTGGACACCCTTGTAGGTTTATGGATAACATTAATCACCTTCTAATCTATAACGCAAACACTTGTTAGATGCTCCAAATCTTAAGTGATACTGGTAGCAGCGCATACGCACCTGCAGACCTGCTAAAGCATACAAGGTAGCCTAGCCGCTAAACCATATATTAAGGCTGCTCTGTTACACGATGGGGTGACCGTGTGCTAACTGCTAATCGCTATTTACAAAATTGATTGTGAGATCACACAGTGGAGTCATCACCCTAAGCATTTTTTTATTCATCAAACTACGTTCCCTTGTTTAGTTTGTCTTGTTGCTAAGATATGAAAAATTAAGTTTGGTGGAGGAAATTATTAATTTCCCTTCTTTTTTTTTACCTGTGATGCAGAGAAAGTTGATTTTGAGTTTTGCTCATAAGTATCGTCTTGGTCTTTGGAAGCCCAAGCCCCAAGCGGAACCTAGGAAAGTGCAATGAAGTTGGTTTGTTCTTGAAGTGTGCCCCCACATTGAAAACAATATGCTCTTATTGGACTTAAGAATGTGTGAGACATTGAACAGTTGCAATGTAATTTCAATGCTGCAATCTGAATAACGAATGATCTGGCCATGCTTTCCAGCAACCATTCGGTGGAATATGAAAACTTTTAACTACTTGTCACATGCTTTTAGTCCTTCGTTTTTTCACTGGTGTAAAACAACAAAAACCTACAAATTACAGGCCCTCTTGATGGTTTTCTTAAACTTTTATTATTTGTGTTTTTCTATTCCCTTCTCCTTTTTATCTTTTGGGTTGCAGTATTCATCCTGAAAATTCTTGAGAAATTTGTCATGTTGAGTTTTGCGAAAGCATAATCACTTATGTCCGCTTCAAAATCATTTTGGTCATGACTTTGGTTTGCCTCATTCACTGCTAATCGTAAATCAATGCACAGATCACGGGAACATGTTTTGCGTAAATTTCTATGCTGATAAAATAGTTCGTTTTATAAGAATGTTGTTATGGATAACAAAATAAAAATAAAATCTTAAGCATTTGATAACTCCCACTGTTAGGGTAAGCAGTTGCTACAGAAATCGAGAAAACAGTATATTGGTGAATGGCACCTTGTTATTTTCGTTTCACCGATGTTGATCAAAAACTGGCTCAACGAAGGATGCTAAACTTGCGAAAAATTTACAATGCACGTTCCTCTTTCTGATTACGTTTTTGATACAGTTTTTATACCTCAAAAAAAAATATTCAAAATTTTCATATTGATTTTGTGCTCAAAACAAAGCGATTTGTGTTTTTGCACCTAAATCTTGGTTTGCAGTAGATATGTCCTGTATCGTGAATTATCTACTCTCTCCCGTCACAGAAGAGTGACATTTTTATTTTTCAAAGAGTACAGAATGCCACTGTGACCACTAAATTTTGCTATCATATATTAAAAAGGTAATGCCATGAAAGTATTTTTTTATGACTAATTCATTCATACCTTTTTCATATATCTAAATTATACATTCTATACATCATATTTAGTCAAAATTAATACATTTTGACTACACACGTTCAGGAAGTCACTACCTACTACAATTGGTTCTACTATATCCCTTCAGCATCACTTAACTAGTGTTTCTATTCTATGCACTCTTTCTTAATACAAGTTGTATAAATTTTAAAGCAAGTGTAAGGGTAAGTAATCAGCATCCACTCTTTATTTATATTTTAATATTTATGTTTTTTTTAAATGCATACAAGCACCAAGTTTGGCAGAAGTACACCATGTCAATCTACTTGCCTACCACGCTGAGCGAGAAAACTTCCAAAAGAGTGGATACGCAGTTGGAGCATAACTTCCAAGAGAGTGGATACGCATTTTGAGGATACAATAGCAGTTGGGAATTGGGATTGCTGGCGCCCACAGAGACGCATACGCAGAACCTCTTACCGCACACTGAATTGGCAGATTAGTTACACTAGCAAGATATAAGATCTGATCCTTCTGAATGCAGTAAGAGTGTTGTTTAGTCATCTTTGGGTAAGACCGTGTCTTCGATGTAATCTAGGGATCTAGAGTCCACCAATCCATTTGGGCAGCGACATTCTACCAGTTTTTTAAAACTTGACCACTGCATGTCTAGATCTAGCGTAAAACCTCATTTCAGTAAATGCATAGACTCGAGTACTAGTAACAGTCAACTGAAAACTTCCAAGTCTATCCGCACAACACCAAAATGAACACAATAAGCAGCGTGCATATCACGGCAGTACTTGGCATTATTATATACTTGAAAACACAAGGTAGATTAGACCAATTGGCTTTGTCATCAAAGAGGCTGACCCTCGAAAGCAGTCACAGTATAATCCTACCATGTCATTAATAAACAGCATTTTGCTCTTACAAAATGCCATCACCACAGTCATGTCCATTAGTCAACATTTGTAGTTTAGAATCAGCCGAGTGCTAGAAACCCAAGATCACAGCAACTCAATATATTTTACAGCATGATGACACCAAAAAGGCCAGGGCAGTGACAGCAATTACGGTACTCATTTGGTAACCCTCTAGCTTCACCATGGGTCTCCAGCTTAGTCGCCATTCCCGTGTTGCTGCACAGGCACAAAAAGGTCACCTACTCACCTCATGTACATGTGCAAGACTACTGATGCAGAAGACACAACATACTTCTGGCTAGCTAACCTGCGTCACCTTAAAAGGCAATACATATACGATATGCTTTACAATTTTCATGAGAACATCAGAACAAAATTCAGATGAGGCAAAAATAAAAATAACATGGATGACACTTTGGAGCTACAGAAGAACTGTGAGGGCTGATAGCCGTGTTCTTCTTCTTGTAGAACTGGATGGATATCAGACCACCATGTTTTCCGTCCGATGATGTAGGTGGCCCATGGAAGAAGTTTATGCTGTGCCTTGAGAAAACCCCTGTAGAATCAAAGGCAATGAGTTTAAGGCAGTCCTGCTCTGAATATCATCACTCAGGTTTGATGTAGTCTAATGAATTTCAGTGCTTCATTTCATCGGCAAGCCTGTTGATTGAGAAATGGTAAATAACAGAGGGTTGAAATTAGACAACACATCAAGAAAACACATGCACGCAATTTTCTTGTGGTAAGTAAGAAATGCGACCATGCATTTACTAGCTACATCTGGATACATGTAAAAAGGTTTGGTCTAGAAGACAAGCAAAGAAGTAAAACTGACAGATCCTATCATAGCATCCTAACAACACATGCAACGTACTAGACCAGATATTAAGTTAACTTACAACTAGGTGCATTCTCAACAATAACAAAGAACAGAAAATATGGAAGATCAAAGGAAATGAGATCTCATGATAGACAGGAAGCAGAATAAAATTCCAGACTGGATATGGAAGTATATACAAGGAATAAGCAACTGGACTAGTCAGCAGGCTCACCTATAAGATCAAAATGAATACCACAACATCAGGCGCATTACCATCAGCAAGGTTATCAAATGAAAGGCAGCAAAACTGAATTACAGGCCATCAGATAAGCAGTAATTTTTTACGCTCGACCCAATATGTGCGTATGCTACAATTCTGGCTTAACAATGGCCGATGCTAAAAAGTTGCTCTCTCCAATCATAGTTTTCACAAGATACAGTAACCTACTGAAGGAATTACTCAACTACAATTGCAGTAACATCTAGCCATCTACCATTAGGTAAATGACATAAATGGGAAATTTCTAGTTGACAAGGGAGGTCTTGGAAGCAAAATAGGTGTTTTACTGCAATCCAATGGTGAACAAGAATTTCTAGGTGCATACAACATGATGAACATAAACAAATCTCCTAGTTAACAAGTTAGTATACCTTGCCAAAGTATGACAAGGCAGAAGATAACGGTAATAATCAAAGCTCCCAGGTTGCCAATTGAGTATGCTGGTTTGGGATTCTTCATCTTCTTCAAAGACTTCATGCGTTCAATCCTTGCCCTTTTTAACACCGCAAGCTCAGACAATTCATTAATGAGTTTCTGGTCGGCGGCATCTAATGGTGAAGTAGTAGGTGGTCTTGGAGGTCGTGGTGGCTTCTTGGACCGTTTTTTCTTTTCCTTGTCGTCTGCTGAATTATCCAAAAGCCCAGCCTTCATCTCCCCTTCAGACGTCCTAGCCTCTCCATTTTTAGCAGCAAAATCTTGAGAGAGTGAAGAGCAGCAAGGCATAGGGCGATCATCCTTCAAGGCTATAAGATCATTCCATGAGCCATTCAGTATTGCTCTTGCCTGTTCAGGTATCAAATTAGCATTAATCCCGCTGTTGTCCTCTCTGATTAGCAAGTACTTTCCTTTCTCCAGATCAACCAATACATCCTGGTCATGCTCTTCCTTGGACTCCATAAGCGAGAAGATAGGAAAAATCTCTAAATCATCAAGAGGAAAAAACCCCAGTCCTCCTCCCCAATAAGAAATCAAGAATCAAATACCCACCTCTCTTCAGCAACCACAGGAAACAGCTTCAGGACAACTGCCTACCTGCACAACAATGTCAGGCTACAGGTTAGGCAAGTCGGTTAGCAATCCATATCGAGCAGAGCAGTTCGCCACTCATAAAAAGACGTATGCAAGGACCAAACGAGGGTAACAAACTCAGTTCTCACAAATTACCAACCAGATAACCTTTCAAATTCCCAACAAAGCCGAAACAATATAAACATATGGGACGCAAGATGAGCACTAAATTTCAATAAATGAAGGCAACACAAAAAAAAGGAGGAATGTGTCTTAGTGGCAACAACAGTTCATTATAGAAAAACAAAGGAAAAATAAGCAAGAAAGGAAAGGAGAACTGGGAGATGAACCAACTTTACCAAGAAACCACTCACACACACTTGTCAATATCGCCAAATTATCCATTCAAATCAAACGGAAAGGCAACAACTTCCATAAAGGTTTGATAACCCCCCCCCCCCCCTTTCCTCAAAAACGACTTCAATTTTTCAACGAACATAAAATGTACCTAAATTTCGACTTTGTCACCTAAATAGCTTAGCAAATGTAAATCTATGATCATTTTAACCGTTGTGACAAATGGCGAACGACAACAGGATACCGCTACCTTGTCACCTAAATAGCTTAGCAAATACGATAGATTTATGATAATTTCAACCGTTGTGACAAATGGCAAATGACAAGACGATCCCACTACCGTCAAGTTAAAAACTTACAATCCAAGCGCACCGTTTCAGATAATCCCAAAGCATTTCCCAGATATGAAAGATGCTAAAAATGCCTACTTCTGCAATAAATTAACTGCGGAAAGAAACAAATCAAAATCCACAAGGCACAAAGACAAACAAATTTGCACACAAGCTTCACAAACCTGATGAGGAAAGGGAATACCACCCCAAAAAATCCTAATCTTTTGCACTAAATAAGTTAACTTGATCTACCAAAAAAGAAGAACAAAAATGCAAATCAATAAAACCGCATCTTTCTAAAATCCCAAGCTCTTTCCACCCAAGCTAGACTCCAAAGCAATCAAATTCGGCGAGAATCCCAAATCTCCTATCACCAAATCAAAATGCTCGCTACGCATCAGAAAGGAACACACCCGAAGCAAATCAAACGAAAATGATCACGATTGGAAGAGAAAGGGCAAAATACCAACCAAACTTAAAACCAAGAACCTGTAGTTGGCTTCCCATAATGATCTCCCAGCATCACAGCCAACAAATCAAGAACTTACAACCTCACATGCACAAATCTCGATCCAACAACTCGTTCCCCTCTCTCTCTATCACGGACAGGAGCGCGTGGATTGATTGGATTGTGGGGTTAGGGAATAGGGATTGGTGACAAAGGATGAAGTAGGTTGGAAGAAGTCCAGATTGCCTCGGAGAACACGAAGTCTTCCCTCCTCTCTCGCTCTCTCTCCAGTCCAGTCCAGTCTCCGCTGTTGAGTGCGTGAGATAAATAAGCCCAAACCCAACGGGACGTTGCCACGTCGGAGTTGGACTGTACCAGTTGGAGGTTTTCGCCAAAGAGTCTAGGGGAAGATGCGAACCGTTGGATCTTGGATGGATGGATAGATAAGTGTGAACAGCAGGGGCCTTCGGCCGAAATGTTGCTGCCTAGGCTCAGCCCTAAACAGGGCTCGGGCCTGGCTGGGCTTTTTTTTACCGGGTTTAATTGACATGTTGCCCATTTGGATTACCGAGTGTCCCAAGATTTTTGTGAGTAAATTTCACAAAATTAAAGTTTTTTTTATAAACTATCAAAAAACTACAGCTTCTAACTTCTATTTCACAAAACTACAAATTATAGAATAACTTGTTTCACAAAACTATAGGTTTCTGGTATAAATTATCAGAAAACTATATATTTTAGTTTTTATTTCACAAAACTACATATTTTATGAGAACATGTATCACAAAATAACAGATAACCGTTTTTTGTAATAGGTCTAACAATCTGGACCCACATGACAGCCTCACGTATAAGTAAAACAAGAAATGAGGGCTTGTGGGGCCGCCATATAGGCCCACATTGTCAGACCCGTTACAACAAACAGCCAATTCTAAAACCTATAATTTTGTGAAACAAGTTCTTCTTAAACCTGTAGTTTTATGATACAAGTTCTCTTAAAATCTGTAGTTTTGTAAAATAGAAGCTAAAATCTGTATTTTTCTGATAGTTTATACAGGAAACATGTAATTTTGTGAAACAAATTCTTCTAAAACCTGTAGTTTTTAGAAATAGAAGCTAAAATCTGTAGTTTTTTTATAATTTGAACAAGAAACATGTAATTTTGTGAAATTTACTCTCTCTTTTTAGTAATGCTTCTATGAATCATTCTTCCAGTATAAACCGTATAAAACTTGTAGCAAAGAAAAGATAAGTAATTACTATCTAGCTTTTTTCATGCTTTAATATTTGTTTAACTTACAAATAGTGATGTATAGAAGCATCTCCCATGTTTTTAGGTGTTTTGAAGGCTACGAACTCGTCGAAAAGTGGCGAAAATTGCTTATTTGCAGTTTCTTTTCTACCGGCTAGACTATCATAATACATAAAGAGGGTTCACTAGTTGTTACCAACTGTTTTATTTGTTAAAGATGGCTAAGTAAAAATTGGATCCTTACTCTCTAGGGGTCTTCTATTGAGCGCTCCGACTGTTTTTCTCCTTTTTCTAAAAAAAAGAGGCTTGCAAATGGTACTTTCTGAGGGCTAGGTGCGGTATACAGCTGATCGAATGTTTAGGAAAAAAATTTTGTTTCTATATGTTTGTGTATACTCTTGATTATCCATTTGATTTTCTATCGCTTCATTTTTTTTCTAGAAGTTTTCCGTCAGATTCAATGGTTCATCCTACACTTGGCACACAAGAAAGTGCAGATGTGAAATACTCCGTCATCATTCGACAATAAGCCGTCTTGGTCCAAAGTACTATTTTACAATTGATTTCCATAATAATATGTTGTTATAAATCATTATGAAAAATATGTATTCTGAAAGTGTATTTCATGGTGAATCTAGTACTACCAAATTTATCTGAATACATCTTCACATAATGATTTGCCAAACTAGAATTGTACTGTTAAGACGACTTACGGAGAGTAGTAAACTACTATCCTCAATCGAGACAGACAGATTTTCGTGACATATAGCAGCAGTGTCAGGCAGCACATATGGTAAAATGAGAACGACTGAGACTGCATAAAAGTGTGAAATATTCAGACTTTGCAGATCGAGCAAGGATTCGCAGTGTTTGAAAGTTGCAAAACATAACGTGCTTTATCAGTTCAATTATTTCGCAGAGTGTGGAAGTTGCAAAATATAACGTGCTTTATCAGCTCAATTATTTCCGATGCAGGTGTGAAATATGCAGACTTTGCAGATCGAGCAAGGATTCGCGCTTGTTCTTATTTCCAGGTAAATAAACTTTCTTAATGTTTACATTACGCTCCACGATCTAGAACTTGATTATCGCGGCACCACTGGACGATTTCGATGCGAACAAGTAGGAGTCGATATCGTTCTTGTCGATGACGCCCTACTCTAGTCTGGCCTTGTAGAACTGCTCCTGCACACCAAAAAAAAAAGACGATCTAATTATCTAAGAAATTCATAGTTCTCTATTGTCTGTACAAGACAGTTTAAGACCTTAACTTGGTACTGGAATCTGAAAAGTAAATTTTTCTAGTGTCTGGTGTTGTAAAGTCACACATTGTCAATCTGCATTTATCAATGGTTTGATGTATGCATGTAGTAATACAGCATTTTAAGGTCTGTTTGATTCAACAAAAAAAAAAGGTGAATGGGATGAAGCGATCCATCTTTTTGCACCCATCCGGTCATTTGGTTCGATAGATTGGGTGGACGAGGGTAGCTAAGAAACGGGAATATATTCCTCGTAAATGCTAGACGGATAGAGCCAACGAAATTGACCGGATGAGGCCATCCAACTCTCATTCCTCTAACCAAATATGAATTATCATCTCATCCAAGGATCCAAATTTTGTTTTCGGTTTAAATTTCTCTTCCCTCAAAAATTCAAAATTTCAGCGAAATCTCGTTATTTCGGACGAAATCTGAATGAAATTCAAAAGGCAAAATTCAAACCCGGAATTTTTTGGACCAAAATTTCTAAAATTTCGGTAAATTTCAACTGAACGAAAACTGGTACAAACAATGTTAAAAAATTTTGAAATTTTTTATGAAGATTCCTGACACATCAGTGATGTTCTCATTTTAGATGATTATCAAGTCTGAGGAACTTTTAAAAATTTGAACATTGCTACTGTCTGATAAAACGCTGACCGGCAAGGTTGAACCGAATGAAAAATGTCCAAACCACGCTAGAAATTTTTGAAATTTTTTGTGCATGTTTATGATGCATCACTAATATTAGCATAAAATTTTCAAGATGATCAAGACTCATGGATTTTTAAAAATTCAAAAAGTGCTACTATCATGTTAAAAGCCTTACCGGCAAACTTGAACAAAATGAAAAATAGTTCAAATCATGTTAGAAAATTTTGAAAATTTTGTAGCTGGTTCTGATGTAACATTAATGTTTCTATAAAATTTTATGTAATGATCATGCTTAAAGAATTTGTAAAAAATCTGACAGTGCTACGGCCTGATAAAATCCTAATGATCAATACATATATTTGCTTTAGCAATAAAAAAAGTTTAGAATTTTTAAAAATTTTATAGAAGGGTGATAAGGAAATGCTTAATATCTCATAAAAATTTTGAATCATGATCACACTCCAGTGAACTTATAAAATTCTTACAATGCACTCTACCATTTATGTTCTTTCTCTTTTTGATTTCTGAAATATAACAAATGAAGTTCAATACTTACATGGATTTGATTGACCAAACAAAAAAAGTTTAATTTTTCAAAATTTATATAATTGTACTGAGGTAATTATTAAGCTCTCATAAAAATTTTGGATCATGATCACACTTTAGAAAATTTATAAAATTCTGAGTCACCACTTCGAGGCATACCTGCTTTGGTTATTTGGCTGGGTCTTGTTCTGCTCGTCCCACGGAGACAACATCGACAAGCACATGATCCAATACATGAGGATACTCGCGGATGCCAATCTGGAGGAGATTCTGCAGCTAGCTTGGGGCCCGACTGTACTGACTGTCACCTACCGGGCCCTTTGCAACGGGTGTCGTCACGTGGCGGACGCCTCCACTCTCGCCGGATGTCCTCTACTTCTTCAGCTATGGTCCTTCGAGAGGTTCCAGATGAACGGCCACACATATAGTTGGGACCTTACGGAGCAGTCCTCTACGGGGCTCCTGAGGATGACGTGGACTGTCCTACCATGGGGATATTGTTGTGTCACCAATGGGTTAGTACTATCACCTTTATCGTGAATTGTACAATAGTCTGCTATGTTCTGTACTATCACCTTTTGTTAAACATGCATGTAAGTTGTAAGGGAATTGATACAGTTCATACGTCGGATGAGATCGGATGTTCCCACTCCTACCTCTTTCAAACAACCATCCACTTTTACTAATTTCCAACTACTAGTCACCCTCAACCTTATCTATTCTACTGTATGAGAGTGTCCCAACCATTCATTCATTTGTCTCTCTCTGCCATCAACGCACCAGTTTTTGGTCAAGCCGATTCCACAATCGATGAGATGCTCCATTATTGCTTCAGCTATGGTGTCCCAATCTTCAACATCACTCTGCTTAACGAGGCCATCCATAGCTGGAGCTCGTGAGGAGGTCTCCCCTTGCAATGAGCGACTGGAGCTTACCTAATCTGGCAAGGCCGAGGCCACAGGTGTAAGATCGAGGATACCGACTAGAGGGGGGTGAATAGGCGGTTTTAAAAATTCTTCTCACTAAATACACGCTCTATTGATCTCTATGTCAAAACCTAAACAATAATCAATGCGGAAGCGATAAACTAAGGTTTTGACAAATAAGAGCTTAAATCAACTAAGCTTACTAAGCTTACTAGCTAGTAATGTCTCTACTCAAGAATATACAATCCTAAATACAATCAAGCAATTTAATTCTAGAAATGTAAATTGCAACAATGTAAATAGAAATTGCAAGCAAACATAAAGAGACACACCGATGTTTTACCGTGGTGTTCGAAAACTTGCCGGTCTCCCCTAATCCACGTTGAGGCAAGTCCAAACCACTTTGGACCGGCTCCACGAATTGAGCACCCGCCTCGATTCCACTAGTGGTAGCTCTTTCTCCCTCCGGGTAGGCGAGCTCTGACCTTCACAACTTTGTCGTGCCTTCTCACAATCTCCTTGAGAAGGTCACCGTGCACGACGCCTCCACACGCTGTCTAGGTGTCGGCAAACACCAAGAGTAACAAGTCAAGCCCTCTAGCTTGAACTTCACCAAGTGCAACACATGCACAAGGATGCTCAATCCTTCTCTAGATGAAACACATACAACTAGAGGCTTCTCTCCTTACTCACAAAGTGCAACACATGCACAATGTAGAGGAGATGCTCACACTAGTTCAAGAGAAAGCAAATCAACACCAAAGAGATTCTACATAAGAAACTCTAAATCAAATTCATCTCAAATCACTCAAATATGGCTCTATGAGCTCTTGGGTCTTGCTCTCACAAGAATACCTCAAATGGGTGCTAGAACACCTACAAAAACCTCCCCATTCGGCCTCTTATAAAGTCCCTCAAAGAAACTAGCCGTTTGGGGGCAAAATCGGGAAAACACGCAATTTTCGGTACTACCGCCATGTAAAACCAGTAATCTGGCCTCAACGGTAACGGATAGTTCTGGGCATTAAAAGCACTGAAAATAGCCGTTGCTACAGTACCCCGGTACTACCGACGTGTAAATCTCGGTAGTACCGATATTTTTCGCCCCCAAAACTCAAAAACACGGTTCTGGAAAATAACTACCGCTTTCTGGAGCGGTAGTATCGCCCGCCATGTAAAAATCGGTAGTACCGAAAATCACTGTGTAAACTGCGGTAGTACCTCTGTTTCAGCAAGAAAAACGGTCATAACTTTTTACTCGAACTCTGATTTAGGTGATTTTTGATTCTATACGAAGCTTATCACGAGGGTTACAATATACACCCATTTTCAAGATTTAAGCAACCATAGACATTTTTAAATATCACAAAAATAAAGACTCTAATGTAGTCATTCAAGTTTAAAATCTGATTTCTCGAAATCCCTCACATAGACTTGATCAAGAGCATGACTACAAGCTAGAGAGAGTCAATAAGATCAAATCTTATGCCATTTGGTGATCAACTCATGATCAAAATAATTTGCAAAACATATTTGCAAATAAACCGAGAACCCATGAGATCAATCCTCTAGCCATGTAAGGATCAACACATAATCCCAACACTTTGCAAAACACATGCTTTAGGATCAAAACCATAACCTCTAGATTATTTGCAAAACACATTTGCAAATAGAAAAAATCATAAACTTTACTTAGCCTTGTGATGATCAACACATGATCAAATCACAAGCTAAAACACCGATGCATGAGCTCTCACCTTTTGCAACACATGCAAAACTTAGCTCTATGCAAAAACCACATAGATCAAATTACATGAGCTATCTCCCTTTTTTGCAACAGATGCAAATCCATAGCTCTATGCAAAAACCAAATCAAAATTCAATAAGAAGCAAGCATGAGCTCCCTTATTTGCAACACATGCAAATACTTAGCTCATGCAAGAACCAACCAATAGAGTGAGCTAGAGTGAACCGGATTGAGTTCATCAACACATGATGAAGTTCAAGCCAAAATACTTAACCCCTCTTAATAGTACGGCACCTAACTAGCAACCCGGTCTCCCATCCGAACAACGAGACCGCTAAAAGACTAGGAACACATCCTTAGCCGTAGCAAGTTATACCTTTGCCTCTAGCACATCCACTTGGAGCTTTTATGATTTCCATCATCTTCTCTCCAAGTCGGGATTTTCGTCTTGTTCATCAACACATGATGAACTCCCCTTATCTTAGCTTCGAGATCCTCTCTTGATGCTCATCAACACATGATGACATCATTTTCCCGTTCATCCATCTCAACCTTGCACTTAAACTATTTCAAATTCATTAAAAGTGTTAGTCCAAAACACATGGTTGTCTCAATCATCATTGCACTCCATTAACACATAATGGATGCTCCCAAGATCCTTTGATCTTTTCCTTTGATGATTGACCACAACTCAAAGACAAATGATTGAAAGATTAATTGTATCTTGAGTGTATTAATGCAACTAATGCTTTATATACTCAAGAACTTTCGATTGCCCTAGGATCAGCAAAGTGAACCATCAACACATGACTAGTTCTTTGTTGATTGAATGGCAACCGAACACAATTTAAATTGTACTTAAATTGTTATGAGTATATATATTAACTACACAAGTTTCATGTACTCAATTTGATGGAATCTAAAAGTAATGATCCAATTTATATGGAGTGGTGGAAAGGGATCAATACTCTTAAGACCATTAATTACAAAATAAACTACGTTAGATGTGTGCATACAAATAAATGAACTCGAATCAATATGCACATATTCAATTTTTTATTGCTTTTGAGTTTATCCTATATTGCCATGAGTATACTACAACTATACAAGTTAAATATACTCAAGGAATTGTTTCAAAGTAATGATCCTTGATATAGAAAGATGAATTAGATCAATACTACTGAAACATCAAGGTAAAGCATGAACTCCCCCTAAATGTGTGCATTCATATATATATAGTCGGAAACAAAATGCACATCTTAATGTTAAAACAATGATGAAGTTCACCCTTTATCTTGAATCCAAGAAATATATCTAGAAATAATAAAGTTGCATTGGATACATATCTTTTGGATTTCCATTTTTCTTTTTCACGAGACAATTCAAAAATATACTCAATAAACATGTTAGTCTCATATTTAGATTTATCAATAAAATCATAACATATTTGACATCAAAGAATGCAACAAAATATAAAAATATGAACTCGAATACATACCTTTGATATTTCCATCTTTTTCATCCAAAAGAGACTAATAAGAGTTAAGTTCAACAAAAGAGTTAGTCTCATAAAAGATTTGTCATTAATTAACAACGGAGACTAGTCAACATTATGATTATCAAAAGAGTTAGTCTCAATATTAGATTTGTCATTAACACCAAAACCAACATAATAGAGCTTGAACTTTCAACAGGCGGTGAGGAGACCAATAGTGAGTGGATGGTCGGCGACGAGGTAGCATTGAGCGGCGAAGACCAAGCACCAAGTAAGTGGAGGAGTGGGGGCAGGGCACGACGAGCCTACGTTGTCATTTGGGGCCACGAACGCAAGCATGTCTCTACTGCTGCCGAAGGCCGAGGTAAGTGAGTCGATTGTTTGTTGCAAGCAGATATTTTTTATTTTATCAGGTGTATTAAGATATTGCATATGTTCTCTGTGAATGTTGTAGACTTGCTTATCTCAGTTAAAAGGATTGTTGCAATCAGAGTTACTATTTATTGTAAATGTTTTCTCTCTTTTGTTGTAACAAGAGTGCTGTTTTGTTACATTAGTTATGTCAATTTATTGCAACATGAGATTTATTTTGTTGCATTCAGTATTTGTTGATGTTGCGATTGGTGTTTGTTGATGTTGCATCAGAATTCTTATGTGATGCATCATAGTGTTAGGTTACTTCGTTTGTAATATGAAGTTGCTTTGTTGTGAATGCTCGATTTTTTAGTACGCTCTGCAAGCTTCCATAACATGTGTCATGTCCTCTGCGAGTTCGAGCTCCACCACCTCTGCTAGCCTTGGCAAACCGAGCTTCAAGCCTCATGTAGTCATGTTCCTCGCTTGCATGGCCGCAACCTCCGTCAGCATCCAATATTTGGAGAGTGATTTTTTTCAAATCTTTCTTCGGTGTTGTTGGTGTGTTCTTGCAATGTTACGCGTGCTGCTATGAATTGTTGCATACGTCAAAAAAAATTATTGCATTACTTTGGGAAGCGTGGTCCTATTGTACGTCTAGTTGTAACCTCTTCTGTGCTTGCGCAAGTTAGTGTTTTGTTGCGAAAACAAATGCTAGTATATCCCAAGCTTGTGCTCTCCTTCCCTTGCCCCCCTTCACCCGTGACCGCCCTACCACCCTCCATGGTGATGCTCGTACATGCATATGGTGCTATTTTTCGAAAGCTCGGGCAAACCCGGGAGCCTTCATCCCCAAAAATCTTGGTTTTTGAGACGAGATTTAAAGTTTCGACTGCAAAATTGGAAGTTCCCAAATTGAATTTCTTTTTGAATTGGAATTGAAAGACAGCACAAAACTATATCAACTTCAACCAAGATTACTTAGTTCAATTCGTTTCTAGCCTCATGCCTAAACCCCTTATCCTGTGTATCTCATATGCTCTTATTATCTCTACTACTTCTAATTAGGAGTTGGTGGCAGTTGTCCATTCTCTTTTAGAGTATCTAATTTGTTGGATCTGACATGAACAGCTGAGATAGAAGAGGATTTAATCATATCTTAGATGGAAGGATTTTATCATATCTTTTTTTAATAGAAATATTATTTTAGCATATCTCTATTCACATGTTCTTACTATGAAAGGATGTTATTCATATATCTTATAAATGGAAGTATTTTCTCATCATGCCCTACATGGATAGAAGGATATACTCACCATATCCCATAATACGGGAATTCTATCTTATCATATCTTGAAATGCATAGATTAAAAGGAAAGAATCACGTAACCAAATCATGTGCCAATCACGAAGATGTCGGGGAGACCTGGCTTCCATCCGCCTACGTACGCTGCCTTCGGCTTTATTAGAGGGCACCCACTCTCATCTCCAGGAGGACAGGCCGGTCGGTAGTAGAGACACACGCAGGAAGAGAAGAGAATGTAAGTTCAAGCTCCATTGGTTTTAGATTAATGCTTAATCATTGTTTAATGACAAATCTAATCATTATGAGACTAACATATTTAATTGAGCCTTATTCTCAATTAGTCTCATATTTGGATGGAAAATGGAAAACTCAAGGTATGCACTTGTATTCACTCTATTGTTTTAAAGCATACGTAGGATTCAAGTTAAAAGATGAACTCTTCCATTGTCTTAATCTAAATATGTGCATTATGTTTCCAAATCTATATATGCATGAATGCACACATCTAGGGGGAGTTAATAATTTAACTTGATGTTTCAATTGTATTGATCCATTTCCTCTTGCTATATAATATAAAAGATCAAGACCTTGAAACAATCTTTTGAGTATATATATAACTTGTGTAATTGTAATATACTCACGCTAATATAGGATAAACTCGTATGCAATCTAAGATTGATTATGTGCATATTGGTTCCAAAGTTCAATTATCTATATGCACATATCAAATGGAATTTATTCTATAGTTGATGGTCTCAAATGTATTGATCCCTTTTCATCACTCAAACATATATGTATCGTTACTAACCATCACATTGAGTATATGAAACTTGTGTAGTTATATATACTCATATCAATTTAAATGTAATTTAAATTAAGTTCGGTTGTCTTTCAATCAATCAAAGAACACTTCATCATGTGTTGATGGTGTCTCTTTGTTGATTAAAGACAAGCGAAAAGTTCTTGAGTATAATGAAGCATTTGTTGCATCAAAGTACTCAAGACAACAATTAATCATTCAACTTAATTGGGGTTGTGCTCAATCGATCTTAGAGGCATCCATTATGTGTTAATGGAGTGCGATGATGATTGAGACAACCGTGTTTGTTGGACTAACATCTTCAATGAGTTGTGAAGTAGGTTGAGTCCAAGAAAATAGAGAATCGGAAAGAAGAAGTCATCATGTGTTGATGAGCTTCAAGAGGTGATCCCGAAGTGAAGAGAATAGCTAGAGAAGGTTCATCATGTGTTGATGAACAAGAAGAAAAAGATGTGATCCTGGAGAGAAGATGATTGGAAATCATAAAAACTTCAAGTGGATCGCTAGAGGCAAAGGTATAACTAGCTAGGGCTAAGGATGTGTTCCTAGTCTTTACCGGTCTCGATGTTTGGATGTGAGACCGGGTTGCTAGTTAGGTGCCGTACTATTAAGAGGGGTTGAGTCTTTTAGCTTGAGCTTCATCATTTGTTGATGAACTCAATCCGGTTCACTCTAGCTCACTCTCCTATTTGGTGCTTGTATGGAGCTAACCATTTGGCATGTGTTGCAAATGGGTGAAGCTCGTGCATTGGATTTTGCATGAGCTAAGTATTTGCATGTGTTGCAAATAAAGGTGCTCATGCTTGCATCTTACTTGATTTGAATAAGTGCTTGTTTTGCATGATGCTAAGATTTGCATGTGTTGCAAATAGAGAGCTCATGCTTTGGTGTTTTAGCTTGTGATTGGATAATGTGTTGATCATCACAAGGCTAAGTGTGCTTTGTGGTTTGAGTTTACAAAATGTGTTTTTGCAAAATATTGAATGGATTTGTTATTTGCAAATGTGTTTTGCAAATAAGCTCGAGATTATGGGTTTCGATCCTAGAGTATGTGTTGGCATTTGCAAATGTGTTTTGCAAAGTGTTGGATCATGTGTTGATCCTTACATGGCTAGAGGACTGATCTCATATGTTTGTGGTTTATTTGCGAATGTGTTTTGCAAATAAGTTGAATTTGTTAATTTGCAAATATGTTTTGCAAATGAACTAGAAGTTATGGGTTTCGATCCTAGAGCATGTGAATAGGGTTTGCAAATGTGTTTTGCAAATTGACTTGATCATGTGTTGATCATCACATGGCTAAGAGGATTGATCTCATAGGTTTGTAGTTTATTTGCGAATGTGTTTTGCAAATAAATTGGAGTTTAAAATGATTATTTGGAGTATGTGATTAACATGTGCAAATGTGTTTTGCATAGGGTTGTGATCATGTGTTGATCATAACATAGCCCAAAGAAATAATTCTTGAAAATTTTGGAGAAAAGATTGCGCAAAATCAGTTTTGAGGTCCTAAGGGTCGGTATGACCGGACCCTCACCGGTCATACCGGATGTCGGTATGACCGGGGCCTCCCCGGTGTGTAAATCACAAAAGACCAATTTTTGGCGCAGAGGTGGCGGTATGACCGGACCACCTCCGGTCATACCGGTGAGCGGTATGACCGGGTGGTCTCCGGTCATACCAGCTGTGCAGTTTTCGTGAGTAACGGCTAGTTTTCTAGCCGTTGGCTCTGAGGCCGGTCATACCGGCCCTAGGGCGGTATGACCGGGCCTCCTGGGCATTTTTGCCCATTTTGCCCCTCATCGGCTAGTTTTTCTTGTGGAGGCTATATAAGGAGCCTTGGGGGCTGGCATTGGTAGGTGGTTGGCTTTGTTGAGTATTTGGGTGAGGTGTTGCACACTCACATTTGGTTTTTGAGCTAAGAGTGAGCCCTAATTGCATGTGTTGCAATTAGGAAGTGGATTGAGAGTCTCTTGTGCATGTGTTGCACTTGAGGAGGATCCTAGAGCATGTGTTGCACTTAGGTGGTCACCGGAAGTGCATGTGTTGCACTAGGTGAAGTTTAAGCGGAAGGCTTGGCTTGTTACTCTTGGTGTTTGTCGACACCTAGACGGCGTAGTGACGTCGTGCGCGGGAGCTCTCAACGGAGGTTGTGAGAAGCTCTGGCAAAGTTTGTGAAGGTTGGAGCTCGCCTACCCGGGAGGGAAAAGGAGCTACCACTAGTGGATCCGAGGTGGGTGCTCAATTCGTGGAGCCGGTCCAATGTGTTTGGGCGAACCTTAACGTGGATTAGGGGAGACCGGCAAGTCTCCGAACACCACGGTAAAAATATCGGTGTGTCTCTTGTGCTTGCATTCTATTCCTTATTCAAGCAATTTATATTCATAGAATTAAATTGATTGATTGCTTGTATTTAGGATTGCAATTTATTGTTAGAGACATAATTAGTTAGTGCACATAGTGAGCCTAGAGAATTTAGGCTTTGATTGTCAAAACCTTAGTTTATCGCTTCCGCATTATTTAATTGTTAAGGTTTTGGCATTAGGGTAATTAGGGGTGAATTGCTTTGTAGAAATTAAGAGAGAGATTTTTAAAAGCCGCCTATTCACCCCCTCTCTAGTCGACATCCTCGTCCTTACAGAGAAGAGAAAGGTTGCGTGCAAGAAGTAAGAAGATTTCCTGCAAGAGGAAGGCAATAACTTTCTCGTCCTTCCATGTCAGAATTGATATCTCTCTACTAATTCTAATTAAGAGTTGGTGGCGATCGTCCGTTCTCCTTCAGAGTACTTATTTAATCATATCTTAGATGGAAGGATTTTATCATATCTTTTTTGAATAGAAATATTATTTTAGCATATCTCTATTCACATGTTCTTACTATGAAAGGATGTTATTAATATATCTTATAAATGGAAGTATTTTCTCATCATGTCCTGCATGGATAGAAGGATATATTCACCATATCCCACAATACGGGAATTCTATCTCATCATATCTGGAAATGCATAGATTAAAAGGAAAGAATGACGCAACCAAATCACGTGCCAATCACGAAGATGTTGGGGAGACCTGGCTTTCATCTGCCTGCGTACGCTGCCTTCGGCTATCATCTACTCTCTATTAGAGGGCACCCACTCTCATCTCCAGGAGGACAGGCCGGTCGGTAGTGGAGACACACGCAGGAAGAGAAGAGAAGAGAAAGGTTGCGTGCAAGAAGCAAGAAGATTTTCTGCAAGAGGAAGGCAATAAATTTCTCGTCCTTCAATGGTAAGGATTGATATCTCTCTACTAATTCTAATTAAGAGTTGGTGGCGATCGTCCATTCTCCTTCAAAGTACTTGATTTAATCATATCTTAGATTGAAGGATTTTATCGTATCTTTTTTGAATAGAAATATTATCTTAGCATATCTCTATTCACATGTTCTTACTATGGAAGGATGTTATTCATATATCTTATAAATGGAAGTATTTTCTCATCATGTCCTGCATGGATAGAAGATATACTCACCATATCTAATAATTATGGGAATTCTATCTCATCATATCTGGAAATGCATAGATTAAAAGGAAAGAATCACGCAACCAAATCACGTGCCAATCACGAAGATGTCGGGGAGACCTGGCTTCCATCCGCTGCGTCTGCGCTATACGCTTTCATCTACTCCCTATTAGAGGGCACCCACTCTCATCTCTAGGAGGAGAGGCCGGTCGGTAGTGGAGACACACGCAGGAAGAGAAGAGAAGAGAAAGGCTGCATGCAAGAAGCAAGAAGATTTCTTGTAAGAGGAAAGGCAATAACTTTCTCGTCCTTCAATAGTATGGATTGATATCTCTCTACTAATTCTAATTAAGAGTTGGTGGCGATCGTCCGTTCTCCTTCAGAGTACTTGATTCGTTGGATCTAACATGAACAGTTGAGATGGAAGAAGATTTAACCCGATAGTCAAATCTCTTCGAAGGAACAAACTTTTCCTACTGTTGAAACATAACTAAAGTTAGTGTTCTTTGCAAATAAATTTTTTGTCGCAAATTGAGTTTTTGTTGCAACGCACGGGCACATGACTAGTGTCTTCTCACATCTGAATGCAATGCTCCTATTTACAAGTCTATACCCCTTTATAATGCACGTAAACATTCTTTTCTACATCAACATCAAATAGTGCATCCCACTAGAGATGATCTAACATTCGTGCACCGAGCGAAACGTCCCCAGAAATTTGCCTCCATCAAAATTAACCTCTCAGATCTTTCCTCAGCTTTACTCACACACATCCGATGACCACCGTTTAGTGTGTCTAATCACCCTTGTGGCCCACAACAGACCTCCCCCGACCTCCAGCATCATCAAGGAAAAGGAAACAAACGTCCTGGAATAAAGGAAAATGAAACAAACGTCCTAGAAAAGGAAAGGACCATACATTACGTGCCGGGAAAAGGAAACCAGGAGACAGGGCAGCACGGTATTAGTTTTTCCGAATCAGGCTCTCGCGGTGATGAATTTGTGATTGTAGCCTCGAGCCGAAAAAATTCAACGGAGAGGTGCTGGAATTTTTTTCCCACGTTCGAAATTATCCAGCGGACGGTAGGTAATTTCAGGCACGAAAAAAAATAAAAACCAAGCTCTGCCCAGCCGCTGGATAATTTCGGGAGTGGGAAAAAATTACAGTGCTTCTCGACCGCGAAAAAAAAATTCTAGCACCTCTCCGCTTATTTTTTTCTGTCTCGAGGCTACAATCCAAATTCATCGCCCGAGAGCCTGATTCAGGAAAAACTATAACGACGATACTAATATAGTAAAAAATTCAAGCCTGGGCGCTGGCAAATAATACCGCGCCACCGCTCCGCTGATTTTTTTCGGCTCGAGGCTACAATCACAAATTCATTGACGCGAGTCTGATTCGAAAAAAATTATAACAATGATGCCAATGCAGTAAAAAATTCTCGAAAAAAAACAATCAAGCGGTGCCCGTCCGCTTGATAATTTTGGAAAAAAAAAGAAATGCTTGGTGGCCGCTGAAAAATTCAAGCGTAGGAGAAAAAATGAAAAAAAATTCAAGCGGTGCCCATCCACTGAATAATTCTGGGAAAATATAGAAAAATAAATTGCGCTCGCCCACCGCTGGATCCGCAAGAAAAAAATATAAAAATTAAACAGCGCTCGTCGACCGCCGGTTCCGCGAGAAAAAATTGAAAAAAATAAGCAGCACTCACAAACCGCTGGTTCCGTGGATAAAAAATGAAAAAAAATTAGCGCTCTCCGTGCGTTGAAATTAGGCTCTATGGGGTTAGATCCATAAAAAAGTCTCGAGAATGGTCATATTCGAAAAAAATACGATCACGAGGTCAGGACAGTAAAAAATTCAAGTCTGGTTTCCTTGCATGCGGATCCTCCCTGTTTATTTCCTTGTTTGATTCGCTCTCCTTCCAAATATGTAGTATGTACAGTTTTGGCCAAGACAGTAACAAATTCAAGTCTTGTTTCCTTGCATGCGGATCCTCTCTGTTTATTTCCTTGTTTGATTCGCTCTCCTTCCAAATATGTAGTACGTACAATATGATCACAAGATAAAGTTTCTTCACATCCTTTCTTCCTTGCGTGATCTCATATGCAACAGAATTCTCTAAAAAAACACAAACTGAATCCATACCTTCCTTTCCCGTATTCCTTGCGCGCGCAGGTCCCAGGAATTCCTAACTAAAGAAAGCCCAAACGCCGGGACGGAGGTGCCATACCTCTAGCCGTTCGGCGAGGCCGCGAGGCTTTTACGTGTGGCGACGGCTGCCGGCGACGTTGGCTTACATACATACGCAGGCGTGCGACGACGGCGACGGCAACCGGCGACGTCGTTGTACATACATACGCACACGTGCGGCGACGGCGACGTCGACTCTTTCATGCCTGGACAAAGGTACATACAGAACTGTCTAAGTCCAATTTGGCCTTAAGTGCTTGTTAGCTCATGAACTAATTGCTTTAATGTAGGGGCACATGCTCGCAAGCGATGAAACCATGTATTTCAGGGATCCCATATACCACTACCTAGATTTACAGTTCTGCGTATGTTTAGATATTTTTGCGTTATATATATACACATTATGCAATAGTCAACTAGCAATTTTTAATGTTTTAACTTATCACAGCCACTTTGTAATTACCGACGGTACCATAAGTTTCGTGTCAAGGTTGAAGATGAGAAGCTTGCAAAATTATTTGACGCTTGGCCTGAGATTGGAATTGCGTTGTCTGAATGCCGAATGGTAAGCTTTGCTTAATAAATTGTTTGACGCTTTATTATGTTACTATATATGTGTGCAAAAGATATAATGTCTATATTTGTAGATTATGCTGCTTTTCATCACCGAGGACGATTCAGCATGTTATCGTTCGACATGAAGGACAGGGTTATCTCCGTTATTGATCCAACACCTCTACCCAGATGGGTTCCAACGGATAAACCATCCGGTTACTATCTTGATAGAATACAAAAAAATTGGTATAATATTCGATCATGCTATGAGGATAGTAAATCCCTCATGGAACGACGATATCTATGATTGACGTATTATAGTTCCAAAGTCTGTTTCAAATAATAGACCGGTAAGTTATTTACACATGATTAGTAAATAGTTAAATTTTTGTGTACATACATGTAGCAATTAAATGTTGTGCAAGAACTTGACAGGTTATTTGGTCATGAACTTCATGCACATCTGAAATGGTCAACAGTTTAATGCACGGATGTGCATGGTCGGTACTCTCTATTTTATTAATAACTTTTTATAAGGTTGTAAAATAGGTCTGTACTGATGATGCTCTACAATGTACTTACAGAGTTCACCTATCCTCAGGAAGTGTTTCTTAATTAAAATATTAAAATACAAGTGGAATGAGTGCGCAAAAAATATCCCTCAAGACATAAGAACAAGTCTTAAGAGTATACGGGAAACATTTAGCGAAAAATATTATTGAGTGTTATATCTTCATTTTTGTACTCGCATACGGGCACTGTGATTATTTATTATTAAGGGTTATATTCATACTTATCTTCTCATTTAATTGATAAGCGGGTGTACTGCCATCGTAGCGTTCGCACGGGCACTATACTAGTAACTCTCGGTATCTCCATAATTTAAAATTTTAATTTCTCTTGGTATTAGCTTGATACATAGCTTGGTACATCTCAAAGATGGTAAAAAGTCTAGTTATAGAAACGTGTGATTTGGAATCAATTACTTACCAAATTCGTATTGACTACTAGTGATCCGGCCATGAGAGTTGCTACGTTCCAAACGCATCTTTCCAATTAACTCGATCCGTTCTAGCTAGCCACCATTCTAATTCATACATATAAGGGTCAGTTGGTTCGTCCATCCGTAATTAACTAGGTTAATTTGTCAAGGAGATATGAAGTTTGTGATAGGGCCACCGGTTAGAATGGGCGCCCTAGCCATGGGAGTAGTCCTGGCTTTCATGGCTATACCTCAAGATTGCGATGCTGCAGGAAGTGTTGTGGTGAAAAGCATCTTCGTCAACTGGAATGGGCGTGGTAATTTCAAGTCCATCCAAGGCGCCATCAACTCCATCCCTTTCGGCAACGATCAGTGGATCCGAATTCACGTCGCCGCCGGCGTCTACAAGTAATGCATGCATGCATCCCTTGCATCGTGCTGTGTTCCCCTGCAATTTTTGTTCAAAGTACTATGAACTATTGTTTTGTTCTAACTGACGAGCAAGTGAAAGTAATTGTTTGATCATGGCTATGATCAAGTCTATACAACACCGGAATGGATCTCAACCGAGAGTAGTTTGTGAAAAAGTAACCGTTTTAATCAGAGACGTCAGCCTTAAACCAAATTGATTCTATTTCGAAATCCAAATTGCAACAAATTTTGGTCATCGATCGATAGCGAAATTCATGCATCCTCAACTCAATCACTTTAGGCGGCGGTAGTGTTACAAAGGAGTAATGGAGCTAATTTTGACTCTGTTTTTCCATTGTCGTGAATGCATGAAGTGAGAAGGTGAAGATACCTGCAAACAAAAGCTTCATCCTGCTGGAAGGTGAGGGGAGCCGGCAGACGTCGATCGAGTGGGCGGACCACGCCGGCGGGAACTCCGGCACCGCTAGCACCCCGACGTTCGCCTCGTACTCCACCGACTTCGTGGCCCGCGACATCAGCTTCAAGGTCAGTCTCTCACTCTCTCTACTCTCTAGCCTCAAATTGATTCGGCCTCAGACTTCATGCTCGGGGAGTCGAGGTCAATGCATGAAGGTTAAAACGGTAATACCTTGGTCCGTTGTTGTGAAGAACTATATGGTCTAAATAGAGTGGTAGTGTAATTAGTCATACATTGCTAGTCTAAAAGAACCTCCGGGTTAACCTATTTACACAAAGCTAGAACGAAAGTGTAAGCGATGTATTATACATGTGTAAGTCCATCTTATGGTGAGTTAGGCTTTAAGTGAATTTTGGATCAGATAGTATCAAAGTATCAACCTTTATTATACAAACACGGACACATGGCACGTGACGTGGGACAAAGACGCGGACATATGACCCATGGGGCCCACCTTAAGGGGATGAATGTGATACCCGGTTTGTTAGTGTAAAATCCTATGTGGATAATGTAAAACGGCGGTGGAACTATTTCTACATTACTTGTCTAAAGTGAATGGTAGTATATAATATTTGCTAGATTTAAAAATAGCACTTTCGAGTTAACCCGTCTTTTACCTAAAGCGAGGATAAAAGTGAAAATGTTCGTATGCGTGAGCCCGCCCCATTAGGGCTAGACTTTAAGCAAAATTTAGGGCAGATGTTGCAAAATCCTTCTTCTAGCTGCCTTTACGCGCGTTGCTGGTGTTGCAGAACACGTACGACGGAGTCAGGAACATGGCTAGGGCGGTGGCCGCGCTGGTGGCCGGCGACCGGTCGTCATTTTACCGTTGCGGCTTCGTCAGCGTCCAGGACACGCTGAGCGATCTGCTGGGGAGGCACTACTACGAGAGGTGCTACATTGAGGGCGTCATGGACTTCATCTTCGGCAACGGCCAGTCCATCTTTCAGGTTCTCCTACTAAAATCGTACTGATTCGTCGTGCATGTATTATCGCTGCGCCAGCAAAAGTAGAGAGATATGTGTACATATGACGGACGGATTTGAGCGCGTACGTACGCAGGAGTGCGAGATATCGACGGGGAAGGCGGCGGTGGCGCCGGGGTTCATCACGGCGCAGGGGCGGGACAGCGCGACGGAGGGGGGCGGGTTCGTGTTCAAGTGGTGCACGGTGAGCGGCGTCACGCCGGCGTACCTGGGGCGCGCGTGGCGGCCCTACGCCAGGGTCATCTTCTACCAGACGTACATGTCCGGCGTCGTCGTCAGCCAGGGCTGGGACGCCTGGAACTACAAGGGCAAAGAGTGAGTGCACTACGTGCCTACCTACTCCATGGACGCGTGCATCCCCTGCATGCTGCATCTGTGAAGCATGCATGCGTGGTCAGTACTCAGAACTGATCATTGTGTGATTGACAGCGTGAATTATTGCGTTTTAATTTCTTGCTGATTTGGTTCCCCGCAGGGGCATGTTGATGATGGTGGAGTCGGGGTGCACGGGGCAGGGGTCCAACACGAAGGGGCGGGTGCCGTGGAGCAAGGTGCTGAGCGCGGCGGAGGTTGCCAAGTTCGTCGACCTCTCTTACGTCTCCGGTGATGGCTGGCTCACCGCGCAGCATCACGCTAGTCTGGCTAGCTAGCTAGGGTGTGAATTTGGAAGGTAAGGTGGTTGCATGCTAGCGTCCGGACATCCGATGGACTCCGGCTCAACATTTCAATGAAACGTATGCACATATTATTTAACATTTGTAACAAAAATAGGTTTATTGAAAAAAGATCCAAGCTTTCAACAAAATTTCAATTGAAACTACACATCGCGTTCGTATGTAAAGATGTTTATGAAAAACTAGCACGAAAGACAACAAATAACCTACCGCGCTATAGCCATGACAACAATTTGGAAACATACTAGTCATGTACCCGTGCGTTACAACTGTGACAAAAAAATTATTTGCAAAGAACACTAACTTTAGTTATGTTTCAATAGTAAGAAAAGTTTGTTGCTCCGAAAAGATTTGACTATCGGGTTAAATCCTCTTCCATCTCAACTGTTCATGTTAGATCCAACGAATCAAGTACTCTGAAGGAGAACGGACGATCGCCACCAACTCTTAATTAGAATTAGTAGAGAGATATCAATCCTTACCATTGAAGGAGGAGAAAGTTATTGACTTCCTCTTACAGGAAATCTTTTTGCTTCTTGCACGTAGTCTTTCTTTTCTCTTCTCTTCCTGCCCTCGTGGAGATGAGAGTGGGTGCCCTCTAATAGGGAGTAGATGAAAGCAGAAGGCAGCGTACGCAGGCGGATGGAAGCCAGGTCTCCCCGACATCTTCGTGATTGGCACGTGATTTAGTTGCGTGATTTTTTCCTTTTAATATATGCATTTCCAGATATGATGAGATAGAATTCCCGTATTATGGGATATGGTGAGTATATCCTTCTATCCATGCAGGACATGATGAGAAAATCCTTTCATTTATAAGATATATGAATAACATCCTTCCATAGTAAGAACATCTGAATAGAGATATGCTAAAATAATATTTCTATTCAAAAAAGATATGATAAAATCCTTCAATCTAAGATATGATTAAATTCTCTTCTATCTCAATCGTTTATGTCAGATCCAACGAATCAGATACTTTAGAGGAGAACGGACCACTGCCACCAACTCCTAATTAGAAGTAGTGGAGATATGCGTCAGTTGGGGGAAACACTTGCAACAAAATAATTTTGGAGATGACACTTTCCAACAAAACAACGTGTTTTTGGCAACAATTGAGGGAGGTGTGCGCAACAGTTTGCAAAAAAACATCTGCAACAATACCAACAAAATTAAATAGCTGCAACAAACCGCCGGAGAGTATGCGGTGGGTATAGGCTGCGCCCGGCGGCGGAGCTTGTGCAGCGTTCACGAGGCCGCCATCGGCAGTCGAGGTCAGGATTCCACGGAGCTCGCGGAGGCTGCAACCGGCATTGCCGGAGCTCAGGTGGCGCTTGGGAAGGGTGTCGCCAGGAGGAGCGTTGATTCTCTTGCCTTCTTTCAGCAGGCACAGTCGGAGGGGAAAGGCAAAGACAGGAAATTTCCAGCTTTTTTTCTCTGGTTTGAAATCGAGAAATGACTAGTCGATGGCTTGATGTGCATACGAAGCAGCTCTATAGACGATTAGACGAGCCACAGAATCTCGTGAAAGATGGTATTCAAACTGACCGCATATCAAACACGAACAGCAATGAAGTACACGGATATCATTATATGGAAGCCACGAGAGAGTATATCTATACCCCTTTATAATGCATCTAAGCAATTTTTCCTACGTCCACCTTAAATAATGCACCTCATTAGAGATGGCCCAATGTTCGTGCACCCAGCAAAACGTCCCCAGAAACTTGCATTCATCAAAATGAACGTCTCAGATCTTTCCTCAGTTTTACTCACCCACATCCGATGGTCATTATTTAGTGTGTCTAATCATCCTTGTGGCCCACAACAGACCTCCCCCACCTACATATTTGGAAGGAGAGCGAATCAAATAAGGGAATAAATAAGGAGGATCCGCATGCAAGGAAACCAGACTTAAATTTTTTACTGGCCAAAATTGTACGTACTACATATTTGAAAGGAGGGTGAATCAAACAAGGAAATAAACAGGGAGGATCCGCATGCAAGGAAACAAGACTTGAATTTTTTATTGTCCTGGCATTGTGGTCGTATTTTTTTCCGAATATGACCCTTCTCGAGACTTTTTTACGGATCTAGCCCTATAGAGCCTAATTTCAGCGCACGGAGAGCGTTGAATTTTGTTTTTAATTTTTATCTAAGGAACCAACGGTCTGTGAGTGCTGCTTAATTTTTTTTCAATTTTTTCTCGCGGAACTAGCGGCCGGCGAGCACTGTTTAATTTTTATATTTTTTCCTTGCGGATCCAGCGGTCGGCGAGCGCAGTTTATTTTTCAATATTTTTTCGAAATCATCCTAGTGGCCCACAACAGACCTTCCCTCACCTCCAGCATCAACAAGGAAAAGGAAACAAACGTCTTGGAATCAAGGAAAAGGAAACAAACGTCCTGAAAAAGGAAAGGACCATACATTACGTGCTGGGAAAAGGAAACTGGGAGATGGGGCAGCGCGGCCGGGAAAACGCAGGTCTGCAATGGCTCCACGGTCGCCATCGGTGGCTTTGCCGACGCGGCGAGGTTCTTTGGTCAACGACCTGCATGCACGTAGTGCCTCGGCAAATTTATAATTTAAATTTTTTGAAAATAATTTTATTAAGTACAAAATAATCTAAAGTTTTTTGAGAATTTTCTAGAATTTTTAACCTAATGGGCTATCTTTTCAAAAACCTTCTATATTTAAAAAATGAAGGCGACTCACTGTAGCTTCTTCTAGTGCAGCCAGCACTGCAGAAGCTTCTTCTCTTCCCTCCTCCATTAAAGCAAGAAAGAAGCTCAAAAGCTCCATCAATCCCGCACCAAATCTCCTCTTTCCATCTATGGTGTTAATTCCCCAAATTTCGTGCTCTATTGCCAAAATTTCCCCCCAATCTGATTTGATCCCAAATTATGGTTTCCATAAATATGCTTGTTTCGGGGCTATAAAAGCCGGCGAGCTCTCCTCCACCCCATCGCATTGCGTAAATCCCCAAGCGCTCCCTCTTGTAAAGATCGCCGGATTTTGGAGGTAACCCAAGCCATCATTGATATCTTTCCCGGCGAAATTCACCGCAACCGTGACTCCTCCCCCGCAGGCACCGGTGCCGGCGATCTCGCCGCACCAGTGCCGACCCACTGCGACCGGTCGGTCACCCCTAGCCTTCCCTCCCCCTTGCGCTGGCCAAGCCCAGAGAGCACGCTGTGCTCTCTGTGGAAGCTGCAAAAAAATAATCTAAAATCAAAAAATTCTTTTTTCTTTCTCTTTCTTAATTTAAAATCTTTTGGGAGCCCGTTTTCGCCCATTCGACCTCCATTTAGTTCTGTTTTTCTTTCTAAATTTATTTAAAATTCTAAATTTCTCTTTTATTATTAAGGTTGTATTCATACTTATCTTCTCATTTAATTGATAAGCGGGTGTACTGCCGTCGTAGCGTTAGCACAGGCACTATACTATGCACAATGAAGTTCGGATCAATCAGCTAGAGATCGAAGCAGCAAAGGCGAGCAAATTTTATTACCAAAAATGGCACTATCAGGATTTTAAAAAAAACAATTGGGAAACTAGCATCACAGAGATTACAACACTCCCCAGCTTGTAGACAAATCAACGTTGAACTTAATCTGATCGCTACTTCATTCTGGAGAGGAAACTGATGTTAACGTGAAACACTAATCAAAGTATCTTTTTCCAATATCTGAGTGTCCTAACGGTTCATATTTGGACAAAAATCAGGAACAGACCTGAATTTGCAACTTACATGAAACACACAACCAACGCATCAGTGACGTTCTTCTCTCTCCTAGTTTCCTCGACATTCATAACTTCGATTTTTATGCGATTATGCTCGATTTTATAAAGTGTACACACAGCTGAAAGACCTAGGTAAATATAATGCCGTGCTCAAAGAATAATTCAGTCTCACTTGGTGTAGAGGACATCCTCCCATGGGTGGCGGTAGAGGGGTTGCTTTAGCCTCTTCTGGTCAAAGGTGTGCCTGTGAATCCGAGTAGCAGATTTGAGTAATTACAAAATATATGACTCAGGCTACAAAAAAATATGTAGCTATAACATCTAATCTAAATGTTGGTGGCAACAGCACTATCAAAAACAAATAAGACTCACCCAATCAGGCCAATTGAACGTGCAAGCACAAACAGTCCATTAAGATAACCAATCTCAACAATCTCGTCTATCTCTTGCTTGCTGAACATTCCACTCCCAGAAAGAAGATCCAAGAAAAGCGACCCAATTGCACCATCCACATTCATAACCAAATTGTTGGCCTTTGAGAGGGTGTAGGTCTCAACCTGGACAGCATATTCCATGTACTTGACTGAAGGGAAGTGTGCGTGAGCATATTTCTGTAGAATCTGCACTCTCTTGTCCCTGTTGTCTCTGCTCTTGATCCTAATCAAAACAGACAAGTGAAATGTGAGATAAGGTCAGACAGAATAACTTGCGCACTTCATCTTAAAGTAATGAACTTTTATCTCGTGAATCCATTGTCATGTGCAAGATTATTATGATGTCATGTCAAGGTGTATATGTATATACCTGTGACCAATCCCAGGGACACGGATTCCCTTCTTTTTCATGCCCTCAACAAACTCATAAGGCGTTAGACCCTACAAGCAATTGATGCAGATCTATTAGAGCAAGAAACATATGAAACATGGAGCTGGTAAAAGCAAAGGAACAGGAAATAAATTCGCTCACCCTATCATATGCATCTTTGAAGTACCGAGCAGCATCATCAATGGCACCACCAAAACGGGGGCCAATTGTCAATAATCCTGTGATATTTCAAGTCTTGGTAATCTATGCTGTTGAGTACTGAACGGTAAAAATTTGCATGTACATATCAAACAAGCTTACCAGATACCAAGCTCGAAACAAGGTCCTTTCCAGCCCTAGCGGTAACTATAGAATTGTGAGCACCGGATACACAAGGACCATGATCGGCGCAAAGCATGATGCAAATCTGTCAAGACACATGAAGCCCTTTTGGGATCAAATGAACTCTAGATATAGAAAAACATGTTCAAAATTGTCATGGCCTGCTAGAGCTTGAATGTTGTAAAGATAGATTATCCATGTCATATTTTGCCCATAACTTGCCTCAATAAATTGAGTGCAATAACGAGGAAGGCTGCACTTGAACCACAAAAGAGAAATAACATCACCAACTCCATAACCCTGTTCAATAATTGCAGACATGGGCACACCAGCATAGCAAGGTTCCTCACCTGCATCACAAGCATGCACCTATAATACTTCCTGGGAGGGATAATAGGATAAAGGTCAAATATAGAGCATATAGAATAAGATGTTGCCACCAATCTAACCTCTGTCATCAGAGATAGTGGAGATAACGTGCGTGGGAGCTCGGACCTTCCCACTCTTAATTGCAGATTTAAGATCCTCCGGAATGGGAGGAGGTGTAATCTCAGGCACGGGAGAAATATTTCCTTCCTCAACCTGCCAAATATATTTAACCTCAGAAGCCTGATTCCCATAATACAAATTCTCAAAATGTTATTCTTGGAAAACATCAGTCATGACGTCAAAATATCATCGGCATACCAGTTTCTCAAATGTTTCCTTGATTGCATTTTCGAGAGCTTCAAATGAAGTAGGGACTATTGCCCCAGCATCCCTTAGTGCCTCATTCTTAGCTTGTGCTGATTCCAACTCACCACCGCTCTTCGCACCCTGTTATTCCAATAAATAAATAAGATCTCTGAATACTAATATACTGTTCAGCTCACAGAAACTCAAGGAAAAAAGAACACCAATGTTTGTTCAAAACTTACAGCATGGCCAAACTGTACTTCAGATTTGAATAGGCGTGCGCATGTCCCACTAACCCATGCAACAACAGGTTTCTGAACCTTTCCTTGTTTCAAGGCTTCGACGAGTGAATATTCGTCCCTTCCGCCAAGCTCCCCAAGAACAACAATCATTTTGACCTAAAGCCAATAAAATATGGCGTAAAATGAGATGTTATTGGTACACCAATGCTCCAGACTTGGGTTACAAATAATGCATGAATGGTATTATCGTGAAAGTATACTTGTATGCTGAACAACCTATGTTCTAACATTTTATATGGCTGAGTGGGCCTCGGAAAATTAGAAAGCAAAAAGGACGTGACCAAGGGAACAAGTTATAACTACATCTTGTGGATGTCCTATCATGCCACAAAAGATATAATTTACTCCTTTGCATGACAGTTGTGTGATAAAGATTATGAATGCCCATACTACAAGAAGGTTCGCATTAATTTCTCTATAAGGAAGTTAACTTGTTAAGTGTCAAACCTGAGGTATGTTATTAAAACGCAGAATGTGATCTGACAGAGTTGAGCCAGGGAAAACATCCCCTCCAATTGCAATTCCTGGATATGTTAAAAAAAAAGTTAGCATGGTGCATTATTCATGTAATCACCAAAATTTGATTTATTTATTTTTTTTACATTTATACACAAACAAGTTACCTTCATAAATACCATTTGTCACTCTGGCAATGGTGTTGTACATCTCATTTGACATGCCACCCTGTTGATATAATGGAAGTTCAGTTTGTCAATTGGGGTGACATACAAGCATTGAGATGTGCATAAATAGTCGAGATGTGCAGTTGAATATATACTAATCAACAAGTCATGGAAATTAAAGAAATGAAACTCAGCAGCTCTGAACATGCGTCTACTTTTAAGAGGGTGTTTGGATGAGGGGGATTGCTTTGGGCATTTTTGGCATGTAGTTCAAATCCTAACTGCATATAGTGAAGTAATCTTCTTGGCAAGCAAGTTTATCCACTGAAATAAAAGTGTACCGATTTAGACACAAAACCAACAGATCCAGGCCTGTAAAGCTTGCATTGCATTATGTTGTCAATGGTTCCAGCAGTATCACCGATCTTGAAAGCACCAGCTTGAATTCCTCCAACTGTTGCAGGTCCAATGATGACCTACAAACAACACAAAATTACTTAGCAAAAATAAACAAGAAATATGCAGGCCATTGTCAGCCTGCATTGACTAAAAAACAGAATGCTCTAATGCTTTCAGCATCAGACAGGCTATGAAATGGCATGTTACATACCAACACCAATATCTGGAATAAGCAAAAGAATTTATAGTATTGTTCAAGCCTCACAAACCATCATTGTGTTTACAAGGACATGCTCCTTTATTAATATGAAATTGTATTATGTTAAGTGCTTATGATGATGCCCCGGCGATAAATACTCAGGTTTGAAAAGCAGTTAATTCACATAGATCATAGTCCTTACCTTGTTATTAGAACGTGCATAACTAATTAGCTGCTTTGCGTCTGATTCAGGAACACCCTCTGCTATAATGGCTACAACTCTGATTGTTGGCTGCTTCAAAGCTGACATTGAAGATGCAGCTGCACTGCAGATTTAGCAAATATAGTAAAATTGTAGTTTCTCTAAGATCCTGCAGCCTTTCCCAAAGGAATATCAAAATGCTAACTAACCTCCGAAAGGACGCAAAGTTGATAAATACATCAGCAGTTGGGTGTGCATTGCAGGCAGCTTCAATTCTACAAACCATACATCAGTAAATACATTGTTCATACATGAAGGTTGTGCTAATAACTGTTCTATACTCATCTTTCCACACGAAATAAGAACTACTTTCAATGAAATAGCTTATATGAGGGAGCAGAGAGCCCACGTAGGATGAACTGGAATAGCAATTTCTTCTTGTCCAAAAAAAAGTTTCTGAAACCCATCAGAACCAGGATTGATTATTCCAGCAACAGAAGGTGTTTCTCTCCCTATCAAGCAGTGCAAAGTCAGTCAGGAAAAAGCAAAACAGGACACTATGCAATCTTTTTAAACTAAGATTGAAGGGAAAATATATACCACAGAGGAAGTCAAAATCAAGCATCCGTTGGATTGGGAGTTGCTTGTAATTGTAGAATAATGCTTGGGTGGTTTTTGAAAAAACTTGACCCGTCGCCATGATAAACTTCACCTGCAAAAACTGGTATTAACCTATGATACAATAGGAATAGTTCATTTTTAGAATCAGGAATCATAAGCCTCCATATAAGCCTTAAAGTAACACAACAGAACGCACATGTTAGCACAACATCGGATTAATGCCATGGCTTCATTAAAAGACAAACATTCTCAGGTTATTTTTCACATGCTTAGACTCCATCAAGTATAACATCCAACATGACCATTGGGAAGAATTTATTGTTAAAATTGGAGTAAGGGGGGCCCTTTTCAATGATCTCAAACAATGACCTACAGACATAACTTATAGCAGATGCGAAAAATGCATCTGCAGTGTACATCTAGGACCTAAGGAACATGGATCATAGCCTCATATCAAATATGAAAGAAGTCAAAATCTCAATGCATGGTCAACATGACTATTCCAACGTCATAAAAAATTATATTTTTTTCGAATCCAAAGTACTCACATTTTTTTTGTTATCATTCATAAATAATGTTTGCAGTTAAAATCAACTTACAAGATTAGATTTCTTAAACACCGAAATCAGATCACCAACAATTATTGCATGACATCAAACAGAGGACACTTTGACAGCAACGAAAAATGTAATTGCAGTCTTTGCAGAACAACTAATGTCTGTATTCATTTCAAATCCATTTAAAAAAAACAATGACAGAGTAAACAAAAACCTTAAACACCTTTCAAAAAGATTATATTCATCTCAAATCCACCTATAAATGACCATGTGCTTAGTCCAAGGTATGTAACTTCCAAAACCTCCTGTACAGACATTCACGAACCTATAGAATCAAATTGCTCGATCCTCAAAAGTACACCGTATAAAGGAGCTGAAATCTGAGCTGAACACCGGATCTCAAATATGATGCTCCAGCACATTTTATTCGCATCATTGGCCAATTACTTCCAATGCTTAAATCTCATTACTAATTCAAGCGAATTAATAATGAAAATGCTGTCCAAATCTCGTATTTTTACCTCCAAGAGTCAAATCCACAGTCAAAATTATACTAACTTTCCACCAAGATCAGAGTGATTCCAGCCATCGCTCGCGGACAAATTATAACGAACACAATGGACCATTCACAATAGAACCAACCAAATGGAATCTCAAGTGAACCGTCCAAACCTCCCAAATTTGAACCCTTGCCCATTGCCGACCCAAAACCTATCAAATCCGAAAAAAAACAAACCACGAGATCTCGTCAGATCCATACGAAAAGCGGACGCCAGAGCCCGGATCCGACAAAAGCCCGTAAACTTCCTTACAACTCGCCACACAACCACGCAGCGATTCCTCGAAATCAAACAAAACTCGCGCCAAAGAGGCCATTCCCCCATCGAATTCAGATCAGACGCCGCAAGCAGGCAGGCAACCTACTCCCACCCAAAACCCAGAAACCCCACTGAATCCCAAACAAGCGCGAGATCCCCGCGAGCCACCGGGCGATCCCACCAGCCACGGCACCCGCCGCACCACCGGTGCGGAGGGATCCGCCGCGGCGGGAGCACCCCCCACGATACAAGCCACCAACCGCTCGACCTAATGCCGCAGAGAGCACTAGCAGGAGGACAAGACTAGAGGTAGTGGAGGAGTGCGTATGGTTGGAAGCTGCGAACCTTCGAGGCGAGGCGAGGCGAGGCGGAGGCGGAATTCTTCGGGTACGAAATTTAATTTGGGTCTCGGAGACGGAGCTGAGGCGGGGAATTGAGAGCTTTATAGTGGCGGGTAGGGGATAAGCCAGTGTGAAGTAGGTGACGCACTCCCCGTCTACCCACGGCCACGAGCCCCCAGCCCGTGAGAATTGTCTAGACCGGGTCTATGAACCGTAGGGACTATCGTAGTAAGAAGGACGGAGTAGGACAGGTTTACTCCTCCGTATAAATTTATTCGTCGTATGTTTTTAATAGTCTTGTCGATAAATATACGATATATTTTTATGTTTCGTTTATACTCTTAATAAATATTCATTTTTTACTTTATATTCTCTACATACATGTATTGAATAGTGCTTAGAGGCAGTAATTAGAGATAATCCGACCATTTTCGATATTTCTCTTGGTCTATATGATAAAGAAAAAATACGTCCTCTAAACTTGACAGAGGGAGTAGAACGGTGACACTGGCAAAATCTTACTGCTCTTAGAGTGAATCCTTGTTTGTAATTTTTGGTATTTTGTATTACGGCTTTGCTAAGCCACAAGTACCTGGCTTATTCACTCTTACGAGCTGTGGCGAAACTAGAAATTTTTCGTTGTGTGTGCACACTTCACACGTACAACTCTATAGTCTTTTACAATTATTTCATAACATCGTAAATCCAACACATATATTTAAATTTGGCTAAAAGCCTAATATAAATAATTCTTAGCTCTTAAAAATCCTAAACCACTAAAATCATAACCAATTTAATAAACAAATTTAGCATATTAAAGAGGTGATTTAATACAACTTTTTAAAATTTTGGGGTGCGGGATATACCCACCACCCCTGGTACCGCCCCTGCTTACGAGGCAAACTTTGCCGTTGCCAAATCATACCTCTATTATTGTTGGAAGAAATCCCGGCCTCCCAGCGGTTTGAGCCGGCTCGAGCCGAGCCGGAAAAAATTACGTTTAGGTCCTTTTTCAGAAAAAAAAAATTACGTTTAGGTCTTTTTGACCGTTTTTTACGAAAAGTAAGACCTCAAATAAATACCGAAAAAAATATAGTTCCGTTTAGATCGTTTTTACCGTTTTTTGCGAAAAGAACCTTTCGTTTCAGCAAAATCACGGATCCTTCGTGAGAGGACCCCGAATAAATGCAAAAAAACGCAAATACGTTTATATCCTTTCAACCGTTCCGCCGAATAAATGCAAAAAAAATGCAATTATGTTTGTATCCTTTCAACCGTTTCGCGTGTTTTCTCAATTTGCTCGCGTGAAGAAGCGGCAGTCGCGCGTTTTCTCGATTTGCTCGCATGGGGAGCGACGGTCGTGACGTGGCACACCGCGGTGACTCATCTAGTGTTCTTTAGAGGTCATCGAACGCCTTTAGGGGTGGCAACGGTGACCCTACGGTGGGCGCCATTGGCGACGGGTACGAAAGAGCTGGCAATGGGAAACAGGCTTGGGGAGTAGACCGAATTAGGTTTCTGTGTGAGGCATAGAAATAACGTCGGGAGGAGGCGGCCAGAAACCGCCGCGGTGGAGGAAGAGACAAGCGGTCCTGGCCACCGCTGTCAAAATGTGTGCGATGGTTGGCATGCTAGTTGGCCACGCTGGTGCCAGAAGAGGTAGCAGGATCGAGCATGCTAATCATCTAAGATGCACCCATTAAAAAAGATCAGGACCTGCAACCTTTAAATAATTACTGAAATTTACCTTTTGAATTGGTGCAAATACTACAAATAATGTTTATAGTTTTCGAAGCTTACTGCGTGTACAAAGAAACCTTCTAGTGTTTGTTTCGTTGCGTTTCAAGTATGTTACGGGGACATCCATATATGGCCTAGTAGTAAAAGCAGAAGAGGGTAGTGTTGTTGAGGTCTTGGTTTGAAGTCCCCGCTCTCCTTCTCAAAATCAAATATAGGTGTTTCCTTTCACATATTCACCCTCTATTTTTTTTCAAGTATGTTGCAGTGCATCACCGTGTTTTCTTGTCTGCAGGTACCAAAAAATATATTTTGTAAGATGTGTGAATTCGCATAATGATACAATATGCTTACTTTCAATTGAAACTAGTGTGCAACGGGCTACGCATTGTTGCGGCTGTAAGGAATCGCCGACATAGGTAGAGATTCTAATAGAGAAAGAAAATATTTTTCGGGAACACCTCAAAAAAAAAGGAAACCAAATCGTCATAAATTTTAAAAATCGCAAAAGCTTGATCATGATTCGATTTTTTTTATGGTAGCTCGGGCATGCTCCCAAGACCCTTCTAACAAATTTTAAAGAATTTGCAAATTTAGTAGCTCAATCAAATCAGTGAACTTACTTTAAGTGTGTCCGTAGCATTGTCAGAATTTTTAAAAATCGCAAAAACTTGATCATGATTTGGAGTTTTTACGATAGTGTAGGCATGCTCTGAGGACCCTTCTCAAAAATTTTCAAGAACCTGCAAATTTAGTAACTCAATTAAATCAGCGAAGTTGCTTTAAACACATTAGTAGCATTGACAATTTTTTTTAAAATCGCACAAGTTTGATCATGATCCGGATTTTTTATGGTACGTTAGGCATGCTCTGAGGACCATTCTAAAAAAGTTTCAAAAATTACAACATAATTTAATAGTTCAATAAAATCAGCGAAGTTTATTATCTTCTCTTTCAAAAAAAAACATTGTAGCTGCTACAGTGCCCACGGTTCGAACGCATGGCAAGGCTTCGGCCAACCGCGCTAAGTGCGAGTTTTGATGTGTAAGGGGCAACAAATATATGAGTCTATATAGCTAGTTACTATAGAAACCAGAGTGAAAAACACCACATATCGGGCCGGTAGGGGGCTTGTCGTACTTCCCACGAATATAGAGTTTTATATGAATCGTAGGCTGCAAATTGACAAAATGCAAAGTACATGTGATACCGTGCACCAAATCAAATGCATAGGAGGTGAATTGCCAAACAAAAAAGATATACAAGTGCTTGTCTACAAATCCAATAAAATACAAGGAGCAGTGCACAATATTGTCGCAGTTATTCCAGCAGATATCTAAGGGGTTGTTTGGTTTATGGTTTAAATGAGCTAAGCTAAAATTTTGTTATAATCAAAACCTAGGCAAAGCCAAACATTGGCGTAAGGAACATTGTTTGTATCATGGTGTTAGCACTAAAATTTAGCAAGATATAACCGATTTGGTAGGGCGAGGTTGAAACTGGATAAGTTTTGATCGATATCGGTTGAAAAGGGAAAGTTAAGTTAAAAGCTAGAATTCTAGCCGATATTGATTCAAAAGATGGAATTTTATCTCCGAGGAGGAGGCTGATACGGTTCATGGCTTGTGGCATGTCAGAGAAGGATATGATCGGCCTATATGCTATAAAAAAGGACCTGAGGCAAGCTAGGATATCCAACAATCAATCAAACAACTCACATACACTTTTATTTACTTTCCGTCGACTAGGAGTAGCTTTTGTAATTTAGACATTGTAATCCGTTCTTGATCAATAAAGTTGTGAATCGTCGATTGTTGATCATCTTCGATTATACCAATCTACTCAGGTTTGCTTTTCTCCGATTTTATTGCGTATCGTCTTTTTTAGGAAAATCTACCTTTACCAATCTATCTAATCGATCGTGATAAGCTGCTTAGATTTATTGTGACTTACGATTTAATCGGCTCAAGCAGCTGTTTAGATCTTTCACCGGCTATCATATCAAATCGGCTCTGAGCGTTATTTCAATCTATCTTGCCGATTGTATAATCAAATCGGCTGGCACGTCTAGAACCCTTAAACCTAGTGTTTGCGTGTGTTTGACCCTATCAATCCGTCATCGTATTTTTCGGCGAAAACACTTGGTTAAGCCAAATTTTGGCGCTACCAAGATTTTGATGAGTAAATTCCTCGCCCTTAGATTGCCGGTTACACATTGGATTTTGTTGACGTTGCCAAATTTTAATAGCAACCAAATAACAATTAATTTTCGTTGGCGCTACTGTTAGTTTGCAAGAGTATCAAACCAAACAAAGCTTAATTCCACGATCAACTCTTGACGTGGTTGAATTGTCCATGACCCTTTAAGCTCGTGGTCTATACGGTGTGGACGCCACCAATGACCTCTGGGGCACAGCAGCTGAACAGGACCCACCGGCAGTGAGACCCAAGAACGGGTCAGCACGGTTCGATGCTGGTGCGCGTTGGCGAGGCGCCAAGTGCAGCCACGGGTTGTTGAAATTGCCCGAGCCCGTGGCGTGGCTCGCATTCTTAAATGGAATCGGAGGCCCACATGTCATGGCGCCGTTAGAGGGGGCACGGAGTTTTTAGTTTGGTTGTGCGTGCTTTTATTTGGGTGTAGATCCCGAGGCGAGACCGCGCTGTCTCTGTGTGGGGCCAGAAGCCAGGGACAGCGGTCAAACTCCTATCGGCAAGTGCAATAACGCGGAGTGCAGCCAATCATCTGTCTCGAAGCTTTTTATTTTTTAAGAACCTGACACACTTTTCTTATTCAAATCTGCCTTTATTCGAATCATTGCTCCTCTAGTATTTTTTTTCAAATCTAGATGCGGATTTACAAATCTATTCCACTATCACGCCCAAGAAGAATGAAAGGTGGCGAAGCTTGGTTGACCGTGGCAGTATTGTGATTCACCGCGGTAGTGCCACTTATGTACTCGCTACTGCGCTCGCTTGCCGAGCTACCTTGCTAGCACCCGCTGCGCTCCCCGGGTATGACAGATGATACGTGTTGCCTGCCGCGTCTTCCGCGATAGGAAAGGGGGCTAAATTTGCAAATTCTCACGTAGAGGCTAGATTTTCCAAAACAAAATAAAGCGACGGGCTAGAAAATCAATGGATTCTCTTCATTCTAGATAAATCTGTAAAATTAGTTTGCTCCTCGACCACAGAAGTCGTGGCTGGTGTTACCTGCCGGCTCCTGTAGAGCAGCACCTTGATTAGTCACTTAATTAATCACTCTAATTATTTAATCACTTAAACAAGTCACTAACTAACCATGCACCTACTGTTGAGCTAGGCTTGCTCGGTAGTTCCCTACTGACAAGCTCATGTTGCAAGATAGGTAACTTGCCAAGCCTAGAATTGTCGTTGTCGTGGTACGGAAGCGTGCCAAGCGATACGTGTCGTCTATTGCACCTTCCACAGTCGAGAAGAAGGTTATTTTTATAAATTTATTTAAAAGAGGACTAGATTTATATAAAAAAATTTGCGTGAGGTGATAAAAAAAGCGAAAAATCTCATACATATCATCCTCACTCCTTATGTTTTGAACAACTGCAATCCTTATCCATGTCATGTGCTATGCCACTATGGACGAGGTGATCACTACCATGATTAATCTCATTTCATGCATAGAGTGAGAATTAATGTTTGCAAGCTTGTGCTGTAGTGGTGACTAGTATGATCGGTGTGGCATATTCTTCGAGAAGTCCACCGGATAGTGACACGTGGGCGTGTTTGCATTGTATAGCTACAGTGTGTTTTTTAATAACCAAAATTATTTTTTATTATTTCCCAAAAAATATTTCTCCAGTTTTCTTAATTAAGAAAATAAGTTCTTTTTTATACTTTTTAAAGATTTCCTCTCTCCGTTAAAATTAATAGACCGCCTGCAGCAACCCGCGGGATTTTATTCTTGTAATCGTACTGAAACCACGCCTGACGTCGACATGTGGCGTTAGGCACCGCAGAAACTATAGTATCGAGATACAGTACATCTACAGTTTTTAATTTTGCATTTTTTTGAAAATTTCTCTCTTTTTTTTGCTTTTTTTTGGAAAAAATTCTCTCTCTGTGTGTGTTCAAGATAAGCTACAATATTTTCTTTATACTATTTCCTACTCAAAAAAATCACCCCCTCTATTAAAATTAAAGCATCGCCAGCGGCAACGCACGAGGCTTTACTAGTTAATATAAGGGTTATGTGCTCGTTGGATTGAGATTGAGACCAACTAGTGTAGGCAATATAGCTGACGAAGAAATAGTTTATATTTATGGAGTACTGTGTTGCTTTGTTGCAACACCCTTACATGCCATCAGGATCGAGATATCGGACTAAATTTGTAGGATCGAAATATACTGATCTAGCAATCAGAGGGGAGGTGAATGATTGCGCGGAAGCTAAAATAAAATTTTTGTGATTTTTGAAACACCCCAAACAAACTTAGATCGCTTAATTTGTACTCAACAGAAACCTTATTGCGTCGGACCAAACTTTTACTTGTACTCCGGACCAAACTTCGTGCCAGACCAAATTTTCACATGTACTACGGACCAAATTTCTACTGTAGCAAAACCAAATCAATACACTCCGGACCAAACGAGACAGACTGATATATGTTCACTAAAACTAAGATTTCTGAAGATCTAACCGTTAGATTGATATGAAATTTTAACTGTAGAAACTAGATTCAATTCAGAAGCTAACACAAAAAGAATTAACTCAATCGGACTTACGGATCTGGAGTTATATTCTTTGCAAGACGACTGAAACGAAAACCGATCTAACAGCGACGGACCAAATCAAACTAGCTACGGACCAAACTCAAACAATGCGGTTAACCGAAGATCCCACCGTTGGATTAGTGTGAAATTTTAACTGAAGAAACTAGATTCAACTATGAATCTAACCCAACAAGAATCAACTCGATCGGACCTACGAATCAAAAGTTATTAACCTCGCAAGCATGCTGTGACAGATTATGACGAGAACTGACCAAACCCCAATTTCGTGATAAATCACAATCTACAAAAGATTAACCAATGAAACTTTCAGGAACTCTAAGTTGATACTCTAGGAAGGTTTTGTATAGATCAAATCAATATTAAACTTGTTGAAACAAGAGAGACAATGAATCAATCTATAAAAACAAAACCGGGCAAATAGAATCAAATACCGCAGCACATCATGCATGAACAGTATACCGCGAATACTGTGGCAAAGTACCAAAGCAACGACGTTTACTGTAGCACACGGTTTTCCTTCGCTTGCTGCGGCCGCCAGGAGCAATCAAGCGCCAAGAACAAACGCTCTGCCGTGGAGACCTTCAGGTACGTGAAGGTTTTCCAGCCGCTCGGAAGCCTTCGAGCCGCAGGGGACTCTTTAGCCGTAAAGAAATCGATCTTTATTTCTTTTTGTCTAGTCTGGTTACAGCACTCTAAACAAAAGAGTACAACCCTAAAAGAAAACTCAGCGCTCACCAATAAACAGGAGACACCTCCCCTATTTATACTGAGCAAACATAAAGATATTGAATACAACTCTACTTCCAACATGGAAAGAGTTTGTATACATCTCAACCTGGCCCAACATGGCCAAAAACAACTCTTGCACGCATGTACAGCCCACATGCTGTAAATACGTGACTAACCAGCCTCCATGTGCATGTTCTCTAGCCCGAACGTTCCGCATGACATCCTTGACCACCAAGACCTCGATTCTCTCTCAATCTAGTCCGAACCTCGTTCCTCCATGAACCTAGTTCGGCCCGTCATCGACCACGTTAGCCTCAAGCAACACTGCACATGAATAAACAAGAAACAATTCCGAGCACAAGTCCACGACTTGACTCAACATCAGTCCATGCAAACACTCACACGAGCGCATTGCATCAAGCAAAACCAATATCATGCTATCACCAGCATATCAAATAATCATCAGACATAGCACATGCAAGCACCACACATGCCATAATCACAACCACTTTGCAAAGCCAATTTTTCAGCACATGATTTCACAAAATTCTATCTAGATATCCATTTTGGGTTAAGATAAGAAAGGTCATTTTAGGCTAGGCTGCTATCTAAACGTAGTATGGAACGCATGCGTGCACGCAGTGTGTACGAAACTACGAATTCAATATAGTACAAAGCATATGCACCAAATTCAAATTGATCGCTTATTTCTTTCTAATATTATGGAAATGATTATTATTTGAAAATAATTATGAAAAATATTGTCATTCCTTCGCACTTTAAACTTTCTAAATTTTATATACATTGTTCTTGTCCTAGCCTATGGAAATTTAATTCATATAAGATTTATATCATATACTCTTGTTGAAGTGATGATGGTATGTGTTTAACATATTTTCTATATGCGCGCACTACCTACATATTTTATCCATTTTCAATCCGAACTCATCATATATCCGTCCCATACCCATATCCCAAATACACCGAATTCATTTTCATATCCGATTTACCATCGTCCGACTCCGAATCCATAGAAAAGAATATGTGTTAAGATATAGGTCAAGTAAAATGCGCTCGTATCCAACCCATTTTCACCCCTACCGAGAGGCTATTTGGAACACACGAATTTCATTAAAATTTTATAGAATTTTATAGGAAACAGTTCAATCCCTGCATGAACATAGAGAAATTCATACCTTCCAAACAGGCATGAATGTTTGTGATATTAGTGGACTTAAGCTACTCCTATAAATGTCACAATTTATAACGATCAGTCAACTGTTAATTTATTTGCCTGGTCCTGCTGAAGCTGACCAACACCCCATGCTATTCAATTAATATTTTGGAATTCCTAGTTGGAGAGCTCTTCAGCCTGTCTTTCGTTAAGAACAATACAATCTAACTAACTAAGCAAGGCCATGTGTATAGTGACTGATGTATCAGTCGCCATGTCGCAATCTGGTTGTTAATTTGGTAGATAGGCAGGCCAGATAGCGCTCTTCGACGCTTAACTGCCAACAAAACCAGTAGGTGTCAATATTCAGCTCCGTCTAGAAGTCAGCCCTCACCTAATCGTTCCTTTAATTATTTGTCCACTGCCCACAGAAACATTTGGTTGAGCCAAAGTGAAAAAGAACAAAAAATGTTTGGTTGGCTGCTAGTTGGTAACTCGGTACGGATCCCTACCAGACCAACTTACTGCAACAAAGAAGGTTGATAAAGTGATAGTACTAATCAGTTACTCCCTCTTCTCAGGTACCCCTTCATCCAAGTTTATAAAGCGTATTTTCTCTTAGCACATACACCAAAGATATATTAAAAATGACTAGACTACCTATAATTATTATATCTAAGTATTATATTCAATACATGCATATAGAGAATATCAAGAAAATCAGGATATTTATTAGGATGTAAAGGAAACATCACACTAATATTTGTATTCGAACAAAAATAAACCGTATATTTATGGACAAGACTAAAAAAAACTTCTTACAAACTTTGACGGAGGGAGTAAGTAGATGTTTTGGAATAATGCACTCAGTCAATTTTTTACTAAAGTAAAAAAAAAGGTATTAAGATTTGTCACATTAAAATGATATATTTTTTCATGTGAACTTTTGGCATTAGAAAATGATATTAGCAATGGTCAAACGTACAGAGATCATGCTGATGTTTAAAATTACAACTAAAAGAGAATAGGTACTAGGCAGTAGTTACGTGGTATAGGCAGTGGGGACTGTCATTAGAGATATTGAGACAGTAGTGCCATGTCAAAAAAATTGTCTTGGTTCTTACTTACTTTTATAGGTGTGTGTATATGTATCATCTTTTCTACTTCAGAGTAGTTACTCCCTATGCAATAACAGCATAGGGTAGCAGTGGCGTACGTAGAACTAAAATAGAGGGGGTGCTCAAGCCTAATTTGTGCTTCTCGAGCCTTTGCCACGTGCGAACCATACTACCCAAATATGCAATAAAAATTCAGAATTCTACTGTCCTCAAGTCCTAAGGATTCCATATTCCATACTAAATGTTTCATCGACTTCAAACAAGCAACCAAAGTAAATGAATTGCCTAATTCTATTGCATAGTTGATAATTCTAAGATATTTTGAATGGATTAGTGTCAATGATTCCAAAGAGGATTTTAGCACTTGCAAATTTTCACACATGTCAATCATTATATGTATGTCCTGTCGTCCTCTTGGTCGAACCCCACGCAGCCCCTCGCTTGCAGCACCTCCAGCCCTCGGCAGCCATTGATGATCATGAGAAGCTCTCGCTTGGGCAGGTAGGAGTTGTTGAGGCACAAGAGCCTGAGCCCATGGAGGGAGCTCGCGATGGCCACGGCGTCCTCCTCTTTGATAGACCTGGCCATCTTGAGGCCCGCAAAGCTAGGGCAACTTGCGCTGATCTGCGCCGCCGTCAAAACGAAGGACAACGGCTTGTGCTCGAGCTCCAGGGACGCCGCCAATCATGTTAGTCCTATGGGGTTCTAGGGGGTGCGACGGGGCAGAGCCGGTGCGCTAGCCCCCTCACGCACTCCGTGCGTCCGCCATTATAGGGTAGTGGGGTAACCAGATTCAATGAAATGTTGGAAGTTGGTTGATCATTCCACCTGTTGTGCTGCTACTAGAACAGATAACGACCAGCTACCTGTTCCTCTTGATTACATGCTTCCATTGGTCGACCTGTACACTGAAGGAGCCCGCTGCAAACCTGAACCGATCAGTATATACCTGTTGGCTCATGCCATATGGATTATTGACGTAGACACTTGAGCTGTTGATTGCATGAAAGGAAAGATAATCAAGGGACATTCTACCTCATCGCATTATCTCTCCTATGGTATACTACTATACTGTGTCCTGGGAAATTGGAATTTGAAACAGGGTTATCTGAATTGGTCACCCCTGAATCCTGATGGGCCCTCAAGTCTAATTAGTCAGATGATCAGATCCAATGGATAACCCACTAAATCTAGATCTGCTGCCCGCTGGTCACCAGAGTTGGTCCCCTAGCCATCTAGATGCTATATAATCGTGTGATTGTCACGTTTTGGACTAGACAAGTTGGTTTTTTTGTAGTACAGTGTTTAGTTCTTCATTGTACCCATGACAACAGACAAACAACCACTGTCATGCAGATCTATTTTGTAGTCAAGACGCAAAGACACCATAGCGAGCGGAAGGGAACTAGGATCCACCCTTCAGATTGGAAAGTAAGGGCGACAATCTCGACCATCGGATCAATTATGAACGACTCAGATCAAGGCAGGCTCACAACCAGTGATATTAACAGGTGCATACATTCAGTAACTGATGCTGGTGATACTAGGGCCCGGACGTCTCATGGGAACGTTCCCATCGAACGCTCCCGATAGCAGTGTAACAAATTTCTTAAACGTATGTAACAATTTATGGTTGTACGTGCAACATTGCAAAAACACACAAGCAACATTGAGCAAAGATTTAAAAAAATCACTCTCAATAGTATTGGATGCCTAACAACAACACTCTGCTCGACATGCTTATGAAGAAGAAATTGTTGCCGCAGCCCGGAGCCAAACCATCAGACAATTGGACGCAAAACTTCCTAGTAATGTTTGCAACAAATCGAACCAATAATTGCAACAAAGTAATTTAGCCCTACAAATTTCACAGCATAAACACGACAACAAGTGGCTATCCGTGTGACAAAAATCCCACTCTAACTGTAACAAAACTCATTGCAACAATTAAAGATGCAACAAAATAAAAAAAATGATAGCGAACACAACAAAAATTACAAAGTGTGTAGCAAAAACTCCATTCGGTGGCAACAACCCATTGCAATAAATCGCAACCCCTATTGCAAAAAATCAACAAAACAAATGCAATTAAAACACTATTTACTATAACATTTTTACGAGTACACACTGTAACAAAATAAAACACTTGTTGCAACAATTGACAAAGGTTGTTGCAACAAATTGAGAGAACACATGCAACAATCCGTTGGAGGAGAAGGAGGTGGCAGTACGGGTGAGAAGATGAGCTCGGTTGAGGAGCAGGCAGCATTGGCCTAATGCTAACCAAGGTTTAGCTAGGGATAAGACTAGCCCTAGACCACCGCTTCATCACCAACCGCGCTGCTGGTCCTCTACTCATCACTGGCAGACGAAATCTGACGAGGTCAAGGACGGACCAGTACCGCTGCATTAGCCTCCTCCCCCTCCATCAAGCACGACATCGGTGAGCCCCCTAATGCGCTGCAAGCCTTGGAGGAGGGAGAACAGGAGAATCAGGGTAAGAGAAAAAGCAAGTTCATCTTATGGTTATGGAGTAAACAAGGAATAGGCTATTGGGAGCTCGTGCTTTGCTTTACGTTGAGAGAACAGATTGAGAAGATGAGAAAGTAAGTGGAGAAGGGCTACAAAGAGAAAAGGGACGGCAGGTGGTCAACATCTAATCTGATATATTAGAATGGGTGGTCAATGTTTAGGATGATATGGATGGATAAGGATAAGGTGGGAGGAACTGTGCGTTCGGACGGAACACCTCCCGTCAGACAGCCGAACCGAAGCATTAACGTTTTTTCATTGTTACAAAACATCATGTTTATTTTCCAGAAAGATCTGTCTATACAACAGCTAACTGTTTTTAGACCCAAAATCAATCTAATTTTTTACCCATTAGATTGAGATCCAAAACCCGGGTCTCTTTTTTACCCATTAGGGCTTGTTTGGAAACTGCAATCCCTACCGGGATCCTAGCCAATTCTCTGGGAAGAAAATCCACGGGGCAAGCTTCCCCGGGCCAGCCAAAAGACCCGTTTGGATACCCACAAAACAGGGATTTCCTATCCCAATCGACATCGTTTCCACGAGGAAAAATTCCAGGGCTCCCTACGTCGGGAAAGATCTCCCCATCGCGTCGCCTCTCATCGCGCACACCCAATTTTGTCTCGTGACGACCCTCGTAGCCTCCGCCTCCGCCCCTCGTCGGCCGCCTCCGCCTGCCCCTCGTCTCGCCTCCCGACGGCCGCCTTCGCCCGCACCTCGTCTCGATTCCCGACGGCTGCCTCCGCCCCTCGTCTCGCCTCCTACGCCGTGTGCCTCCCGATGGTTTGAGTCTTCTTCCTACCATGTGCAAATCTTACCACTCCTCTTCTTTGTTTGATTTTGTTTTTTGAGTTTTGGCATGAATTGGTATTGAGATTGATACCAATGCAACCGGATATGATGTTATGATTTAGTTCACTATGCCGATCAACGTTGGAAACATGTACCTGATCAATGATAGAAACCTGTTCACTATAGCTCCAGCACAATTTGGTGAAGTTGTTGCTCGTCTGATTCTATCGTGTGGCTTGAGCTTTGAAGCTATTGAGGAGGTCCTAAAGAAAATGGAGGATGTATCTGTGTTACTCCACATATCTATGATATCTATGTTCAGAAAAGTTCAACCAGTTCTTGCACTTTGCCACTTTCCTCAATAGGGGGGGCAAGAACTACTGATGAGCACGCTAGAAGGGTAGCATTTTTTGAGGTATCTCTGAATTAATCCTAGAATTGGGAAGTCCTTAAAATCGTGATAGCATTTTTGGAACCTTTTTAACTTAAACCGGCTGCAGGAGCAGCATGTTTTAATAAGGCCTTGGGAATGTTTTTTTTTCTTACTTGATGCGGCGGTGACTTTTTGGCCACATGTAGATGTTTCCTTCAGTACTAATTCACCATTGACTGTCTCTGGTTTTTTGCTCATAGTGTTATCCTTTTGAATTGCTTGTCAATAGAGAACATATTGCTTTCTCATACACAAATTATTAGTGTTGTACATTTTGGGGATAAAAAGCTGAATATCAGAGTAAATAACAAAAGAAATAAATTGCCGTGGCTGTCATTTCATGATGATTCTTCCTCCCTAATCGTAACGCATCTGGGATGTACTACTACTCTATTACTACTAACCTACAGTGTGTGGTAGAAGGAAGGAATAAGCTTGGAAAGAACATGGCCTGCCCAATGATAGCACCCAAGAAAACAGCATTGTCATTTTGTGGAGCCACTGCTGGCCCCGAAAGTGTAGCTGATCTCCATTGTAGTTTATCAGTAATCACTAATCAGATGTCAGTTTGTTCCTTTGTATAAATTGTGGCAGTTTCAACTTTTTTAAAGAAAGCAAAGGATTCATATGCGTTGTATGTCTTAGTGTTACATGGGGTGACTGCATGTGAAGATGCTAATGGAAGAAAATATCTTCGACATTATTTTAGAAAACTTAGCAATACTGACCAAATTTAGTGCTAAGCATTGGCATCATTTAGTGGTGATTGGATTTGCTTGGTACCAGTCCTCAATCTGACTAGTGACTAGCCTTTTGGTAGCTTTTGCACTTGCTCCTTGTTGACAAAATTACAGCAACAAAACATATATATTACCAACAAAAGTAACCTGCATATGCATGCATCCTTCTTCAATTCTGCTTGTTAGACCAACTCCTCTGTTCCCTGTTTTCTTGTTGTTTTCTTTCTTCAACTTCAAACATGATCTTACAAAAGTGCGAATTTTTTTTGGCTTTGCTAATTGGTGCAGGCATCCTAATCAATTATTTGTTGCTACCTCAGCTAATTACTTTTTTGTTAGTTGTATGCAAACACAAATACACATTTTATATTTGTAAGGAAATTTAAGCTCAACGGTTTCATATGTAACTGGTTGTTTAAGAAATAGATGATCTTATATCATTGATAAAAAAGTCATGAGCTCCTGATAAGAAGTCTTTATTCTCTTACAAGTAGTACTCAATAATTAACTTAACATTCCTGCTATGAATTTGTAGTCTTTTCTAGCTAGACTGATACTAAAATGCAAAATGAGTTAGCGAAGGTTCCATTAGCTAAATTCTGTGACTTTAAATCATTAACACTTGTATAATTCTTCTCTCTTGTTCAGATAGCAAAATTGTGCATGATACCGCATCATGTTCATGGAGGTTGTCCTTGATCATGTACATTATTCAAGGGACACAAAGTGAGCAAAGCTCTTTCTTGAAATGTTTCTAGAAAATGATAAAAAAGTTTAAGGACATTAATTGATTTAAACATTCTCGGCCTCCAAAAGTTAGATATACGGAACAAGATCTATAATCCTTTATGCCTACTGGTACGTTATATTTTTGGTGTCATGGGAAGATAATTGCTTGCATAGAAGCCCTTGTATCCATTCTAGAAAATTATTTATGTGCAGATTGAAGTCTTTTGTGTATTTCCAGCATTTCAGATAGGTGGTTTGTAGGGTGCTTAAGTATCATGTATGCCTCGAGGACTTATTACTTGGTCGTTTGGCTTTTGAAGGTGAATATGGAGAATCTTTCCATTTCCTTCTAGCAATGTTAACTTTCAAAGTTAGCTAATATTTGTTAATTTTATGGGCTGTTTGATAACTTGATCTGTTCTTATTAGTGGTTACCACTTACCACAAACCAAGCTGGGCTGTCTAATGATATCATGTTATGGAATTCTAACATGAACTTTGTTTCCCTCATCAGGGGAAGGTTGCATAAAAGATTCATGGGGTAACATTGCTTAATGAAGACAAAGAGGATTCTATTTGTGCTGTGAGATCCATGGCTGAGTTTGGACTTCCAATTGCTGATGATATGATCAAGGACATAAATAAATCTCTACAGATAATGTCAATGTTTTGTAGTCCAGATTTTGTAGCTGCTAATGTTTGTCTTAATGGCTAGACTACCAAGTTACTGCATATCAACATATTTTTCTACTTGATTTCAATTCTTAAGCCACTTCTGTGCAGTATACTAGCAAAATAGAGGATATATTATATATTTTGAATTTTTCTAAAATTTTTTTGATTTTTTGAAGATTGTTTTTAATGCCTGGGATTTTCATCCCTATCCTTCCCAAATGGCAACAGGGAATATTTCCTAGGTAGGAATATTTTCCTTGAGGATGAAGGGGGATTCTATGTACCCTGTAAAATCCCCCTAGGAATTTATTTCCCTAGGTTTTTATCCCCTTGCATCCAAACAAGCCCTTAGATTGAGATCCAACACCCCGGGTCTCTTCCCTCTCTCCAATATAAACCACCAAAACCCTAACGCATCCCACTACCTCCCAAGTTCCCAACGCACCACCTCTTGCTACCGCACCAGAACAACCTCCACTGCCGCTACCCCCCCCCCCCTCCCTCTTTCTTTCGCCGCCTCTCCACCACCTCCCCGCTGCTAACATACCTTCTTCCCGTCTCTGACGACTTACTGCTACTAGATCGGATCCATCGTCACCACCACCCGCAGACCCTGGTCACCGCCCTTCTCCTAGCCCTCGTCAGACGGCACCACCACCGCCTATTGCCGGTCCTCCACTGCCCCAGCATCCCTCCAAATCCAGGTCTAGTGAACCCTAACCCTAATCCAACGAACCCCCAACCCTAACTCACCGCCACCACAGCTGAAGAAGACAAACCCACCGACCAGCACACACATCTCCAAGCACATCACAATGTCCAGAATTCAACTAATTTCACCAAAAAATTCATGCCATATATTTTTACACTTTCGTTTCTAGAATTGTCAACAATGACACTATAGCTCCGTCCTATCTGGGCAAGAAAAAATAAACGACATGCTCTAAAAAGCTTTTATCAGGCGCCTGCAAACTGTACATAGTACTACCGTACAACATTTTGAATGACTATGCCCAACGTCCGTGTCAAAATTTGCAGTCGGTAATGGTAAGTATTAACTGTCAGGCTTCTTTTAACATGCAAAATTACCCCCCGAGAAGGAATGAAACAGCTATGTTCTACTGACGAGCACAATCTGTCAATACTCATTTTTCAACGCCTAATCTGAAGCTAATTTGTGTTTCACACACTCTTTCTCAGTATTGTCTTCCGTGGCTCCTTTTTGGTCGGCACGGCCCCTGAACGTAGGGAAGTCATTCCTACAGCACTTTGGTACAAGTCCTTTAACCTGTAGTCACAAAAATATCATATTAAATAGCTCCTACAATCAAGATTACTTAGTTTTCACAAAGAAGTCTGCCGTCATAGAGCAACAACAAACCTTGGCATACTGATCACCAGCGCAATAACAGAAACTCCAGCGATAAAGAGGGAAAACTGGAGCTGGGATCAGTTCCTGCAAGAAATAGAAGCCAACTTAGGAACATGTTGAAGTTTCTGGTACAGGAAAGGTGTTTCCACGGCCAGGTGAACCGTTGAGTTTCTAGTTCATTTGTTACAGATAAGATGCACGGAGTATAAAGATTTGTTTGTGCTGATTAAACAAGAACCTCAATATTTTCTAATGGCTGCAAGCAGCTCATTTCTACAGTTTTCATCTCAGATTTCCCAATTTGAGAACAGAAACAAAGTAAGAGTAAAAAAGAATTACCTGTTTGTGATGGTGCTCCTCAGTTTTATATTTAACAGGACCAACATGAATCTGAGGTTGCTTTTCCAGATCAACTTCAACCAACTCTGACTCGAATCTATGGGTATGTGATGGAAGGCCAGACCAAAGCTGAACAAGGTGCTTGCCTTTGGGCAAATTTCGTACTTCGAAGTAGTAGGAAAGAGGAACAGGAAGCACAGATTCCATTCTAGAAGGATCAACCGCTGATCTAATTTCAACAAATAGATATGGCTGCAACATATGAATGCCATCCCCATCCACGTGACCACTCAAAATTGTTACTTCCGGCCGTTCAAAAATCACAAAATCAATACCAGAAATGTCGTCCTGACCCAAAATTGTTACTTCCGGCCGTTCAAAAATCACAAAATCAATACCAGAAATGTCGTCCTGACCGACCTGATAATACAAATTATTGTTAAGCATAAACAATATATAGAAACATAAGCAGTGCCTTTTTCATTAACAGTCCTGAATAGTGTCAAAATTGCAGTACACAAATTATGTGTGCAAAGGAAATAAATAATAATTCTAGATGAGCTACACTTACGTCAACAGACACATATTCGGGTGAAGCACGCTCAACTGCTGCCAACCTGTGATTATCTTTTGCAACCACTCTAATTGAGTACGTTGAACCAGGGACAAGTCCTCTAAGACGAAACCTACCAAAAGAATCAGTAGTAGCTTCCTCGTAATAACCTCTGGATTCAGATCTCGCTTCAACAAAAACACCCTCCTTTGGTTGGCCAGTTAACAGTGTTACAGACCACATGGCACTACATTTAAATGCCGGTTGAGTTAGTATCATAAGATTAGCTGCAATTGAGATCTAGTAATGCATATTGACGGAAACTGCTGTCAGTAGACAAGACAAGCAAGGGCCAGAAACTGCTGCAATTAAGGGCATCATGTGAGCAACATATAACAAAACAATAAAAATCTCTAGGCAGGTTAAATAAGGTGTTTTACTATTTAGCAACAAATATACACTGTTCTAAATCAAGGCCACATTTTTGGTGGTTGTTTTAATGAGTACTCTCTCTGTATCAATATAAGGCCCTGTTTGACCTGGCAGCTTAAAAATTGAGCTTGACCATTGATTTCTCTTAAAGTGTACTATGAGAACAAAAACTTATTATCATGTGAAAGTAATTTCACATACAAATCTTACAATGCCATTTTGGTTTCATTAAACCTATATAATGTTGGACCAATTGTTGGTCAATTTACAAAATTTGACTTTCAAAATGTGTGGCACCTTGATACGAACAGAGTATATCACTTATTTCTCAACACATATATGTTTTCTATAACAGTGAATGGTGAGGCTACCGCTCACATACAGCTTACCACTATTTAGAACACTGCACATATCAGCTTTAGATAGCAACAACTGACCCTCCTATGGATCAGTAATGGACTAATGGTGCATAATTAATATGCAAACAATGGATTCCAAAGAAGTTTTGGTGTGAACTTAAGATATGGGCATGAACTTTCTGCAAAGCGGAATAAGGTGGTTTCTTCCCATACAAAGAAAGACATATGAGAGCAATAAAGAACACACAAACCAAAATTCATATGTAAATGAAACAAACCTGTAGGCAACACAGATTGCACGGAATTGAACCTCTCTAGATTCTCCAGAATTAAGATCAATAGCAACCGCTGATGAAAGTAAATTTATATTCCTAAAGAAGAAACAGCAAACAACTAAGGCCTCTCCAACCAAGAAACTTGAATATGATGCCATAACTTAAGTTACATTTTGTAGCCTAGATGGCATATTCAGTGCACCTCTATCTTTAAATGCACCACTCCATGACTTTTAAAAATTCGAAAGAACTAGTTCAAGTATGAAGTGGGCAGGTATATCGGGTGAGTGGTGACAAAGGTCCATGCTCAATCTATATCAGGAAGACCCAAAAGAAAAGATAAATACACAACAGTGATTTTTAAACTTTATTATCTTTTTTCTTTGCAAACTGTCTTTTTGTATCCCCTCCGGGTTAATCTTGAGAAGAGAAAACCACCTCTCATGAGCTATTCTGTTAGATGAAGGCTATCAAACTCGAAGAACAAGCTAGTAAGCACATGATGCAGTTTGGTCAAGTCATTCAAAAGTGAACTTCAGTCCAAGTTTTGTATAGAGCGAACGGAAACTTCAATTACAATAACAACCAAGACTTTTGTCCCAAACATGTTGGGGTAGGCGAATGGAAACTTCAATTAGGATTGAATAAAATATGACACCAAATAAACAGTGTGAAATGTCCACTGATATAATTAGACTCACTATTCCAAAGTCACATCTGATTTCAAGATTTTCGGAATAATTAGAAGAGGCACGGTACAATCTACAAAGCAGAGAGAGAGAGAGAGAGAGTAACAATGAAGCACCTTAAGAAGAGGCTGGAGATAGAAACTTCCAGGAAATAAGTTGTCAAAGCTGAAAGTTCCACCAGAACCACTAACTGAGTTATTTCTGTAGCCTTCTTCACCACTCAAAGACAATAATACTGACGGTAAAAGCTCTTCATTTTTTTCACCATAAATCCGCACTAATATCTGACCAAGTTTCTGACAAGCAAAGGTGTATGGGCCAGTTTGCTTGAGATGATAACCAGCCTGCACAAAGGTAAAAAATGACATCAGATAGGATATGCAACAAAACACATGTTTGGTGATCGTTGATTTCAAAGGCTTTCCACTTCCCAGTTACGGTTAACATGTAACTCGTCATGGTTATGACATCGTTGTTTAAGCATCGCTTTTAAGTGTCGCTTAAGCGATAAGGCGGCCCAAAGGGGTTGCGCCACGCTGTCACCTTGCCGGAGAAGGGTATGGCGTCTGCCTTACAGCTATGGCATCCCTAAGGTGTAGTTTGGCATTGTGGTGACCTGAGGCGGACGCCATGCTTCCTCTACTCCAGCACGGGAGCCATCGCACAACACCTCCTCTACTCTGGCGCAAGCCTCCAATGCAAATACGGTTTCATGCCACCGCCGGTCTCTCCCCCCTCCCCTTGTCTCCCCCATCGGCCCCCCTCTCATCTCCAGAGTCCAAATCCGCCTCTCTCCTCTAGTCCTCTCACCTTGTCTCCCCCGCCGGCTTCCCCCTCCCCTTTGCCCTGCAGCAGCTGCTCTTCCTGAGGATTGAGGACTGACCGATTGAGGAAAAATGACCAAATGAAGATATATTCATATATATGTATTGAGGACTGAGGAGAAATGACGATTGAGGACTGTGTGTTCCTGTGTTGGTGTGCTACTAGCTACCGATTAGTACTCTCAATTATGTTGCTATACTAGGTTATGATATGTGTATGGCGTCGCCTCGCCGAGCACCTTAAGCGCTTTGGCGCAAAAATGTGGTTAGTCGCCTTACCTCACCTTATCGCTTTAATAACCTTGTAACTCATTCATTTGAAAATTTGGCCCCCTCACCCACCACGGAAGGCGACACTTATCCCCTGCCACTCCTGGCGAGCACAGAAGCTGGCCTGCACCGTGCAGGGCGGGCAAGCGCGAGAGGAGCTCGCTGCCATGCCCGGGTAACGCGGAAGCCCTCCTGTAACAGTGGGCCAGGCTGCTCCCCACGGTCGGCCAAGCTACCAGGGTGCCAGCTACCATCTGCGCTCCCCGGGCATGGCAGGGGACAGATGTCACTTGCGGCACCGTCCACGGTAGGGGAGGGGGCCAAATATGCAAATGCATGCACCGGAGGGCTAGACCTGCAAAAAATGAGGTGCGGGGGTCTAGATAAGCCAATATTTCCATGGTCTCAGGCCTCAAAACATTAGCTGTGTAACATTTTTTTCTCTGACCGTAATTATCCCCGATCCAGATTTCCCAACAAGAAAGTGAACCTTTTACAAGTTTTGAACCCACAAGTAAAACTTCTATAATCCAGTTGGTAGAAATCAGTAACAATTAGCGAAATTGTACAGAACAACGGGCAATTTCAAACTATACACACTTCACTCAACTAGCAGCAGCCACTCGAACCAGTTGCATCCCGCGACCAGGAATTCGTCAGCTCTCCACGGGCTCTCAGTTGAAGTGAACTACCTCAAGCAACAAAACTTAAGACTACTGAACCATGCATGAATAATTCGCCAAGGCTCGATCAGAAAACGCAGCAACAACAAGCAGAGCGCAACCATAATTCGCGATACGAACGAAATCGAGTGCCGCGCGAGGGGCGCGGACGCATACCGTGATGTCGGAGTAGTCGAGCTTGGAGTCCGACGCCTTCCCCGACTTGGCCAAGCACGTGCTCGCCTGCACCCAGAGCCCAACACAAAATAGCATCAGCAACAAGCCAAGCCAAACTGGAGCGTAGCGAGCAGCGGCGAGGGGAGACCTCGACGAAGCCGCCGCATCCGTGGATCTCGTCGGAGGCAGATGTGGCAGCGGAGAAGGCGGCGAGGAAAGAGGAAGAGAAGGGGGAGGCGGGGATCCATAGATCGGATCTAGCGGGCGCCGAGCCGCCGAGCATGCCAGGGAGACGAGGAGTTCGAGGAGATGTGCGGGGGGAAGAGGTGTAGTAAACAGGAGTGGAGTTGGGTCGTGTGGAGCAGGGTTCGCAGAACCGCTCAAAAACGACGGTTTTCCAATTTTTACGAGTTGAGATTTAAAATTAGTTGGTAAATTAATTTAATTTAAAAAAAGTAAAAATTTATACGATGTAAACCGATAAAAAATTGGTGAAAACCACTCAATTTTTGATAAAATCGAGCAAAAATCGCTCAAAATCGGCTTTAAGGAACCACTCGGTTTTGGACCGATTTTTTTGAGAAAATCGATCGGTTTTCGATTGTTTTTGATTTTTTTTTTCTAAATTTTTTTATTTCTTAACTTTTCGGTTTCTGACGATTTTCGACTCAATATTTTCAATTTTCAAATTTCGGTTTTCGAATGATTTTTAAAAAAAAATGGTTTTGTGAACCCAGGTTGGGACTTGAGATCTTGCTAGTTCGAAGAGAGGCTTGGCCATGGAACTTTGTGGGCTTCAGGATAGGATTACAAAAATACTTTTCTAAGACACATTAATACATATAAATTTTATGCATTTAATCTAAATATTTAAAATTATATTGAAAGCCAAAATTTTAAAACTTTGAGTCGCTTATCATAAACAGCATGTATTTATGATAGAAGGGAGTATTCTACATAATATTGATGAGTTTTTCAATTACAAAGGAGGAGGTAGGTACCCATACCCACGCTAGCAAACACATACATCCACAATATGGCGAGATTGCCTTCTAGCACAGAACAAGGTGACATCATGGAGGTGGTCGGAATGCGAAATTTCGTTGAGATTTCAAAATTTTGGATAAATTCTGGACGAAATAAAAAACAAAAATTTAAATCCAAGATTTTTGCACAGGGATTTTCGATATTTCAGTGAAATTTTCGAAATTTCATCTGAACTTGCCAAAATCTAGGCAAATTTCAACCGAAAAAAAGTTCAAACAACGTAAAAAAATGATTTTTTTGTGAATGGTTTTGACACATCACTAATATTCCTCCATAACAAATTCATATGATAATCAAGCATAAGGAATTTTAAAAAATTCTAAAATTGGCACTGTCCGGATAAAAGGCTGACCGACAAATTTGAACAGAATGAAAATAGTACAAACCATGTTATAAAATTTTGAAAAAAAAATTGGATGGTCCTGATTCAACATTAATATTGCCATAAAATTTTCAGATGATGATCAAGCTTTAGAAATTTTCAAAAATTGTGAAAGTACTATTATAATAAAAGCTTTACCAGCAAACTTCAACCGAATGAAAAATGGTTCAAACCAAGTTAGAATTTTTTTAAAAAAAATTGTATGGTATTGATGCATCATAAATGCTTCCATAAAATTTTTAGATGATTATCAAGCTTAAAAAAATTCAACAGTTCTGACAGTGCTACGTCGTGATAAAAGCCTAATGATCAAAATATAGATTTGCTTGAGCAAGCAAAAAAGATTTAGAATTTTTGAAACTTTTACAAAAGGGTGCTAAGGAAATTCTTAAGCTCTCATAAAAATATTGGATCATCATCACACACCAGTGAATTTATAAAATTCTTACAAGAGCATTGTACCATTTATGTTCTTTCTGTTTTTTATTTTTGAAATATAACAAATGAAGTTCAACTCCTACATAGATTTGATTGAGCAAACAAAAAAGTTAAATTTTTTAAAAAAGTAAAAAAAATGATATTGAGGCAATTATTAAGCTCTCGTAAAAATTTTAGATCATTATCACACTCAAGCAAATTTATAAAATTCTGACAAATTTACTGTCTTTGTTTTGTTCATTATATTTTTTATTTTTTAAAAGATAAAAAATGAAGTTGAATTTTTTTGTATGATCCTACACTAATAAATGTATTAACATAAATTTTTTAGATAATGAACAAGCTTGTACAATTTTGTAAAAATCTGAAAGTAATTTTGCTGAAAATATAAAACATTTCAAAAATTCGGTTTTTCAATAATTTTTAATGGAAGATGACTTTCTTAAGGATTATTGGACCAAATACGGTCAAAAAATAAAAAAAAAAGTCAAAAACACGATTTTTGGTGAAATCTCGTCGAATTTTTTGAGATTACTGCAACAATTTATTTTAAAAAAAATACTCGACCGGGATTTTGGATCTCGTCCCTTGCCAAAATCTGAAATCTTGCGCGAGATTTCCGAAATTTCGCTGAATTTTGGAACCTTGGCACAAACATGGATACTTTGTTGCTTCGATGTAGCGAGACACATAAGATTAGCGTGTAGAGGTGAAAACTGGCCGGATATTTTCTATATCTAGAGTTGGATCTGGCCAAAATCAGATTCGGGACAGAACTTGACTATTTGATCGCTTCCGAGATAGGATCCAGATTCGAGATCGGATTTGAAGCAGTCAATATCTGGTAAATACGAGATGAGATTCGAATATACAGATTTTTTTATTCGGATATCGACAAGGCCTAGTCCATTCATTGCATATTTTCCATGATAGACCATTTTATATTGACAATTAGTTGGTTCTATTTTGGGGTGCGCATTTTTAAACCGAAACCGAATTACTGAACCGAATCGAATTAACTGATTTTTTCGGTTTTTTCGGTTTTCGGTTCGGTTTTTGTTTTGGTATAATTTAGTTTTCGGTATTCGGTTCGGTTTTTCGCTTTCCAAAACCAAAATAACCGAATAGACTATGTACAATACCACTTTTATAATGTTCTTCCTAAAATCACTAAACAATTCTCATGTTCTAACATATTTATGCATATGTTTGGTATATTTATATGTTCTATTGTGCTTATACTGTAATGACATATGAATATTGTGTGGGTTTGTCACTACTCTGTGTTGCGATATTGTAAGGTCGAGGATGCCGACTAGAGGGGGGTGAATAGGCGGCTTTTAAAAAAACTTTCTCTTTCTAATTTCTACAAAGCAATTCACCCATAATTACCCTTATGCCAAAACCTTATCAATAATAATGCGGAAGCGATAAACTAAGGTTTTGACAATTAAAGCCTAAATCAACTAGGCTCACTATGTGCACTAACTAATTATGTCTCTAACAAAAAGCAATTCTAAAGACAAGCAATCAATCAATTTAATTCTATTAATGTAAATTGCTTGAATATAAATAAAGAGAACAAGGCAAGCACAAGAGACACAATACTCTTTACCGTGGTGATCGGAGACTTGCCGGCCTCCCCTAGTCCACGTTGAGGTTAGCCTAAACACATTGGACCGGCTCCACGAATTAAGCACCCACCTCGAATCCACTAGATGTGGTTTTTCACGCTTTCGCGTAGGCTCAACCCGAACCTTCACAAACTTTGCCGGGGCTTCTCACAACCTTGAGAGCTCCCGCGCACGACGCTTTACGCCGTCTAGGAGTCGGCAACCTCCAAGAGTAACAAGCCGAATCCTCTCGCTTGAACTTCACCAAGCACAACACATGTGCTTCCGGTGATCACCAAGTGCAACTCATGCACAAGGATCCTCCTCAAGTGCAACACATGCACAAGAATCCTCTCAATCCACTTCCTAATTGCAACACATGCAATTAGGACTCACTCTTAGCTCAAAAGGCAAATTGGAGAAGGCAACACATGCACTTCACCCCCAAGAACACACACTTGATTTCAGCAACCAGCAAATGCCCCCCAAGGCCTCCTTTTATAGCCTCCAAGCCAAAACTAGCCGTTGGGGGCAAAATCTGGAAAAACTCTGCAAACCCGGTGCTACCGCCCTACTGGGACCGGTAGCACCGGCCTCCTCGCCAACGGCTACAAAACTAGCCGTTTGCAGGAAAACCGGTAGCACCAGCCAACTGGGAGCGGTGCTACCGCTCGGCGGTAGCACCGGCCTCAACCTCGCTGCACCGGCCTCAGCCGAACTCAAAACACCTCTCTGGAAAAATCACACCGGCGGAGGAGCGGTAGCACCGGACCTCGGTGCTACACGCCTACCATGGCGGTAGCACCGACCGCCTGATCGCCCAAAAACATCCCTCTGGAATTTTCACACCGCCGAGAGACGGTAGCCGGACCGTAGGTGCTACCGCCAAAGCAGCAGTAGCACGGACCCGGTGCTACTGCCTTACAAGGGCTAAGACGACCGGCCTCGGGAGAAAACACTGTTTTACACAAAAACTTTTCTCCAAACTATTAAAGATATATTCTTGGAGCTATGTGAGGATCAACACATGATCACAACACTATGCAAAACACATTTGCATATGTTAATCACATACTCCAAAGAATCACATTAAGCACAACTTATTTGCAAAACACATTTGCCAATAAACCAATAACTTATAAGATCAATCCTCTTAGACATGTGATGATCAACACATGATCAAGTCAATTTGCAAAACACATTTGCAAACCCTATTCACATGCTTTAGGATCGGAACCCATAATCTCAAGTTAATTTGCAAAATACATTTGCAAATAACAAAACCAACTAACGAAAACACATTTCGTAAACAACTCAAGATCTATTTGCAAAACGTATTAAGCAAATTAAACCCAAGTCTATGAGATTAATCCCCCTAGCTATGTGAAGGTCAACACAAGACCCAGTCAACTTGCAAACACCCGCTGCAAGCCCTACTCACATGCTCTCGGGATTCCGGACTCATAGACCACGGTTTATTCGCACAACGAACTTGCAAATACACATTAAACCAATTTTATGCTTGAGCATTGTTCTTTGCAACACATGCAAAAACCTAGCTCCAAGCAATACCAAAACATGAGCTCTCTATTTGCAACACATGCAAATCTCTAGCACCATGCAAGCAACCACAACAAATATAAGTGCATGAGTTCTCTATTTGCAACACATGCAAATCTCTAACTCCATGCAACTACTCTAAACCAAATTGCTTGAGCTCTATCCTTTTGCGACACATGCAAAACTTAGCTCCAAGCAAAAACCAAATCAAATAAGATTCAAATAAGATGCAAGTATGAGCACCCTTATTTGCAACACATGCAAATACTTTGCTCATACAAAATCCAATGCATAAGCTTCACCCATTTGCAACACATGCCAAATGGTTAGCTCCATGCAAACACCAAACAAGAGAGTGAGCTAGAGTGAACCGGGTCGAGTTCATCAACACATGATGAAGCTCAAGCTAAAAGACTCAACCCCTCTTAATAGTACGGCAACCTAACTAGCAACCCGGTCTCCCAACCAAACACCGAGACCGGTAAAAGACTAGGAACACATCCTTAGCCCTAGCTAGTTATACCTTTGCCTCTAGCGATCCACTTGGAGCTTTTATGATTTCCAATCATCTTCTCTCCAGGATCACATCTTCTTCATCTTGTTCACCAACACATGATGAACCTTCTCTAGCCCTTCTCTTCACTTCGGGATCACCTCTTGAAGCTCATCAACACATGATGACTTCTTCTTCTTCCCGATTCTTTATCATCTTGAACTCAACCTACTTCACAACTCATGGAAGATGTTAGTCCAACAAACACGGTTGTCTCAATCATCACCGCACTCCATTAACACATAATGGATGTCTCTAAGATCGATTGAGCACAACCCTAATCAATTTGAATGATTAATTGTGTCTTGAGTACTTTAATGCAACTAATGTTTCATTATACTCAAGAACTTTTCGCTTGTCTTTAATCAACAAGAAAACACCATCAACACATGATGAAATATTCTTTAATTGATTGAGAGACAATCGAACTCAATTTAAACTCATTTAAATTGACATGAGCATATAACTACACAAGTCATATATACTCAAAAGATTGTTTCAAGGTCTTGATCCTTTATATTGTATGACAAGAGGACATGGATCAATACAATTGAAACATCAAGTTAAATTATAAACTCCCCCTAGATGTGTGTATTCATGTATATATGAATTAAAAACATAATGCATATATTTGGTCTAAAGCAATGGAAGAGTTCATACTTTAACTTGAATTCTAAGTATGCATTTATATAATAGAATGAATACGAGTGCATACCTTAGGTTTTCCATTTTCCATCCAAGTATGAGACTAATAAGAATAAGACTTAATAAAACATGTTAGTCTCATAATGATTAGATTTGTCATTAAACAATGATTAAACATTAATATTAAACTGAAAGTGCATCTAGGCACTTATGTTATTTTGGTGATTAATGACAAATACTCATAATGACAATCTATGCAATTAAGTAAATGCTTAACTTAGTGCTTAACAAATGACAAACCTCTAATATGATTATATTGCTATGAGACTAACTTGTTATTGCCTAGTTGAGTATCAGTCTCATCTATTTAGAGGAAAATCAAATAGGAAGGTTAAGCAAAGATAAGGTATGCAATTTTGGTATCTATTCTATATTTGTTATTGCATTCCTTTTGTGCAAATGCATAGTGAACTCCAAGTAGCATGTTGATTTTATATATGCACATTGGTTCATGTCATATTTATTTTGTGCATATATATTCATTTGAGTTCATTATAGTATGCATGTATTAACTAGAGTTAAACTTCATATTGCTATAGATTGACTTGGTGCATGCATGTTTTATTTGTATATCTTCTCATGCAATTCTCTTAGTGAAGTTTATCTAGTGTTGGATCACATATTTACTCTTACTCCAAATATTATTTGCACATGTACAATTCGTGTATATTCTATCATGTGCTTCATTTAAGTAAAGTCTGTGATCCTTGCCATGATTTAATTGATTCATCATATTGGCAATTATCTCTCTAGTGCATATAGATCAATTACATATTCATCATGATGTACTTAGTAGAGAACATTTCTTATGTCAAGTGTTTCCATTTATATTGTGCTTCTTTATATGAAACACTTGTTGTAATCAACTGCTCACAAATATCAATTTGTTCATATCTATTGAGCTTTTGGGACTAATGTCTTTCATGAGTAGTTTGGAAAGAATTAGGTCCCGTCTGTGTATGATGACCAAGGTATCTTGGAGGATGATCATTGTCGAGGTCAACAAGACGGCGGTGTCACCAAGAGCTGAGGACTAAGTCAAGAGCAACTTGGCGTGGAGATCGTCAGAGAGGATGATCAAGTCAAGGTTGATAGGACGAGAGTCTCATGAGGTGAATCGAGTCGAGTTGGACAAGGCGAAGATGTCATCAATTATATGGTGAAGGTCTTCATGCATCGACATCAAGAAAGAAGACTGACAAGTGACTAGTTCTAGACTTATATTATCCTTGATTTAATTTGAGTCTAAGGATTGCCGTACTATGAAGAGGGATGCGATGTCGAATGATTTTTAGATGTGTCAAGTGCTCAAGTGATCCATCCTTGTGAATCTTAGAAAGAGAGTGGTGTTGGTAGTCTTGGAAAGTGAGGGTTGTAGGTCTCTCTTGATTTCTTTGTGAAATCTGTGGTTATCCTTTGAGTTTTGGGTAGTGAGACCTTGTTATTTGTGTAGCCCTCGTTCTTAGCTTTCGGGAGAGTCCAAAATCTCTGAAATCGAGTCCGAGTCAAAAGTTATGCTCGTTTTAGTCGAGCTGCTCGAGTCTTGATTCGGACTATCCGGAGTTAGTCCGGACTATCGGATAATCCGAGTATCCGGACATTTATCCGGACTCTCCGGTTGAGTCTCTCTGTTAGCCTTTTTCAGTCAATCCGAGTATCCGGATTGAAACCGAGTCTCCGGATTGTGCACACCGCCCCAACGGCTAGTTTTTTTGGAGTTCTATTTATAGCCCTTCCTCCTCTTTTGAAGAGGCTTTTGGTGTGGATTTTGAGGGGTGTGTGGGGGCTTTGAGGAGCTTTTACCCTTAGATCTAAGTGATCCCCTTGTGAGAAGGGTTGGGAAGAGTTTGGAGAGTGAGTTTTGAGTTGATTGAGCACTTGATTTCATCTCCAAGCTTGTTCTTCGTGAGCATTTGTTACTCTTGGAGGTTGAGGACTCCTAGACGGCTAGGAGGTCGCCACGAGCCACCGGAGCTTTGTGTGGTTGGTCGTGGGAAGTTTGTGAAGGCCGGTTCCGCCTCCGTAAGGGAAGGAATCAAAGGAGTGAAGACCGCGAGTGCATTTGTGCAACACCGGAGGAAGAGGGTTGAAAGAGACCCGGCTCAAGTGTGACCGAGCCGCCTCAACGGAGACGTAGGATCCTCAAGGATCCGAACCGGGTGAAAAATCATCGTCTCCAAGTTTGCTTCTTATTCTTGTTTTGGTATTTGATTTTGAATCTTGAAATTGCCCGATCTACTCTTTTGTTGTGTTTGGCTCTAGATCTACAATATCCCCATGTACCTGATAGCATTTAGATCTTTTGTATTCAAGTAGATTGTTGAAAAATTGCAAAGATTTAAAATCTCCATTCGAAATCTCAATCCGAGTATCAGGACTCCTCAACCCGGACAGTCCGGACTATCCGGAGTATCCGGATTGAATACCCCGGACACTCCGGATTAGGACCCTCGGGATCGGACTATCCGGAGTATCCGGATTGAATAACCCGGACACTCCGGATTGTTCAGGACACTCGGGAGATTTTATTTAGCTGCAATATTTTTATTCCGCTGCATTTAGCTATAAAGTTTTTAATTCGCCTATTCACCCCCCCTTTAGGCGACATCCCCTGTCCTTTCATAAACCAATCACCAAAACCAATAGAGCTTGAACTTACAGATATGAGAAGGATTAAATCTAATCTACCTAGTGTTTATTCATATTTCGGTTAACCGAAAAACCGAATTAACTAAACCAAAATATTTCAGTTAATTTGATTCGGTCTTTCATTTTGATCCGAGAAATTTGGTAGCCAGTTTTCAAAATTGAATTATTTTAAAACCGAAAAAACCAAACCGATTAGACAAAAAACCAAATCCTCACTCCTAGTTCTATTTATCCTCAAGTAGTATATTTTGCTACGATGTCTATTGGGTTTAATTGATATATAACTTGCTACTACTCGTATGGTTTGATTCAACATATATTACTCTTTATATGCTTACAATAATATATCTTTATCCATTTTCGACCCGAATCCATCACACATCTGTCCTTGTCTATATTCCAAATAACTCATATTCGTATCTGTATCTAGTTCTGAATCCAGTATATATATATATTATGATACGAAAAGAGAATATTCACTCATATTTGATCCGTTTTCACTCCTAATTGCGTGCGCCTCTCATCATCTGATCAAGATCAAATAGTTCTGACCAAATACAATAATACTTAATGCCGGTAACACTAAAGTATTAGACATAGTCTCTGTTTGGCAAAGCTTCAGATCATAGCTTCACCTCAGATCTAGAGCTTGTAGGCTAAAATAAAGTGAATTAAATTTATATTTTTAGCCTAAAATATAAATAAGATGACCCATCTAAACACTCTTAGCTGTGCCAAATCGGGCATAGTGTGTAGTTATAAGCAGCAATCTCTGCAGTGATTAATCTGAGCAATCGATTTCCATGAATCGGGTACCTTAAGAATACGCAAACAGAAGTTATCGTAGAAATTCTCTTCCTGTTACTCCATATCGATTTTTCAATTTAGGTATTCTGTGTACATTTTATTTTGTCTAGTCAAATCAACGTCGCTTTGCTATCCATGCATGCACAGAGTAGTAGAACTAGAAGACCGCGAAACCCAAAGTACAAAGCACACTACTCCCACAGGCCACAGGATAGAGTGGCCAATTTTTTATCTTTTAAATTTCAGCAGAGTAGTGCTGAACTGCTGATAATACTATCGACGAAGCATCACACGAGCATCCACAGTTCCATACCACTTCAGTACGAAAATTTGGATCTACTGCGATCCAAATCTTAGTACCATCGGGGGTTTTTTCACAAGAAAGGAAGAACCACTTCATATGGATTTTAGGTTAGGATTTTCTTGGGTTTATTTTACAAAAATACGAAAACAAGAGGAAGTTTTGTGTGTCACGCCGTCCAGAAAACAAGGGAAAGATCCCCTTGAGTTCATATCAAGTAGAATTATAGGGTTGTGTATCATATCATTCTTAATGGTAGATACAATAAAATCATCTTAATTTAATATTAGCATGTACGTATGAGCTTTGTCCTATGTACAAGAGTGAAAAAAGAAAAGAAAAAAAAGAAGAGAACCGACTCTTATTTAGTAGCCAGCATCGCACGAAAAAATATATGCTATCGCTGGCTAAAAGCTGATGTTGGAGTCGACGCAAGCGACTATTATTGTTAAAGTTAGTATTTTGCCGATAGACACAAAGATGAAGTTAGTGTTGAATATCCAAATTAAATATTTTAATGTTTCTCTAAATGATATGAATGATAGTAAAATAAATAATAGATTTTGTGTCACTCCGTCCAGAAAACAAGGGAAAAGATCCCCTTGAGTTCATATAAGTAGAATGATAGGGTTGTGTAATATCATGTCATTCTTCAAGGGTACATACAATAAAGTCATATTAGTTTAATATTAGTATATACATATGAGCTTTGTCCTATGTAGAAGAGTGAGAAAAAAGAAGGAAATCGGCTCTTATTTAGTAGTCAGCATCGCACGAAAAAATATATGCTATCGCTGGCTAAAAGCCGATGTTGAGGCCGACGTAAACGACTGTTAGTGTTAAAGTTAGTATTTTGCCAATATGCACAAATATAAAGTTAGCGTCAATGTCCAAATTAAATACTTTAGTGTTTCTCTAAATGATACGATGGTAGTAAAATAAATAATAGATTTTGTTACTGTTGTTGCTCTAATCAAACACTAAACACACACCGTACAGACTTCTCTGTTTCTATTAGCCCAACAATAACAAAGTGTAAGATTTTCAGACGGGCCCTTAAGGAGTATCACGACAAACCACAGCCATGGTCGTACCAGTTTGTTTTTATTTTTTATGAAGCCGCTAAGCAGAGCTGCTCGGTGGAATCAACCCCCTGGGCGCATCACCTCATCAGATGGATGCCCACGGGACGCACGATGTGACACCACTCCGCCGCCGTACATCACCCACAAGCGTTTCTTTTCTCCCCGGCGAATCAATCGGTCACATTTCGCCGACGTGTGCCCGTCCATCCAAATGTGTCATGCACAGCGTGTCACGTCAAACGTCGCCTCTGTCAATGGCCAATGTTGCTTCACAGATCACACGGCCTCGCGGCAAGTGGAGATCACCACCGCCGAGGAACAATGGATCAATCAGTCCAAACCGAACACCGAACCGCTGTAATATTTTGTTTTCCGCGTACAGCATGCAGGACAGCTCCAGTGTGTTTTGATCGGAGATCCTTAAGAGAGAACGAACCTTTTCACGGGGAAAAACTGTGAATTCCATAAAACTATATGTATTTTGACATAATACTAGAGAAATATATTTTTCAATTTGCATTTCACAGATAACTACGAATATTTTGCCATGACACGTTTCAATAAACCCCACATCTATATTTATATAAATCTTTATTGTGCCGTGCTACATAACCTTGTAAATTTATTATACATCATATTTCACAAATAATGCCTAGCTGAGATGACAGAGGGCAAAATGGTGCTTAGCTGAGATGGTAGAGGGCTTGTGGTGCATGCGTTAGGTCTCAACTTCAAATCCCATCAAAAGCATTTTTTGGGGGATTTTTTTGCATCAACTTCTCTTACTTAATTGGGCTAATAAATCATGTTGTAATTTTTTAAAAAAAATTAGAATGGTAGAACAGAGCATTCGTAACCAACCATAAAAAATTTAGATCATGATAAAACGAGTGTGATTTTTAAAAATTCAGACGATGCTACTAATACATTTAAAGCAACTTTACTGATTTGATTAAGCTACTAAATTTGTAAAATCTTGAAAAAAAATTAGAATGGTCCTGAGAGCATTCCTACACTAACGTAAAATTTTCGAATCATGATCAAACTTTTGCGATTTTTTAAAAATCTGACAATGTTGCTAATACATTTAAAGCAACTTCACTGATTTAATTAAGCTACTAAATTTGTAGATTTTTTAAAATCTATAAGAAGGGTCCTGAGAGTATGCCTAAGCTACCTAAAAAATTATTTCTAAATTTTGAAAACCTTTTAAAGGAACATTTTAAAAAAATTCAATGAAATATTTTTTAAAAGACAACACTTTTTGTTTTTTAGGTATTCCCGAAAAAAATTCCTCCCTCTGTTAAAATCTCTGCTTGTCTCAACAATTTCTTTCGCCTGCAGAAACGTTCAGATCCATTGCGCATCTGGTATATGAGGGAATCCGACAAGTATAACCCACTTGTAAGTGTAATTAGGCAAATTCGCGCACGAGGCCGCACCGCGAGAAAAAATTTAACTTAAGTTTTTTTCTACGAAAATAATCGAACCTAAACGTAATTTCAAATCTTTCGAGTCGAAAGAACCGGTGCTCGTGTCAAATTTGCGGAACTATGTGGTCTTTTTTGCAAAATAACTGATAGAATGACCTATTCACGATTTTACAATCTCCCGGGTCGAAAGAAACGACGTTTGAGTCAAATTTTCGGAAGGATCTATTCACAATTTTGGAATCTCCCGGGTCGAAAGAACCAACGTCCGAGTCAAATTTACGGAATTACGGAGTCCTCTTTGCAAATAACCATGAAAGGACCGGTTTGCGATTTTGGATTTTCCAGGGTCTATTTTGCAAAATGGCGATGAAAGGACCTATTCACAATTTCGGATTTTTCGAAGGGCTTTTTCGCAAAAAAAGTACTTTGGGCCTAGGATTGCTCGAATCCTCCAGGCATAATATATATATATATATATATATTGCAAAATAACAAGACCTAAACATAGTTTTAAATATTCTGGGTTTAAAGAACCAACGGCCGTGTCGAATCTGCGGAACCACAATGTCCTTTTTGAAAAATTACCGGTAGGACCTAAACTTAATTTTAAATCTTTCGGGTTTAAAGAACCAGCGTCTGGGTCGAATTTGCGGAATCACGAGGTCCTTTTTGCAAAATAACCGACGAAAGGATTTATCTGCGATTTTGAAAAACTGAGCTGAGGACCTAAAGGCAATTTTTTTTCCAAAGGCCCTCAATGCGAACGTGTTGATGTGGCAGCCCTGGTTGGCCTCCAATCCCCCACGCTTAATAGATACTAGATAAGTGACCGCGGTATGCCACGCCGTGACCGTCACTCCCCACACGAGCAAATCGAGAAAACGCGCGATATTCGGGGTCCTCTCACGAAGGATCTATGATTTCGCTAAAACGAAAGGTACTTTTCGAGAAAAAAAACGGTAGATGAGTCATCGTGACGTGCCACGCTACGACTGCTGCTCCGCACGTAAAAAACGGAAAAAAGATATAAACGCATCTTCCTTTTTTCCCGCAAAAGGAGCGAAATGATTTTTTTTCCGGAAAAGATCCTAAACGCGATGATTTAAAATGCATAATGTACCTAAACGCAACTTGTTTTTTTCTTTCCAAAAAAAGGGACCCGATCGTTTTTTTCCCGAAAAAAGACCTAAACGTAATTTCCTTTTTCCGAAAAAGGACCCCAACGTGATGCTTAAAAACGCATAAAGGATCTAAACGTAATATTTTTTCTCTTTCCAAAAAAAAGGACTTATCCATAATTTTTTCCACGAAAAAAAACCTTAACGTAATTTTTCCCCAAAAAAGATCTAAACATTTTTTTTTCGCTGCTCGGCGCCCTCCCGGCTCAAACGCACGGGAGGCCGGGAAAGCTCCCGAGTTTAGTATAGGCAGTATATTATTGTTATTATTATTGGCATGTCTGATTCATCTATCAATGGCCAAAATATGTCTAGTTCTTGAAATGCGTGTTCTATGGTAGTTTTGATAGAAGATGCGCAATCTTGAGCAAGCGACTAAAAAACTTTATTGAAACATATTCCAATTTGTGTAATCGTGCCAGCCATTTTGGTTTTTGCAACAAATCAGCGTAAAAATTCAAAACAAATCGTGAAGGTGGTTCTTAAACTATACCTCCTTTTAAAATATCTAGTTCAAATAAGTGGTGGATCCAGACATAAATTTAGATAGTGCTAAACCGGCCTCGAAGTTCCAATCTTTTGGCCAGCAGGGGTATATAACATCTGAACACCGTTTTTCTGTAAATATAGCGTTTCTATACATATTTTTTTTCAAAAATAGTTTTCTTCCCCACCATAAAAAATACGAAAGACGACACGTATCTCTCGTTGTACGCGAGGAACGTAAAACCTTAGCAGGGTTAGTGCGGGAGGCAGCGCATAAGCACATCCTCCCGTGCTGGGTAGCACGACAGCCTCACGCACAGTTAGAGCAAATCGCAGCTCAGATTCCTGTACCACTGCAAGTGACATTCCATCGCTTTGTTGGCAAGACTTTGTGTTAATGTGCTCTGATTTGCTCTAAATATTATATACATCTTGTTCTTTGTTGAGGTTGTCCTGCTAACCCAGCGTGCGAGGATGGCTTCTGGGATCCCCAAGCGTGGAAGCGTGTTCCCTCGCGCTCACGCCTGCTACCGCGGCGCTGAGCGGCTTCCGCGCTCCCTGGTATAGTAGGGGATACATGTCGTCTGTCGCACCTTCCGTAGTGGGGTAGGTTGCTATTTTTGTAAAAACATGGATTGGAGGAGAGGTTTCAAATTTCATTTTTAATCGTACCTCGGGGTGGCCGAAATTCAAAAATGTAATTTTAAATCCGGTATTTTTTAGAACCCTAAATCGAAATTTTGGCCGAAATCACACAAAATTCGGTGAAATTGGCCGAAAATTTGATGGTTTTCATCCCCCCTAAAAATGGTTCCTGATGCTTGGAAAAATTGAGAAAAAATATGAAAAAAGACATGCAAGCATTTATCTATATTTTCTATCTGTTTGAATGCTAAATACTAAATATCTACACATAAATTTTCAAAGTTAGGGTTTAAGCCAAACTACATCATTTAAAGTAGAAATCCAAGTTAGGGTTTAGCCCGAAATCCAAGTTAGTGTTAGGGTTTAGATCCAAATGGGTTAGGTTTACATAATTCGTACATGTATTTTTTTTGTAAATTTTTCATATGTATTTTTGGTAAAAAGTATTAAAATTATCTAAAAAAAATCGGTGCGAAATCCGGTCAAAAAAAAAACATAAAAATTGGTATAAAAAATCATACATATCAGCAAATTTTACCGAAAATACTGTAGCTACCCTAATTTTCATTTTTTTTGTATTTCACCGAGATCTAGAATCTCAGGCTCTCAGCCCGAGCGAAATCGAAAATTTCGCCGAGATTTAGAACCCTAGGTGGGGTGTTAGATTTGCAAAATAATATTATACAGAGGCTAGATATACAGTAACCCCAACGTTTGTCCAGGTGGCCTTTGGTTTGGTTCGGTTCGGTGCATACGTCTGACCGGTGTGAGACGGGACGGGTTGACGAGATCTTCCCTGGTCCTGACCGGCCGGGCCGTGGAGTACGTCGATCATGGCGCGCGCTGCATGCGACGGGTAAACTGTTTCACCCGGCAGCGCTTGCGGTGCACGTCTGGTCGGCAGGTGATAATGGGGCCGGCGCGCCCGTGAGGCGGGTGCGGGGCCGTGTGCGACGCTCGATCGGTTCGGTGTCGCCTTCCGCTACACCGTGTTGAGCCGTTTCGCTTCCAGTACTAGCACAGTAGTAATAGGCAGTTGATTCACATCTTAAAAATAAGCTATTGATCTGTCCATCAAAATGTATTTGAAAATGCTTAGGTTATTTTTTTTATGATAATTTCATTGCGGAATATGTGTACTACTTCATCTGATCACAAATAGCTGTCATCTCAGACATATGTGTAGTTAAACTTTCGAAACTTAGACCACATATATCTTTTTAAATATTTAAATTGGATACATAAAAATAATATATGTAGATTTGTCTCGAAAAGAACTTTCGTAATATTATAGTTTTATTGGATTTTATAAATATATTAGAATAGAAATTAGTGGGCAAAGCTGTGTTTTGAAGAGTACGTTAATATCCAAAACAACAACTATTTATGACTGGAGGGAGTATTTATTAAAGTTAAGATCTGAAACATAAGGAGCCCCTTGGAACTCAAACATAGAAGTAGAGAAAACGCGTAATTAAACTTTATAGAAATGTAGGTGTAAAATAAAGGATTGGAAAGAGCAGAAATTTTTTAGAATAACCGTTTGTATGGGACATAGGAAATATACACAATAAAGTTTCTTGTGAAAGATGAAAGCGCATAGATAGAGTCATTTTCGGTTTACTGGTCAGTAACTTTAAGGTCCTATGTGGAATGCGGGATTTTCCCACGGAATGTTCAGATCCTGTTTAAGAAGCCTAAAATCTTGATCTACCCACCGAGTAGGTGGAGATTCTAGTTTAATATTCTGATCCATTGATAAGATTGGATCGAGATCTTAGACCTCCTAAGCAAGCGCTCGGTGAGAGCGCGTGTACAATTCTAGTTTTGTTCCGGTTATGCCACTACAGTTCCATCTTGACGGCGAGAAGAACATTGCTTAGTCTTGTCGTTTTTTTTTTTTTGTCTTTGAACTGGCGAGTTTTGTCGGCAAAACAGCTAGGTGCCCCCCGTAGAACGGGAGCCGCTGGCACGCGTCCTTTTTCCTTTGAGACGCCGTGCACGTACACAGCCTAGCTAGGATAGGAGCATGTCAAGGTGAGTCTGCATGCTGCAATGCATGCGCGCGCGGCCCCAAGTGGCCCGTAGCCCAAGCGTGCACTCACTCGGAGCTCGTGCCGCCTCCTCTCTCCATGAGCTACGAACGATACGATACGACCCGCCCCTCGACGTGCTGTTCCATTCGCTGCTGCCAATTGACGTCTCCCGTAGTCTCTACGCCGAGGAGTTCGGTTTCCGTGCTTTGCTAGCTAGCGGTGGTGTGGAGTACGTACTTCGCCGTGGCCATCACGTACTTCCGTCCATCTAGCTCCTCTGCTCACGAGGTCGTCTCACACTCTCACTCCTACGGTCCTACCTAGAAGTTTGTGAACCAAACTTATCGATATTGTATCGGTTTGACTTTAAAAATGGTATATTTTTAGTACCAATCTATACCAATATACAGTTTTAGATTTAATTTAATAATATATATTGAAAAGAAAGGGAAATAAGAAATTGTAGTCCATGCATCTAAACATCCTTAGTGGTATATACTAGAGGATAATCTTTTGAGTGATGTTTGGATACACGCCACTATTTTGAGTGATATAGTATACTTTTTTATATAAAAAAATTATAGAAAAACTCTCATCCAACTCTTCTTAGCACTAGTATTTGAACATGGGAGTTGCTATAAAGCATCTCTAATGGGTACTAAAGGCATTCTCAATGTGTTGTATCTAAAGCAGTTTCTAGAATGTGAGAGAACGCATTAAATAGATGATTAGGTACAATTACCCTAATGTATAGTATGTATAAGTTGTATCCGTAGGGCCAACAAGATTATTTATTATTGCATGTGAGAAAAAGATCAATTATAACCTACTTTCCTGTGTGGCTAGCTTATTGGTCCTCTCAAATGACACAAGTGATCCATACAGAACCACAAAATGAGTAAAATTAAAACGGCTCAATCCATAGTGTAGTTTTAAAATTGTTTCTAGCTCCTTAGTCCTCTTAAATAGACTGTATATTGCATGAGATACAACTTCCTTTCCTTCCCTTATTAACTATTCATCCACACTACTTTTTACCCTACGTGCCTTATCCTTGAAAACGACTTATTAGGACTACTGGGAGTGCCCTAAATGTGAGTTGAACATATATATTGATCACGCATACTTCATTAGCGGCCAATGGATAAAAAAAAGGAGTGGGGTACTAAGTTCGAGGGTTGGTGCCCATGAATAAAAAAAGAGCTCTTTTACAATAAAGTAAATTCAATATGAACCGTTTATTCTTTTTTAATCTAATGAGATATATTACCTAGTATTTATTTATATTTTCTTCCTTAATGAGCAGTAGAAATATCATCAACAAATTAATAACTAGATCTGATTTTTTGCTATCCATCGTATAATTACTGTTATAATACACTATAAATGTTTTTTAAAAATAGGCACCACCCATCGGTATAGCATTGCCGCTTTCGCGTAGCTCTGGTTGCCATTGCCACATTTTAGTCTACAAACACCTCATGTGATGTACCGTAGGGTGCCATCGTGAAGCAAAGCGACACCCGCTGCCGAGATCTGTCACACTATCGTTGGGGGACAGAAAAATTTCTAAAAAAAATTAAACTTCATTTGTTATCTTTAAAAATTCAAAAATAGTAGGAACATATATGAAAAATAAAAAAAAAACAATCGCTGTCAGGTTTTTTAAATGTACAAGCCTAATCATGCTCTAAAAAATTATGGTATTATCTTTGGTAGTCTAGAATCATACAGTAAAATTTCCAAAAGAATTGAACTTCATTTGTTATCTTTGAAAAATAAAAAATAGAAGGGAAATAAATAAAAACAAAAAAGATATTGAGTGGGATTTGAACCCTGGCCGAATGTGGGCAGTGACGATGACATAGAGATACCCCCATAAGGTGCAGTTCTAGGAGTCTACCAATAGCAGCTCGGTGACAGACTCTGGAGGCGACGATGACCGCTACTCCCTCTGACCCCGCTTGTAGCCACTATCACCAGGAGGATCACAATAGAGGGGAAGTGACTCGAGGAAGGGCTCATAGACGCAGGCTTGTAGTACAGGGAAGGGCACAACGAGTGGTGGGGGTGGACGGTAGGCAGGACAGCCCTAGGATGACATGGGCTCATGGTCTAGTAGCCAATCTTCGAGCCATTGGGGTTTCTCCGGTGAGCAGCCTAGGTACCCCGTGGTAGGGTACGGCTCGATGCTCAATGGATGGGATAAGGGTTGGTACAGTCATAAACAGAGTCACGATGGATTGAGCATATTGTAGTTGTTCGACTATACTAATCCCTACGCCGATCCGTACACATGACATACGCCTATCAGGTAGCTGCACCAATCAGTGGATTCGGTAACCTGGATGGTACATTATGAGCATTGGAAGTCCGCTTAGCTACCGCGGGACATGAGTTGGGAAGAGTACAAGCAAGAGCACCAGAGGAAGCGTGGCGAGATCATTATCGATAACGTGAAGGTGCAATTTTCACCATACGCGTACTACTACTCATAAGTACGTCAACGTATAGTTCTACATGCTTTACATGTTCGTACTCCTTTAATTATACATTTTCTTGCAAAACATGTTCATACCCCTCCTATTAATTATGCTTTTACGTCTTCTTGCAACACATATTCATACTCATTCTTTAATTATGCTTCTTGTAGGTGGTTCCGATCGAGCGGTGCATTGTGGCGTCATTCATGCTTCGACAGATAGTTCTCTCGTTTATTTACCACCCTTGCATGGTCATATATATTGTGAATATGCTCTTGTATAGTCATATATGTAGTGTATATGCTCTTGTATGTTCATATATGTGGTGTGCATGTGGTGAATTATCATATATATCAATTTTATTTGATGTCTATCATTTGTGACGACAATATACATCGATTGTTGCCAATTGTAACTGTCATAATCTGAATATAAATCAAAATGCTATCGAAATTTCTAACTTTTTGGTCTTTTATGTGAATATATTTAGTATATTACATTCAAACATATAGAAAATGTAGATAAATGCTTGTATGATTTTTCATATTTTTTCTTGCATCGGGAGGCAATCTCACGGCCGGTTCAAAATAGGCGAAATTTTGGCAATTTCGATTGAGATCTTGGTAATTTTGACTGGATTTCAAATTTTTGGATCGGATTTGGGACAGTTGCTCTTGACAATGTCATCTCATATGAAAATGTTTTGAAAAAACAATTTTTTGAGACATTTTATAAAAATCACATAAGCATGGGCGGATTTTTTTTGAAATGTATAAGTTTGATCATGCTCTGAAAAATTTATGGTACCATATTTAGTAGTATAGGATCATACAGAAAACTTTTAAAAATAATTTAACTTCATTCGTTATGTTTAAAAAATGAAGAACAGAAGGAATATAAATGAGGTAGTAACCGTGTCACAATTTTATAAATTCACTCGAGTGCGATCATGATCCAAAATATTTAGGAGAGATTAGTCATTGCTTCAGTACCATTCTGTAAAAATTTCAAAAATTGTAAACTTGTTTTGGTTGCTCAAACAAATCTATGGAAGCATTGTCTTAACCTTTTATCAGGACAATACCAATTACTAGTTTGTCACGACCATCTAAATTTTTCTAACGTTGTTTGGACTATTTTTCGTTCGTTTCAAATCTCAGCTAAAATTTCAGAAATCCCAGTTCAAAACTTACCGGATTTGAATTTTACTTTTTAAATTTTAACTGAATTTCATTCGAAAATCCGACATTTCACAGAAATTTTGAATTTTGATCCGGTCTTAACTCTTAACTCTTAAGTCGGCGTCACCTGCTTGCGGGCCGAACCGCCAAGCCTCACTGTGATGCTCCTCCATCAGCCACCGCTCGATGCCGCCCGAGCTGCCGCCGCCGCGCGCGCTTGGCCACGCAACGCTCCTCCACCTGCCTTGCTGCGCTTTGGGCCGCAGCTCGATGCCGCTCTGCGCAGCTGCCTCGTCTGGTTCAGCCATGGACTTGGTGGGAAGATAAGAAGAGAGATAGGAACGGTACCGTATTGTTTACTCACGTGCCATGCTGCGTCGTAAACGAATCACACAAGCGAATATGATATGTATAGCACGGCTGCTTCTGATTTACCCAAACATTAAGAGATGTCCAGCAAGGTGAATTGAAAGGAGAAAAGAAAGAAAGAAAGAAATACTAGCTCTGTTCAGAAAAGTAAGACAAACATATACAAAATATTATCTTGCATCTTCCAAAATAATTAAATAGGACATGTAAATCATTTATCTTGTACTTTTCTTAATTTTATTGTAACTTTAATGTTCGTAAAAAATTAAAATATGCACTATATATCTGGTGTACGAGAAATAGAGAAACAAAAAGTAGACAAGAACCGGCCCGCTCATACCTGGGCTCCTTGTCAGTGGCTCCGTTTCTTAACGGACTTCATTACAGCACCTAAAAGTCACTGATTTGATAGAACCGCAGACCTTAATAAATTTCTTTCCACGAACAAACTGTTCTTTCAGAATAGGAATCATTTATGGTTTGACGGACAGGCTTGATTATTTTGGTGGCAACAACCTTTGTTGGAGCCCTAGCATCTCCCGCAGCGTCAATCGAACTGATCCAACCAAAAAAAATCTATAAACAAGTGTACGAGAATTTGGGGCACCAACACCTCTGCTCACTGCTACTCAACAGAGAAAAGCATACGACAGAAGAAGCAAGCGAATAAGTGTTAAAAAATACAACCTTTATGAGACTATTTTATTGTACTCATATTAATTTTCTCTTCCATATATATTTATTCACTGTCTCTACATAAAGTATTGTCTCTCATCTTCCAAAACAATTGAAGTATTAAGTCATTTTTTATCGTAACTTTCTCAATTCTATTGTAACTTTAGTTCTTATGTAAAATCAAAATATAATTTATATTGATAAAGGAAAGGAGTATTTTTTTTTCCGTGTCGCTTCTTCGCATGCAACTATGCAAGAGCACCCAAAACACAAAGCCTAGACCAAGCTGGAGGCTTGCATTGAATATATGCAACGCAAGGGCTTGTGTGTTCTTGGTTTTGGGTGCTTGCAAACTCCAAGGCCTCCTTGAGAACATAAACTGCCTCTGGAGTCTGAATCCATGTGCATAACAAAATGAAGAAACCCAAGCACTGCTCACTGACCTAGATGAATGTGAGGAGGTTGAGAGTTGAGACCTTCTGCTCTCGATCTCAAATCCCAAGTACCATGGAATGGAGCAAAAAAAATGCAAGGGTGCACCTACAAGAAATGAGACAAAAGTGGCAAAATTGTCTCTTGTTTTGTTGCTTTGTGACATCAGTTTCAAACACTGTGACGTCAAAAGTACTCTCTTGGAACAAACAAATTAAGAATGATCTCAGCAAAATCTTTGATGAAAATTCGAACCTGTTGTACTTCCCAACAATAGTGAACAGCTTTTAGTTTTTAACCATGAAACTATATATATCAAGATCTATCTACTAATTTTAGTTCACCTCTAAGCAAACCATTCTTGTTTGTCTCTTCCCGTCTCTTTGTAGGTGTTTGTCTCTTCACATTGTTGCATGCGACTCTAACCAGCCTCAAATGATCATAGTCATCGACAGCGCTACTCTATCGAATTAGTCTTTCGATCAAAAGGGACGTGACTCAATAGGAAAAGACTAAGAAAATAAGCTAGCTATCACAAAATGATCAACCAAGCAACTAAACAAGGGCACTAGTAAGTGAGTTGCCCCCTTTCATGATAGGTACTCTCCCCTCCTCATTTCCCTTTCCAAGTGAGTGGCGAAAAGGACGGCAGCAACCGAGTGTCTTCAACGGCAAGGAAGGTGAAATAACTGCGAATACATTGTGAAGTTCTATAAGCACTCACTGTAACACACTAGTACTGTTGTTCCTAAGGATCCTTCCTATCGAAATATTTGGACAACTTATTAACCATTCGAGCGAAGATTTCATGCTGTAAACATCAGTAAACATGTCAATATCCACAGCTGTTTAACAGAGATTGGGCGTGTGTCCCCGTCAAATTACTGCCGCTCTACACTCGCAAGAGAGAGTTGCTTTCGAGGGTTTTTACATCGCAGGATTGGACCTTTCGCTAGAATGTGACGTGCGATTATCCAACTGCTGGCCACTTCGCACGCATCGTGAGTGCACGCAGACACTGGGCCTGTCCTGATGTGATGCCAACGTATCACAGGCCATGTTCTCTCCTCTCGCATTGACTTGGGCAAAAAAAAAAAAAAATCTACTAATGCATCAAAGTTATCTTCTCTCCTTGCCCGGCCACTAGCCATGTTTATGTGCCTTTATTTCCTCTTGTCCCCATCAGTGTCCTAACGCTTGATCTATCTGTACATATCAGGAATTCAATCGTTTGGTTTTGTAGTAGTACCACCGAGTAGTAGACTAGTAGTAGCAGCACCAGCAGTAGTAGCTTCAGTGGGAAGGAAGGGTGATGGAATTGTTGTGTCAGGACAGGGTGCTTAAAATTGCTTGCGTAGCTTGAATGAACAGGACCGAATAAAGGCAGTGATGGAATTGCTAGCAGTAGTTTTAATCAGTCAGGACACTGCATGTCATTAGTGGAGTAGTAGTGTAATGTTACTTTCTTAGTGATGTGATATGCACCTACTGAAATTCAATCTTGAATGTCAGTCTCAGATATAAGTGATCGAAGACACCGTTTCCAGCACCTGAATATCATTGGGTTCTTGTAGAAATTGCAATGTTCATTTTTTTTTCAAAATTCTAAAAAGATCCTATAAAATTTCTGCATATAATTTGGAATTTGTAGGATAAAATATATACCAATGGAAATTATTTACCTTTATTAGTTTCCGGCAAAAGAATGAATTCAATTTCACCATGTTTTCTAAATTACACCGAATTCTATTCACCCCTTCCCCAGCAATCCCATCCACCATGAGAATCTGCAGCACCACCAAACCCCATGACTCACCACCCCATCACATCCACACAACCCAATGACTCCCCGCTTCCCATCATTTTCAGTTAGACAAACAAATCCCCCCTCCCTCCAACCTTAGCAATGGCGTTTGTGTGTGAGAGTGTACCTGTACTCATTAGATACTCCTTTCTTTCTTCACACATTCCCATGCACACATTTCCCCATGCGCACACACACACCGTAGATGCTGTTCAGTAGTGTACTACTGCTGGCTCCTACTACATGGTCACATAAACACAAGCCTTTGCATGGTCACTCAAGTTCCCCTCCCTCCCTTCACTTGTTGTAGCGTTTTGCTTTGCTGTGTTGGTTGACACAGTGGATGCGGGTGGTGGTGGTAGTACCAGTGAGCTGCAAACCTTGGACATGAATTGAGAGGCCCCTATCTTTTCCTGTCCATCTCTGAGTGATGGATTGATGTGTGATGCCTCACTAGCTGAGCCCCCCTTCCTTTGTGGCAAATCTCATCAGCAACAGGGACCTCTGGTGTGACTACTTGTTGCAATTTTCTTTCTCTTGCTCTCCATATCTTTGCTGCTGTCTTCTTCTTCTTCTTCTTCAGTTCTTCTCACATAGAGAGGGGGGGAGAGAGAGAGAGAGAGAGCGAGAGAGATGGAGAGGGGGAGGAAGGCAATGTGGCTGTACCCAAAGGTGACTGGCTTCAACCCTCCGGAGAGATGGGGGCACTCTGCTTGCTTCTTCGAAGGAGTTGTCTACGTCTTTGGGGTATGTATCCTTTGCTAGTTCAGTCGTTCGTTTCATGTTTCTTGATCATATCTTCTACTAGTTCTTCATTTGCCTGTCCCATCCTTAGGAAATTTGCATGTTGCTGCTAGTTTTTCTTGAGCTGTGAAACTCAGGGACAATTGCTCAGCTGTTCGGAGCCTATCGATGCTGTTTTTTTTTATTAGAGTTAACATGAAGAGGCTGTAGGTTCTGACATTTTTCGGGGAGAGGTTCTTTGGAGAGAAAGAAGTGCTTTTTTGGTGTTAATCTTCCGGGCTAGTATTTTGTCCTGTTGCAGCTCCCCTCTGATGCAGCAAAATGTTTTGCAGCTTTCAGTACCTAAAGTGAGACCGTGAGAAGCCCGTCCTTGCTGTAATATTCCTTCAGGATGAAAAGTAGCAGCAAAAGAAAGTAGCTTTGCCTTTTCATGAATTACTGTCATCAGTTTGTCACCGCCTGCAAACGACATGTTAGTAGGTTTTTGGCACTTCAAATCTTGCATAAAAATCTCTTCCCCTTCACATTACAAACACGGCGAGACTACGAGAGTTCTTCGCGAGATTTGATTATTAGTCACTCATGAAATAAACCTCTGTAATTAAGTTAGTGGCAATTGTAAGTCGTCCTGGAAAAACAAACGAAAAAGAAAGAACAGGGCCTTTCCGCTGTTCTTTCTCTTTCTCCCATCTTTTGGACCACTCCTGTTTTTGTTTCTTTGATATGCTGTGGTGTGTGTGGTCACGCGTAGGAGATCATAAACGTGGTACTGCACCGACCGAAAGATCGTCCTTTCTTCCTTAACGATGGTCTCCACTCCAAGCACTTCAATTTTCACAGCTCACGTCCTTCGGTTAATCACCGCAATCCTCATGCTTTTAATACAACCTTGCAATCATGACAAAAAAAGGAGGAAGTTTCAATTCCCGTAATTATCGGGAAAAATTCTCATGTTCCAAACGGGGTGTAATATATGCTTTCTTGTGGTGCCTTGCTGTTGTTCTCCATGAAGGGATGCTGCGGTGGCCTGCATTTCAGCGACGTGCTGACCCTCAACCTGGAGACCATGGTGTGGAGCTCCCTCGTGACGACCGGCCAGAGGCCCGGGACCCGGGACAGCCACGGCACGGCGCTGATCGGCCACCGGATGATGGTTTTCGGTGGCACCAATGGCTCCCAGAAGGTGAACGACCTCCACGTGCTGGACCTGAGGACCAAGGACTGGAGCAGGCCGCTCTGCAAGGGGACCCCGCCGTCGCCGCGGGAGAGCCACACGGTCACGGTGGCCGGCGGCGACCGTCTGGTGGTCTTCGGCGGGAGCGGGGAAGGGGAGGGCAACTACCTGAACGACGTGCACGTGCTGGACGTGGGCACCATGACGTGGACGTCGCCGGAGGTCAAGGGCGACGTCCCTGCTCCGAGGGATAGCCACGGCGCCGTCGCTGTCGGCAACAGGCTGTTCGTCTACGGGGGAGACTGTGGCGATCGCTACCACGGCGAGGTGGATGTGCTTGACATGGACAGCATGGCTTGGTCGAGGGTAAGCGTCATGTTCTTGTCATGTGTGGTAGGCTGAAATGTGACGGATGCCGATGTTTTCGGTGTAGAGCTCCATTATGTTCAGTTTCGATGCTAACTTGTTGCATTAGATATTATGTAAATTTATACGAGTTTATTAATATCTGATGCTGACTTCTTTGCTCTCTATGTAGTACGATAGTGACATAATTTTCAGTGTGCACATTTTGTCAGTAATTTTGTTAGTCTAGCTTTAATAATGTTACTAAATTTGGCAGGATTATTGTTAGGTAATAGTTTGTATTGTGCAAAATGCTGACTCTTAACTTTTCTATGCTGTTATCATTGAAGAAACTTTTCTAAGCCTTGTTTGGTTAGACTGAAAAATGTGACAAGAAAAATGATACTTCTTTCAAAGTTGTGGCAGGAGAACTGCTGCCATTATAGTAACTGCAGCAATTTGCTTAGTTCAGCTTAAAACTTATACGTCAGTGCATCAGAAATTGTCAACGAAATTTGCATATCTGGATTATTTGGTTCTAACTTTGCTGACTTACAGTTTGCAGTAAAAGGAGCCTCACCTGGTGTGCGAGCAGGTCATGTAGCTGTAGGCGTTGGGTCTAAGGTTAGCATCAATTATTGAATATGTAATTAACTTTTATGAGGAAAACTCTTGTTCAGGTTCCTAAGTAAGCACATCTGTATAGGTCTATGTTATTGGAGGAGTTGGTGATAAGCAATACTACAGTGATGCCTGGATTCTTGATGTTGCAAGTCAGTCTTGGACTCAACTTGAGATATGCGGGCAGCAACCGCAGGGACGGTTCTCTCATACCGCGGTTGTCATGAATACTGATATTGCAATCTACGGAGGGTATGTTTTCAGAAACAAATCAACAAATCATTATAGTTCATAAAAATTATATTTGGTAACAATTTGACATACCTTGAAAATTCACAGATGTGGTGAAGATGAACGGCCCTTAAATGAGCTACTCATTCTGCAGTTGGGCTCTGAGCATCCAAATGGACGCTACAACATCTCGATGTGCAAGATTTTGAGCAACCACTGGAGCCAGGAGAAGCGGAAATTCTTGAGAGCAGAAAATGTGAGTAGCTTAACTTACATATAAGTAGGCCTGATGCTAATTTCTTCTCCAAAAATCAAGTATCATGCACAAGATATTACAGCAAAAAGACGCAAGCATGGGCAATGGAGAACTTGGTAAGAAACCTCGAGAAGCAGAAATCGAGCAAAGAAATCCTTTCCTGCGTGGTCTAGGTAAGCGGATTTCTTACAAAAAAAATCTATTTAGTCAGTGATATATTTCTGATCCTTACATTTATCGCTTAAATTGTTTACATTTTTAGAGAATGGCCATGTGAAAAGAAGAAAAACTGGCGATGTTCGCCAAAATGAGGTCGAGTCGGAGCAGGAGGAGCACTCGCTATCTCTTTCCCAACATTCCTCACCTTCCCAATCCGATCAGGAGCAGAATGGAACCCAGAAACTCTCAGCATCTCCTAACGGATCGATCTCAGCATTGCAACCATTCGTTCGCCTCAGTACAAATGGCACTCTGAGGACTACTGGAGGAATGTCACTGAGGCCTTTGAAGACGGATCAGTTTCTCCGCACCATTGCACCACAACAGCGGCACGAAGTGCAGTTCCTAACCGCTGAACCTAAACCTCACCTCCGGCCTCCCGGTCCTCCTCTCGTATGCCACCTCCTTCACATCACTACATCAGCCATTTATGTTCAGCCACTTTATCCATGTTTCCTGACGCCTATTGTTCTGGTTGCTTAATCTGCAGATTGGCGCTGAGGTTCACGGGACAATCGATGGAGCTTTCGACTCGGGGTACCTCATGACTGCCGTTGTGAACGGACAGCTCTTCAGAGGCGTCCTGTTTGCTCCTGTAAGCAAAATCCATCTGGAAACTAATTACAAACGGCACGGCACACATTGTTCGTGCTTTGCTTTCCCTTGACGTTTTTCGCCATTCACTTTCTTCTCAGGGACCGGGAGTGACAGCTCCGAGACCCACAGTGCACCATCAGATTCTGACGAGCTCGGCCGTTCCTCCCCAGCAGCGCCCAATGCTGGCTCACGCCATCCCGGTTCATGCCAGGCCGGTGCCACAGGCGACGGGCTTCGTACTGCCAGACTGCAGCCATCATGCGCGGCAAGGGTTCCCGGCGAAGGTCGTCAAGCCTGAGCCGGAGAGGACCAGCAGCGACCTGCATGATGTTGTTCTCACACTGGGAGGGCCTGGAGGGGGCAAGTGATCTCTTTTTTACTGAACTTCTTGAGATCCAGGCCCTGATGTTTATCTGTTAACTTGCTTTGTAAAATAGACATTCTAGTTGAGGAAAATAAGACCAGTAGCTTTGTGTAATCGTCGCTGATCATGCGCAGATGGCCTAGGGTGCTTTTAGGATTTTGTCCGCTTTTTTTTTAATATGAATATATAGTGTTAGCTTGATGCAATTAGTTGTTGCTATGAGCAGTTCTTGTCATTGGAGTCATCAATCATGTCGTTGAGGAAAGGTTTTTGTTACTAGCGAGCTTTCATGGACCCTTAAACATGTTCTTTTCTGATGGGACTGAACAAGTTTGCTAAAATTTGCGTCATAGGTGTTTCATATTGGAATTCTGGTCCACCTACTTGAAAATGCCAGAATAAAGTGCACGCTATGAACTTAGAGCGATAAAGCTTGCAATTAGTACTAGCTCAAAGAATCGATCAAATCAGGTTTCATTGAGAAAGAGAAGGGGGCAAATGATAAGACGAACCGAAAGAGAATCTACTGCATAATGCGAATCCGATAAAGATGACCTATTATTTACTAGGCTGTTGTACTAACTAGTAACTCCTTTTCCACGAGGACATGTACAATAACGTGTATACATCAGCTTTGTTATATATGAAAAGGTAGGGAAAAAAAAGGAGAAAGAAGAGAACCGGCTCTCATGCAGTTGCTATCATCGTACGACGTGCTATCGTCAGCCAAAATCCTATGTTGAAGCAAGCATGCTTACTCTTGATGACGTGGATGAGAGTTAGTTATTGTACGCAGCTTTAATGTTATAGCAAAAAATGTTTTCCTAGAGACAGTCTTAAGAGATAGTTACGGTAAATTTGGATTTATTACTTCCTCTAGATGATATGGATGACAGATAACATAAGTAGTGGGCTTTGTTATTATACCCGCTCTAAGTGATAAGTTCATTCTTTTTTTCTCAAATGAGCAACTCCGTCCCTCATATTCTATTCTATAATCTATGAATTGTTTTGGAGGAAAATATGTAAAAATACCAACCGTCATTTTGTAACATGCAAATTCTGCTATGTTTTTCTCTACAAGCTCTTCAAAATTTTATTTTGCTAGAAGTGAGAGCCAAAGAAAACTTACTTTTCTGGCCACGAGAGAAGATTTGGAAGCTTGTCCATTTCACCTTCAAAGCTTATTTTATAACATAATTATGGCACGACAACACGTCTAGCCTATGTTTGATATCACATAACGACATAAAACGAATACTGCCTTCGGTCTAAAATAGATGGCGTATGTTTGTAATAGGTTGGGTTTATGTCGCTTTTCTAACCTATGTTTGATATATGAAAGTAAAGACAACCAAACATGCACGCAGCGAGAACCGTATTATAGATCAACAATGAGATTGTGCTAAACTCGTCTAAAATAGATGGCGTTTATTAATTTTTGTTTGTAAATAATTATTGTTTTAGTTTTTCGAGATAATACTTTTCGGGAAGGACTAATTTGAGGGTAACCTCAAACCAACAAATTTAAAGATATCTGATGCCATGTATCATCTTCTCTATTCACCTCTACCTTTCCCCTTCCCTCTTCACTAATCACTTCTCCCACCTCCCTTCTTCCCTCTCTAACACAAAAATTTAAAATTAGAACAATTTAACTTTAAAATTCTTAAATAGAAAGTTTTAACTCGAAAATTTTTTTCTCAAAATTTAAATAAAAAAATTACAAATCAGAAAGTTTCAATTTGGAAAATTTCATATTAGAAAGTTTCAACTCAAAAAAATTTCGAATTAGGAAGTTTTAACTTGAAAAGATTCAAATCACAAAATTTCAAATTAGAAAGTTTCAACTCGAAAGTTTTTAAATCGAAATTTTTCAACAAATAGAAAAGTTTCATACTTCTCATCAAATGCCTTTATAAATCTTATCGGTACTGATGTTAGATTCTCTCAGGTCAACCACCAAGTGACTATTCGGGATGGCTGAAGTTAATCTTTTTAAACTTTGGCTACCAATATCTATACTAATATTTAGATTATACATATAATAATAATGGTATAGATTTGTCTTGAAAAATATTTTTATAATATTAAAATTTTACTGGGTTTCATTAATATGTTACAACAAAAATTACTGATCAAAGTTAGATTTTGAAAGTCGTATCGGTTTCCAAAGCATCATTTATTTGTAATTGGCAGAGTAGATAAGTACACAATTACCAGGGGCTAATCATGAAAACCAAAGTATTAATTAGGGCGGTAAAAAAAGCTTGAGGCTCGCAAGCTACGAGCTTGGCTCGAGTACTGAACGAGCCGAACTCGAGCTCGCGAGCCTAATCGAGCCGAGCTCGAATAGCTCACGAGCATACTTGAGCTTAGACCGAGCTTCCTTGAGCCGAGCTTACTCAGCTTGTTACCGAGTTTACCAGGCTTATCGAGCTTACCAAGCTTACTTGAGCCGAACTCGAGCTTAGGTCGAGACTCGAACCCTAACTCGAGCTCGGCTCGAGCTCGAGCCTGGAGGGCCAGGCTAGTTTGACCTCGGCTCGTTTACAACCCAGTATTAACTCTTTCGTTGTCTTACGTGTATGGAGCTAAGTTGACAAGTAGTTTGGACCAGAGATAATATTATGTTGATGCAAAACACCTTTAAGCAATAAAACAACCAAAGATTTTAGCATAATCATCACATAACACAAATATGACACAACTAATGTGATTTTGTATATACTATAAATAAGTTTTTATTGTAAACATGACAGTGTATTAAGACGTTTTGTAATTGTCTCAATTGTTTTGGCAATAAAAAAGATTGCCTCAAATTGTAGTTCATGTATTTGATCCAAGATTTTAAATCATGGTTTTCGCAGCTTCGCGGCAAGGCCATAAAAAAGCTACATCAGCTATTGCTAGCTATCATAAAAGCTATCATTCGTTGCATTTTTAGTATTATAATTTTTTAAAATTAAATTTGTATATTATATAAGTCATCTCTAAACAAATCATAAAATCATAGTACTTTAGAAGGTATTTAGTATTTTTATAATAAGAATATATGAAGTCCAAAATCAACAAACATGCTAATACATATCAAAAACCATCACGGATAACTACATCATAATGCTCTTAACAAGTACTTAATCACTAAGAAATATATGCTAAATTATTGAAAAAGGGGCGAGATAGGGTCTTTTATTACAATTTCTTATAGTTCAGTAGTTCATGCTTATAAGAGATGTATTTGTGTCTTTTATTAATATTGAATTTCAAAATAGATCCAATGTTTTAGCCTGTGGGTACCTATGTAAGGATAGTTAAACTATCGCTAGCTACAAACTACGTCATATAGCAAAGCTATTACTAGCTATAATACTTATAGTTAATATAATAAAACATTAGCCCATAGCTCTATATTTAAAGTCTAAAAAAGATATAACACAACTATAACTGGCTATTTAGAACACTGATTCGATTCCTTTACATGGTTATGACACGACAGAAGCCTATGCAACATTAACTGTTGACAGCTTTAGTCCGTTCCGCACGCAATTACTTCCTGTCCGAATGGCTTCCCTGTTCACAAAGACTTATCCACACCACACTTCGGACGAGCATGCACATATCATTGTCATGTTATCAAACTGATAGCACACTGACTACAAGAGATGGAAACAAAGACGGTTCTGTAGTAGGATTCTTGCGCCAGTACTGAAACAGCCATTTCATTGAGAAGAAAAGCAAAAAAAGAAGTATAGGAAAAAGGCCCTCTAAGACAAGACTACACGTTGCACTTGTAAAAATCTCTTTGCTCGGGCCTGCTTCAGCTTCTTGAAAAACACCAAAAGCTGGAACATCAGCACAACCATGAGCATCTACATGGAACAGCGAAAGAAGGCCAACAGTTCACTCTCTTATCACATCTGCTTTCTGCTGTTTGTGGAAGGAATCAGAAGAAACCTCTGAAGTAGATTAGAGACAAAATAGATATTTTATCGCCCCTTGTCGCCCATCCTCTTGAGTAATTTCCCGATGCCGTAACATATCTCGATCTTATCTTCCTTGATCTGTTGACGAAGCAAACAGTTCGTCTTATCAGCTGCCAAATAAGTCCTCAGGATGGACTCGTATACTTTGCCGTCTATGCACCCTAGAGTCCTCAAGCATTTGCAGAACCTATCGGCACCTTCCACATCCTTGTGTTCTTCAAAGTACTTCAAGAATTTGCAGATCTCCCGTTCTAGCTTCCCTGCTTTCTTGGGGAGTTTTGTCATAATAGTCTCGACCCAGTTCAGTGCTGATTCCATGTCCCCATGTAATGATCGACAAACAACTCGCATGTTAGTCAAAATCTGCACATTTTTCCTTGGCCTTCTCCCACAATAGCTCAGCTTCTTTGGCCATGCCACTCTTCAGATGGCTCGAGTCATTATATTTGTCAGCTTCACATCATAGATTTCATAATTAGATTCCCAATCCTCATAAATCTGCTTCATGTAATTGGCATAATCGAGTTTATAAGGAGCTTGAATTGAAGCATGCTGAGGTAGCTCGTGTTAGTTACTTGTGAGAAAGTGGCCTTCACCACGGCCCACACTCTGTTGACCTCGCTCAAATTGCCTACTGAAGCATACGGGCTCATAAGGAAATCAAAAGGCTGCCTGCCATCACGAACAACAAGTAGCCACTCGAGTTTCTTCAGAGCAGACTGCTTTTTCAACCAGACCAGCACTTGCGTAGATGGAAGCTAGTGTGCTATATGCAGACCTCCCTAGATCCACATCTTTTTCTTTCATTTCTTTTAAAACTTCTTCAACAGAGTCTATCTTGTTCAATGCTGCATAGCTGGTCATCAGAATGCAGCATGTGAGGTTATCCGGTTTAATATTCTTCACTTTCATCTCCTCAAACAGGCCAGCAACCTTCTAATGCTGGCCTAACTTCATGTAAAGGGACATCAGATTGTTGATGGGCAGAGTACTTGGTGATATGCCAAGCTCACCCATCTTGCGATAGAGGTCTGTTGCTTTCTCTTCAATTTTCGCCGAGCAATAACAGTTCAGAAGTGCACCATGAGTTCGAAGGTTCTTGGCTGGATCAGGGAGGCCAACAAAATAATTTTCAGCTGCCTCGATGCCAAATGAGATCCAAACTTATCGCATGGTTAGTGTGCGACATGTTCATACACTTTGTATGAACCATCCAATCCATCAACTGCCACAAAACCAAGACAAATTCTTGCGTAAGTACTATAAACATAAGTAAAACACCAATAGCAGAAGTACAAGCAGAAAGGTGTGAAACAAGAAGAGTTGAGAACTTCAGAAATACTAATCTTTCCTGAACCATGACAAGTGAGCACATAGTTGTGTGACTTGTGACAACATACTATTACATATATTGCTATTGCAATATGGGGCAACAAACATATTTATTCTCCTCCTTACTGTGCTTAACAACACATTATTCTAAGCACAAAACCAAAACCAAAACTATGAAACAAAACCAACAGTGGAAGGGCCAGCTGTCAGCGGGCCGGTTTGGCGCTGCTGTGGTATGCTGCACCATCAAATCTATTTTGGAGATTCTTTACCAATTATAGTAGAAGTTTCTGTTATGGCTAAAGAGGTGGTTATCAATTTCAACCGAGCCTTCATACCGACAGCTTGCGAGCCAAAATTACAACTCGGGTCGGTGCACAGGCAATATACCACTATGCAGTTGAAAGTTGAAACTAAGAAAGCAAAAGAAAATAAAAACAGTGAAAGCGGTCCCGTATAACCAATAGTTAGGGCCTGTTTGGAATGCATGAGTTTTACATGAAATAGTTCAATTCCTGCAGGAACCTGGAAAGGTAGCAGCGTTCCAAATGGGACCCTAAGGATTCCAAGTGAATTAGTCCTAGCACAGATTTCACAAAATCCAAAAGTAAACTACAAGGCCTCCAAATTTAAGAGCTACAAGGCCTACAACGAAAGCAATCTAGCAAGTGACATAATCAAAATTCAAAACAAAGGTAAACAAACTCATTTAACTAAATAAACCAAGCTAAACCAACTAACCAAGCCAAGCTAACCATAATAAGAATATCATTACCTCCTGAAAGCAAGCGACATGATCGAAAAATTGCAATATTGGCGCAAAATTAAACAAAACTAAGCAAGCATAAGCACTAAACTAAATGCATACAGTAATGCATCTTACAATCACTCCTTTCCCCCAACCGGTGTAACTAATCGCACAACAAAAGAGGCAGCTCCTGTGCTTAATTGAAAGCACCGGGGGAGGCAACTCTACTCCAGTGCTACACACCGCATCATCTCGATTGCTACTCGCTGCTGCAAAATCGCATCTTTTCTCTACCAATAGCGGCTCAAACACCAAGCAGGGAACGCGAACGAGCGTGTTTGGCGGTGGCAAGGCAAGGGAGGGATGTACCTCGAGGGCTTGGGCATGGCTTTACTTGCGGAGCTTCCCGACGTACTTGGCGAGGTCCACGGCGCGCGACACGCTCCCCGCATCCGCATTCCCCAGCGCCGACAGGCGCCGGTACAACGGTCGCGCGTCCTTTGCGACGCGGCGCGCAGCCTTCGCCGCCCCCTCGGCGGCCGTGGAGAGGCGCGGCGGAGGGGGACGGCGCAATGGGGAGGGTTCTGGGGTTTCGACTTTTGGAGCGAAGAAGGGAATACTTTTTCTTTTTTAGCCCAGTTGACTTTTTTTTTCAAACCTGTATGTATGTATGAATACAATTACAAAAATAACTATCTCTCTCGACACGTGAAAACACCGAAAAGTGACACACCATATCAGTATAGTGTGGTAGGAGCCTGTGCTCACAGTAGCACAACTTACCATGATAGGAGGAGGGGGAGTGCGGCAGGTGCTGATTGCCTAACCAGGGTAGTTCAGCAGGATGTGTTGCTGCGTTTGAGGAGTCAGAGAAGTGCGGCAACAAGTCTACTATAGTTGTCCTGGTTATCGTGATACGTGTCATTTATCGACGCTTTTGTAATTAGAAAAAAACTATTTTTATAATTATATTTGTACAAAGGCTAGATTTACGAGCGAAAAAAATGGGTGACAGATGCCTATAAAAGCTTAGGCTGGTTCGGCGACGACGTCCTGCGAGCCAGTTCGTTATGCGCGGGGCGTTTTGAGTCATTTCGTATTGCTAAAAACGATTACTTTATATCACTTTTATGATATGTGAAATGATAGCGAACGGCATACTGTCCCCAGTAATCTAAACTTTGTGCTTCACAAATTATATTCTGAAACTTAGAGCTTCTACCTTTGCTACCTCGCTGGAAACTTAGAAGTTTGAAACTTGCTTGGAACTCAACTTTCGAACTTGAAGATTCAGTTTCGACACCACCTTTCCCGTTGGCAAGTCTTTCTATGTTATGCTGTGCGCCAGTCCTCTCCTGATAATGGCGCAGGGAGCTGTGATATTGCTCCTTCTGTCAAACTAAAAATATATTGCTTCTCCTTTTTTGTTCATTTCTTTTCCTCGTAACTAATGTACACAATGCCTCGCATCAAATGTAATGCCAGAAATCTTCCACTTGGACACTGATAAATATTGGTGGTGGCAAAAAAAAGACATCAATACCATGCACAGAAAGTACCACCTCTTCGTCTCAAAAAGAACGAAAGAAAGTACTGCCTCTTTTTCACGAAATAATAACAGCATTTCACTCTTGTCCGTGAGTCGAAGTAGAAACACCTTCCTTTCCCGTCTTTAATTAACCGCCGAAGGCACCTCTAAGCATTTCTACCATCTCAGGTCCAATCTCAACCCTGTCGTCTTCCATGCGCTGAGCAATGGATGGATTTGTTCTACCTATCAGCATATATATATATATATATATATATATATATATATATATATACACACATACATATACACACATACACATATATACACATATATATATATATGACTTGTTGAAAATCCAGATTTTTCGTCTGCTTTGTTATAACTATGTGTTTGGATTGACTTTTCCAGTTTTTCTCTCGACCTACTGGTGGTTTGCTCAATCTTGCTTCGTGAGAAGCATTTGGATAAGACTGTTTCAGTCTTTTATACCTTTTGTGGTTTTTCGCACTACAAATGTTTAGATTGACTATTCCAGTCTTCCTTGTTCAGTAGTCCTTTGAACTTTTAACGCATTTGTATTCTGTGCTTGATTATCATTTAGGGTTTTTCGAAAACAATTTTGTTATAGATTTTGAGTTAAGGGGAGGTTTGTTGGAGATAACTGAATATCTCTAACTACCATATCTTTTGGTTCTATCCAAATATATCCAAATAGGTTGTTAGTCCAAATCGTCTATAACTAGGACTCTTTGGCTATAAGCCAACCCCCTGTACTTGTAATCTTTGAAGCATTATAGTGGATTGTTTCTCGTGATTTTTTTTCCGTAAGAGTTTTTCCATGTTAAATCTTTGTCTCGATTATTTTACCATGTTGCTAACCCTAACATGCATAAGGCACCCGAGCTTGAGGCACTCGCAGAACAACCCCATTCAGTCGACATCCTTGGACTCCTCCTAATGCTTAAAAAATCTGTTCACAAGCTCGTTCGATGACACCCAATTCTGCGTCTTAACAATGTTCTTTGCATCTCTCCAGACCTCGAGTGCCGCGTTAAATTTAGATTTCTCCAAATAGGACTCAACAAATATATATGTAAAATGTCATGTCCTTATCAAGGTGAGCTTTAGTCACAACATTTGGTATCCTCATGTCATATCGTTCGTGAGTAGACCACCCACTCCTGAAAGATTTGTTGCAAGGAGTCAAAATCATGTAATTAACGTTCTCAGAGCTGAAAGCATCGCCAGAAAGCTTCTGTTTGAACATTTCTTGAATGACGACTTCAGAGACTCCCATATCCTCTTCATCTCATACGAATTGCCAGAACTGGCATAGAGGGAGAGAAGATTATGCCAAGGGGGGCATCTCCCTTCTGTCCATAACTTCCTCAGCTTTCTCTTATGGTCAATTCCACCTTGTCAAACTGCCCCCACTTATTGTCCCACTTATTGTAAGAGGCTTTTTACCATCCTTCGAAGGTATCAAAATTTACATTGAGCTAGTACTAAGAGTTAGTGTATCCCATTCACTTTGGAAACGAATTCAAGCCGTATTGCATGATGCCTGAGCTGCAAGTTTACTCCACGAGCCACCATCCAGTCCATCAGCTGTGAACATAACAACATGACCAATCATTATATAGTGAACACAAATATACCTTGCACAAAAAGGGGCTCCCCTTATTACCAAAACAGCAGATAAATTCCCAAACTAGAATGTTCATCTCTTCCAATGGTTCCAGTACAGAACCTAAGGAAAGGAAATAGTTTTTTGAACCAGAATATTCATCTCTTAGGGTGTGTTTGGTAGAGCTCCTAGCTCCACTAGATCTGTAGAGCTGGAGCTGTGAGTACATTAAGAGTGTTTAGATAGATCATCTTATTTACATTTTAGACCAAAAATATAAACTTAATTCACTTTATTTTAGCCTACAAGTTTAAGATCTTAGGTGAAGCTAGGATCTGGAGCTCTACCAAACAGTCCCTAAGTCTTGAAGTTATCGTCACAACGTAGAGCCAACACTAAAATAGGGAAAATCAAAAGTTTTAGTCTTGAAGTCATCGTCACAACGTGCAGCTCTTGGAAAATGTGCCGAGTATCAAAAGATCTCCTCCAATCTAAGGTCATACAGTAGCCCATAAAGTACAAAGGGCAAGGGCTGAGAAATCGGAGACAAGTGGGAGCAAAGTCTACTGCGGCAACACAACAAATAGAAAGACTTGTCAAGCCGAAGCGGAATGGATAGAAGTATGGCAGTGCAGATCGAAGCCGGAGACATCAATGGCACCGAAGAGAAGCGCGACGGCTCAAAGAGAAGCGGTGGCAGCATGATATGCAAGGGTAGATCTAGGAGGGTGCCGGGTATGTCCCGGTACCCCTAAAAATTTGAGAAATGCTACAAGATCATTGTCGGCGTTTCGAGCACCGGCAAGTAAATTTTTAAGTCTAAAGGGCCGCGCGCTCCCTCTCCTTGAATGGTTAGACTCAGGAGTCCAAGATGTATACTGGTTCGGGCTGAACGTCCCTACTCCAGTTCGTGTGGTGGTGTTATATTGCTACGGGTGCAGATGACTGCACTGTTTCTACAAGCGGGAGCTGAGGGCTCGAATGAGTGAGAGCGAAAACAGTCTATTCATGAAGATCAAGAGTAGGGAGCCCGACTCCTCTCCCAGAGGATCCTGCCTCCCTTTATATAGCCGGAGGGGACATGTTACATGGGAAGTTGGGAGAGGAAAGGGCGAGGTGATCTATGCTAGGAGCTCTGGTCCTTCAGATTGTCGCTTTGGGCGTCGCTTCCCCACGCCGGGTAGGTGGACTAACTGAGCAGAGCAGTTTGCCGTTTCACCGGGAAATAGCGCACCTGCCCTCTGCAAGCCTGTCAGGCGCTGACGTTGCCTCGGGAGGGAGCGCGTCTTCATGCCGTGCGCGTCTGGACGATGAGACCGGAGGTTGACTTTGGCGATCTCCTTACCACCTCGGGAAGGAACCACCTGCCCCCGCACAGTCACTCTGAACTATCGTGTCCGTAGGGTATGTGGCTAATGGCCGATGGAGGCCCGACACTTGGCCCTCGGCGGAGATCACCTCAGCTTGGTCGGAGATCGTGGGGAGTCCGACCTGCGGGCAGGGCCGGTCCTGAGGGGGGGCAGGGTGGGCCGCCGCCCCGGGCCCCCAAAAATCAAGGGCCCCCAGGTGTACAACAATCAGTATAGGCTATTGGACTTGGCCCACCACAGTGACCAGACTATCCAGATTCCAGCAGTCCAAGAGGCAGGGGTCTTGGGTGGCCTCTACAGCTTCCTCATGATCAAAGTCCTGCGCGTCTACAACATGATCAACTAGTTGTACGATTGATGCCTCTTGCTTTCTATGTTCTTCCAAAAATCAAATCACATAAATCTTGAGGCAGTGTTCTGGGCGAACAACAAACTGTTGTCGCCTGCCGTGTGCTGTGCAGCGTGCTAGTGTGCTACGGTGCTAGCCTAGGCCCCGCCACTGGGCGTCTGTCATGCAGGCGATTCAACCGTGATCGGACGGAGACGCAGTCACCACAGAGTGAATATTAATCTTCCCTAATCTCTTTTTCCTATTAGTCTTACACTATTTAATCTTTGATACATTTATTATTATTTTCAACGCCGTATGCTATCATGTCATGTAGAAAGTATCCATCCAGAGCGAAAAAGAAAAAGAAAGAAACATGCGGATGACTTCATAGAAACGCAGAGAGGAGCTATGGACAAATTTTTAAAGAGTAATACTAGTGCTTCCCGAACCCAAATGATGAGTTGGCGATAGTTCTTTGTGGAGGAAGAGGAACCACCATTGGGATTTCAAGAAGAGGAAAATGTTGACATCAACGTCGATGTTAGAAGAAATTTTTTAAGATGATGCCAAGTGCCAAGTAAGTGTTTATGATTACAATTTGCATTTGTCATTTCATTAACTTTAAAGTGTTCTATAGAAGTAATTTTTGTGCATCGAATATTAATTTCTTCAATGATGTGTGCTTATAAGACTATATATATATATATATATATAAAAGGAGGTGGATGGGGCTCCATATAAGTTTTCGCCCCGGGCCCCCCAAAATGTCAGGACCGGCCCTGCCTGCGGGGGGGGGGGGGTCGGACGCCCCATTGGATCGGGGACGAGCTTGAGGCAGCTCGTTAGGTCGGGGTCGATCGTTCTTCGTGGCCCCGCGGGGCCTTTGGTCGGAGCCGAGCTTGAGGCAGCCCGTTCGTCACTCCGGACCGTTGGAGTACCCATGGTATGAGTACTCGTCAATCATCCTTTTAATATGTTAAATTTATTGATTGAATTCGTTTCGATTTCGGTGATTTGGAATTTTTAAGACCTTAGAACTATTTGTATTGCACTTTTAGCAAATTCTAAATATATATGTTAGACAAGGCTATATAATTATCTGTATACATTTTTATAGAAATTTTATAGTTTCCCCGCCGATGACCGACATCTCTCATCAGCAGCCACACCAGCACACGTGTTGCAGCCAAAACTCCGCTCGACAACCCTCGAAGCCAGCAGCCTCATGCAAAAAAAAAAAAGAAAAAAAAAACTGAATCTAGGGTTGCTGCCCAGCGAACACAAAAGGTGGCGGCGCAAGCAGAACAGCAGCAGTGCTGCGCTCCAAGAAGAAAAGGAAGGCAGGGCAGCCGCGCTCCATGGATGGAGCAGCAGCAAGCGGTGCGCACGGGCATGGGTGGAGGAGAAGCGGGACCGGAGAAGAGTTTGGTTTTGCTCGAGCGACGACGACGGCAAATCCTGGCAGCGAATCCGGACGTTGGGGCTCCCGGCGCTCCAATAGAGGAGGGCAGCGGGGGGCAAGGCGGGAGGCGATGCTTCAAGAAGAGGACGGCGGCGGTGGCGGTGCAAGAAGTCGTGCGTTGTAACTTACATTGTAAGGACGGGCTATCGCCTGTGAACCTCCATAAAATTTCTAGTGTATACTATGAATATGCATGCGTAAGTGAGGTATATGTCCTTCGTTACATATAATCTCTCTAAAATTTCTAGTGTTGTCTTGGCTTGTAAACATGAATACATATGTGGGACTATACATTGGAGAATAGGCACGAGTCAATAGCCAGCCATGCACGTTGTAGTCTTGGCTCGATTGTAAACGAGAATACATAGGGGGAGTAGATAACCTTTTTAAGAAGAAAGAGCACAACCAGGACTTCAGCCATAGGGGTGAGCATTCGGTTTTTTTTATCAAATCAGTTTGATTTTTTCGATTTTTAAATAATTCGGTTTTTAGAAAGAGTCTACCGATTTTTTCAAGTCAAAACGAAAACCGAATCGAAATATTTCGATTCGGTTAATTCGGGTTTTCGGGTAACAGAAATAACTAACTCCAGTTAGAGGCAGTGATGCGTCGATGCAGAGCGGATAGGGGAGGTGCCGACCTCGCACGAACCGCCGTCCATGGAGAACGGCCAAGGATGCAAGCTACGGAGATGGCTTCAATTTTGATCTATCACCATAACCACTAGATGTAGACATGCAACCACCGATCCAACCACAAACCAAAAGGAAACCATGGATCAGAGCTCACCTTCTCGACCAATGAATCAATCTCCAATGCCAAGATCAGCAGATCGGCAATTGCCCCCTCTGCAGATGGCAGTCGCGACTACCTGGCAGATGCTGAATCTGACAGATGTGGCGGCGACTAGCTAGATGGCAGCAGGTGGAGACGGTGCTACGGCGGGAGGTGGCGAGAGGTCGCGATGGTGCCAGAGCGGACGGACTCGATGTCAGCAACGACAGCCACGTCAAGATCTTCGACCACGACCTGAAGCGCCAGCACCAAGACTAGGCGTCGTGGGCGATGAGGGAATCCGACGCACTCGTCGATGCCATCACCGAGAACCTCCTTGACCACTTGGCACTGGGGCTGGGCGGCGTGGGCGATGTAGGAAGGCGTTCCCCTTGGCGCTCTGCCTTGGTGGTTCGGACGGCATCGTCTGTCGATCGGTTGCTCCGCGATATAACTCATTCCACCTCAAATGCAGATACAAAGATAATGTTATGTTCACCAGTATCATTAGAATGTTTTTTCTCAAGTTTGTCAGTTAAAGGCTAGCTATTTGTCCCCTAGATCAGACCATCATGTCCTCCTCCATATCATTATCATCAACATCCTCTTGCTCCAACTATAAATGTGTAATGCCCTAAAATTTGCATATTATTGTTCAATATTCATTTATGATTTTCTAAGATTTATTCTGGATTTATAAATGCCATTTTGCTATTTTTAGATTTATATAATTAATTTATTCATGAAAAATAAAGCCAAAATTATGCTAGAAATATTTTTTCTAGATTTAAAATGTTCTAAAGTATTTTTGAGAATATTTTCAGAATTTTTGAACTCTATTTGATATTTTCTATAAAGCCATTTGTATTTCTAAAATTATTTTAATTCGAAAATAAATGTAAATTCTCTATTATCCTTTTTAGGCTAAATGGGCCAAGTTTTCGACGGAATTTTCAGTTTCATTTATATGGAATTTTTGTTTCCGTTTTCGTACCGATATTTTTCGTTTCGAAAAAGACTTCCATTTTTGTTTTTCTTTGAAACCATCGAAAATTCCGTTTCCGTTTACGTCCTAACTTGTGGCCTACACACTACAAAAAAATGCATTGGCTCCATTGTATAAAAGGTGCTCCAATAATACGGTGATATCCAGGTGTGAGATAGACAGCAGCCTCCCATTCCAGCAGGACTGATCATGCCCTATTGAGAATTTTTGTTCTTTTCCTTTCTTCTCACCACCTTCTTTTGGTTCAAGTATGAATGGATTTTATCCAAGCGAGAGAGAGGCTCTAAGCACGCCTCAATTATACCTCCAAAATCAAACTAAACCGCCAATATAGAACCTCTCACAATACCCACACACTTGCGACCGACGATAATCTGATTCCTTTGTCTTCAGTAAGTTACCAATAACTTGTTCTTTTGTTGGTTTTTTGGCTGTAATTGCATGTCATAGACAAACAAGATAGCAAATTCGGCACCAGATCCTTGTCCGCAAACAACATATAGCTGATTTGCTTGCTCATCAACGCATTTACTGGAAGCAACGATCTAAACAAAAATGGGTGAAGTTGGGTGACAAAAATAGTGCATATTTTTATGCTATTGTAAGCTCCAATTTTCGTCGCAATTTTATAGTGTCACCGTCTCATGAATGCCACTATTATTCGGATCATTATTTGAAGGCTACTTTAATTCACAATACTTTCAAGGAACGACTTGGTACATCTTCTTTCATCCTGCAGCCTTTACCTCTTGAAATTTTGTCTAGCTTGATTTTTTTGGAGTTTTTGGACGATCATTTCACCCATGCTGCGGTTGATTTAGTTATAAAAAAAAATTGGTTTCTGGAAAATCTCCTGGCCCCCGATGGTTTCAATAATGATTTTTTAAAATCTTGCTGGAATAACTGAAAGAGGATTTTTATGTTCTTGCTGAACAATTTTCTAATGGCACTTTGGATATTCATCGCTTGAATCTCGCTTATGTGAGCTTGCTTTCGAAATCTCAACAAGAGCTAGTGTTGTAGATTATCGGCCTATTTCTTTATTGAATGGGTCATTGAAGATGTTGACTAAATTTATAGCTAATCGGCTCCAGCCTTGCATTCGTTCTATGATTCATGCCAATCAATTTGGTTTTATTAAGGAGTGTACCATACATGATTGTGCTGCCATGGTCACACAACTTATTGCGCATTATGCTACTCACTCCTCGGATGCTATTATGATAAGGCTTGATTTTTCCAAAGCCTTTGATGTTATTTCTCATGGCTTTGGCGATAATTGGCTTGCTTGGGTGAAGTCTATCCTTTCTTTGACTTCTGCAGCAATCTTGCTTAATGGTGTTCCTGGCAATCACATTATTTCCAAGAGAGGTGTTCGGCAAGGTGATCCTTTGTCTGCACTTCTTTTTGCTGTTACTGTGGATATTCTTCAGGACTAAGTGAATAATGCTCATAGTAAGGGTCTTCTCCATCCGCCCATGCCTACACCTCCTGGTTTGCAACTCCCGGTTTTTCAATATGCGGATGACACGATTATTCTGCTTAAAGCTCCACAATTAAGTGTTGTTTTCTTCAAGGCATTGCTGCACTCTTTTGGGGAATCTACAGGCTTGCGTGTTAATTACAGTAAATCAACTATTGTGCCTATCAGTGCTTCTGCAGATCTGACCTCCCATGTGGCTGGAGTTTTAGACTGTACTATCAGTTCTTTTCCTATTCTTTACTTGGGTTTGCCTTTGTGTGTGAAGCGCCCAACTAAACAGGAATTTGCGCCACTTCTGGCAAAAATTGATTGTCAGCTAGCAGGATGGCAGATTCGGCATTTGAGTTTTGCTGGCCGTTTGATCCTGGTTAATGCAGTTTTACCAGCCATATCGACCTTCTTGCTTTGCTTTCTCAAGTTGCCGGTCAGTATCATTAAAGCTATTAATAAGTTGAGGCGCAACTTTTTGTGGCATGGCAATAATAATCTCAGAGCTAGTGGTAATTTGGCTGCTTATAAGAATGTTTGTAAGCCGAAAAAAGTGGGAGGCCTTGGTGTGATCAATTTGTCTATACAAAATGAAGGGCTTCTTCTTAAGTTTCTACACAAATTCTTTTATCGACATTCTACTCCGTAGGTGCAATGGACTTGACATATTCTATATCCTCGCTCTTTGCCTCAATATGCTTTCCCGAAAGGTAGCTATTGGTGGAAGGATATTTTGAAGTTCATGCCTAAATACTTGGCCTTATGCTCGGCTATTATCGGTGATGGACGTGTGATACGTTTTTGGGAGGATAACTGGAATGGAGCTCCTCTCTCTTCTCAACTGCCCGAGCTCTTCTCTGCGTGTCGCCATCTCCGAGTGTTCGTTCTTAGCATGCAGAAGGCTGAAGCGGACACTCTTTTTTTGCCCATGGCATGGAGCGAATCAGGGCTGTAGCAACTGGCGATTCTCAATGACTTGCGACAGAATGTGGTTCTGTCTGCTGACACTTGTGATTCCTGGAAGTATTGTTGGCAAGCTCCTAAATTTACATCTCATAGCTACTATACCTACTGCATGAATAATCCACTTGGTTCTGTGTTTGTTGGGCATAAGTTCATCTAGAGAAGTAAGAGTCAACTTAAGCACAAACTATTTTTATGGCTTATTTTTCTGGATTGTATGAACTCACGTAACTTGTTGCAGCACAAAGGCATATGGAATAGCAGTACAGCTTGTTCTCTTTGTGCTTCGGATATTGAAGAGAGTCTTGTTCATCTTTTCCTCCAATATCCGGCAATGTGTGAAGTTTGGGATAAGTTTCATCTCTTCCTTCCAACTATCTCACAAGATTGGCTGACAGCTATGCGGGAATTTGCTTTGGCAAATCACTTAATTAGGTCATTTTACAAAGAGTTGTTCTTACTTATATGCTGGCATATTTGGCTTCGTCGCAATGGCAAGATCTCCAAGTCTATCAATTAACCAGCTATTGTTGTTGCTTCAAATGTACGGGCTAATCTACGTCTCCTTCAAGCTCGAGGGAAGGAAGTTTTTAGGGGAGCTATTTCTATTTGGCTTTCTTCTTTAGAACCTGATTGAGTCTTTTTTAACTGGTTTCTTCCTTTTTGTTCTTGTTTCTTTGGTTCTTTTTCTCTTGGCGGGGGTCTTTGTAATTAAAATTTTGAGAAATATATAACTATGGGGAAGCGTCTGTAGTTTTTTGCCCTAAAAAAACATATAGCTGATCGATCGCCTTATAATATCCATGGGAGAAACAACCCAAGGAAGGCAAAGAACACACATAACTCTCATCGAGTAGCCAACATCTCTCCACTTGCGAAATACGGTATACACAAACTCTCATTTCTCTGTTACCGGTGGCCATTTCCACTCAATTTTCCGTACCCCCTCTCTTAATTTTTTTCTCTGTTACAGCACTAAAGAATTATTCTTAATGCCAATCGTCATACCTTGTTGTAAAGTTTTTTAACAGGGAAAATATATATGAATTGAAGCTATCTTCTAACTATTGTTCCTTTTTCTTAGGATCCCGCTGAGAGGGTGGTGAAGGCATCATGGTACAAGGGTGTCGCCAATTATAAGACGAAACCTATTTCGCCTATCGTTAACCAAAGCAAGAACAAGAACAAGCATACCGACAAGGCCCAACCGGCGCCCAAGAAGTGAAGCTAGCTGCAGATAGCGCCAGTGCCTGTGTATGCAAACCAACGAGAGGAAGGCACATCTATGCTACATGTTGGAATATCAATATACTCTCATATCTAAAGAAAAGAAAATCACTTTGCTACCCATATCTCTTGAAATAATTTTAAAAGATGAATTAGATAGAGCTAATAGAGAAAAAGAGAGTAGCAAAAGTGAAAATCAGATTGTAGCTAAAGAACTTGTGCAACATAAAAAGAAAGAATCTAGTGTTAGCAAACGTGAAATTAAATTGAAAGGATCTATTTTGCTTGCTACTAAATCTGATTTTAATGACTTGGAACTGGATAATTCTGTTTGCTATGCTTTACTTTGCAAAGATGCTTTGTTTTCACTTCAGGATTTGCGCGTATCTTTGTCTCCTGCTGTTACTAACCTTTTGCAAGACTTTACTAATGTGTTTCCATCTAAAATACCCCTGGGGCTGCCCACTGTTAGAGGAATTGAGCATCAAATTGACTTGATCTCGGGAGCTTCTTTGCCAAACCGTGCTCCCTATAGGATTAACCTGGAGGAGACTAAGGAAATTCAGCGTCAAATGCAAGACTTACTTGACAAAGGGTGTGTACGTGAAAACCATAATCCTTGTGTTGTTTCTGCGATTTTAGTTTCTAAGAAAGATGGTTCATGGCGTATGTGTGTTGATTGTAGCTATTAACAATAACATTGTTAGATATCGTCATCATATTCCTAAGTTAGATGATATGCTTGATGAATTGAGTGGCTCCACTGTTTTCTCTAAAGTAGACTTGCGTAGTGGTTACCACCAGATTAGAATGACACTTGGAGATGAATGGAAAACTGCATTTAAACTAAGTTCGGATTATATGAGTGGTTAGTGATGCCTTTTAGTCTAACTAATGCATCTAGCACTTTCATTAGATTAATGAACGAAGTTTTATGTGCTTTCATTGGTAAATTTGTAATAATTTACAGAAAGTCACTTGACGAACATCTTGAACACTTACGTGTGTTTTTATTACTTTGAGAGATGTGCATTTGTTTGGTAATCTCGAATAGTGCACCTTTTGCACTGATCGAGTTTGTTTTCTTGGCTATGTTGTTACTCCACAGGGAATTGAGGTACATAAAGCCAAGAATCAAGCTATAAAGAGTTGGCCGACACCACAAACGGTCACACAAATACGGAGCTTTCATGGATTCGCTGGATTCTATTGTCGTTTTGTGAAGGATTTTAGCACCATCGCCACACCATTTAATGAATTGATTAAGAAAGACGTTACTTCAAATGGGGACAAATACAAGAAGAATCTTTTAACCTTCTCAAAGAAAAACTCACAAATGCACTATTACTCCAACTTCTTGATTTCGGCAAAACTTTTGAACTTGAATGTGATGCTAGCGGAGTTGTAATTGGTGGTGTATTACTTCAAAAAGGTAAATATGTTACTTACTTTAGTGAGAAATTGAATGGGCGAAGTCTGAATTATTCCACTTATGATAAAGAATTATATGCTCTTTGTGTACTTGAAACTTGACAATATTATTTATGGCCTAAAGAATTTATTATTCATTCTGATCATGAATCATTAAAATATATTAGAAGTCAAGCTAAACTGAACCGTAGACATACTCGTTGGGTTGAATTCATTGAGTCTTTTCCTTATGTCATAAAACAAAAGAAAGGGAAGAAAAATATGATTGTTGATGCTTTGTTTAGACGGTATACTTTGTTGTCTCAATTTGTTTGTAGAATTTTGGGCTTGGAGACAATTAAAGTTTTATATGCTTCTCATGATGAATTAAAAGATGCCATATCCAATTGTAAAGATGGTAAATGCTGAAACAAATTTGTTTTAAATGAAAGGTTCTTGTTTAGAGCTAACAATCTATACATTCCAGCTACCTCCGTTCGTCTTTTGTTACTACAGGAGGCGCATGGAGGAGAACTCATGAGGCATTTTGGCGTCAAGAAGACGAAGGACATCCTTACCGAACATTTATATTGGCCAAAGATGAGGCGTGACGTCGACCGCTACGTTGTACGCTGCACCACTTGTCAAAAAGCTAAGTCACGACTTAACCCGCATGGTTTATATATCTCTTCCTGTTCCTAGTGTGCCTTGGGAGGATATTTCTATAGATTTTGTTTTAGGATTGCCTAGGACAAAGAGGGGGAGGGGTAATATTTTTTATAGTAATGGATAGATTTTCTAAGATGGCACATTTTATTCCTTGTCATAAGAGTGATGATGCCACATATGTTGCTGATTTATTTTTCAGGGAGATCATTCGACTATATGGTGTGCCAACTATAATTGTTTTAGATCGAGATACAAAGTTTTTGAGCCATTTTTGGAGGACCTTATGGAACAAGCTGGGGACGAAGTTGCTATTCTCTACCACATATTTTTTCCAAACTGATGGACAAACTGAAGTCGTCAACCGATCATTGTCAACCATGTTGAGGGTTATTTTGAAGAAAAACTTGATGTTGTGGGAAGAATGTCTACCTCATGTGGAGTGTGCCTAAAATCGCTGCATTCAACAAACAAACATGAGCCCTTTTCAGGTAGTATATGGTTTTAACCCTCGAGCTCCAATTGATTTTTTACCTCTACCATCTTTGGAGAAGGTAAATCTAGATGATAAGAAATGTGCTGAATTTGTTCTTAAGATGCATGAGACTACGAAATAAAACATAGAGCGCATGAATGAGAAATATAGGGTTGCTGGTAGTAAAAGTAGAAATGAAATAACTTTTGAACTTGGTGATCTTGTTTGGTTGCATTTGAGAAAAGATAGATTTCCAGATTTGAGAAAATCTAAGTTGATGCCTACAGTTGATGCTCCTTTTAAGATTATTGAAAAGATTAATGATAATGCATACAAGCTTGAGTTGCATGCAGATTTTGGAGTTAGTTCCACATTTAACATTGCAGATTTGAAGCCATACTTGGGAGAAGAAGATGAGTTTGAGTCGAGAACAACTCCAATTCAAGAGGGGGATGATGATGAGGACATCACTTCCTTGGATACACACAACACTCCTCCACAAGATGCTAGACAAGGACCTTTGACAATAGCATGTGCACAATAGTTGAATTATCACGCGAACTCATTTCTAGGAATTCATAATTTTCTTATTGAGAATGGATTGCTACCTAAGTTATGCAATATTATTCTACTCAGAAACTATGGTGAGGGGAGCAACACTACTACCACAACAAGTCCAGGCCGACCCTGCTTCAATTCTAGTCCAATTCGGAATTAGTTTGACAACCCTAATTTAAAACGATCATAACCTTCACATACGGAGTCCGTTGGAGGTATGCGAGTACTTGATTGAAATATTACGACGAGACCTTTCCAACGGATCTAGCCTCACGTTCAAGTTCATTGCATACATGTCAAAATTGTTAAAGAGAGATGTTGCTCCACTTTTGCCAATTGGGCTTTGACCCATGTAGTAGGAAGGCCCTGGAGGAGTCCATGTCCGTGTCTACCTCCTGACAGCACCCCTTTATATGCTTATTTAAGTTACCCGAGCTCCCTCATGAGACTCAGGTTTTGTTTAGTTGTAGTTTTTCTTGGTGAAACTATTTAGTATTCTCTTATTCGGCTAGATCAATAGCAATACCATGCTTTGGAACCCCGCATCAACACTTCAATTATATTTGCAATTTCAGATTACTTTTGCTTTGTTCTTGCTTATTCTTCGGTTGCTTTCAGGAATTAATCTTCGTGATTAGGTCAATCGAGTTTTGGCACGGTTGATAACAATTCAGAGTTTGGTTCAGCGATTGCTTGGCGTCGATCGTGTTTTGGTCGGTAACCTGGATCATGAGGATCGTCTCCACAAATCAAGAGTTATCAATCTCACCGAAAAATCGGGCCTCTATAAGCTTCATCGAGTGCTCATTGGGAGCTTTGCCCTCTGATGAGAGGCTTTGTAATTCATCCTCATGCTCTGAATAAGGATCAATTTCGTGCTCAAGATTTGGCTTTTGTTCTTGACATTCCTCCTTCTTCATTCTTGATCTTTCTTGTTGATTTCTTTTTCTTTTGATCTTATATTGTCAAGGATGAGTGATTGACGGATGTATCCTCTAGAGATCATCACCCTATCATTTAGGCAAGCTTTCATGATCATCAAAGGATTTATCAAGAAACCGAGTTTTGGCTTGAGAAGGAAGAATTTAAGGTAAATCTTGATCTTGCACGTTTGAGGGCAATCTCTTTGGGGTTCTTGCCTGTTGTGATATGTGGAAAACCATCTAGGACCATTTTGATCATCAAATCCCCACGAGCAAGCTTAGAGTAAAGTTTTTGTATTTGATCCGGTTTTGGTGCAATCTTCAATAAATTCGAAAAAGGTCAAAACTTTAACGCCAATCCTTGTGATTGAAGGATGGAATAGGTTCCTAACACCGATAGGAAGGTGCATACGAAGTTTTGCGGGTTTTTATCAGCGTATCAAAAGATACATCAATTTTTGTTTTTAAAGTCGGGATGATTGCACTGTTCATGTGACTATTTTTACTGTTCACCAGTAGTACCAGGTTATTGTAGCCGGTAATACCAACTTTACTGTTCATTCCGGCACTACCACCCGTTTAACTGTGGTAGTACCGCCCTATAGCCGAGTTTCTCTAAAAATTATATTTATGTGCTTCCTTGATAAGGTAAGGTTGTTTCTCTAAAAATTTATATTTATGTGCTTTCTTAATCAAGTGAGGTTTTGGTTGGTCTTTTTAAAGGAAGAATTTATTGTTGATCATTCACCCCCTTTAATCGCTATTTTCGATCCTGCAGGTTTTACACTCGCACAGTCATGCTTCTCAAAGTGGCCTTCTTCATGACGTCTAATTCACTCAAAGAGCCCGAATTTGCATCTATGTCCACTTTGGCTCGACCTAAATTACTTAACCACCGCTACAGTTTTCTGAACTGTCTTGATCCCTGGTAATAGACAAATTACCAATTTTCCCCATAACCGATCGTTTGCTTCCACTCGAAGCATTGCCCATACTTCGTCATCCACCATGTAATCCTAATGACTTCCCACCAAGCCTCTCACACGTCCGGACTCTCCCGAACCGTCCTCGCTTGCAAACGGGACCAAGTCACTTGGCGCGCCACATGTCATTGACCGCTTTACCATGACGGCTTCGGCTTCTTTGATCGTTCTGGACCTCGACTCCTCCCTAAGCCTAGTCTCGATCTATGCCGTTGCCCGCTATGTTCATCACCAGTGCTTCACGCTCCGACTCCTTGTCTTCTCGGCTCGCAACCACTTCTCGATCTCAGTTATCTTTCGATGTCCCTTGACCGTTCTGTACCTCAGCTCTCCTAGCCTAGTTCCGATTTCCTCCGCCTCACTATAACCTAGCACAGAAGTCCTACAAACAACACAAGCAAGCAAACCATCACGTAACACTGCTCAATAAAAATATGCAATAACATCTTTTAACCACAGCTAATGGTGCACAGATATTCACTCTGAAAAATATCTACCGTCAACTAGAGGCCAGTAGTATCACTTGGCCGGTACTACCGCCACGCACGCATTGGCCAGTAATGTTGCTGACCGGTACTACCATATTTTCAATGCCGGTCGTACTGCCCCCCAAAAATCCTAGTAACGACCCTTCTTGGAAAAATAATTACCGTCAATTAGGACCCAGTACAACTGTAGGCCGGTACTACCGCCACTCCTAAGCCGGTAGTGCCATCTGGCCAGCACTACAGTTGCTCCAAGACCGGTAGTGTCGACAAAACTGATAACACCTCAAATTACTTCAAATTCAAAAATAAATTCAAATCAAAATCAAACTTAAGCACTACAAATTTAAACACAATTAATTACTCGTTACACGTATAGATATAGACGTCCAAATGGCTCTCAGAAACCGGCTTTCATCGGACCTTTACATAGACAGAAAAAGAACACAATACCACAACCATAGGATCGGGTATGATCGTAACAGGATCGTAATACTAACAATTAATCCTATGGCCAGGATCGGAATTCTAATACTACGTGTGATACGTGTCGAAAGGATCCGTATCATCGTAGTATATAAGATCCTACGTACAACACGTACATGAGATACCTAGAAGAAATGGCATCAAATTGATCAACTTATTTATTGAAGTGTATGTATTAGATAAGAACGACTCTCAAATTAATATTTACGGGTAGATAGTACAAGCAGTGAAGGTACATACCTAGGGTTAACAATACCGTTTTGAACTCGGATTTCAACGACCCAACGATATCGAAATTCATGAAAAATTGAAGTAATTCGCGAAAAATTACATAAAAATCGGCGAAGTTGAAAAATAGGTAAAATTGCAAAAAAATATTGAAAAAAACCATTAAAGGCCCCAAAAATAGGAAAATGTAGGAAATATATAAAAAAATGTATGGAAAGCACGAAAAAAAATTCCGACATGATCTTCCTAAATATGCAAAAAAATTGAAATAACCTTTGCTACATTTTAGACAATTGCAAGTTGTAAAGTAGGAATTTAGCAATAATATTTCAACAAATAAATTTTTATTTTAATTCTACTCACATATCAATCCAACAAGTACAAAATAAGCATTCACATAATGACATATCAATACCATTCACACTTCAATACCTTTCATTTGAAGTTGTGAAGTAGGTATAGCTTTGTTGTTCTTGTAGGATCGATATATATTAAACTAGCAATCAGAGGGGGGTGAATGATTGCGCGGAAGCTAAAATAAAATTTTTGTGATTTTTGAAACACCCCAAACAAACTCAGATCGCTTAATTTGTATTCAACAGAAACCTTATTGCGTCGGACCAAACTTTTACTTGTGCGCCGGACCAAACTTCGTGCCAGACCAAATTTTCACATGCACTACGGACCAAATTTCTACTGTAGCAAAACCAAATCAATTCACGCCGGACCAAACGAGACAGACTGATATATGTTCACTAAAACTAAGATTTCTGAAGATCTAACCGTTAGATTGATATGAAATGTTAACTGTAGAAACTAGATTCAATTCCGAAGCTAACACAAAAAGAATTAACTCAATCTGACATATGGATCTACAGTTATATTATTTTCAAGACGACTGAAACAAAAACCGATCTAACAGCGACGGACCAAAACCAAACTAGCGATGGACCAAACTCAAACAATGAGATTAACCGAAGATCCCACCGTTGGATTAGTGTAAAAATTTAACTGAAGAAACCAGATTCAATTCTGAATCTAACCCAACAAGAATCAACTCGATCGGACGTACAGATAAAAAGTTATTAACCTCGCAAACATGCTGTGATAGATTATGACGAGAACTGCCCAAACCCTAATTTCGTGATTAATCACAATCTACAAAAGATTAACCAACGAAACTTTCAAGAACTCTAAGTTGATACTCTAGGAAGGTTTTGTATGGATCAAATCAATATTAAACTTGTTGAAACAAGAGAGACAATGAATCAATATATAAAAACAAGAACCGTGCAAACAAACCAGAAGACGATCACTGAATCAAAGCGCGCATGAACAGTAATCTGCGATTTACTGTAGAAATGAAATATTGTAGCACGCTGTTTCATCAGAGTGCTACTGACATCGATCGTCAATTTTTCCTTCACTCGGTGTCGCTACTTTGTATTTACGGGCATGAAGAAAAATCACCAGGGAACTTTTCACCAGTAAAGAAATCGATCTTTATTTCTTTTTGTCTAGTCCTGTTACAAAGACTCCAAACAAAAGAGTACAAACCCTAAAACCTCAAATACCCAAATAAACAGAGACACCTCCCTATTTATACTCGAGCAAACATAAAGAGATTGAGTACAACTCCACTTCCAACATGGAAAGAGTTTGTATACATCTCAACCTAGCCCAACATGGCCAAAAACAACTCTTGCACGCATGTACAGCCTACATGTCAGAATACGTGATTAACCACCTCCATGTGCATGCTCAGAGTCTTAACATTCCGCATGACATCCTTGACTACCAAAACCTCGATTCCTCTCAATCTAGTCCCAACCTCGCCTCCATGAACCTAGTTACAGTCCCATCATCGACCACGTTCGCCCTCAAGCAACACCTGCACATGAATAAACAAGAAACAATTCCGAGCACAAGTCCACGACTTGACTCAACATCAGTCTATGCAACCACTCATACGAGCGCATTGCATCAATCAAAACCATTACCATGCTATCACAAGCATATCAAGTAAACATCTGAAACAGCACATGCCAAAGCACCACACATGCCATGAGCACAACCACATTGCAATGCCCATTTCATTACTAAGCCAATTTTTCAGCATATGATCTCACAGTTCTTTTATTGTCACACATATGCTATGTTCGACCTACATGAACGAAATGTTAGTAAAAAAAAAGGAGTTGCGATGAAACAAAACATACAAATGAAATAAATTTTCGACGGGATATTTTTTCAAAAAATATTCACGCGAGAGGTCATAAAGCTATTAATAATAATTTTAGAAAATTTCTAGTTAATTTTTTTAAAAAAATTTGAATTAAAATTTGACCGGTAAACCGAATTATAGCTTTTCAAATCGGAAGGTACGCACCTTTTTCTGGCTTCTCGGCCAGAGCTCCCACAAAGACGAACAACTCGAGTCAGCAACTCAGCATGCAGTCAGGAAGGACCGAAGGAGAAATAATTACTCGTGTAGATTGGAAGCAACGACGCCATGTAAAACTCGGACGTTTCATTCTCATGAATTTTTTTTCTTTAATATTTATTTTTATTCTTTTTTTCAAAATTATGCGTCCGAAAAAAAAATTACGAAAATACCCCCCGTCGCCCGTGTATGGGGCGATCGCCCCATACACGGGCGATATGCCCTGCGCCGTTTACTCCCGTCGGCCGCCGTTGGGGTGGGCCCCCCTGTCGCCCGAGACAGGGGCGACCGGGTTTGCAGGTTTTTTTAAGTATTTTTTTTGTAACTTTTGCTAGGAGTGTCCAAATTAAATGAAACTTATTTCTAAATTTAAATTTTGGAATGAGGAATTAGACTGTAAAATAACAATCCATATGTTGTTTGTAGAAAAATATTTTTATTTGAGTTCGAATGCTAGGCTCTAACTATGGATTGTGAAGGAATTATAATGTGTGTTGATCCATAAATCATGAAATAAATAGAATAAGTTACTACAACCTTATGCACTTCATTTTTGCAAAAATATCTAAATATGATTGCATTTTGAATCAAAGATGGCTAGTTTAAACCCTTTATAACATTCATTGTTCAAGCAGTTAGAATAATGTCTAAAGGACCTCAAAACTTGACAGAACCAGTTTTGTTGCATTCTTGGGCTTGCATAGGTTACAAATATGTAAAAATATTTAGATGTCACTTTAGGTCGCACTATTTTATTGTTGTCCTAACATGCAATCGGCAAAACATCAAAACGGCCGATCTTTCGCAAACGAGGGTCAAACTTGATGAAATCAAATCGATGAACTTAAAATGCTATAACCTATCTTGATGGACAAAAATAACATCATTTGGGACAACTGGAGCAAGAGGACATATACGAGCCCTTCTGGACAAAGGAGCATACACTTGAAGGTTAGGCCGCACTCTTTATTACGACTTAAAACCGAAAGGAGTACCACGAACAAAGAAAACCAAAGTTAACACCAGACGTCATCGAGTGTTTCGAGGCCACTTCCCATTCGCCCATGCCTCCGTGAGCTTCTCGCACGCGCGCGCCTCTCTCGCTTCCTCTCTCGTCGGCCTCCTTCTCCTCCGCTTCCTTCCTACATGCCTCCTCGCGTGCGACATCGCGTTGTTCTTGAAGCCGCGTGAACTCGTCCCCCGGCTGGCTTGGTCAAGAAGCCCTTGGTCCTCGGGGTTGATCTCCGTATCAAACCACTGCTCAAATCCACACAGTAGCGGAGGTGACTGCATGAAACGTAAATTAGCAAAGTTTCATTCACAAATATTATGTAACCCGTACGATTGTTACCATGCGGCGATTATTCAGGCTCTTCTCCGCCGGATCGAAGGCGTAGTTGCGGCACTTCCAATATCTCCTCTTCCAAGTTGAAATTTCCCAAGAGCGGACAAGCCTGCAAAGATCTCCGCACATACACATGGGTGCTACAGCTCCACGAGGTAGGAAGAGATCTTGGTACGCTAAATTGCGCGGCATGCACTTGCTTCTTCCTTTGCCTTCCCTTTCCTTTGCACTTGCACGCCTCGGCATTTTCGATTGATCCTGAATTTTTCCTCACCCTCTATTCTTTCTTCCGTATTCTTTGCGAGACCGCTGTGAGAACGAATGTTATAAAGGCGATATCGCCGGGTATGGAGCGATCGCCCATATTAGGCGATCGCCCTACTAGAGGCGATAGGTGCACCGAGACGTTGGTGTGTTGTCACGTCGTGTGGTATAAGCAAGCAATGCATACATGAATTTGAACAATTTAAAATGATAAGATGTCATGTTACTAACTCGAGAGTTGTACAATATCTTCTTGAACGTAAAGCCATTACAAAAATACATCCGCATAACAAGTCAATCACGCCACGCTTCCCGATCCGCCCATGGGGTAGGTGAGTGGCGACGGCGACGAACGCCCTCCTAGGTCGCCTGCGCGACAGCGTAGAGTAGTGTGGCGGCGACGAGGGCGTGTTCGTGGCGCGCGCCCGAGAGCCGAGAGGGGTCGAGGTAGTCGGCCGAAGGTACTCCTCCGTGTCGAACTCGCCGCCCATGTGGTCGCCTAAACCACCTGTGGTCTCGCTGGGCGCGAGACGACGAGGAGCCTCCGCAGCCCATCGCCCCCACCGCTGCTGCGAGGAGCGAGCGAGGAACCGGCAGGTAGGGTGAGACGCGAGGGAGCCTCTCGAGCCCACCGCCCCCACTGCGGTGAGTGGGAGCGTGACGAGGCACCGGCGGGGTAGGGCGAGGTGCTGGGGCGCAGAGACGTGGTGTGCTGCGTCCGTCGACGTCTCCGCGCCCCCGGCAGGTGGCCAAGCGAGCCAACCGCCTCATCCTATCGAGGACCCGAGCCCAAGCTGTCTCGGACTCGACGGTGGTCACCTGTATGCCCCCCCGTAGGCGCGTCAACATGGACATAGCCTCCACCTCAATCTCCCACATGAGCTGAGTCTGCATGTAACGTCAGATTGTTATTACGTAATTTACATGAAAAAGACGTGCCCATGTAGCTTCGGTTGCGACACTTACCGAGGCGTTGTCCCTCTGGGACATCTGTGAAGGGTACGTGTCCGCTATCGATGCCTGCCGTGCGACGTACGGTGCTGGTGTGTACCCCACCCTGAGGCGAGTGCGCGGGGCGAACCACTCCATGTACTGATCGTACATGTCATGGTCGTACGGCCGGGTCTCGGTGACCTCTCGCCGAAAGCGCGGCGCCCCACCAGACGCCCATAGCCGCATACGGTGCGCGAATCGAGTGCCCATCGTAGCACCCATCCGGTCATCCCGCAATGCAAAAGAGTAAGTACACACGACATTAATTTCGCAAAGATGCGGAGTAGTAGGATCGGCAAGTACTCGTGAGCGCCACGCGCGACAACGTGACGAGGCGGCAAGGGAAAGGATCGAACAGTCGAATCGCCGCAAAGACTCGGTGCGGGAGTACTCCTCGACACAGGTCAAAAGAGAACCTTACGGTGAGCGGAAGGTTTAATCTCGCGTGCAAAGCACGGAGACCCGTCAGTGCTCGGGCGTGGACGTCGTGACGCGTGTATGGCGCCCACCGCACGCCCTCATCGTGGAGGCGGTCGAACTCCCGAACGAACTCTGTGTAGGACCTCTCACCGTCGGCGCTGCATTTCCACCGCGAGGAAATAAGAAATGGTGAAGGTTATTCAAGTGCGTTAGTGGGGAAAAAGATACGAGGGAGCATACCTGTCGTCGGACCCAGTAGTGGCCCATGGTGGGCCAGTCCACCGAGTCATCTCCGTGAAGGCCCTCGGGGTACGGTGTCGTGTCAACAACAGGCCTGTCGATGGAGAAGCGCTCCCAGGACCACAACTGGAGGAGTAGGACGCAACCCGACATCGTCGCGTCGTGCTCCGACCGAGAGACGGCGTCGCCGCACGCACCTTGATACGCCGCCGCTAGCATACCGAGGCCCACGACCACCGTGCATCATCCGCTTACAAGGGTGGAGTTAGACGTGTTCACCGAGACGAGATTTGAACCGAGTGTGTTACCTCATCCACCGGGTGTCGGCGATGTGCTAGGCGCGACTCGATCAGTGACGGTCCACCGTGTTCCCGTGGGAGGACGGAACATCACCCAACCGAACAACAACAAGAGGTATGCCTCAAGTGGCGGGCCACGCCCGCCTCCTCCTCGTCGGGTGGAGAAGCCGAGCTGCAGCTGCTCACAACAAACATTATCAAGCAACTTAGCGCTTTCTTTAATCCTCAAAGAAAGAGGTACTCACCGTGGAATCGCAACCACGCTTGCCGGTCCGTGGCGCCACCTCCCCGAGGGGGTGAGGGGCTGCCGGGGTGCCATTGCACGCGCGAAACGCGCGGACAACTCGGTGTGCCACGTGACGGAGGCGTCGTGCGGCACGACTGCCGAACCCGCACAGGGGAGGCCTAAGAGGTACGACACGTCCTGCAGCGTCGGAGCTATCTCTCCGCACGGAAGGTGGAACGTGTGCGTCTCCGGTCTCCACCGGTCCACGAGTACGGCCAGCAGGGACCGGTCGTACCCGAACCGCGGGACCTCCTTGCCCGCTAACGGGGCAGTCACCTCCTCCACCATCATACAAAGAGGAAGTAAGCCAGACGCTCGCAACCTGCATGTAGTGCATTGCGTCGTTAGAATTGCATTCACAGGTAAGTACATGTACGTAAAAGAGTGCAAGCATTGGCAGCTTACCGTGGAACCCAGCGGGTGGGTCGATGCGGCGACTCGTTGGGCACCCGAGGTCGGAGTGTCCCTAGCTCTCGGTTCTCCTCTGCGGAGTACCTAGACCGGTGGTCGATCGACGGTCACGCCCAGCAACGAGTGGCAAGGTCGCGCCATCGTGGCTCGTTACAAAGCAAATACAACAAATTTGTCAAGAATTACATGTGCACACAAAATGAAATGCGAAATAACGAATTGTACCATACTCATCAAACGATACAACCAAGTGCGAGAGTCAAAAAATCTCATATTACAAACATACGAAGATAGGACATGTTCGACGAGGCACACAACGTCGAGAATTACATTATCCTCGTAGCTACTAACTGGTACATCGGAGAATTACATGATGCGAAAAATAACTTACTAGTACATTGAAAATTACATCGATTATTACAACTTACATCACAACTTACCGGGCCATTGAAAAATACAAGATGGGAACAACATGGAAAATTACATTATCCGCGGTTGCGACGCGCCTCGGACTCGTCCATATCGTTCCGAATGCGCCTTGTCCTTCGACGCCCGACCTCCAGCTTCAACATTCGGATGTCCGGTACCCATCGATGGTCTGGAGGGGGGGCTGTTGTGAACGATCCATCCACTCGGTACCCGTACACCTCGTGATGCCACGTGTTGAGAACGCTCTGCTTGTAGTAATACGGGGAGACGAACGGACGACGTGATTGATGCGTCTCGACGGCTGCGGCAATGACGCAGCACGGCAAGTGCGAGAGGCGTGGTTTCCGGCAGAGCACTCGCAATCACCGCCGAGTATGCACAGATGGGAAGTCCTCTCCCATTGGGCACCCTCGCGACCTCGGCCACCGCAAAGGCACATGGTATCTCCGCTCCACGCCACTCTCGGTGTAACCCGATGTGTCTGCGCGCTTTCTTGTTTTCTTGGACATGTAGGTAGACACAACAGATTGAGTACGACGATCGATTGTCCGACATACATGCCGTGGAGGTCTTGTATCGCTCAATGAAATATATCTGTGTCCCTAATAAGACACCTCAACTATACCACCAAATGGAAGGCATCCGTGCCTTTCATTACCCAGTTGTAAATCTCCGCCGGGTTTGTTGTCATGATCCCATAACGCGAGCCGCCCTCGTCATGCGAAGGACCATTTCTCCAAAGGCTCATGTCGATCCAATCGGTGAAACTCTTTATATCGTACCGCCCACGCCGGAGGTTTGGGGGTCTGCTCGCAGCCGCACACAAGGCGTGGGGTCCTCTCCTCGCTCATGGTACACCATCGGGTTCCTTGATGAACTAGCGGTACCTCCGGGATCCATTGATTGCTTCTTCTTTAGTTCGCCCAACGCCTTCCAAAGCGCCGAACTTCCTCCGTTGGTTCTGTTTGCACAGCGCTGAACATGTTCATAAGCTCCTTGTTCCGAATCGACGGAAAAATTGGCACCCATGTGCCTCATGCACCACCGCTCCTCGTGTCCGCCACTTTGTCGCTCCCACGACGGCGACCCTTGTTGCATATCCACGATCGCTCTTAATGACCTCGCATGTCGGCCATGGATGACACAAACATCAGGCCTGTCGAGAACAACTACCAGCTTCACTCTTTCAAGGAACCAGTACCAACTCTCCGTGTTTTCCCCCTCCACGAATGCCAACGCAACGGGTAGAACCTGGTTGTTGGCATCCACCGCGATCGCAGTTAGAATCTGGCCCTTGTACTTCCCCGTGAGGAACGTGCCGTCCATGCAAAGGACCGGCGACAGATCTTTAACGCATTTATGCATGCGCCAGGCGAAGAATGCACGCTGCAATACCCACTTACCGTGCACACACCACCCGCAGGAAACTCCGCAAGGTCGATGGATGTACGGGGTTCCTATGTGCGATTGCCCCGAGCAAGTGGGAATATTCTCGCACGAAGCCTCGACGTTCCAACCGTATTTCCAGAGCTGTCCTTTTGCTCTCCATGTCTTTGCGTAGCTAATCTTGTATCAAACCTCTCCACACGGTGTGATAATAGATCGAGGTCGCAGATGGGGATTGTCCACGATCGACCATAAAACACATTTGCCACCCAAGTGGACGACAGATTATGTGTCCCTCGCCCGCTTCTTCCACTCGCAGCTATGCTCAATCACTATGGAGCATTTCCAGAGTCCTTCCACTTTCCATGGTATGCATGCACCGCCATGGGCACGAATCAACCACGCACTTCACGTCGTAGTCCTTTTGTCGGACTTCACAACCCCGAATTGCCGCCGAGAGATATTGCCCAAGATTTCACCGCATCCATCACAGCCTCCTTGTCTTTATATATGGCCCCTCCGTCACCTCGTTCTCACGATACTCCCATGCATCAATGTTCCTTCATTCATTGTTAGGTCTTCGAAATTGTAATTGGTCCACGCACCGAGGATAGGCACCTCGTGGGCGTTGTCCTCCTCGTCGGAGTGCTCACCATCGCTGACTTCCTCATCCGCACGGTCCTCCTCTTCCATCAGTCAACAATGTCCACCTCCTCCCCTCGTCGGCCACCCTCGCGCCACCACCGCCTCCTCCGCCCCTCGGTCCCTTCGCCACCGCTGGCCTCGTGCTCCTCGTCTCGGGCTCCTCGCCGCCTTCCTCTTCGTATCCTTCTACATTTGACGCCCTCCCCGTAATGTCCACCCGACATCACGAACTTGCGACACCGATGGAGCTACCGGGTAGCATCAGACCAACAACATGAGCGCCAACCCGCCTACTAAGCAAAACCAACATAACTCCTCCATGTTGACGTTGAGTTAATAGGAATCAACTCTCCGTAAAAACGGTCTTGAGCTCGGCTCACTACTGCTCTGACCCGCAACCGAACACTCTGGGCATCCAAACTGAACATCCGAGACATCCACTCCAACAAACCCCTGTATGTCCTATCGCTCGGTCTACATATGCCCCGTACGACTCTTGAAAATGATGATAGATCCACCCCATCCGCCCCCTGTGCTATCTCCCCATCTCCATAAAATATTTGGAAATACAATTTCTCCGACATGCTGCAACGTCCGACGAAAAAATATTACTCTAAAATACAATCTACAAAACGTACATTGATCGTACTACAAAATACGACTATAAATAAGTGATTCGACTAGCCTACTATACGGCCTAATATTCAATTTCTACTACATTACATTTGTATATATTGCCTAATACATTATTTATATAATAAAATTAGTAATACACGACCCTACTAAATTAAATTCATACCACATTACATTTGTATATATATTGCCTAATACATTATTTGCATAACAAAATTACTAATACACAACCCTACTAAATTAAATTCCGAAATATTGTCTAATATTTCTCACAGATTAAATTTCTACGTACTGAATACTACATTAAATTTGCACATACTGACATACTAAATTAAATTTATAAATACTACATACTACATTAAATTTCTGAATATTAACTGCTATATTAAATTTCTAAACAATACATAATCCTAAAATTTCTAAATACTACAACAAATTCCTAAATATTAAATGCTACATTAAATTTTAAATACTGCATAACCTAACAAAAATTCCTACATTTACCTCTACAAAAAATTGCTAAACTAACTCTACAATAAAATTCAAAAATTTACCTAAATTTCTCGGCTCCTTCTCTTCTTCTTCTCTTCCTCTTCTCCCTTTCTTCTCCCTCTCTTTTTCTCTGCGTTCGGCTCGGCTCCCCCTCTCTTCTTTTCTCTGCGCCGACCGAGCGGCGTTGAGGCGTTTTATACGGCCCTGTCGCCCCTGTATGGGGCGATCGCCCATACAGAGGGCGATAGGGGCCCACACGCGCGCCGTTAATGCATTAGCCGTTACTGGCAACGGGAGGCGGAGCTATCGCCCGTGTATGGGGTGATCGCTCTATACACGGGCGACCGGAGGTTATTTTTGTAATTTTTTAATTCGGACGCATAGTTTTGAAAAAAAGAATAAAAATAAATATTAAAGAAAAAAATTCTCATTCTCATGGCATGCAGCCATTCACGAATCACGATGCCTCAAAGGTTGAAGTCCGTGTTTATCGAGTGCGTGAAAGGCCGTTTCACAAAGAGAAGAGGCTGTTGGTGGGCCCGTCTTTAACACATCGGCCCAAGCCCACAAGCTGTTTCTTTGAAGATGTTATTACTGCAAGGGAAACACCAGATAAAGATTTGGCTCCATGAGCACCAGGATAAAACTTTTTTAATAATATATTTTTAAAATAAAATTATAGGAAAAATATGCCAAAAAATTATATAAATATACCTCTTTCGCTAATTCGTTTGGCGATAGAAACTCTGCTACCAATTCATCTGGTGACTGAAGCTTTCCATCAATCTATCGTCAATTCGTTTGGCGACCGAATTTAGCCAACTGATTTGTTGCTGATTCATTTAGCTGATAGATCCATTTATCTCTGATCATTTAGTCGACAGGTGGCGACAGAAGATCTATCGCCAAATAATTGGACGACACAGGTATATTTATGCAATTATTTTTTCAACATATTTTTCTATAATTTTATTTAAAAATTGTGTTATTCAAAAAATTCCTTCGGGATGCCTTAGATTAGTTGCATCCAGAATCTAAGGACGCAATGCATGAGGTGGTCCGGCTGCATTTAGGGGTGGGCATTCGGTTAATTCGGTTTTTTCGGTTTAAAAATATTTCAATTTTTCATAACCGTAAACCGAACCGAACAAATTTAAAAACCGAACCGAATTAACCGAAATAATTCAGTCCAGGTTCGTTGCACGGGCTGCCGCGGCGTCCTCGCAGTCGCCCTTGGCATGTCTGAGTTCATTTGCCTCAAGTGCCTCATGGCAAAGCGCCTGCCCCGGTAGCTTATGCCCAAGCAGCCCTCGTTGTCATCCTCCCCCACCCAAATCCTCTGCTAGCTCCGCCCCTCCCACTCCGGCGCACCCTCGGAAGGGGGCGTCGTAGGAGCAGGGGGTGGACCCCATGAAGATCCAACTCCCCTGCACGCGCTGCGAGGCCATCCTCAACGTGCCCCACGGCCTCGCCTGCTTCTGCTGTCCGCAGTGCGGCGTCGTCCTCGCCAAGCTGCAGAACTTCCTCGCCTTCTCCAACAACGTTGCGCCCCCAGGCCCCACTGCGATCGCCCTGGCCTCGGGGCCCACGCCTCCAGTGTCGATGCCTCCAACTTCTTGAGCAGACGCTCCTCCAGCTCATCCGTCGTGGCTCGGCCCCATGTCACTGTGTCCTGGAAGGCCACAGCGCCCGCCGAGGGCGGATCTGGATCGGAGGCGGCCGCGGCAGTAGGCCCCGTCCTGGCGACCCAGCCTTGCGAGATGCCCGTGCCGCACGGTCGCGAGGGTGGCCCGCCATGGGAGGGCAGACGGCATGGCGTGGTGTCTCCGCCTCCATGTGAGTGCGTGGGTTGGTGGGGAATTTGGGGATGGCGTCGGTGAGCAGTGGGATGATGAAGTGGGGAAGGGGAACTGTTGGGATCGGGATTACAGAATACTCCGCTCGACTGGGCGAGTGCATGGGAAATCGGTATTCGGTCAAATCAGTTTCCGACTTTACAAAACCAAACCGCAAGTCAAAAACTAAATAGTGTGAAAATAAAAACCGAACCGTAAACCGAAATCAAAAAAACCGAAACAATCGGTTAATTCGGTTCGGTTCGATTCGGCTTTTCTGTTTCGGTTTAAAAGAGCCCACCCCTAGCTGCATTGACGAACCTAGCCTCACTAATCACTATCCTTGCCGCCTAAACAACTGTAGTACGTGACTATGTGAGTAGCACCAGCAACAGCAAGAAATAAAAGCCTACGCCCACAATATTTCATTCTTGACTTGAGGCCCCCTTTCGTTAGCCCTTTGTGCAATGCCACCGCCCACTTGTTGATCTTCACCCCCACCAATCTTTAGGATTCTTTGCCCTTTCCATCTCTTGCCGCACCATCTTTCCATGTACTTAGTATTCCCACTTTCTTCTTTAGGCAAGAGATCCTTGTCCCAAAGCTCACGCTAATCATTGTATCTGTTGGACTAAACCACACCATCCATCATACTTTATGGAACTATAAGCAAATGGGGTGCTACAGCTGAAGACAATGCATGCGCACCCAGAAGATAAAAATCATTGCAGCAGATCTTCCATATCATGGCTCCACTAGGCCATCCTTTTCACCTCCCAAATCTCAGCCCACTAATCATTTGACCAATCGGTTATGTACATGCAAATCTGATGAGGTGTACCTTGGGGGAAAGGGATTTGTGAGAGTAATAAAATTGTGAAAAGCACAGTTTAAGTCGGGGATTTAACTCTTTTGAAAGACGCATGTAGACGCGAGAACGAACCCATGACTTCCTTTTGCTTAGGTAAACACTCTAACCGCTCGAATGCACGACGACATAGTGATCTAATCGCCATTATTCTAATCTCAGCATACCCTCTCGAGGCTTTCTCGGGACTTCAAGATGATGACCGTCATATATAATGTGCTTTTGTGTTGTACTCCTGCCCTGCTTTAGCTGGAAATCAAGAGAGGACAACAACACAAGTTTCGGAAGCCCTCGAGTCCTGGAAAGCATATATGGACATTATAAATTTGGAATAGCTTTTGCAAGGTACTGATAAAAGAGTGAAGTTTTCGATTTTGACTTGATCTCTAGAATGCAACTTGGACAGCTATTTTTCTAGTGTATTATATTCATATAAATGTAATAAACATATAACATCACGAAAGAACTTTTAAGACAAATCTATACATATCATTTCTATGTAACAATCTAAATATTCATATAAAAACATAATATAAATTAGTATAACTGCATGGTGGGGCACCAGTGATTTACATGCCGGTGCCCCATATTCGCACAACTACCCAATAAACCAGTTAGCACATAGACATAACATTAGACATGCTTCGAGTTTTTAAATATAACATTGTTCACAATACAACGGAAAGTAGGACCTTAGGACTAAGTTTTACAAGTCTTATAGTCTCCAGCCGACTTACATACTTAGGATATATGTAAAACTCTCAACTACACCCACATGCAAGCTCAAGCATAAAAGACCTAGAAGTTATCATGATATACTTCATTATAAGAACCATCATCCTCAAGATCTAGATTCTCTGCTGAATTTAAATATGCAAGCATGACTACCACTACTAAACAAGCCATGTGGGATTGCTAATTCTATATGCATATGGCAATCAAAAGGAAATGTCGTGGTGTCATCTATGACCTACTACTTACCTTCTTTACAGCTTTGAAAGAAACATTTCCATTTATAAAGAGTAAAGTGTTTTGTAAGGGTTGTTACTGAGTGATAATGACAACATAGTCATCACATCCACATTTAATTATCCAATACATCTACTTATGCCATGATATTTGGTATCACCCATTAACATAGTTTCATTAATCGGAAGCATGGTGTATCGACACTCAAATCAACATTTGCAAAGTTTACCTAGCTTTACCCATATGATACCATAACTAGATCAGAGTTGATATAACAAGAACGAGATACTACTTTACCACACTAGCAAGTTGAATCTTTCGTCGCTAATGGGACTTATTGCTAAGTTCGGCCAGCGATATAGAGACCAACAATGACCGCTTCCGACAACATCCTACAACTATTGGGTTTCTATGACCATAAAGATACACCAGTAACAAGTCTACATCTGTGAAAACATCATGTAGATAAACAACACATAGTCATGTTCAAATGAATGATCACATGGATGGGCTGTAACTGTCATTCAATCCCTAGCAAAAGTTTGGTTGCCCTTATGTATTTTTGACAAGAGCAACCATGACCCTATTCTTAAAGAACTCACCACTAGCATTCATTCTTGCCCTCAGCATTAATTATTTTCTTAAAATGACCTTAATCAACTAGCATTTACATATACCATACAAAACAAGTGTATCATGACTCTAGTTATAACATGGTTATTACCAACTGAATTATTATATTAGCATAATCATACTTAGCTTGTCAAGGTGAACATGACTCAAGTAACAAGGATGGGAACCTAATCAAATAGGAATTAGCTACTACTACACCATTCATATCGAAGATAATTTCTACTAAATAACCATGCATAAAGTAATTGTAGGACAACAAAGTAATGCGTAATACAATAGAATATAGGTTCAACATGTGTAAGGTCGAGGATGCCGACTAGAGAGGGTGAATAGGCGGCTTTTAAAATTCTCTCTACTAATTTCTACAAAGCAATTCACTCCTAATTATCCTTATGCCAAAACCTTAACAATTATTAATGCGGAAGCTATAAACTAAGGTTTTGACAATTAAAGCCTAAAACAACTAGGCTCACTATGTGCACTAACTAATTATGTCTCTAACAAGAATATGCAATTCTAAAGATAAGCAATCAATCAATTTAATTCTATGAATATAAATTGCTTGAACATAAATAACAAACACAATGCAAGCACAAGAGACACGATACTTTTTACCGTGGTGTTCGGAGACTTGCCGGTCTCCCCTAGTCCACGTTGAGTTTAGCCCAAACACATTAGACCGGCTCCACGAATTGAGCACCCACCTCGAATCCACTAGTGGTAGCTCCTTTTCCCTCTCGGATAGGCGAGCTCCAACCTTCACAAACTTTGCCGGGACTTCTCACAACCTCCGTTGAGAAGCTCACCGCGCACGACGCTCTACGCAGTCTAGGAGGCGGCAACCTCCAAGAGTAACAAGTCAAGCCTTCCGTTTGAACCTCACCAAGTACAACACATGCACAATGGTGATCTCCTAAGTGCAACACATGCACCAGGACCCTCCTCAAGTGCAACACATGCACAAGAGGACCTCAATCCACTTCCTAATTGCAACACATGCAATTAGGACTCACTCTTAGCTCAAATACCAAATTGGAGAATGCAACACATGCAACCAACTCCCACAAACTCTCCCAAAAACCAGCATCCACATATGCCAGCCCTTGGCATCATTTTATAGCCCCCACACGAAATCTAGCCGTTGGGGGGCAAAATGGGCAAAACTCAGCACGGCCGGCACTACCGCCCAACTGGGGCCAGTAGTGCCGGCCTCGACCTCAACGGTTGAAAGCCAGCCAAAACTAGCCGGTTGGCTCTGATGGCCAGATCGCTTACGGTGAGCTGCAAGATCGCCTAATGTGTGCTTGCAGATCTTGCCGACCGTGCAATACCCCAAACCACACATCTCTGGAGTATAACTACCGGCCATTTGGGCTGGTACTGCCGCCCATACGGCAGTACCGCACTTACATGGTCGGTAGTGCCGGCCAGAGGAGAAGAACCAAATTTTTCACAAAAACTTTTCTCCAAACTTTCGAAGATTGATTCTTTGACCCACGTGATGATCAACACATGATCACAACCCTATGCAAAACACATTTGCACATGTTAATCACATATTCCAAAGAATCACTTTAAACTCCAATTTATTTGCAAAACATATTTGCAAATAAACCAAGAACTTATGAGATCAATCCTCTTAGCCATGTGATGATCAACACATGATCAAGTCAATTTGCAAACCCTATTCACATGCTCTAGGATTGAAACCCATAATCTCAAGTTCATTTGCAAAACACATTCGCAAATAACAACTCCAACTTATTTGCAAAACACATTCGCAAATAAACCACGAACCCATAAGATCAATCCTCTTAGCCATGTAAAGATCAACACATGATCCCGGTACTTTGCAAAACATATTTGCAAATGCCAACACATGCTCTAGGATCGAAACTCATAACTTCGAGCTTATTTGCAAAACACATTTGCAAATAACAAATCCATTCAATCATTTTGCAAAAACACATTTTGCAAACTCAAAACACAAACCAAGCTTAGCCTTGTGATGATCAACACATGATCCTATCACAAGCTAAAACACCAAAGCATGAGCTCTCTATTTGCAACACATGCAAATCTCTAGCTCCATGCAAACCACAGTTCAAACTTAAGTGCATGAGCTCTCTATTTGCAACACATGTAAGTCTCTAGCTTCATGCAACCACTTTAAACCAAAATTGCTTGAGCTCTCTCCTTTTGCAACACATGCAAAACTTAGCTCCAAGCAATAACCACATAAACAACATTGTATAAGCTATCTCCCTTTTTGCAACACATGCAAATCCATAGCTTCATACAAAAACCAAATCGATAAGATTCAAATAAGATGCAAGCATGAGCGCTCTTATTTGCAACACATGCAAATACTTAGTTCATGCAAAATCCAACGCACGAGCTTCAACCATTTGCAACACATGCCAAATGTTAGCTCCATGCAAAATCCAAATAAGAGAGTGAGCTAGAGTGAATCGGATTGAGTTCATCAACACATGATGAAGCTCAAGCTAAAAGACTCAACCCCTCTTAATAGTACGGCCCTAACTAGCAATCCGGTCTCCCATCCAAACATCGAGACCGGTAAAAGACTAGGAACACATCTTTAGCCTTAGCTAGTTATACCTTTGCCTTTAGCGATCCATTTAGAGCTTTTATGATATCCAAACATCTTCTCTCCAGGATCACCTCTTCTTCTTCTTGGTCATCAACACATGATGAACCTTCTAGCTCTTCTCTTTACTTCGGGATCACCTCTTGAAGTCCATCAACACATGATGACTTCTTCTTCTTCCCGAATCTTCATTATCTTGGACTCAACCTACTTCACAACTCATAGAAGATTGTTAGTTCAACAAATACGGTTGTCTCAATCATCACCGCACTCCATTAACACATAATGGATGCCTCCAAGATCGATTGAGCACAACCCAAATCAATTTGAATGATTAATTGTTGTCTTGAGTACTTTGATGCAACTAATGCTTCATTATACTCAAAAACTTTTCGCTTATCTTTAATCAACAAGGAACACCATCAACACATGATGAAATGTCCTTTTATTGATTGAAAGACAATCGAACTCAATTTAAATTTCATTTAAATTGATATGAGTATATATATAACTACACAAGTTTCATATACTCAATATGATGGTTAGTAATGACCCATATATGTTTGAGTGATGGAAATGGGATCAATACATTTAAACCATCAACTATAAAATAAACTCCATTTGATATGTGCATATAGATAATTGAACATAGAACCAATATGCACATAATCAATCTTAGATTGCATATGAGTTTATTCTATATTTGCATGAGTATACTACAACTACACAAGTTATATATACTCAAACGATTGTTTCAAAGTCTTGATCCTTTATATGTTATTTAGTAATAAGACATGGATCAATACTATTGAAACAACAAGTTAAATTATAAACCCCCCTAGATGTGTGCATTCATGTAATATATGAATTAGGAACATAATGCACATATTTGGACCAAGGCAATGGAAGAGTTCATATTTTAACTTGAATCCTAAGTATGCATTAAGATAATAAAGTAAATACAAGTGCATACCTTAGGTTTTTCCATTTTCCATCCAATTATGAGACTAATAAGAATATAGCTTAATAAACATGTTAATCTCATAATGATTAGATTTGTCATTAAATAATGATTAAACATTAATATTAAACCAATCACCAAAACTAATGGAGCTTGAACTTACAACATGTTCAAGGACGTGACTTGCCTTCTTGCTAAGTCGCCGAACACTCCTCCAACTCCTCCGGCCCTTCCTGCCTCCTCTTCCACTTCAACTAGCCCTACCTCATCACCTAACGAATGCAACCAAATAAACATCTGCATGCTATGCATTTAATGAGAAGTGACAATAATCATAATTTTAAAGCAAGAGCAAAAACTTCAAAAGAACAAAGTGGTGCCGAGGGCAACAAAAAGCATTGAGATAGCATCACTTACAGAGGTGCAATAGTTCTAAACAGAGGTTGTACCATGCAAAAATGGTCAATAATTGGTCAAAAATGGCTAGGAAGAAGGGGAATCCGATGGACTCGACAGCGACAGTGAAGACGATGGACACCGACAACACACAACCGACTTTGAGGAAGATGGTGGCGATTCTAGGGCCTTGTAGAGTTGGAACACGACATGCATGTAACCTTAGAAGGTGAAGGTCATTGGCATGAGTAGCGACGAGAAAGGAAGACAAGGGATGGCTTGGCTATGGACGATAGCGAGCTCGGGAAGTGATTTTACTAAGGTAGTGCAAGCGTGGTGTAGAACACGAATCAAGGAAGCTAGGAGTGTGAGTGTTGTGGATGGAGAAGCTTGGAGATGGCCGAAATGTGAGAGTGACGCACGATAGATGAGAAACAGGGAGGTTGGTGACGACTTCTCCTGTGACGGTACTGGTCAAAAGAGGTAACAATGAGCACTAGGGTGTTGAGGCGGTCCTAGTGATGCAGATGGAGAGGACGAGGTGGGCTGGCATCGGTGGCGGCGCCACGGGCCCGTCCCCTTCGACAGTGGCGCAAGGGAATAGGGGTGAGCACGAGCATTAGTAGACTGAGGCAAAGCTGTGCGCATGGTTGGTTTGGACGAAGTTGCTTGGCATTGTACTAGCGTCGTGCACAGGAACCTTAGAGGTGGCGTTCATGGTGGCAGTTGCTCTGGATGGAGTTGGAGCAGAGGAAGAAGTGGAATAGGATTGCAATATGATGGCAGAGGATGGCGTAGAATCAAATTTGAAGGAGGAAAAACAATGGCGGCCTGCGAATTTAGGGCTCAGTGTGGCGACACGGCTTATTAGCGTTGGGGATGAAATCGGAGCAAGGTGGTGTTGCTAGTTGCTTCAGGAGAGTAGAAGGATAGTAGTAGAAGTGAAAGGTGGGGTAGAAGTCAAGGAATTTCATTGCCTCCCTCGATTTTGACCGCTGATGATGGAGTTCTTGGCGAGGGCGACACAGAGCAGGGGCATCAGATTCGGGCGGACGACCGGGATAGAGCGATGGCGAGGGCCCACTTGTATGTGGGATGTTGCCACGGCGACGACGTCGCTGGCAAGCTATGGGGCATGCATTGGCAAGGGGCGGCACCTGGCTCCTTGGGTGCAAGGGCAATGGGACCGCGGCTCTGCAGCTAGGGTGCAGGCCAGAGGGAAGAGGCAGTCTAACAGTTCAAGCATGGACGCAAAGGAGGAGGTGGCTTGGGTAGAGGCCTGGCATAAGAGGAAAAGGCGTGCTGCTGAAAGAGGAAAGTGGAAAACGGAGGGTGTTTCTGAAAAAGGAAGGTTTTTGGAATATTGGAAAAGGGGGATTATTAGTTGACTAAAAATTAATTTTAATCTCAAGAAAAATGCATAGAGCTTAGGAAAAAAATATAAGGCCAATTTTTTTAGACTAAAAAATTTTGGGGATTACTTTGATGCTGAAATTTGTTGAAAAATTAGAAAAAACTTTATACGGCAAATTTTGGATGTGACAACGTATTCGAAAACATCACTTTTTTAAACTAAAGGGAGTACTACATTTGGCCCGAGTGGTATCTTCACTCCGGAAGACCATGGGAAGTTAAATTGTCAAAAACTTTTGGCCCAAGTGAATAATCACTTCAACATTCCCTGCAATTTGAGTTCCAAAGTCATTTAATAAGCAGTTGCTATATACAAAGTACCTAGCTTTCTCGCAAATCTCAGTCTTAGTTTTGAACTGTTGATCATACTTCAACATTTGAGCTCCAGTTAGGCCTCTCGGGTTCGCTGGAGTAAAACCTTAGAATTTAGTGAGTAGTGTTAACCTGGCAATGGGCAGTGCTTGGCAACAGGGCTAGGTTGATATGTAATACCTCGGTCCATTAATGTGAAAGTCCTATGTGGCCCATATGGAGTGATGATGGGATCAGTATCGCATTGCTTATCTAAAGTGACTTGTAGTGGTATATAATTCCTATTAGGTTCAAACATAGCACCTCCGAGCTAAACGTTTTACACAAAATGAGGATGGAAGTGTAAGTGGAGTGTTATGCATGCGTGAGTCTACCCCCACAGTGGGCTGGGCTTTGAGCGAAATTTGAGTTAGGGTGTTATAGATGGTATGAGAGCATCAACATTCGCTACACGGGCGCGTGTGGGATAGGGACATGGGCCATGTGTATAGCGTGTGTGGATCCGAAGTGGACACACGGTATGGCATATGTTCAACCTTGGACATACGGATGTGTACCGAGGAGTGGTTTAGGCATTTGCCGTATATATGATGTGCTGTCAAGGGCGTCAGCCCTTAAAGGAGTGAATGTAATACCCCGGCCCATTAGCGTGAAAGGCCTATGTGGTCCATGTAGATCGATGGTGGGCTTAATATACTACATTACTTGTCTAAAGTGACTTGTAGTAGTATATAATGGTTGTTGGAGGCTAAACATATCATTTCTGGATTAACCCTTTTACACGAAGTGATGATGAAAATGTAAGTGGGGTGCTATGCATGTGTGGGCTCGCCCCCACGGTGGGTTGGGCTTTAAGCGGATTTTGGATCAGAGTGTTATATGACAGGAAATGGGGTTGACAAGAAGTAACAGAGTGAGTGGCGAGTTTGGTGTTGCGACATTGGGGAGGTGAGGAAGATGGTGGCCGATGGCGGGGGAGGTGGACATTGGCAAAGAGGGAACTTAGATTAGGGCAAAAATCAAGTAACTATTGCCTATCACTAGTTCCATTTCAAAATAGTTGTACATTTTATTGGAATTTGTAGTTTCAAAATAGTTGTTCGTTGTAGAATTTAGTGTGTAGTTATTGCCATGTTAGGTTTTAGAGCCCTCTTTTAATTGTGTGAAAGATGTTGAGGAGTTGAAATACATCATTTAACAGGGATAAGTATGATCCAATTCCATTAACTGTTGTTTAAATTCCATGTCTACATTTATGCATGTGGGGTATTTGGACAACTAGTATTCCCTTCGTCCAAGTTTATAAGACTTATTTTTTGAAAGGCCTGTCCATAAATATAGTGTGTATTTCATATTCCTATACCCCTAATAAATATCTATCTTTACTTTATATTCTCTACATGCATTCATTGAGTATAGTGCTTAGTGATAATAATTAAAGGTAATCTAGTCATTTTCAATATCTTCTTAGTATATGTGCCAAGAAGAAATATGCTTTATAAACTTAGACGGATACAATACCATTTTGAAATTTTGAAAGAGGGGAGTATTTTGTTGTAACGTTACTTTACATTGTTTTCAGAAAATTTTGATCTACTTTCACTCTTTTTTATTCCTATCTAGCAGGCAGTGGTCCTGAATGATGTGCGTTGCATTCTTTTCCACAGATATCTGAAGATCTCAGCGTGCTTTTGCTGTGGACGACTGGGTCCGAGGAAGTCGTTTGTGGTCCAGTCGCGATGTAACCTGACCCTTTGCGGTCATTAGCGATGTAACCTGACCCTTTGCGGTCCAGACTCATGCATCAACTGTCCCACAGTTCCAAACATCCCCAGATCGATTCAGGTCCTTTAGACCATCAGATTAACTACCTCTTCCCACCACTTTAGCAGCAGCAGTCTTTGCAAGTTGCAACTGCATACACCAGGCAAACGCAATGGCCTCGTTGCGTCTCTGCACTTGCTGCAAAAGCTATTTGATCAGAGCATCCAGCGACACTATTTTTCAGTTTAACTATTTTTCAGTTTAAGCTTTTCTGCTTTGTGTGATGGCATTTGTAATTCAGAAGTGTACGTTGAGCTCCGCAGATGCACGGGTGCGCCGCAGGTACGACTTCTAGCTATGGCGTGGTGGTACACTGGTACTACTGTCTAGCCTTTTCTCCTGGTGTCCTTTGTGTCCGTGACCATGTCGGCATGCAGTTAAACACTGCGTCTCCACGAGTGGCACGACTACTATAGCAAATTCTAGTCACAGTGATTCCGAATTACAGGCAACTTGCAAAACAAAACAATGCAGTGATTATATCTGGTATTAACAGGGTGACATTATAGTCACAAAGAACAAAAAGGGTGACATTATGTAGGACAGGAATTATTGCTCCTAATTCTAAGGGCTTGTTTAGAGGGGATATAGCTTTTTGAAAAGCTGTTTTTTGGGTTTTTAGGCTGAAAAGCAGCGGCAATTTTAATAAAAATGCTTTTTGATAAATAGCTAAATTCTCGCAGGAATAAACTGTAAAAACAGGTTACGACTAGCTTTCAGCTTTTGGCTTTTGCTAGTTATGTGTGGCTTCCAATTTATACCAAAAATCACTTAAAAGATAAGCTGTTTAGTGAGGGTTTACCGGCTTTTTGGAAACTGAAACCGACTTCAAGCCCTAAGCAGGGCCTAAATTAACCGGCCATGAATGTAGACATCAGTCGGATTTCGCCGGCAGATGGTAGAATCAAATGTGGAGGGCAAGATGCAGCTTGTATTAGCTTTAAGATGTATATTTGTCTCGTTATGATTTGATCCAATGGTTAAATATGTGACTTATAATAAGAAACCATAAACCACCTTATAGGTATACTGGTACTATAGACCAAGGGGTATTACTGCATATTAAAGCGAAGTAACAGCCAAAACAGGTAAACTAAAGATAAATTTTAAAGCATTGCTAGTTTTCTTTTCTGTCTCATCTCACCCATCCTTTCCTGCATCACCTATCCGATCAACCAAAGTAATATTTCAACTAAGCCCGCGCCATCTCAAACAACAACCAAACAAGCCCTACTTATATCGCGTCGACTTCAATTAGAAAAATTCAGATGCTTTTTCTGGGGACCGCAGGCATGAGAGTAATCAAGCACGCCCTAAAGGTTTATGTGATTTATCCTAAAAAAATTTAGTTCAAATTTACCAATACATCAAATTTGAGAAAATAAAATATCATCAAATGTGTGGTTGATAGGCAGAGTTGAGGTCGTATGTCAACGCCACAACGATGGTATTTTGTAATTAAGTTTGATTTTTGTGAAGGTACCGAGCAATTTGCCTCTTCTAATTTTTATGTCGATTGCCAAAGAAATTGGAGCTACAAAGCGGAATCCTTGGCCGATTCAGATGTGTTTGGTTGCCAATGGAAATTTTAACTTGAACATAATATTATGTATCGTCCGTATTAGTCGAGTGTGATATCATTATGTCAACATGCACCTCATCCACTTAGCATCTTGGCCAACTATGATGATAGTCGTTCTCACCTGCAGAGATGATAAGTGCCCCATCAATGTGCCTATTCTCCTTTGAAGGTCGGATTGCCACTTTCACCCTCGCCCTCTATTTTATCATTGTTGGTTGCCTTTGTCATTGCCACTTCCACCATTTGTGATGCGCTTGCCTCTTTCTCTTACCCCTATTCTTCCTCCTTGCCATAGATCTATGTTATCCCATTGCCTTGAGGTCATCACACATTGAAGTCAAATAAGTCATGGAGTAGAGTTGTCTTCACCGAGAGTAGTGGTCGAAGAGGATCGCTTGGATAGGGTGGCAAGTGGTTAAGTTTCACAGATGGAGGTTGCTAGGGTAACAAGGATGATGGCGAAACAATGACCATAGCCCACTAGAGAAAATAAAGAATGGAGTGGAGGCGTAATGAAGAACGAGGTGCAAGTCGTCAAGTCAAAGGCATCCGCACGGTGGTTCCACTCAATTTCAGGGAGGTTACGCGCTATACTAATCACTCTTGACTATAGTTGTCTATTGATTCGGAGAGAATTGTATCACAAATCCAATTTCATTTCTCTATGCATTTATACTAAGGGTTCGTTTAAAACACAGGTGTTCCATAGGAATTCAGAAGGAGCTTTGCAATTCTGGTAGAAAAAAATTCAGCATTGTTTAGAACGCAGGAGTTCCATAGAAATTTAACAGAAAGTTTCACAGTTCCCGTAGAAAAAATTCCAGCTTTCGACAATTAAACAAATATGTACTCTCCGACCGATAATTCTTTTTGTTCTTTTTTGTAAGATTCGATGCCTAAGTCTAATTCCGTAATTCTTGGCCTAATTCCAAGAAATATACGCAGGGAGGAGAAGAGAAACGATAAGACCGTGGCAGGGCCACCACGCAATCCCCTCGGGTTGAAGGGTGAAAAGCAAAGCTGTACCACCGAAGCCAGTGGCACGGGGACACGTGGCGGGACGTTACGTCCATGTTCAGTGACGATTGGACGGCCCCCCGCTGCTTTTCGTCAGCACGCGCACCAGCCGGCTCCGCGCAACTATGCCGTGGTACTGACATGTGGCCCGAATGCCTCGTGGACCCACAAATCATTGAGTGCTGTGTTCCTGATGTCCTCCGCTCCCACGTGCGAGAGGACCGTTCCCAAGTATGGGCCTCTCTCTGATCGATTTGGTTGATGGGGGAGGCGACGGGCCGACGGCGACAACCCGCGCACTGTTCTCCCCATTTGGGAAAGGCATACACAGTGCCGGGATTTAGAATTTTTTTTCTTTAATATTTATTTTTATTTTTATTTTCAAAACTGGACGTCCGGGGTGAAAAATTACAAGTTTGGGCTCCCGTCGCCTTTACATGGGGCGATCGCCCCATGTACGGGCGATCAGTGCCACCTCTAACGGCAACCGACGGCGCACTTATCGCCCTATGCACGGGCGACGGCGGGCCCAGCCAAATTTTTTTTATTTAGTATTTTTTGTAATTATTTTATGTCTTTTTAATATGAACCCCATAACTTTTGATAGGAGTGTCCAAATGAAATGAAACTATTTTCTAAATTTAAGTTTTGGAATGAGGAGTTTGATTCTAAAATAAAAATCTATGTGTTGTTTTGGAAAAATAATTTTATTTGGGTTCGAATGCTACGCTGTAATTATGGATTGTGAACGAATTACTTTGTGTATTGATCCATAAATCATGAAATAAAATAGAATAAGTTAGTACAACCTTATGCACTTCATTTCTGCAAAAAATATCTAAATATGATTGCATTTTGAATCAAAGATGGCTAATTTAAACCCTTTATAGCATTCATGTTTCAAGTAGTTAGAATAATGTCTAAAGGACCTCAAAATTTGACAGAACCAGTTTTGTTGTATTCTTGGGCTTGCATAGGTTACAATTATGTAAAAATATTTAGATGTCACTTTAGGCTGCATTATTTTATTGTTGTCCGAACATGCAATCGGTAAAACATCAAAATGGCCGTATCTTTCGCAAACGAGGGTCAAACTCGATGAAACCAAATCTGATGAACTTAAAATGCTATAACCTATCTTGATGGACAAAAATAACATCATTTGGGATAACTGGAGCAGTAGGACATATCCGAGCCCTCCCGAAATGGAATCGGTTCCCTCTTTAAGGCTAGTTGAGGACAGTGAGCATACACTTAAAGGGTAGGTCGCATTCTTTATTACGGCTTAAAACTGAAAGAAGTACCACGAACAAGGAAAACCAAAGTTAAAACTGAAAGGAGTACGACAGTCGATTGTCCGACATACATGCTGCGGAGCTCTTGTATCGCTCAATGAAATATCTCTGTGTCCCTAGTAAGACACCTTCAACTATACCCACCAGCGGAAGACATCTGGTGCCTTTCATTACCTAGTTGTAAATCTCCGCCAGGTTCGTTGTCATGATTCCGTAACGCGAGCCGTCCTCGTCATGCAGAAGGGACCATTTCTCCAAAGGCTCGTGCCGTATCCAGTCGGTGAAACTCTTTATGCTGGTCCCCGGCCTACGCCAAATGTTTGGGGCGTCTGTCGGGAGCGCACACAAAGCTGTGGGGTCTTCTCCTTGCTCATGGTACACCATCGGGTTTCTTGATGAACCAGCGGTATCTCTTGGATTCATTGACTCCTTCTTCGTTAGTACATCCAACGTCCTCCAAAGCGCGTCGAACTTCCTCCGTTGCTTCTGTTTACACAGCCGCTTGAACATGTTCATAAGCTCCTTGTTCCTGAACTAACGAAAAAATTAGCACCCATGTGCCTTATGCACCACCTACTCTTCAGGTCCGGCCACTTTGCTACTCCCACGACGGCGGACCCTTGTTGCATATCCACGATAGCCCTTAGCAGCCCTGCATGTCGGTCATGGATGACACAAACATCGCCTGCCCGGAACAACCGCCACCGCTCTTTCAAGGAACCGATGTCGCTCTCCGTGTTTTCCTCCACGAAGGCCAATGCAACCGGTAGAACTCGGTTGTTGGCATCCACCGCGATCGCAGATTAGAATCGCCCTTATACTTCCCGTGAGGAATGTGCCGTCCATGCAAATGATCGGCGGCGATCTTGGAATGCATTTATGCATGCGCCTAGGGCGAAGAATGCACGCTGCAAGACCCACTTACCCGCGCACACACTACCCGCAGGAAACTCCGCAAGGTCGACGGATGTACCGGGGTTCCTACGTGCTATTGCCCTCGGCGGTGGGAATATTCTCGTAGGAAGCCTCGACGCCCCGAACCGCATTTCAGAGCTGTCTTTTTCGCTCTCCATGCCTTTCCGTAGCTAATCTTGTACTGAAACCTCTCCTCCACGGCTGTGATAATAGATCGAGGCTGCAGGTGCGGATTGTTCACGATCTGACCATAAAACACATTTGCCACCCAAGTGGACGACAGATTGCGGTGTCCCTGCTCCGCTTCTTCCAGCTCACAATTGTGTTCCATCACTATGGAGCATTTTCACTAGTCCTTCCACTTCCCCTTGTATGCATGCACCTGCCATGGGCACGAATCAACTACGCACTTCACGTCGTACTCCTTCTTGCTGGACTTCACTACCCTGAATTGCCGCCGGAGAGACATTGCCCAGTACTTCACCGTATCCATCACAGCCTCCTTGTCTTTATATATAGCCCCCTCCGTCACCTCGTTCTCATGATACTCCCATGCAGCATTAGTGCTCCCTTCATTCGTTGTTAGGTCTTCGAAACTGTAATTGGTCCACGCATTAGGGATAGGCACCTCAAGAGCGTTGTCCTCCTCGTCGGAGTGCTCACCATCAGGGACTTCCTCATCCGCACGGTCCTCCTTTTCCATCAGGTCAACTATGTCCTCCACCTCCTCCCCCTCGTCGGCCACCCCTCGCGCCTCCACCGCTGTCTCCTCTGTCCCTCCGATCCCTTCGCTACCGCCAGTCACGTGCTCCTCGTCTCTATGGTCCTCGCCGCCTTCCTCTTCGCATCCTTCCACATTTGACGTCCCCTCCCCCGTAATGTCCACCCCGACATCACGAACTTGCGACACTTATGGAGCTACCGGGTAGCATTGTACCAACAACATGAGCGGCCAACCCCGCTCTACAGCAAAACCAACATAACTCCTCCAAGTTGATGTCGAGTTAATAGGAATCAACTCTCCGTAAAAACAGTCTTATGCACGGCTCACTACTGCTCTGACCCGCAACCGAACAATCTGGGGATCCAAACTAAACATGCGAGACATCCACTCCAACAAACCCCTGTATGTCCTATCGCTAGGTCTGCATATGTCCCGTACGACTCTTGAAAATGATGATAAATCTACCCCATCCGTCCCCTGTGCTATCTCCCCACCTCCATAAAATATTTGGAAATACAATTTCTCCGACATGCTGCAACGTCCGACGGAAAAATATTACTCTAAAATACAATATACAAAACGTACATTGATCGTACTACAAAATACGACTATAAATAAGTGATTCGACTATAAATAAGTAATTCGACTTGCCTACCATATGACCTAACATTATATTTGTGTCACATTACATTAACCCTACCAGATTAAAGTTTTAAATATTGCCTTCTATTTTCGCTGTATTCACTTTCTATATACTGAATACTACAATAAATTTGTAACGTACTAAATACTATACAATCCTGAAATTTCTAAAAACTAAATACTACATTAAAATTCTAAATATGAACTGCGATATTAAATTTCTAAACAATACTATCCGAGAAATTCTAAACGCTACACAATCCTAAATTTTCTAAACACTACAATAAATTTCTAATATTACAATAAATTTGTAACGTACTAAATACTATACGATCCTGAAATTTCTAAAAACTAAATACTACATTAAAATTCTAAATATGAACTGCGATATTAAATTTCTAAACAACACTATCCGAGAAATTCTAAACGCTACACAATCCTAAATTTTCTAAACACTACAATAAATTTCTAATACTACAATAAATTTGTAGCGTACTAAATACTATACAATCCTGAAATTTCTAAAAACTAAGTACTACATTAAAGTTCTAAATATGAACTGCGATATTAAATTTCTAAACAACACTATCCGAGAAATTCTAAACGCTGCACAATCTTAAATTTTCTAAATATTAAATGCTACATTAAAATTCTAATAACACACAATCCTACAAAATTATCTAAACACTACAAAATCCTAAAATTTGTAAATAATAAATGGTACATTTAACTTCTACATAACTAAACAATCATAAAAAAATTTATAAAAATATCTTCGTAGAAACGACGAATCGATTTTTCCCCTCTTCTTCTTCTTTCTCTTCTTTTCTTCTTCTTCTTCTTTCCCTTCTTCTTCTTCTTCTTCTTCTTCTTCTTCTTCTGTCTCGGTTGAGGCAGCAGCCGAGCGAGCGCTTTAAAGCCCCCCTGTCGCCCTTGGGGTGGGCGATCGCCCCTGTCTCGGACGACAGGGAAGCCCACCTCCATTTGGCCGTTAAACGACCGTTGCGCAGCTAGCCTATCGCCCGTGTATAGGGCGATCGCCTCATACACGGGTTATGGGCGTCTACTTCTATAATTTTTCACCCCGTACGCCTATTTTTGAAAAAAAGAATAAAAATAAATATTAAAGAAAAAAAATTCCCGAGATTTACATATTGTGCATGCCCATTTCCTATGCTATTGTCTTCTCATCATATATAGTCAATTTTACGATGTATTATATTAGTAGTAGAAATCAGATCTAACCATTGATTTGTGAAGGGTTCTCTTACTATTATACTATCAGAAGAAGTATAAATAAATGCTTGTTAATTTGATCTATTAGATCGATAAGAATGAACGATCTACATTAAATTTAGTGTACCGTAAAAATAATCTACTGTAAATGCATTACGTATTCGATGGAGATTCCGTATCATTTGGTCTGCGCAAATATGCTTCAAGTCGGCACTGTTCTATCCCCTTCGCACCTTTTTTTTTGCAAATCTAGCATCCATGCAAACACAATAGTAAAAATATCACATTCCCTGCTACGGAAGCGTCGGCACTGCGGCGCTCCCGTACCACAGTAAGATGCCAGTAGTATGGCAGTGGTGGTCCACTAGCCTGCCCGAGTGCCCGTTGCTCAGCTACACATCTAGCTGCCTACCGAGCTACCATTGCTTGGCATGAGTCCAAGTGATTAATCACTAAGTAATCACTTAGATTATTTAGTTAATTAATCAATCACTTTGTAGGGATAGATCTCGACACAACACCGGTGAGGTGCTACGGTAGAAAGCGCGACAAATGATATGTATCAACTATCGATAATTATGTTGGCACGGAAGCTAGTTTTTTAAAGAAAAAAATATGCAAGGAGATGGGAACAGTGCTGACTTCGATTTAATGTATGTACCATTGTACCAACGCAGTAGTCTAGCCATATTTTCTGTTTTTCAGGAAGGGTGCGTGGCTAGCTTGCCTTCTTTCATCCTTGCTTTTCGAGAAAGGGTGGATGGCTGGTAGTGTTTATTTGTACTTGGAGAAATGCCATGCTGGCTCATGCATGATGCATTCCTCGTCACTATTTGCACGAGATTAGACTCGCCGCTTTGCTCCCTCCATTGATTCTGCCAATGCCGCTAGAAGAAGAAGAACTTAAAAAAAAAACTTTATCTCCCCTCACCGCCCACGATCGGCCCTTGTTGCTCGCGCTCGCAATGACAAAACAGTGATTGACAGCACGGCACCTCCGCTACTATTTCAGCTATGCAAAAATTTGTGTCGTCTTTGTAGCGTTCCTCCGCAAAACTTGACTCTTGCTATATATTATGTGTACTTTTGCTTTTTAATGAAAGTGTTTATTTTACTTGCATGCATTTTTAGTTTTAGATGATCGAGATATATCTTTATACTACTTCTAATTACGACTTGGTGGTAGCGGTCCGTTCTCCGTACCCTCCTCCCACTCTTTCCTTCTATTCGCTCAGCCTGCCCTCATCCCTCCTTTCCTTCTGTTCGCTCAACCTTTTCTTATTCTTGCCTCATGTTGAGGCTTGTTAAAATTATACTAGCATGAATGATTAACTGATAATTTGAAACACTCTTAAATAGCTAACAAGTTCTCTTCGTGCATATCTTTCTCATCAACTAATTTAGCTGTTGCTTTGAAAATCTTTTTTTAATAAAGTTGTGTTTGAGAATTTTTTAGCAAGACACTTAACTATATATATATATATATATATATATATATATATATATATATATATATATATATATATATATATATATATACAATTTCCTCATAGATCATGAGTTACAAACTAGCTTTGCCATGATTATTCATTTATTTATAGTATGGTTTTACCAATTTCTAAAGTATTGATGGAAATTTGCAAATGCTCAAAAGCACCTCAGCTACTGGCTATTATCAATAGATTAGGCACTGCTTTTATAAAGGGAAACTATAATAAAGGCTTTCCTATAGCGTGATTGGATGTTCACTAGCTCCAACGGTATCACAAGTGTCAAAAATATTCAAAATTATAAACCTGGAGTTGTATAAAAAAAAGAATCACTATTACTAACCGGTAGTAATGGATGTTACTTGGTACGTTACCGGATGGTTTAAATAAGTATCCGAATTTTCCGCACAAAATGACTAGCTACTACATATATTTCTATTTATTACATATGGTTATATTTAAAAATATATTTGTATTTATTACAACTATACTATTTACGATTGAAATAGAGATGCATTTTTTATAAAACTATAATAGTTTATATGATTAATCTGCACGTTATAATCTAGATCCACCGAAACCAGTGATGTATATTTTTTCTCTCTTTTTTCTCCAATTAATGTAGAAATTTTTAGCTTGAGTGTCAACATGGTGCTTCCTTCTCTATCGTGTTAATAATGTAATAGAGAGATAACTTTACATGTTAAACTCCAACATAACATTGTACTTTTTAGGAAAATTATCTTGGTGGAATTCACCTTCACTACTACAAAACGGGTTATATTAGACATGTCATCACTAACTGTTTTTTACGAAAATCGTCTAGGAAGAGGTTCGGGCACATCGCAGACGGTTTGTGGCTAAAACCGTCTGTGATGCGACATCACAGACGGTTTTAGCCACAAACCGTCTATGATGACGGGCATCGCATCACAGACGGTTTTAGTCACAAACCGTCTATGATGACGGGCAGAACTTCACAGAAGGTTTGTGGCTAAAATCGTCTTTGATGAGATCGATAACACAGACGATTTTATCCACAAATCGTCTGTGATGATCGAGATCCAGCTGTCAGTCAATACTTCGGAACATTTAAGAGAAACATGCATTTCATATATATAAGAACTAGCTTCTTGCATGCATCACAATATACAAAAATTTCCCTACAAAAGTTCTTGATAGGAAAGCCTAGCTATTCTGGTCCTTGTCGTCGCCGGATTCGTCGTCGTTGGAGTCGTCGTCACCGCGGCCATCGGGGTCTTCTCTCGAACCTGCTCTGTCTGGGTCATCCTTCAGCTCCTAGCCATCACGATAGCCCGTCGACGAGTCAAAGCTATCGTCGTCGTCGGAGATTGCTGTTGGCGGACGCTTCTTTCCGACAACGCTTGAGACGGAGGGAGCGGTGCCCGTGGTGGGCGACGTACTGGCCGATGGAGGAGACCATCGGTGTAGCGCATAAGCCGTGATAGACGGATTCATTGATATTGCACCGGTGTGGCACCGCAGCCATTGCCGCAGGGGCTTCGGAGACCGAGGAGGCGAAGACGGTGGCGGAAGGTAAGTCGGCGGTGGAGGCAAAGGCGGTGGCGGAGCCGACGTTGGAGGCGACGGTAGTGGAGTCCCACTGGGACAGTGGAGCCGACAGAGGAGGGGATGGAGTTTGAGCTGCTCATGGCATCGGAGGCAGTGGAATGTGATCGATCGATCGGAGGCAGTGGAGTATTTTCGATCCAGCGTTACCTTATATATATCGTTGCGGAAGTGCAATTACAACCTTCGTTGGAGGAATGAAACATTGAGAAGACAAAAAGTCTTCACAATGGAATTCCTCGGAACCGCGCGCCTGGAACACGAAAGGCGGAGTGCAATTACGACCTTCGTTAGGGAAACGAAACGCCTGGAAAACGAAAGGTCTTCACAGTGAAATTCTTCGGAACCACACGTATGGAACACGAAAGGTCTTACATCAGAGACGGTTTGTGGCTAAAACCGTCAGTGATGAGGTCATCACAGATGGTTTTAGCCACAAACTGTCTGTGATGACGGGGAGAACATCACAGACGGTTTATAGATAAAACCGTCTGTGATGAGGGCAATATCACAGACGGTTTTATCCACAAACCGTCTGTGATGATCAGTTTTGAGAAATAAGAACAGAGAGCCTTGACCTCCTCTGTATTTTTAGGGTTTACTAGATATTTTTGAGGTGGCTGCGATTGAGAGGCGATCTGGTGGAAAGAGACCCTAGATTTGGAGGTGTAATTGTAGATCCTTGTACTCTATGTCATCTAAGGTTAGTAATTGCTTCAAATTTGCATTATATTTTAGATCTAGCTTGGTAAAGAGGGAAATGAAGCTGGTTTATAAATCTAGTTTGGTGTAGATCCATTTGTTCTCTGTGATGTAAAGTAGTAATTTGTTCAAATTTGCATTATATTTAAGATCTAGTTTGGTAAAGAGATAAATGAAGTTGGTTTGTAGATCTAGCTTGGTGTAGATCCATTTGTTCTCTGTGTTGTAAAGTAGTAATTGGTTCTAATTGTGTTATACTCAATATGTAGATAGTTACTTAAAGGAAGGTGACCTAGGCTAATAATTGGTTGAAATAGCATCATATTGATGGTACATACATCTAGCTTGGTAAAGAGGGAATTGAAGATGGTTTTGATATAGCTTGGTGTAGATCCATTTGTTCTTTTTGATCTAAATTAGTAATTGGTTCTAATTGCATTACACTGAAGATGTAGCTAGCCATGTGAAGAGAAAATTGAAGATGTTGAGTCGAAATATAGTTTACATGCATATGCTTACATATCCATTCATTCTTTTTGATGTTAGGAGCTATATAAGTTAATCGGCAAGTTGAAATGTAGCTTATATGTAGCATATGTGCACATGTGCACTCCTAGTGTCCTTAATTTATTATTTAACACCTATTGTTACATATGTAGCTTAGATGGATCGAAGCTGGATGTACGCTGAGAATCGTACGAGCATTGAGTACATTAATGGTGTCTCCGCTTTTAGAAGGGCTAAAGAGAAAGATATGTTGAACAAGGGGGTGGAATTTATGCCTTGTCCATGCATTGACTGCGAGAATCTGAGAATGTTTCAAAACTCAGCGCATATCGAAGCACACTTGATTCTACGGGGTTTCAAAAGGGGTATACATGTTGGACCAGTCACGGTGAATAACAGATTATGCTGGGACCAAGTAGTACTATCATCATCGACGAAGTCAACGATACTCTGGATATCGTCAACGAAGTCAACGATACTCCGGATGATATCAACTGTGCTTTCGATAAGGATAGGTTTCACAATGACAATCTGGATCAGATGCTACGGGATGCAGAAGGGAATCGTGATGAGCGGGAGTACATAAAATTCCGGGGCTTGATGGACGACTCGGAGAAACCTTTGTTCCCGAGTTGCAAGTCCAAATACACAAGGTTGTCATCCGTACTAGTATCTTAGTGAGCTTCAAGGAGGAGTATTTCTTACACCGGTTTTTAGATGGCATCTTCGTGGTTGGCTTCTTCGACTTGTTCGATCTGTACAACCTCAAAGTGCTCGACGCCTCACTCATAAGATGCTGGACAATATAAGTGTGTACAATCACCGTCTATATTTCTGTCGCATCGATAAATGTCATATATATATATGATCCTTGATTTTGTATATGTAGATACATGATCATGGAAGCAATAGTAAGGGAACAACCGGTGGGTTTCGTCGACCCACACATGATGTCCAAGCAAACCTTGGATGAAAATAAACGAGTCATCTACGAGTACGTGGAAAAAGTAATGTTGGCTCATTCAAACAAAAAATTCATACTTTTACCCCACAACTCGGGGTAAGTGCTTCGTCTAGATGCTATACTTATTGATTTGTACTATATATCGCACCTCAAAGTTAGGTTCAGTGACCATCAAGACACACCTATGTAAGTTTCACTAGGTTCTACTCATAATTATACCGAGACAAAACCGGGTAATTTACTTTGATTCCAAAAAGGGCGACACCCACAACTTGAAGCCTATCAAAGATTTACTTGACACGTCGTTCGGTGTCTACAAATATAAGGGAGGGCCACACAAAAAGGGTCCATCGACTTTAAAGCATACTATAACTTTTCGGTATCCGATAGTACGCAATAATCCTTCACACTCCATAATAATACCTTCAGAACTAATTAACCTATTATGTTTTGGCAGTACCACTAGCAACTAAAGGGCACTGACCTACGTGAATTCTACATTTGCCACAATATGGCACTCCTTGTTGGTTCACAGAAGACCAATATCAAACAGGTCTGTCAATCTTGCAACAAGTGCCTCCACTTATCAATTTATATACACGCAAGACTTTACTCTTCTCATCAACAGGCTTGGCAATGCGCTGAATCTGCGTTGGAACAGGCTGATCTGCTAAGTATTAGAGGACATCTCTGTGCCTTCTTGTTGCGTGAGGTCTTAAATCCAAAGGATAGATGCCACTCAGGACTCAACTGATGAGTTGTGAATTTGTTACTTACTATGCATTTAGATTGATTTGTGAACCTTGTGCTGTGGATTTGTCATTTGTACTTCTGAATCCAATTGGTTAGTATATATGTGAGTTGATTTCCGAAATGGATGCGCTATACATATGTTGTAATGTGCGATCTGAGTTGATTTATGAAGTGGATGCGCTGTATGTTGTGTAACATGTGATTGGAGTTTATTTTTTAAATGTATGTCATAATAATATGCTGGTGATGCTGTGTACTGTCTTTTGTTTCAGAGGGCACGGCTAACATTTTCTGAGGCTAGCCAATAAATTGAAATTGCTAAATAATGGAAAATCAACATTCTAGACGGTTTCAAATTGGAACCGTCTGGGATGAAGCAATATCATAGACGGTTCCAAACTGGAACCATCTGTGATGATCACACACCTAGATGGTTCCAGTTTGGAACCGTCTGTGATGTATTTTTCACTGACGGTTGCAAAACCGTCTGTGATGACGTATTGTCATCACTGATACTTTGATACAGACGGTTTGGAAAACCGTCTATGATGACTGTTCCGAATCGTCTGTGATAAGTGGTTCTGCAGTAGTGCTTTCTGGTGAAGATTCTAAAATGAAACAATTTTGTTTTGAACACAAAACTAACATGAAAAATCACAAGAATATTGACATGACGTTCCATGGAGTATTGCATTGCCCTTAAAGTTTCGACTTTCTCATGGGTAGTAACTTTTGCCTTTTTCTTTTTCAGTTTTATTTTGACTTGTAGTTTCTTAGAATTTCTTTTCCATTCCTCTGAACATAAATTAAACTTGAACCAGAAAATTTACACAAACTTTTGCTGAACTAAGGTCTATCTTGTTGGCACTCAAACCAAAATGTATTCAAGTTTTCGTCAAAAGATGTTTTTTTGCATAGATATGATATGTCCCCGTTGTCTTGTACTTGCGAATTGTGATGATACATTCTTTAATAAAGGGAACGGTTACAATCCGCAAAATCCAATAACTATAATCTATTACAGGTATGATGCATTATTCTCTTTATGTAACTTTCTTGCTAACATAGTGTGTTCCAACATCAATGATTCTCTTAATATAAAATTTTCTATATAGATATGGGATGAAACATATCTACAATATTCTATTATAAACTTTATGATTGAAGAACTAATAATAAATTTATAAAACTATCTGTTGAAGGGGAGAAAACCATATTTGATTGGAAAAAATCCATATAACACCATAAACTTTGCTCAAAAGTACGTCTAGCATCTCGTAATATGAAACGAGATATTTAACTTCACGAACTTTGCAATTCGGTTCAAATGACACATCGACTCGGTTTCACATAGTGATATTGCCTACGTGGCGTGATGGGTGAGTGGTTTTGCCACAGAGGATGACACGATCAAATTTAGATGAATGAGATGTGTAGCTCACATAGTCTTCTCTTCCGAATCGAAATAGAGAGGGAGGAAGCTACAAGGGCCGACAACCATGGAAGCATGATTGGGAGCTTGGCGAGGAAGAAACCCATGTGAACCCACCTATTTATTGACCTAACTTGGCCAACGCGTCATCCTATATGACAAAATTACTTATTGCATCATATGGGTAATATCACTATACGAAACCAAATCAGGGTGTTATTTGAATCGGATTGCAAAGTTTAGAGGATCAAATGGATGGTTTTATAATTTGAGGTGTTGGATAGACTTTCAACCAAATTTCACAATGTTATATAGACTTCTTCCTATTCAATTCAGGTTATAATCAACTCCATTCTTAAATAGGCCATCCCTCCAAATCCCAGCTCAAACAAAGGTCCAACCCTACAAATCAATAAAGACGATAACAACCGAGGTTTAAAAAACCGACGAGATTTTGGAAATCTAGGATTTTAGCCAGGGACAAGATTCAAAATCCCGGCTGGATAAAAAATTGGAAAAAAATTAAATTGCTACAGTATTTTAAGGTTTTTTAACCTAAATTTGACTTTTTTACCGGATTTGTCACAATAACCATTAAAAAAGTCATCTTCCATGAAAAATTGTTGAAAAACTGAATTTTTGAGACATTTTATAATTTTGGCAGAAACACTATCATATTTTTATAAAATTGTACAAGCTTGATAATGCTTTAATAAATTTATGGTACTATATTTAGCATTGTAAGATCATACAATGTTTTTCAAAAGAATTTAGATTAATTTATTATCTTTAAAAAAATCAAGAATAGAATGAACATAATTGAGACAATAACCTTGTCATAATTTTATAAATTTGCTCGAGTGTGATCATGATCAAAAAAATTTATGAGTGCTTAAGAATTGCCTCAGAACACTTCTCTGAACTTTTCAAAAAATTTAAAGTTTTTTGTTTGCTCAATCAAATCTATGGATGCATTGAACTTTATTTGTTATCTTTAAAAAATAAAAACACAAGGAACACAAACGGTACAGTACCATTTTAATTTTTTTATAAATTCACTGGAGTGTGATAATGATCCAAATTTTTTTGTGACAACTTAAGCATTGCCTCAACACCCTTCTCTAATATTTTTAAAAATTCTAACCTTTTTTGGTCGCTCAATCAAATCTACCTATTTATCATCAGGCTTTTATTACGACACTAGTAATGTCATATTTTTTTAAAATTCTTTAGTATTTTATCATCATATGAAAATTTACTGGAAACATTAGCGATGCTTTAGGACCATCCACAAAAAATTTCAAAAATTTATAATGTGGTTTGGACCATTTTTTATTCAGTTGAAATTTATTGGTTAGCCTTTAGTAGCACTTTCCTAATTTTTCAGGCTTGATCATCATCCAAAAATTTTATGGGAACAGTGTTGATGCTACCATCCACAAAAATTTTCTAATGTGGTTTCCACTATTTTTCGTTCATTTGAAATTTTGTCGATCAGCCTTTTATGAAGACAGTAGCATTTTCATAATTTTTAAAAATTTCTTAGGCTTGATCATTAACTGAAATTTTTACGGTAGTATTAGTGATGTGTCAGTACCATTCAAAAATTTTTAACATTGGTTCGACAATTTTTCGTTCGGTTGAATTTCATAGAGGTTTTGGCATTTCTCGACGAAATTACGGTAATTTTGACCGAATTTCGATTCAAAATTTTGGATTTCAATTCTTCTTTTTGAATTTTGATTAAATTTTATCTAAAGTTCCAAAATTTCAACAAAATTTTAAATTTCGACCGCCTACAATATACGAACCGAAAAGAAATTTGAAACCGATAACAACCATCTCAATCTCTCTCCCAAAAATGCTGTCAAATACCTTATCCCTCCCAGCCGCCCTTTTTTCACATATAATACTCCGCCTACCTTTCCCAATCTCTCTCTCCTCCTCATCCATCCTGGCTCCCATGTATTCCCCTGCAGATATCACAAGCTGCTGCTGCTGCTGTACCTGGACCTGCAGCTTCTCCAGCTGCAGTGCAAACAGCTGCTAAATTCCCCATAAGCCCCTGCCTTCCTGCCCCCTCCCCTCTAGGCTTTCTTGGAACCCCAACACAACACAAGAAGTACCAGATTACCACTTGTGTTTGTGTGCATATAGACATGAATATGGTTGTGATGCGTAGGTGAGCTAGCTGCTGCCGCTACTGCTACATGGAGGATCTGTACAGCATACATCCGGGCATCTCGCGGGTCGGCGGCGCAACGAGTGAGGCGTCCGGGGTGGGCGTCGGTGTCGGCGGGTCCTCGCCGTCGGATCTGACGGAGCTCATGAAGGCGCAGATCGCCAGCCACCCGTGCTACCCCTCCCTCCTCTCCGCCTACATCGAATGCCGCAAGGTATGTCTACGTGAGATCTTGCGAGTTCTTGCGAGTTGTGCATGCTGAGAATTGAGGAAAAGACGTCGGTCAGAGATGATATGGTCAAGAAAGAGTATGTGTATATATGTGCGTACGTGTATACGTCCACATGCATGTGGTTCTTGATTTCAGGTGGGGGCGCCTCCGGAGGTGGCGTCGCTGCTGGAGGAGATCGGCCGGGAGAGGCGCGCCGGCGCCGGCGGCTGCGCCGGGGAGATCGGCGTCGATCCCGAGCTCGACGAGTTCATGGTTCGCTCTTCGATTAGTGTCGTATTATATCTAGCTACTCTTGTACAGAGAGAATTAATCTTGTGATTTCTGTTGCGGCAACTAGATTTGCCGCATGATTTGCTTCTGATTTGTTATTACATGTGCACATGGGTGTGTGTGTGATTCCAGGAGTCGTACTGCCGGGTGCTTGTGCGGTACAAGGAGGAGCTGTCGCGGCCGTTCGACGAGGCCGCGTCTTTCCTCAGCAGCATCCAGACGCAGCTCAGCAACCTCTGCAGCGGCGGCAGCTCGCCGGCCCCCACCGCCACGCACTCCGGTAACGAAAACAATCGACCTTCACCCATCTCAATTTCGCATACACGCGCGCATACAACTCTCTTGTGCAAGATTGTAGTAGATACACGGTGGTAACAAGTCGCCACTGCACGTTTTAGATGTCACATTGCATTGTGTCGCACAATGGTTTTGAGTGTGCTTGTGTTTTGTTGTGGTGCCTGTATTAAAAGAAGGAAGCCTTTGAAAGTATTCGCGTGTGTATGCATGTGTCATGTTTGTGTGTGTGTTCTTGAGAGGTCAAATCGTGTCCATGCAAACGGGGTGCAGGAGTGTCAGAGGGCGGCCAGGGGTGGAGTGAAGCATTGGGAGGATGCATGTGTAGGGTTTTGTCAAGGTTGTATAGCTAGGCTTGTTCTTCTCTCTCTATCTTCCCGTCTCATCTGTCATCTCCACCCTTTGCCTCTATCTCTCTCTAGCCAACTAGCCTTTAGTAGCTAGGCTCTCGTTGGTGAAACTTGAGAGAGTGCTGCGGTGGCCCTGGTGCGGGAGTGACTGAGCTTGCTTGCGTTGGATGGCTTTGCCAAAAGAGAGAATCTTGCTCTGGCTTGCTAGCTAGCTGCCTGATGGTTGCTACCAGAGTGGTACTGCACAATGGCGAAAATTCTTGTAAAAAAGGCTCTTATTAGAGTTCGTGCTTAGGAGATCTCTTGCCGGATTCGGTTGTTGTACTTTGACAAGACGTATCAATATCACCGCGGTAGTGGTATTTTTTGGTTGTGCGGGTTTCTTTTCTACATTGTTTTATTGTTTGGAATTTAGTACAGCCTTGTTAATTGCTATTTCCTTTTCCCCTTTCGTCTTCCCGGAGATACGGCAAAAATAAGGAGGCGTCCTAGGATGATCGTTTGCTCATGCAGCTTGCATATGGATGAGGAGTGAAAGAATAACAATGTTGACCAATATTTGACTAGGAAATATGCTGCTCTAGCTACCGAGATCCACTATTTTATGGAGATAGCTGCAGGTTTTTTTCCCACCATAAACGGATGAGTCGAAGTACTCATGAACACCGATGAGCTTTTAGAAGTACATGATTTCTGACGACGTTTGGGATATTGTAGGCATGCAAAACATTCGATGCTACTACCAACAAGCAGTGTATATTACTTTCAGCTTGGCCAATTTTTTGTTATCTTTCTTGTCTTCAGTGCTTTGGTACAATGCCATTGAGGATGAGCAAGTTAGTATGAACGGATATAATTAAGATGTTATTTTCTGAAGTAGTTCTAAATCTTCCTTGCCAACTAAACTTATATGCAGTATTCCAATAAATAAAGCGATTTTATTGGAACAGTAAAGATGAATTTGCTTTCTGTCGGTTCCAGTCAAATCCTTGCCAAAAACATCAGAAGGGCGACAGGCATTTTAAAAAAAACACATACATGGGACTCTATTGTTTGGTTGGGGGTTCTCGATAGCAATACTTTACAAGGAGACGACAATGCTATGTTTTGATTTGACAAGACCTTGTGGTGTCCCATTTTTTTTGATGCAACATTGACGTTTTGATCCAACTTCTGCAGTCTGTGAGGATTCTTGTAGATCGAGATCTCTTAATGGAGATATCTACCCAATATCTTTAAAGCGAAAATTTTTTATATGCCATTGCAAATGGTCCGAATACCTCATGTGCAATTGCAAAGTGACATCTGCCTTACATACCATTGCATTTCCGAAACTTCCTCTTATTTTCCACCGCCATCAACTCCGTTAACTTTTTTCGTTAAATTTTTCCAAAATACCCATATTACCCTCCTTTTCTCTCTCTCTCTCTCCCTCCTTCTTCTTCTTCCTTCTTACCTTCCCTTTGTCTCTCTACCTGGCACCACCTCCTTCCTCATCTCCCTGCCTGCTGGTCACTACCCTCGCCTCACATAGATCCAGCCGCAGCCGACTAGACCTCGCCCTTCCCTGGTCTGGCCGGTGCGGAGCTGGCCTTTTTGGGATTTGGCCGCCACTGAGCTAGCCCTGTCCTAGTTTGGCTGTCGTCGAGCTAGCCCCGCCCCGGTCTGGTCACCGCCGACCTTGCCTAGCCTAGGGTCCAGCCGGATCTGTTCACCGTCGCCCTGACGTCTACGTCCATCTTCCTCGATCGGCCGATGCCTTGGATGAAATTGAGTAGAGCTTCGCTCCTGCTTGCTGCCTTCATGATGTGCTACTCCATCACCACACCATTGCCGTCACAGTTCTCGCCTCCTCTGGCGCCGCCACGCCGCTCCATCGTCGCCACGTCGCTGCTGCCTCACTTGGCGATTGTTTGGAGGAAGAAGGAAGAAGACAAGGCAGGGGCAAAACGGCATGTGCACAACCACTTCACAGCTTGACTAGTCAACAGTAGCAAATAAGAGGAGGTTTCAGAATGCGATGTCACAAAAGGGAGAGGTCACTTGGTGATGGCGGATCAGGGTCCGAAACAAATGCAATGGCATATATTTTTTTTCCATCTCTAAATCTATGGTCGTGGACAACTGCATATATAAACTTGGTAATCATATTCATAAAAAGAAATAACTATGTCGCATGCATGTGTTTGGCATCCCTTAAACAACTAATTTGCTAGGGTTGATTGGCAGATTTCAGGTATGCTGATTTTTACACGTGCTTGCTCTTTATACATAAGTGTCTATATAAAATGATGAAATTGTATGGCTTGGGAAGACTGATAACGTATTTAACACTGCATATTATCTTGATATATTTGAAAAAGCACTCTTAGATCGCATGAAAAATGCACAAAGTTTATCCAACCAACAACGTAAAAAAAGTGTGTTTATTGTCCATAGATGTAAACTTGCATAGTAACAATATGGATGTTTAATTGTAGTTTCAAATAAGCTTTGTGAGATAGTAACTTTTGATGTATCTGCAAAGGTCTGTTAAGAGTTAACCTTGTAAGCAAACCATCCGAGACGTAGTTGAGTCAATCTCTGTCCGCACGTCCAGGTGCAGTCCAAGTTGTAGCCATGTCCAACTTGGCTACCGTGTTCTGGTAGTAGTCAGTATGTGTGTTTGAATCGAAGCAATACCAGGCTATATAAACAAAAGCCTTGTACTCTGTTTTGAACGTGAGCGAGAAAAATAAAAGAAAGAAAACAACAAAAGGTGCTAGTTATGCCGCACTATAAATATTCCTCTCTTTATTCATGAGTTCTCATGCTTGATTTTTGGAGCTGTACATGTGTGCTGATTCTGGTTATAAGCCAACAAGGTACACTGCTTAGGAACCCCTAGATCGTGATTATCTAGTTTATCTCATATTTGCCATGGAACACATTTCCAATAAATTTGTTTGTTTGTATCTAACTGATATTTATTCTCACAAAAGGCTAGAGACATCAATGTTCTGTCCTTGTCATGCTATGTTCCTTAGATGGCTCAACGCATGCTGTTGATACTGTTTAGTCATAACTGCTGCTACAATTTCTATCAGGTTATGTTGGCTGCATTGAAAATCTAATGAAGTAATAACTGTTAAGGAATATATTGCCTTATATAGATTTTGACTTATATAGACTTTTCTTTTATACCATCGTGTACATGATTGCCTCATATAGACTTTTCTTTTGTACCATCGTGTACATGATTACCTTATATAGACTTTCTTTTTGTACCTTTACGTACATGTATATATTCTGGTCTATAAACCTTTCGGAAACTCCATCTTAACACTGATCCTCTCGTTAAGTCTGAACTCACTATTCCTTCTCTCACTAAGAGCAGTAGAATAGGAGCGACTTATTGTTGGACAGATGTGAGGCCATTGCACAACACACACAAATCCCTATATAACCGCACACTCAGTTTGGTTATCTTTTTGAGGCATCAAATGCTAAAACTTGGTAACTTAGTTAGGTCTATCCTATTCCAGACATGTGGTTGCATGTTTGTCCCACTTCAAAGGCTTGCAAGGTTAATTCCTTAATTGACTGAGGCAAGACTTCCAACAATTCACTCACAAAAACCACCCCACATTCACTCATATATCATCATATCAACATATCAACCTAGTGCCACATAGGCCCACCATAGCTCACAACTCTTGCCACATGCCTCAGTCTAAATCATTTACCACCCTAATTGATTATCGTGCAACACATGACATAAACAAGTCAACATCGTTGCGTGACAACACATGTCACCAATAACTCAACATCATTGTGTGACAACACATGACACCATTTTACAAATATGTTCCATATTCTATTAGTCAAATTGATTTGAGCTTTCAAAAGACATGAGTTATAAGTGGTATGGCTAAGCAACTACACACATTTTAACCAACCCATGTTGGCATCTATTAAACAACCAACTAATAATGAACCATCCTATGGTGACTAATGTCATACAATTGACAAGGTAGGTATAATCCATTTGGGTAGAATAGCTAGATCCCAAACTATTTGAAAACAGTTATAAGCATAAAATATCATGCAATAATTTAATTCAATATAGCTTTGTAAAACTGGGTTCAACATAATCAAAGCATAATTTGCCTTGGAAAAGCTCCTGTTCTCAATCTGGATCTTGCTCTTGAGTCAACACTTCACCTTCGAACGCTTCAGCACTTCGATGTCTATGTGAATCGAGAGAAAATAGAAAATAAATGCAAAACTAGAGAGATAAACTCCAAAAATTAAATAAAATTCACTATTAAATAGATCTCAATTTTTACAAATTTTTAGAAACTTGAATCGCCTAAATCGGAGCTCGTACGAAGAAAAACGGGCTATCGGAAGATTTGAATGAAAGATAAAATTAGAAAAAGATAAATCTATAATTTCCCAAATTATTTTTCTAAAAAATTTGAATAATGACATCATGCTGACGTTAACACCGTACTTTCCCAAATAAAAATAATCCTAGAAAATCACATCAGACCGACATGTTGGCCTTCTTGGTCCATGGACCAAGTCCACAAAGCCGCCACGGTCCATCATGGACTTGGCCCACAGAAACAGACCGACCGACACATGGCCCCCACGGTCCTGACGTGGCAATTGACGTCGCGGCGGTGACTTGGTAGCCAACAAGGTGACACGCGGCGATGCCGACTGATGGGGCAGCGACGTGGCGTGCACGCGGTAGTCACATGACAATGACTCGAACCGGATCTAGGGTTCCAGCAGATGACAAGCTCAGGTGGCGGAGGAATAGCAGTGCTAGGGAAGACGATTAGGACGACGGCACCTCAGCGGAAAAACGGTGGATCGATTCGCCACAAAAGGAAGACGGCGATGAGGGCGTCCTGACGGTGACCTCAACGTTGGTGGAGCAGTTGCGGACGACGAGTTCCAACGACGAGAAGGGTGGCCGGAACCTTGACGACTTTGGCGAGGAAATCGAAGCGGTCGATGATGACATGGGCTCTTGCAACAGGGGTGAAAGATCCGGCGTGGTTTAGCGATCACAAGACGAGACTTGACCGGCTTTATAGCTTCGAGGAACGTGCGCTAGCCAAGCTTCTCTCCGAGACAGCGGTGGAGCTACGACGGACACGGAATCCTTCGACGACAACATCCAAGCCGCATGTGTGTCGTAATGAACGAGCACGATGCCCTCAGACGTGGCTCAATCCGGACTTGTCATGAAATCAAATGGCTGCAATCCACTATGATTTCCATCAGTCCCAATCGACCTCAACCATTGGATCAAATCCAACGGCTAGAAAGCATTAGGGTTTCCTGATCACCCCAACCGCTCGATCAGAAACCTATGGCCATGGATCTAGGGCAACACAACAAATGGGTTGACTGGCCGGACGAGGCCTGGTTCGAGAAAACGGACTAGGCCCCGTTAGTTTTCGGCCCAACTCTGCACAAAGCGGGTTTTTTAAACATTTTTCAATTGAAAATAATCCCATAAAATAAACTAAGCCAAATAAAATAGCAAAGATATCAGAAAAATTTCAAAAAAATCTCAAGGTTCATAAGATGCACAAATAACAATATTAAACTATTTTGTGCCACAAAATTGGGATGTTACACATCTCCACTCCCAGGGGCGGCCACCTTCGCGTCGTCGCCGCTCGTCTTTGTCGGCCTCATTCTGCGTCGGCCTCGCCACCGGCCGCGCGATGTCGTCGTCGTCCTTGTCGTTCCTTGTCAGCCTCCTGCATGGCACATGTCGTCGGCTTCTCCCGGAAGGAGGAAGGAAAGAAGGAAGAAGAGGTCACCTAGCTCTCGACCGCTTATCGCTCTTCCCTGGGAGCTCTGACTCGGTGGCTTCTCCCTCCGTTGGTCGCCACTCCTCCCTCCGCTTCGCTCGTGGGTGATGGTCGCCATGCACCGCTCGTGAGAGGTCTTCTTGGCATTCGGCTGCACCGCCACTGCTGATGCTTGTCCCGGTCGCTCGCCGGTCGCATGCGGGTTTCTTCCATCGTGTCCCAGCCCGCGCAGCACTCAGGAGCTTTGGCCGCCCACCATTCGCCGGCGATGCTTCTCCTGGTCGCTTGCCCGCCCGTGACTCCCGATTGGACACTGATCTGATTTCAATCAAGCTCCCGATCGGATTAAATCCGGTTCTGGGTGTTGGCACTCTGTTTTTCGACGCGACTCTAGTTGGTTCGGCTCTAGCTTGTCAACTCGGTTATTGGCTTGGCTCCTCGGCTCTTTTGTCAGCTTAGCTTCGGTTCTGGCTATGGTTTGGCTTGGCTTCTGCACCAGCTTCTACCAGCTCTAGTTCAGTCTTCTTGGCCCAACTTCAGCATATTCACCTGGCTTTGGCTTCATGGGCAAGTTGTGCTTCTGCGGCTTCAGCTTCTACTACTTCGGCTTCTCCATTTCCTACGATTTTGGCTTCTTCAGCTTCCTTGGTTGCTGATATTTCTAGGCCTTTGCCGATGGCTGTCACTAGTAGTTTGGAGTTCATCTCACCCCCTTAGCCACCGCCGTTGGGCTTCTCCATGCCTTGGCCGTCGTCGATGAGCTTTGGTTCAACGCCGACATGACTTTCTTTGCGTCGGGCGTTGTCGCTGAGATAAGTTCATGTAGTTCATAATGCATGCTTTTAACCATTGTAGAGACCAGATATGGGGCATTTTATGAACACTAGGTATTAATGTGCTAAGGGCGGACATCAGTGTTTAGTTATTGTAATGAAGTTTGTAATGTATGTTAGGTGCTAAAATGCCTAGGAGATAAGGAAGGACATTACCTGAAAAACTGTCCCTACTTAGCTAGACAAGTGGGACAAAACACTCCACCAAAACCTTCACCAAAATGTTATAAATGTAGAGGTCCTCACTATGCTAGCAAGTGTCCGCAACCACCTACTAAGTGTTATCTTTATTGATCAAGAGGGACACAAGAAGAGCAGCTGCCCACTCTTGAAAGGTCAGCTCGGACAGAAAGCTTTAGGGAGATTGTCGCGTCGTACACTAGCCGCAGGGCATAGTCAAGGAAATTCCAGTGCTATGTCTTCTAAAAGATCTACCAGGGGAGCATCGCCCACAGAGGCTGCTCGCTTAAATAGTATATCGACAGAGCAAGTGGATGAAGCCACCAACACGGTTGCGAATATGCCTCCCACCTCTTCATACTATAGGGTGAGTCGGATTTCGGGGACAAAATCCCTTTTAAGGGGGGTAGGATGTGAGGACCCCCCTAAACCCAATTGAGCTAATGATATCATTAACCACCTAATCACATATATAATGAACTCTTAAGCATAATAATCATATTAGGCATAACAACTAATTATATATATGATACAAACTTAAAACTGATAATAATGTGCATGCATTAGAGCTAGAATGTCTAGTATACCCTTGGGCAAGCAGTAAAATGGTAACTTGAGTGCACAGTATAGAGATAAAGCCAGTAGAAGATTCATCTCCATTGCATCACCAAAACTGAGAGCCAGCAGAGAGAACCAACCATCACCTCCCCTGGCACATCTCCAACTGAAGCCAAATATTCATTCCCTTTAGCCTTGTTTCCAGCCAGGAGAAAGCAAAGGATTCGGCTCCCTTGCCCATTTTTCCAGCCAAGCATAGCAAGCACAAGTAGCAGCAAGGACAACCCCCATTGCTCACTCCAAAAACCGAGAGCAGCAAGGTTCAGCCTTCTTACTCATCATTTCCAGCAAGCAAGCTAGCAAGAGCCAACCAAGAGCAAGCATAGCAGCCAGGCAAGGCAACCTTTCCCCATTGCATCCATGTTCAAGCAGAGCCAGCCAGCAAGCAAAGCCATCCACTCCCATTGCTTGCTTCCGAGATGAGAGCTTACACCAGTGAGCACAACCAAGCCAGAGAGCAAGAAGAAGGAGCAAGCCAGAGGAGAGGCCAAGAAGGGGAGCTAGAAGGAGCAGTCGAGCTGAGGAGGCTGACTACCCCATCACCACCTCTTCACCAACCCTAGCCAGCTCTCCAACAGCATCACCCCACTAGAGCCAAGCTCATCCATCAGGTGCACACCAAAATCAAAAGACTAGCAAAAGTAGTATGCAAAATTAGTAGATCAGGTAGAGTAGAGGGTAGATCGGGGAAGAACCATGGTCTTAGTAGGGGAGAAACCATAGGGGTCCGCTAGGAGCGTCCTGACCACAACTTTATCCTCACCGGAGCACAAGCATGGCCAATGTCGACATCCCCGCCCCCCAAGAGAACTAAGTGGCTCAGCCTGGGAAAGCTAGAGAGGCTTTGGCCGAGTGGTAGCAGAAAGCAGCCGAGAAAAAAAAAAAGAAAGGCAGAAGATGAAAGAAAAGAAAAGGAGAGAAAGAAAAAAAGGAGAAAAGGAGAGAAGAGAAAAGAAAAGGGAAAAGGGAAAAAACTAAGAAAATGGGTAGATTGTCACCATATGTGAGTAGTGTAGATGATTAGCTAGTCATATGCATAAAAATCAAAAGACATGATAACTAGCCGCATTAGGTAAATGAACAGTTAATATTATCTTAACAATGCATGACAACTAAAGATGTGAATCAACGCCCTTCATATAAATAAAAATGCAAGTATTGGAATGGTTGGACGCCATAACTCATGTTCAAAATAAATTGTTGTAGATTAATATACTACGATGATTTCTAGGACAAGAACAGAATTCACCAGACCACCAGAGCTAATATATGAGTGATATATCAACCCTAATACAAGAAAGCATCCCTTTGATCATGTTTTATTAAATGTTTTTAACTGCTTTTATGTATTTATTTATATCATCACTGCATGGGAAGCTTATTTTTCAAATGAAAGCATTAAATTGGATGCGGTTGGAAAGAATGGATTGAAAAATGGATCGATGGGTTGAGAAATGGATTGATGGATTGATGATTGGATATTGGTAATTTGATTGGCTCATCCAACGAATGGAGCCGTTGGCGTATATTTAATATGGTTGGTAGAGGACGCCGATGAGAAGAGTTGTGGCCGGTGGGGTCCTCTACATAGGCTAAAATATAAGATCAAAACAACTAACACTTGGACAATGAGCCGTAAAATCAGTATCAACCATGGTGTGTGAAATCGGCCAGAAAAGGTTGTCGTATGAAGGTATTAGAAATCTCCATATTGGGTAAGTATAAGGGGCGTCCTTTGGGGAATGCTGGTACATTTGAAACCCAGTGGGCAGGACCAATTGGGTGGCGGGACCAATTGGGTGGCGGTACATTTGAAGCCAAACTCGAGTGCAGGGTAGAGAACTAATACTGGAGTAGTGATAAACATTCTGGGGCATCTCTTGTGGGTGTCACTATGGGTAAAGTGATAAAAACCTACGCAGGGTAAATTTTGAATTCAAGCCAGTCTCTTAGATTTGAGACTAAGGAAAGCTATGACTTTCTCATATAATATACTGAGTATCATCACCAGTAATGATCATGTCATCAACATAGAGAAGAAGAAGAGTCCGCCCACGAGGTGAAGTGTGAACAAAGAGCGCAGGATCATGAGTACTAGCGTGAAAAGCAGTGAATGACCACGGAAGAAAAGCGCTCAAACCAAGCACGAGGGGCTTGCTTGAGACCATAAAGAGAGCGACGAAGGCGACAAACCATGCCCTCAGGAACAGAATACCCCGGTGGTGGCTGCATAAAAACCTCCTCACGTAGCTCACCATTAAGAAAGGCATTCTTGACATCAAGCTGAGAGATTGCGCTCATCGCAAGAAGAGGCATCATATGGGAGCAAAGGTGTCATAATCACGACCATGCCTGAAAAACGTGCTCACGAGGCGACCACGTGCGGTGCGCTCAAGGGCAGCAATCTCCTCGCCATCGCAAGCTGCCATTCACGATGAACAACGACATCACGGTAAGAAGTCGGCTCGGCAAGAACGCAGACCAAAGCCAAGGCGCTTAGGAGGCGAATAGTCGACGATCACGAAGAGCGTAGCGAGGAGGCCCAGAAGAAAGTGACTCAACAGGAGAAGAAGAGACATAAGAAGAATCCTCAACTCGTGGACGACGAGTATAGTGGAGAGGATACGAAGGAACAATGTCAGAAGAAACTTCTGGAGGAGGCACGGAATGTGAAGACTCTTGTGAAGAGGCTGGCGAAGAAGGAGACGCCAACTGTGAAGAAGGAAAAGTGGCAACAGGAATATCAGGAAAAGTAAGGAAAGAAAGAGGCTCTACAAGAGATGCTGGAGTGGAAGAAGGACGAGGGTAGAAGGGACGAGACTCATCAAAAGTAACATCTCGAGAAATCCGGTAGATCCCAACAACGATATCCCTATGCTCAAGACTATAGCCTGTAAAAACGCACTCAGCAGTTGAGCGGTCGGTTTAGTGCGTTCACGAGGTGCAAGAAGGACATAGCACACACACCCAAAAAGGCGAAGACTAGAGAGACGCTCCACCGAATCCCACCCTTAAGAGCGAAGAAGGTTGAATATTAATCAAGTAAGTGGCAGTGCCGTAGTAGAAGAGCACGAGCTGTCTCAAGAAGATGCGCCACCACACCATTCGAGCAAACATTGACAGAAAGAGTGCCTGCGTAGCAAGAAAAGCACGAAGGGCACGGACAGATATTCTCCTGCTGAGTCGAAGAGCCACGAAGAACTCGAATGGGAGAGTCAAACTGAGTACGGATCATAGTGGTAAAATCCTTATAGATGGACAAGGCCTCGCTACGAGAAGACATAAAGTATATCCAAGTGTGGCGAGAGAAATCATCTATAAAAAGAATATAATATTTATGACCCCCTTTTGAAACAAAAGGAGCTGGACCCCAAACATCAGAATGAACAAGATCAAAAGGACATTTGGGATACGAGACTCCTTTGAAGGATAGGGAGTTGTAGTTGTTTACCAAGCTTACACCGCACAATCTAAAGAGGTATCACCAAACACAGATCCTAAAAGATCACGGCCAATTAAAGAAGGCAGGCGTGACCCACAAAGATGCCTAAGCGGTGATGCCACCGAGCAAGCGACCCAGTAGAAGATGCAGCGGAGGCGAAGCAACAGAGGAGGCGGCTGGCAGGGGCGGGAGGAAGGCGAAGCGATCAAGCTCCCAAAGCGGCGAGAGTCACGGCGGCGAGGGCAATACCAACAGAGACCGTCCTGCGATCTCGAACACGGCAAGAGTCGAGTCAAGGATAACACGGACCATGATCGGTGGTGGCGCCGGATATAATTTCATAGTTAGTTTAGGAACATGAGAAACAGCGGGAACATGAAAAGAGGAAGACAAAAGAGTGCCTCGTGAGAGGTACCATCTGCGGTCCGCTGATAGGAGCGACAAGAGGACTAATGGAATGGAGACTCGTGGGAGATGTCATATGAAAAAACGATGAGGAGGAAGATGGTCTCTCACCGGAAGACGAGTAGCGAACCCAGCAGAACCGACGGCGAAGTAGCCATGCGGCGTAGCGACATCGAGAATCTCCGAGTGGGGTCTGCGACGAGCAAGATCCTTTTCTTCCGATAGCAAAGCGCTCCACATGCCCATCCTTGTTTTGCGGTGAAGCCTCGCACCCTTGGTATTGCCATGGAGGAATAGCACAGTCTGCCGCCAGGATCAAGGAGATACTAGTAGGCCCGCACCACGAAGATCGAATTCCAACAAGGTCACACGGGATGACGAGCAAGCGGTGAGACTAGGCGTGTCGAAAGGAATCTTGCGTTGGCGGCAAGCGGCAAAGCAACAAAGCTATGACTTTCTACAAGAAGGTACAAAGAATCATGAAGACAAACCAACAATATGTTAGTAATGTTTTCGGGGAGCGGGACGAGGCGGACAAATCTAAAATCAACAACCTCAAAGCTTTAGTCACTCGGCTCTTCTAGTCAACTAAAACTTGGGCCGCGGTCTTGCGATCGGTGATCGGCGGGCGATGAGCCAGTGAAGGTGGCAAGCTGGCGCCAAAGAGCCGGCCGGGCGAAAAAAAGATCCGGAAAAGCATTAGTCGAGCAGTGCTTAGGAGCACCGGAGTGCATCAAAGACGGCGAAGGCGGAGGAACCCGCGGAGAACGCGCGATGACGGAGGTGGCGCGACCGAGTAGATGGGAACCAGGCGGCGGAGAAGAAGATCGGCAGACGCCGGTGGCAAGCGTGCGCGGCCAATGCTGCGAGGCGCTTGGCTGCGCCTCGGCGACGCCAAGAAGGACGGCGCACGGCCGAGGCAGGCGATCGCAGAGTAGGGACAACGAAGCGGCAAGAAGAGCCGCGAAAAGCGTAAGTGCAACGAGTGAACCCAAAAAAATTTTGATATATAGCCTATACAAGGAAGGTGATCATTAGATGGTTTTTAAAAATCTAAAATCAACAACCTTTAAAACTAAAACTTAATTCTCGTTTGGATTGGATTGGGATTGGGAGGGGAAAATCATCTATTCCATTCTATATTAATGCTTGTTGAGTACCCTGTACTCACTTTTGCTAAACCCCCTTTGCTTAGAAGGTGAGTCCTATGGACACTCCTCTGAAGCCTAGGGTAAGGATTGTTCACAGGACCAGGACCATCAGGAGGAGTAGAGGGTATAGTAGGCCCTATTCCTGCTATGGCAGGCCAACAGGGTAATAGCAGGTTATAATGTATTTGGCTGTATTTGGAACCATGTAAGATTGATGTAATGGACATGTAGTTCTGTGTAGCTTAATGGAATGTAATAAAGATTTCTATTTTCGGCCTCTAATTATTATTCTACTGCAATACTCTGAATACGGTATAGTAACTGATAGAGTATCGGAAAGCCTGATATTTTGTTAGCTACTATCCCGAGATTCGCGTAATTAGCTTAGGAGTAATGGCAGCATGACTGTCGTTACCCGGGGTTAATTATGCGGGTCGTCATAACCATTCACATATCAGTCCAATAAGTGCAAAAAATAGACATTCACATATCAATACAATTCACATTTAGATAACTTTCATTTGAAGTTGTAAAGTAGGCATATTTTCATCGTCCTTCCCACACAAATGCCATGTTGGACCTGCATGGACGCTATGTTAATTAAATATCAAGTTGCAATTAATTAAACATGCAAATGAAACAATACCTTCGGGGCTACAGGTAGTATTGTTACGTGTACACTTGGTTGACCATGTTGTATTCCTCGATAGACATCAAGGCCAATCCACGTGTAACTAGCAACTCCGTCTTATAATCGTGCCGGCTTTGCCCTGTCCATGTACTTGTCGTTTGTTATTGTTGATACAACATGGCATAAAACTCAGGATCGTGCCACTTGTAGACCCATTGGGTGGGAGGTTGTGTATGAGCATCGGGGATGGCGTAGTCATAGATGCTATATAAACCATAGCTACCTTGCGTCTCGGCGACACCATAGGAGCTAGAGATATCCTGTGGTGCGTCCTTTCTCTTCCCCCCAGTAGTCGTCCTCTGTGATTGGGGAGAACCATGGTCTCTGTCCTATGTTGCATGAGTGAACTGTGACTCCTCTGTAAATTTGACGAGACGCTGCTCTTTTGATTGGTGCGTGGGAGGTATGGAGGCATAGCGACCGGAGTCACTGCCATCGGTGTCTGTCTTGGAGCTATTATTATCGGACTCTTGGTTTGGCGGGCTCCGACGGTACCCACTCTCAGTGGAGTCATTACTCCCTACATAATGCAGCTCATCTGCGGGATGCTCTCCCTTTCCTTTGGATGATGCTATCCTTTTTCCTGTATCCTTTCTTGGCACTGATTGGTGCTTCCTCTTCTCTGTATGAGTGTCCCCGACTATCTTGTCTGCCCATTCGGGGATGCTTCCAGCCCCAGTGTCCTTTCTTAATACAGCAGGATGAATCGGGTCTGTCACAATCTGTGATAGGAGGGGTGTCACTCACAGTATCCTCCTCATCAAGTAATGAGTCACCGTTGGACCTTCCTTTTTCCATCCCCTATCGGAACGATTCCACATTGCTTTAGATGATCACCAAACTCTTGGCTCAAGTATTCGCCACCACGATCGGATCGTAAGTGTTTTATTGTTTTGCCAAGTTGATTTTGTACTTCGTTCAAACTCTTTGAACCTTTCAAAAGTTTTGATTTATGCCTCATTAAATAGATATATCCATATCTCTGAAGTCATCGATAAAAGTTACAAATCTTGAAACCCACCCCTAGCGATGAGCTCATTGGTCCACATACATCTGTATGTACTAGGGCCAATAATTCACTTGCTCTCTCACTAAAACACGTGAAAGGGACTTTTGTCATCTTGCCAAGTAAACAAGATTCACATGTTTCAAATGATTCAAAATCAAATGAGGTTAGAAGTCCATCACCATGGAGCTTCTTCATGCGCTTCTCATTTATATGACCTAGCGACAATGCCACAAAAAGGTAGGGTTCAAATCATTAGGCCGATGCCTTTTACATTAATATTATAGACGAGTTTTTCTTGAGTTCAAGGGCGTACAACCCATCCACCATGGGGCAACGACCATAATACATATCATTCAAAAATATCAAACAAACAAAGTTCTTTATTCGAAATCATAACCTTCATGTTCCAAACAAGAAGATGAAATAATGTTTCTACTCAAAGATGGAACAAAATAACAATTATTAAGTTCTAAAACTAATCCTGAAGGCAAATGCAATGGGTATGTGCCAGCAGCAAGACCAAACAACTCTTGCTTTATTCCCACGCGAAGATCCACTTCTCCTTTTGCCAAGTCTCTACTCTTTATCACCCCGCAACGAATTGCAAATGTGAGCAACCGAACCGGTATCATATATACCCATGAGTGAGTGAAGAAGTAGCAAGATTAATTTCTATAACATTAATACGAAGTGGAAACCACATTTCCATTCTTCTTATCTGCGTGTACTTTTCGATTCCGTTTCCAATGCCCCGATTTCTTGCAATAGAAGCATTGGGTATCAGTTGAGGGCCAACTTTAAGCTTCGAAGCTTAGTTTTGAGGCTTGCGATCTCATCTTGAGCCTTGCCCTTGCCCTTGCTCTTTCCGTTCCCCACCTTAGCCTTCCTCTTTTTGAAAGCGGTTGTTTTCGAACCATCATCACATGATTGGGTTTTTCTTAATGCTTTCTCGGCGACCTTGAGCATCCCATGTAGCTCGGTTAGGCTCTTCTCCATGCTATTCATATGAAAATTCATAATGAATGGCTCAAAGCTCTGAGGCAGAGACTAGAGAATAACATCTGTGGCCAAACCGAGGCTAAGGGGAAACTCAAGTTTTTCAATCTCCCAATGTAACCAATCATCTTGATCACATGAGGACTGACCGGACCGCCTTGACCGACTTACAAGCAAATAAAAGCTTTGAGATACCATACCTCTCAGCTCTTGCTTGATTCCCAAACATGCCCTTCAAGCCTACAATCATATTGTACGCATCCACGGTCCTCATATTGCTTTTGGAGCTCGAGTCCATGGTGACTAGTATGAGACGGTGACCTCTCTGAAGCATTAACATGCTTTTCATATTCAACCTTCAAATTGCGAGCAGCATTTTGGTACAGTTCATCAGAATTGGATTCTCTAGAACATAGTCCTTCTTTTCATGCTTGAGAACAATTCTCAAAGTTGCGATACCAATCAACAAAATTAGTTCCATTCAGTTTTCCTTTCCAAAACCGATCTCAAAGCAAAACCGGTGTAGCAGGAGTAGGAGAAGGTGCCATTGAACTACAACAAAAACATGCAAAGATTCTAAGCACTATGTTTATGTAAAACTTTTATTAAACTTTTAATTAAAGACACTTCTATTTTATGTCCCTTTTATAGACACATAGTGAGTATTCAAGATCCATATTCATCAAACACTAGTGAGCTTTGGCATCACTGCTAGAAATTTAATGACATAGGTAAGCAACACCTTTGCTAATTACATCATATGTAACTCTCGTTTGTTGAGTATGAAAACAAGTAATGAATGCCTCCATCAACTTGACTCATGGCCAGTCAACCTGCCCCAAGGGCTCACATGAGGAGGGAGCACTTCCGTATTCGGGTGCCAATTAAGAAACCCGCCTCATGTGTGTTTTCCTAGACACCACTTGTCTTGTATAGGTTCCTTCATTATCAAATCAAATCCCAACCACTTATGTCCTCAAGCCCAAAACCGTTTTGATAGCTTGGTTAAATCTACCATTGTTATGCATGATGTGTCCAACACATCCCTATCATCTATTGAGATAGCCATTGATATACTACTTTGGCAGTCATATCAATAACGATCTAAATTTTTGATAGGTGCAACAATTGGATGGACAATTTGATTTAAAATTTTAACTATAGTGATGAACAAAGATTACTATGAACATGGCATCACATGCAATGAGCATAAAGAAAATAGCAAGGATTAAACACACATCACGAGAAAATCAAAATAAGTCGTGAAATAGCATGGCCCTTAGCATTAAGATCTCCATCATCATGCTTGTTTGTTCACCTAGCCATCTTGCTTGATACCATCGTCTTCATCATTATGGATGCAACTCCTTACAACTTTTGATAATGAATTTTACATGAGGGTTTGAAGCATCACAAGTCGACACGCGGTCGTTATACAATTTAAATAGCCTTATGGCTTGACACGGCACTTGAGCCATGTGGAAATTACATGCATCACATACACATAGGCCATACCATTTCACATAATTCCGAGTTAAACAAAAGCAACCCTCGACGACCGGTCCGAGAGTTAAACAAAAGCAACCCTACGACTCAAAGGCGGTCCCGTCGGCGAGAGGCATGTCTTCCGACATTGGAAAATGCCCTCAAAATTTCCACGGATCAACAGATTGACCCAATCCGATCTAATATGATTGGCTTGGTCCCATATGGATACGTTTGAAACCACGATGGCGGTAACCCGACCGGTAAGGGTAACGTCGTACCATGAACGGACTCACCCAAATCAATATTGAATCATTTGCGCTTACCATGGATCAACTAGATTGACCCAATCCAACTCAATCGATTGGCTTGGTCCCATATGGATACGTTTGAAACCCGATGGTGGTAACCCGACCGGTAAGGGTAACGTCGTACCATGAACGGACTCACCCAAATCAAGATTGAGTCGGTTGCACTTTCCTCAAACCCTAAACCGATTGATCTCATCGATGGTCGCCATCACCAATTCATCACATGAACTGGTGAACATGTAATAGATCCAATCTACTAACCTTACACATCATATGTGCAACATCCAGATCACAAAACTATACGAGATGGCTCTGATACCACTGAAGAGGAACGCGGTATGCTACGCTAGCACAAAAAAAATCTACCGCGAAACCAGAAAGCTACTCGCAAGAAGGGATCATAGATAAGATTACCACTAGACGCGATTGCTGCGGAATCCTTCGCGTCGATGTAGTGGATCGTTCGCCGCGCGATCGTTGCGTCGATGTAGTGGATCGTCCTCGCCTTGCCGTGGATCGTCCTCTCACGCCGATCGCGCAGCAACGTCACCGCAGAGTCCACACGCCCGAGAGATGGGCGCCGTGCGTCGTGTGCAAGCACACGGTCGCTCGGCGAGGGCAGCGAGAGGAGTAGGCTAGGGTTTCGAGTGAATCACTCCTAAACCGTGGAAAGCACACCTGCACCCTCCTCCTCCCTCCTTATATAGCCACGAGATGAAACCTAAACTAGGGCCCATCGCGTGCTAAGCCCACGAGGTTCATTAATTACGGATCCAATCCAAATTAATGCGTCCCAGCCCATTAAGTGTGTGACCCTGCAGGTTCACGTACGTTTGGACATGGATTCGAAAAACTCCTTTTCAATCCAATAGTTGGTAGTGGCTTCTTACAAAGTATGCCAACTCCCAAACATACTATGATCAAATCGAACAGAACCTATCAAAAGTACTCATGTAATAATCCCTTTGCCTAGTATATGAAGATTGATCTCAAGGCGAGAAGCATGTCATCCTTTGATGATTCAATCCATCTCTCGTATCCGTGATATATTAATAAGTTGTGATTGACTCCTCAATCACGGCATGGCCATGCACTTCCTTAATCATATCACATGAGTGGCCTTGTCATATATCTCCGTTTCATTGGAGTGGCAAATTCCATCTTGACTGCTTACTTCCCTCTGCACGTTTCATAGTAAACATGAAAGCTACCTTTATAACTATCCGGTTAGGAAGTAGTGTTTGATAGCCCCAAGGAAAACTATTACACATGTAGGGAATATGACAATCTCAGGTCTAAGGATCATACATCTACTAGGTATGAGATACACTGATGACACATAAGAATGAAACATTCTCGCAGTGTCCCATTGCGGGTCTATCTAACCCATGTTCTTCAACATGTGTCCACAATGTATAGATGATATCTCCATATCCCATGATCTATGAAGCATGATCATCGATCACTACATGTGCTGATCTATTCATCGTTGTCCTATACGATGATATCCGATCAGAGATATTTATCGAATTACATCATTAAGTAAAGAGCTTCATAAGCAAGTCACATACTTGTTGATCAATACAATGATATACATTCATTGGACCAATAATCATATTATTATTCATAAACATAGTCATGTTACAATCATCTAAATGATTGCCTCAAGAGCATAACACTAACATCAACAACCCCCAAAGAAGCATTGGTGCGCTGATGAGAAGTGAGAACATCATGGGTGGATTGTTGTTGGGCTGACATGAGGAGTATTTGTGTAATAGTTCAATAACTTTATTTTATGTGGTATTTAATATGTGACATTTTGAGTTTAGGTGACAAATGGTATATATGTGGTCCCTGCCGTCATACGCCTTTAACTGAAGTTTCTTCCACATTCTTGTTTTTTAGAAAAAAAAGTTTCTTTGGCGACTTGATACATGAGGCGTTTGTGGTCTCCAATAGTTTGATTCTTTTAGACTTCTGTTATTTGGATCAGGTCTGGCAGAAGTGAGTAAAATGACCTAAGCTTCAATGTTTATTTAGAGACTGCTTTTCTATCCAATTTAGAAGCGCATTTGATGAGGACATATTCTGTGTGGAATGCTGTCATGCAAAATAATCTACAGCCTTATGCACCTCTGCAAATCTTCAAGTTGATTGTTTAACATGGCCTTGGTTCTGCTCATGTGCGCTCTCTTTCTGTTGTCCTAAGTCCAAACAGCTAACTATGTGCTTTTCAGCTTTTGTCACATTTCTGCTTCTGTAGAAGCTCAGGAGAAGTTTCTTTCTTTATGCAATAATCAGTATTTCACGTGAAGTAGTGGCACACCATGAAAATGATATTCCGTAGATACTAGTTCTTGAAAGAAAATCACTGGACGTGCTCAAGTTGATCCCTACCAATCTGTGTGACTGCAGTTCATGTTGGTCCCTGTTTTTTTCTTCCTCAGCTGCCAAGCATGTTCTACAGATGACAAAACTAGGTTGACACATGCTAATTGTTGCAGCTAAACACAATTGATGGATATGACATTCACTTTCATGCATTTTACTCTGAAAAAGTTTTAGTATCCTGCTTATGTGAACTGTCAAGATCTCTTTTTAGGGAATGAATGTTACATTGTGAATTGCAACTTGGCACTTTTTGCTGTGAAAATCACGATCATCTCAGCTTGTTTCAGTTCTTTTCATTTACTCTGTGAAAACATAATTTTCAGGACATATGTAGGTATCTACAATCCTGACTTGTAGATGTCGTGAGAATGATTAATCCTGACTTGATCCCTATTTATAATTCCAGATGAAATGGTGGGGTCCTCTGACGATGAGCAATGCTCGGGGGAGACTGATGCGCTAGACATGGGACAAGAGCACAGCTCCCGCTTAGCCGACCATGAACTGAAGGAAATGCTTCTCAAGAAGTATAGTGGCTGTCTCAGTCGACTTCGGTCTGAGTTCCTAAAGAAGAGGAAGAAAGGGAAGCTACCGAAGGATGCACGTACAGCGCTGCTGGAGTGGTGGAACACGCACTACCGCTGGCCATATCCTACGGTAAATGCTGTGAAACAGTCTCTATAACTGAAACATGGGTACATTATGGCCAAAGTCTGATGTTTTGTGGTGCGTACAGGAAGAAGATAAGGTGAGGCTTGCAGGTTTGACCGGTCTCGACCCAAAGCAGATCAACAATTGGTTCATCAACCAGAGGAAGAGGCACTGGAAGCCGTCGGAGGACATGCGGTTCGCACTCATGGAGGGCGTCGCAGGTGGATCCTCTGGGACGACGCTCTACTTCGACACAGGCACAATTGGACCGTGATCTGGTGCAATTCTACTGCAGAAAATCGGCCAACCCAATCAGTAATAGACCTGGTGCGTGATGATGATGATGATCAACCTCTCAGGTCAAAATCTGTCAGGATCAATCAATTGCCTTATTATTTTGCTAGATCATGTGTGGCATCGTGCCAAAACAAAATGTATAAGCGATTTCAAGTGACCTGCAAAAGCTGTTGTTAGGTCTTTCGTGATGCCCGTGGATTGTACGTAATCTGTATCCATACTGGCTACCCAATTCAACTGTTAGATAGGGCCGGTGACTTATAAAAGTAACTTTACTTGTACTAAAGAATTGCCCTCTTTTTTCTGTCTATACTTATTTCTTTATTTGTTCGCCCTTCGTATTTTTAGTGAGGTTTATATCAATCGGTTTGGTCAAATAAGTTGTCATTTCAATGTCTTGTACAAATTGGCTTTACTTTCAGCTCAAAATTTTGGACAGAGTTGAACAAGTCATTTGAGGAAGAGGACTCTAATAGAGAGCATTTTGTTGGAAATCCGTAGCTGGCTCCCATTGAATAGCCTAACCCTAGCTTGTCATTGTCGTGAATCGTGATGTAGTAGCGAGTCTTGCTACGCCTGTTCATGGGGAAGAAAAATCTGCCTTGTATAACGTCTCGGATATGTAATATGCAGATTTTTTTTATCACTGAATTTGCGTATAGCTTGTCATTCATCGATAAAAAGATTGTCGCTAACTTTCAAGAAAAAGGGACGCGTGGTTGTAAATAAATAAAAAAAAATCCAAATTCGATCTGTCCACAAAAACATGCGACGTTTTCCAGAATTTTCTCCTGGATTCACTACAAGTAAAATCGTCTTGGTCCTGTTCGTGCAACTAGGCTTGCCAAAGTACGTAGAAAAGCACTGTCATATATGCTAATTTCTGCGTGCTAGCAACTCACTGTCTAGTTTAACTATATGGTGTAGATGAAAGCTAATTAAGTGTAGATCATGGATGGGTTGTTACATGAAATTAGTACACAATTTTTACTACGCGAAGCATTTCGCTGATAAGAACGCAGCGTAATTCCTTCATGAAAATTGAAACAATGATGTAATTAACCTTGAGGGCACCTGAAACTATGATGGAACTAGCTTTTTCCGAAAGGTGACTACTACAACCAGTGAGACGCCTGTGTGTTTGTTGATAAATATTTTCTTTCAAGGAGGATAAATGTGTTTTGAGTCCTGCTAAATACGCGTTAGGTGGATTTATTTGTGAATTTTCCTCTCGTTTGGTAATGATTAATAGTAATTGCGTTAACCAATCGCACGCCTTGAAACAAAAGTATTGGCTTTCTTGAAATAACAAGATGTATGTATTTTTCCCTACAATCTTTTTAGATGAACTTTATTACAAATATAATTAAACTAGATTAATTGTAACAGTTTAAAGTACAACTTTTAAAGTACTTTTGTGTTTGCTTTTCAAAAGTATTTTAGGTTCCGTTTGAAGCGCTTTTTTTTTTCTGATTTCATGTGAAATCACAACATACCAAACTTTCAAATTTTGAGCCTTAGGGCTTAGGAGGAGGATGGCATAGACGCAGAAAAATAGTTGAATTCTGCTGGGTTGCACTCCGTATATCCAGTATTTTTAAGAGTAGGCCCGGTTTGGCAAAGGGCTAAGTTTCGAAAATATTTTGTGAGTCCATTAAAGTCAATTTGTTGGGCCAGGTGGGCCAGGCCAGATTTATAATGTTCAATTCATGCTAACATAAATCCACTACAATTCAATATGACTTCACGATCTGTCTTTTCAAGGCATTCTGAAAACCGAAAGTCTTTTACTGTTCGGTATTGACGCATCTTTTCAAGGAACAAAACCATTTAGTGAACCATTGTCAGATTGAGAACAGCTAAGCTAGCGTGCCATCTAAAAGCTCAACCACATGTCACAGGATCAAATCCTAAAAAAAAAATCCACATGAATAACATAACACACCTAACATTAGTTTATCGGAATCAATCTCTCTGTCGGTAGAAAAACCGGGGCATCACACTGTTTTAATTACAATCCATGGTAGGCGAGCTAATATCTATTTTTGGAGGGAATGCTGCCATGCTGTTTGCATACAAATAGAGAAACTTAAGAACAAGGTTTAAAGCAATATAAAAAGAGAGGTTTCCACATGGTTCCCGACGGAAAACTTGATGGTTTATTTTCCCTTAGTATCAACACATACAAATATATTAATTAATGAATATTAATACAGGTAGAAAGACACAAAAGTTCCATGCCAATTAATTCACCCAGGTATAATACCTTTTGTACTTTACCCCTTCAAGGATTTCCTAAATACCATCTGCCCCCACTGTCGTCTATAACAAGCTAACATGCGCGCGCGCGCTCGCACACACGGGGCCGACCGCTTAATCAGCTGTCGTAGGTGCGGCACTCGTCGGTCTCGGGGTTCTCCTTGCAGTAGTTCTCGAGCGGGTCGGACTCCTTGAGTTTCTCGCGGGCGTGGCTCGCCGCGGCGCTGAGCTCCTCCACCTCGTCCCACGCCGCCGCGCACTCCCCGGTGGCCTTGTCGTCCGCGCACGCCTCCTCCGCCTGCTTGATGCTCTCCGACATCTTCTCCGAGATGCCCGGCGGCGTGGACGGCCCGCCAGCCATGGCGACGACGCCGCGGGCGCGGCGGTTCGTCGTCCGGAACGTGGCACGGGCGGCAGCCTGCGGCCTCGCGAGGCCGCCCGCGGTGGCCACGAAGGGCGCGGGGGTAGAGAGGCTCACGTTGGTTAGCGTAGCCGCCATTGGGTGTGTATAGCTTGATACGACTTTTCTCTGTGATATCTGATATGGTGCGGCTTTGCTTGTGCTGTACCAAGCAAGGCCTTGCATTGAAGCGCTGACGTTTATATATAGCTTCGTTTGGAGAAGGGAAAGCTCTTACGTGCACTCGTTTCCTATCGCCACTTAGCCAGTCGCAGTGCTCCACGTCGTCTAACTTAGGGAGATAGTTCAAGCAATTGGGACCCTTTTTGTTTTTGTTTTTGTTTTTAATTGGGGCTTGGAAGATCTTTATCTTTCTGCTTGGGATATCTTAGGTCAGGAAGGAGTTTTTTGGCCATAGAAACCGGCAGTGTGCATACGTTAATTCTTCGTTGCTTGTGCATGTAAAAGTTCATGGTCAATACGAAATTGATGCGAGGTTCGTGTTGTGCCAGCAAAATAGTGGTTTTGTATAAACGTGAATTCGCGCGACGCGGTGACAAAAATCATTTTCAGTGTCAAAATGTCTGAGATGATGTGAAAGGTTGGAGAAGAACAAGCAAACGTACATTCCAGATATCTGGATTTTTTAGTGGAACACATTTATTTAGCAGAGTTGCTATTTCTGGAATATATTTTAGAACTAATTAATTTCATTCCCCCCCCCACCCCCAGCCCCCAAACAAAAAAAAGTAAATCCCCTTACTTTATAACTAGTAGAAGGGCTAGTTCATTGATGTGAACTAACATATAAAACCACTACTATAGAAAAGTTCATCACAGACGGTAGTTCAGAACCGTCTGTAATATCAGTGATGTTACAGTATATCACAGACGGTTTTTAATTAGGATCATCCGTGATATAGTAACACCACATATGGTTCTAATTATAAACTGTTTGTGATGTTATGATATCACAGACAGTTTCAATTTGAATCATAACACCGTCTATGATATCATAACATCACAGACGGTTCTAATTAGAACCGTCTGTGATAAGCTTTTGTACAGATGAACCTTTTTCTATTTATTGGCTAGCCTCAGGAAATGCTAGCCATACCCTCTAAAACAAAGCAGATTACGTACACAAACATTACATCCATTTTAGCAATCAACTCAGTTACATCACAGTGCAAGCAGATTACGTACAGATTACTACGCGGCACATCTATTTCAGAAATGAACTCATATATATTAACCAATGGAACTCAATTTTATTAACCAATTAATTGAATGGACAACTACAATTCACAAATCCACAGCACAAGTTTCACAAATTAACCCAAGTGGTAATTCAGAAAAAAAAATGCAACTCCTGAAGTTAGGCAGAGTGGAACTCGCCTTTCGGATTTAAGACATGACTGAGCAAGAAAGAACAAAGCTATCCTCGAATTTGGATCATATCGGTCTCTTCCAATGCAGTTATAGCCCCATTGGTCTTTTTTGTATCGACGAGGAGTTGCATGTTGTGGTAAATGTAAAATCCACATCGGTTATTTCCCTTTTTCTGCTAGTGGCACTGCAAATATAGAATTGATTAGTTTTAGAGTCATTATTACGGAGTTTGATATAGGATTATTGTGTATAGTGCATACTGAAAACTTAAAATCGTGCTTCAACTTCGCCCCATCCTTGCCAGAAGGCCCTCCATAAGCTTTGTGCACTTTGAATGTCCTACGTGATTACAAAAGGTTAGCCTCAGCCATTCCAAGAGTAACGCACACCTTGAACAACCTACATGGCTATGTTATCTATGGAGGAAACGTGATTACCTGGTGAGTAATTTCGCGATAGGATTCAAGTTGTGGCTGTCGTTCTATAAGGAATCAAGGTAAATAACCCGGTTCTTGGCTGGATGAATTACAATTAGAACCTAGTGAAACATACACAGATATGTCGTAATGGTCAATTAATAAAACTGAGTTGTGTGCACAGTACAAATCAAAGTATAGCAAGTAGTGCAGTACTTATCCTGGGTTGTGAGGTAAAAGTATGAACTCTTTATGTTTTTGAGCCACCAATGCATATTCCACGTATTCATCAATGAATTTTAAATTTTTTTTCCATTGTTTGCTTTGAGACTATTTGTGGTTCCAGAAAACCCGCCGATTGTTCGTTTTGTTTCGCTTCACAAATCATGTATCTATATATACAAAAGCGAGGATATATATATATATATATATATATATATATATATATATATATATATATATATATATATATATATATATATATATATATATATATATATATATCGGTATTATAATATAGACTGTGATTGCAAACACTTACAATATCCAGCATCTCAAGAGTGCGGCGTCGAGTTGAAGAGATCGAACAGGTCCTTGAAGTCGACTGTGAAGAAGCCTCCCCGATGACTCTTGAACAGATGCTTAGGCTTGAAGTTGACTGAGATACTCGTTATACGTTCTCGCACTGGCTTGTTAGCTTGTTCCATGTACCAAGCATGCAATCTAGTGCAAGCCATAGAAAGTTTTTTTAGGCAATCTCCCGTTACTAAAGGCTCTCCTAGCTTGTATAAGCGAACTAACGGGGCAATTGTATAGTCTAGGACCTTCGTGATCTGCTTCAATTTGCCCTTGCCTTGCTTTATACTATATGGAGTCTTCACGGGAGACGAGTGGGCAGTAACCCACTGAAAGTCCTGTGATGCAGGGGCACGGGAGCCAATTTTGTGGCCTGCTAAGGTGCAGCAAGCAACTCAGTTAGTTGGGGGTATTTCCGGTGATGGAGGATAGGTGTCCAGGGAGATGTCACTGCTAGGCCACTGGATGAATGTGCGAATGGCATCCCCCAGTGTCACGATCTCGTCGTTTAGGGGCATCAATAGCGGGACAGTCTTAAAACTTTCATGTACACTGTCCACATTGACCTTCATGAAACCTAGAGCTACCAGGGTACCGTGCACCAACGCCCCTTCAGTGGATAGATACGCGAGCCCCCAAGTAGCCTAAAGAGGAAGTGACATTGGCAAGTCTCAGTTGGAGATTGCTCGCGTGACCTCCTACATAACGGTACACAATTAGCTAATGCATCCAACAGCTATATGTATGGAGCATTCAAGAGATATATATTAGTACCTTAATGTCATGAACAGAAAATTTGCCGTGTTCATCTGTGTCGGCGTTTTCGAGCGTCGGCAAGTAAATTTGTAAGTCTAGGGGGTCGCGCGTTCCACTCCCTGAATGGTTAGACTCGTGAGTCCAAGATGTATACTGGTTCGGTGAAGGTCCCTACTCCAGTTCGTGTGATGGTGTTGTATTACTCTTGGTACAGATGACTGCATAAAGTTTTACAAGCGAGAATGCCAATGGCTTAGCGAGATGGGTTTGATAGCGCTCTCCCTCTCTCTCTCGTTTTCGCCCTCCTCGAATCGTTTAGCCCTGCCTCCTTTTATACAGAAGGAAGGGGCGGGTTACATCGAGTTGGGAGGAAGAGCGAGGTGACCTATGCTAGGAGCTCGGTCCTTCGTCACGTGGGTGGTCGCCACCCGTCTTGCCCATGCTGGGTTGGTAGCCTTGGTGGTCAGGGAGGTTAGGTATTCCTCGGAAATAGCGTACTTGCCCTCTGTGACCCTTGCGAATCTTGGCGTCGAGGTGCGTGGCGTTGGTCTTTGCCTCGGGAGGGAGCGCGCGCTCGTCTTTGTCGTGGATCGGTTGATGGGTGGAAGCTTTGTCTTCTGCGATCACGGATCTTCTTGGGAAGGAGCCACTTGCCCTTGTATAGTCGCTCGATTGACCTTATTCGGAAGTGCGTGGCGGTAGGCGATGAGGACTGACACGCGGCACTCGGCGTTCGTCACCTTGGTTTGGTTGAGTCGGAGACCCGCCCGCCAAGAGGGTCGGAGCGCCATCTCAGTGGATTCGCTTCCCTGGTGGTCGGGAGCGGATGTCTTCTTGTGATCTCGCAGCGGTCGGTCGGACGGCGGGCGGCGCGGCTGTTGGGTGGAGATATGCTTGAGGCCGGCCGGCTCGTTGCTTGGTGTTGGGGTATCCTTTTATTAGTATTCGTCAAGAGCCCCGAACTCCCAAGCGATTTTGGATTCGGTTGGGGTTGAACTTGACGAAAGTGGTGGCCGGGCTCGTAGGTCGGTCCGGCCGATCCGGTTAGCGATTTCCGTCGGTGTGCCGTTGGATCCGACGGCTGTCTGGAGTTTGGCGGGGCATTTGAACCGCCGGGGCTTTTACTCGCCTCGTTGCGCATGCCGAGTATAGTTTAGCGCGCGCGCTGCTCGTCTTCTTGATCGCCGGGTTACGTGAAGGATGCTTCTTTTCCGGCACCGCATTTACTCGAGACGCTTAGCCTCCTTCGTCCGGATATATATATATATATATATATGCTGCTGTAGCTTGCTTGAAGGGATGAGAGCTTTTTCTTTTGTTCTTTCAAATGGCTTGAGACACCTCTAGTCTTTAGCTTCGCGATGGCGTCGCGGTGGAAGAAGAAGATCCTCTGGCGAGCTTTGGGTGAGTTCGACCAGCGATGGCCGAGCTTAGGGAGGAAGAAAGCGCACCGTGACGCCGCTACGTTGTATTTGTTGCTCGAGGCCGCCCGAGGCTCGAGGTGGTAAGGGGGCCCTTCCGAGGCGATGGCGAAGGGCGCCGACCGTAGTTGGTGCGGCCGCGTCGATGTCAACGAGCAGCGGTGAGGCATCGGCGTGTTACGCCAGCGGCGCGCGGCCGTCCCGTCGACCGAGCAAGGGCCTACCAAGATACCGTCGGTGCCACCGATGCCGCGGATGTTTGATAGGTTCTAGGCGTGGGTAGAGTCCTGCCAGTGGTGCGGCGTGGCCACTCTTGTATCTGTCTCTGCATTGTGTGTAAAGTCGTGTAAAGTTTGAGCTTGTTGGCCTATAATGAAATTTTCTTTTCTTTATGAAAATGTCTTTGCGATGAGTTTGCTTTAATTTTAATCGTTGTGGGCGGCGCCTTGGTGCAGAGGCGACCGGATGCCTCTGTGAGGTTCGGTGTCCGAGTGCTCGTTTAACGTCGTAGCTAGACAGTGCCTTGGTGGCGAGGGACGGCCGGATGCCTCTGTGAGGTTCGGTGTCCGAGTGCCTTGGTGGCAGGACGGCCGGACGCCTCTGTGAGGTTCGGTGTCCGAGTGCTCGCTTATCGTCGTAGCTAGACAGTGCCTTGGTCGGCGAGGGCGACCGGATGCCTCTGTGAGGTTCGGGTGTCAAGTGCCTTGGTTGGCGGTGACGACCGGATGCCTCTGTGAGATTCGGTGTCCGAGTGCCTTGGTCGGCAGGACGGCCGGATGCCTCTGTGAGGTTCGGTGTCCGAGTGCTTGTTTAACGTCGTAGCTAGACGGTGCCTTGGTCGGCGAGGACGACCGGATGCCTCTGTGAGGTTCGGTGTCCAAAGTGCCTTGGTCGGCGGGACGGCCGGGCGCCTCTGTGAGGTTACGGTGTCCGAGTGCCTTGGTGGCGGGACGACCGGATGCTGTGTGAGGTTCGGGTGTCCAAGTGCCTTGGTGGCGGGACGGCCGGATGCCTCTGTGAGGTTACGGTGTCCGAGTGCCTTGGTCGGCGGGACGACCGGATGCCTCTGTGAGGTTCGGTGTCGAGTGCCTTGGTGGCGGGGCGACCGGATGCCTCTGTGAGGTTACGGTGTCCGAGTGCTCGTTTATCGTCGTAGCTAAACGAGTGCCTTGGTGGCAGGGACGGCCGGATGCCTCTGTGAGGTTCGGTGTCCGAGTGCCTTGGTTGGCGGGAAGACCGGATGCCTCTGTGAGGTTGGTGTCCGAGTGCTCGTTTATCGTCGTAGCTATAAAGTGCCTTGGTGGCAGGACGGCCGGATGCCTCTGTGAGGTTCGGGTGTCCGAGTGCCTTGGTTGGCAGGACGACCGGATGCCTCTGTGAGGTTGGTGTCCGAGTGCTCGTTTATCGTCGTAGCTAGACGGTGCCTTGGTCGGCAGGACGGCCGGATGCCTCTGTGAGGTTCGGGTGTCGAGTGCCTTGGTTGGCGGGGCGACCGGATGCCTCTGTGAGGTTGGTGTCCGGCGCCTTGGTCGGCGGGACGACCGGATGCCTCTGTGAGGTTCGGGTGTCCGAGTGCTCGTTTATCGTCGTAGCTAAACGGTGCCTTGGTCGGCGGGGACGGCCGGATGCCTCTGTGAGGTTTGGGTGTCCGAGCGCCTTGGTCGGCGGGACGACCGGATGCCTCTGTGAGGTTCGGTGTCGAGGGCCTTGGTCGGCGGGACGACCGGATGTCTCTGTGAGGTTCGGTGTCCGAGTGCTCGTTTAACGTCGTAGCTGGGCGTGAGTGCTCGTTCTACCGTCGTGGCTGGGCGTGAGTGCTCGTTTACCGTCGTGGCTGGGCGTGGGGCATCCTTCTCGAGTCCTCGTCGGGCGAGGGTAGCTGCGAGAGGAATGGCGCCGTCTATCCCACATGTATACCCCATCCGCGGTGTGGGACTGGAGGGATGAGCGGCGCGTTTACTGCGTTGGTTTGAGCGCCGTGCTCGTGGAGCTAATAGCGGGTAGTCCGAGTGGGTCTGGGAGGTCCCGCCAAGGGGACCCTTCCGAGCGGACGGTCCCAGTAGGGTGTCGACCTGGCGTGGGGCGACCCATAAAAACCTTTTCTACTCAATCCAGTATGGACTCTAGGTCGTCCGCCGACCCGAGCACGGTGGTGTCGCTCATTGATGAGCTCCCGGGAGAGTGTGAAGTATGGTCTCGGGCGAGTAGAGGTGATTAGCCGTCACCGATCTAACCAGGGCCCACCGTGGGGCTCACCTCATACCGCCCCTTGCTCAAGTTTCTTTGGGCGGCCTTATACCCATTTGGTGGGGTAGGCCTTTTGAACCTGACTCCTCGCTGGGCCTGGCGCAAGCCACAAAGCTTTAGTCTTGGGGCCGCAGCGGCCGATGGGCTTTCGCGCGCCCGAGCAACTGTTCGGCCTAAAAGCGAGACCGAGAGGTTACGGACACGTTGTTGGGCGGCGTCTTTATGGCCCTTGTCGCTGACAAGGCAGGATTAAAAGCGGAGTGGTATTGGCCCAGGAGTTACGGTGGCGCGACAGCGAGGGTGGTCGCGACGCTCGCTTGACGAGGCGCGCTTGGCGGCGTTCGCTCGTCCTCTATCATCGCCGTTAGGTGCTTCGAGTGGTCACGCTTTCTTGCCTTCTCTGTCTCGCCTGCGAAACAAGAAAAGCACCGAGAGCTAAGGAAAGAAAACCCCACCTTTCTTTCTCACCTTCCGATCGTCTCCCTGTGAAGATGTCGTGGCGAGTGCTCGTGCAAGACAGTGCGCTTCGGCTTAGTGAAGAAGGGCTTCCTCATGCCGCAGACCTTCCGGTGGAGGGTGCCGGCGGGGCTGCCACCCGCAGCGTGGGCGGCGAGATCGTGGTGCCCGCCTCGTTCTTGGGCGGCTTGACTGCCATTGCACCGTTCGTCCGGGTGTTGTTTCATTACAAGGTGGAGGTGCACCATCTCAACCCCAATGGGGTCCTCCACATCGCCATCTTCATCACGCTGTGCGAAGCCTTCTTGGGGATCGAGCCGCACTGGGCGTTGTGGAGGCACTTCTTCCAGGCAAGGCTCTGGAAGGATAGGCCGTCGGACGCCGCGGCGCCCCTGGGTGGCCTGGCCCTCCAGCTTCGCCCCGGTCGAAGCACGGAGTACCTGGAGGTAAAGCTGCCCTCGTCCAACAAGGGCTGGCGTTCCGAATGGCTCTACGTTCGAAACGTCGGCGACAGCGCCCCTCGTTTCACCGGCGAGCTTCCCATGGTGGAGGAGCGGTGGAACTGGGCGCCAAAAGAGGAGAAGAACAAAGGCGCCCCGATCGTGGAGCGGTCGGGGCTCAAAGGAGGCGGGGGCTCACCGGGGACGTGGTTGTGCGCGCCTTCATGGGGATGCGCGTGCAACCACTTGTGCCTGAGCCGCACTTCTGTTCGGTATCGGGCCGTCCGGCCGGCGAGGATGGCGAACCCAGTGGCCGCGCTGAGGTGGAGGCGGGTGGCGGCGTTCTGGCGAGCGCCATGGTGGCGCGGATGGCCACCCGAGCCATTCTCGCGACTTTTCCGCCAAATCTGTAAGCGGTGAAATTCCTTTACGCTTCTCTTTTCTTTGTCCTTAGCACTTGACCGACATTCTGCATCCTCTCGGGGCTCATGGGGATGTCTTCCAGCGCCGCTCTGGGGATAAGGAAGCTTGAGCGGCCGCCGGCGAGGGCGGTAGAGGTCGACTCCTCCGCAAGAAGCGGAAGGAGGAAAGGAGGAGGAAGAAAAGTAAGGAACAGCGGCAGCCTTGCGGCGAGATGTGTCGGAGACCACCGCCATGGGGACAACCTCCATCGGCAATGCGGGAGTGCCTCGGCCACCCCTATGGTGGGTTTTTCCCGACTGCCGGGCGGCGGCGGCGGCGTGGACTCGGCGAGGCGGCATCACGGCCCCGTGGCCACGGATCCCAGGCGGGGTGATCTTGCGCTGCGGTCGTCGCAGCGTCTCGGTGGAGGTGGCCAGGAAGCGACCGCCGACTGCCCCTGGTGGGGGCGGCAAAGAGAGCGCGCGTGCACGCACCCGCTTCGGCCTTGTAAGTGTATTCTTTTATTGGAGCATTTTTCTTTTGGCAAAGCCGCGGCGACTCTTGAGTCTTTGCAGCGTCTGGCGCCTATCTTTGGGGTGACCGTGGGCGTGCCACATCGGCTCATAAATGTGGCGTCGGTGATTCCGGTGACCGGTTGGGTGGCGAAGGTCGTGGCGTCGGCGTCGAGCGCGATCGCCGAGGGGACGGGCCCCACCCGAGGTCGCCCGAAGAAGAACTTCCGCCGCCTCGGCGGGACCACCGGACGACGTGATCGTCGTTTGGAGGATGAGACAATGGCGCCGCCGTGATCGCGCCCGATCGTGGCGGAGCCGGCGGCGGAGTGCCCACCCCTCATCGGGAGGTGCCGGCCGATGCTCCTCGGCGCAGTCGCGAGGGGTTTCGAAGGTTGACCTCGTCACCCTTGCCCATAGTGCTTTGGGCGGCGACGCCCCGCCCGAGCGGCGGCGGCGCCACGGGTGTAATTCTGGGTCGGGCATCCCGGTCGAGCGGAGGAGAGCGAGTGGGCGCGCCCCCGGCTAAAAAGCGCGGCTGACGCCGGCCGAGATAGGCGATCCGTGAAGGTCTCGCCCTTGCTCTGAAGTCTTCCACCAGGGCGCTGGATATGATGGTCGGGGGAGTCCAGCCAGTCGCCCAGGTAGGTCAGCCGAAAAGTTCTGATTCGTTGCACATTTTTTATGGTTCTTCCGTGCGACTAACGGAGTGTCCACATTTTTGCAGCACTTGCGGGCTCGCCGTCGCGTCGAGTTGAGCTCTGCGGCGCTCGACGATCGTGAGCGGTGTGCGGAGGAGTGCAGTCGGTTGCGCCTTGAGCTGCGCCTAGCCCAGGAGGCCCTGGGCATTAGGCGGTCGGAGGCGGTGGTGATCCGCCAAGGATTTGAAGAGGCCTCAAAGGCCCTTCATGATGAGCGCCTAGGAGCCGAGGCTTTGAGGGCGAAAGTGGCGGAACTGGAGTCCTCCCTGATGGAGGTCACCGAGGCCAAGGATGCCGCCGTTGCCGCGGAGGGGATCGCGCAGACGCAGGTAACACGTCTGCGGACCGAGCGAAACAAGGCTCAGGGGGACGCTGCCCGAGTTCGCTCCGAGCGGGCGACTGCTCAGAAGGAGCTGGCCGAGCTGAAGACTTCATACGAGGCGCTGAAGTCGAAAGCTGGCAATCTGACCAACTCTGCGGCCGGTAAGTGTCTCAATTCTTCAATTAAGTTTGGGGGGTGCGACCCACGGGGCGAACTTATCCAAAATCTCCCAATCTGCAGAGGCGCAGAAGAATCTGAGCGTCGCCGTGGAGGCGCAGAGAACGGCTTCGGATGCCCGCGACGTGGCGATCGTGGCCCGGGACGAGGCCCGGGCGGCGTTGAAGGTTGCGGAGGACGGTCGGGCCGAGATGCGCGGCCCGGAGGCCTCGCAAGGCCGGTCGGAGGTCTGCGACCGCATCCTTGGAGCCGGGCAGCCCGAGTGCCCTTGTCCCGCTACCGCCCGAGTGCGGACCGTAAAAGAGGCGGTGGTCACCGGCTGCGCTTGAGCTTCATCGGCGCGGTCAACACCATCTCGCACTACGACGGCATCGACCTCGCGGTGGTGGGGGCGGCGTGCCGGGAACCGGATCGACGAGGAGATCGACCGGTTCGAGCTCTGGTCGAGCCGCGACGCCGGGAGATCGCCACCGCATCCCGCCGCAGCCGCCTCCGAGAAGCGAGGCGACCAACTCTCCGCCGCCACCGGCCGCCCGCCAAGAAGAATAGAAAAAGTTAGCTTTATCCTTCTTAGATTGTAAAGACCGCTATTTAAACAATCTTGAATTTATCAAGTCCCTAATCGTCCCTCGCCCTTTTTGTATTTAGGATGAGCGTTTGGCGACCATAGCCTTAAGGACCGCAGGGCCACTTATGCGTAGGTCGAGTTGTTTTGGGAGGAGCGAGGTGGATTGGAGACTTGGCTATGCAATGTTAGGCACACTTGTGAGGATAGGAGTGTTCTAGACCGGCCAGGATCTTTCCACTCGGGCACTTCCTTCTTCGCGAAGTGCTACTTAGCAACCATAGCCGGGCGAGGCCGTAACACTTGGGTTGAGAGGGTTACCGCCGGGATGGACCTCATGACCGGTCGGGTCACGCACCCTCATAAGCGCGTGGGATAGGCGAGTTCGTGCGGGAGGAGTGTTCCTGCCGACCCAAAGGTCACTCCACTCGGGTACTTCCTTCTTCCGCGAAGTGTTAGCAACCATAGCCATTTGGGCGTAGGTCAGAGCACTTGGGTCAAAGGGTTACCGCTCGGGAAGGACCTTGTGGTCGGTTGGGTCATCAACCCGCGTAGCGCCGATCGAGCAGCTGAGCAACGGGCGCCGAGAAGGCGACCCGAGTCGTCGCATGGCGACGTGTGCTCGGAAGGAAGAAAGTAAAGAGCATGCTAGGAAGAGGAAAAGAGTTTAGGGATAGAATCGCCTTAACTTTTCTCGTATTCCATGCATTTGGAAGGATGCGCCGTCGGTGTCCTTGGTAGAAAGGTGCGGTGGAGGATCTGCACGACGGTGAAGGGCCTTCCGGGGGGCGACTTGTGCTTATCCTTGCCGGTGCGGACCGACGCAGACAAGGTCGCCAAGATCAAAGACCGCCCTCGAACTGGCGGCCGTGGTAACGTCGCGAGCTTGTTGATATCCGCCAATCGCGGGGCGGCCACGTCATGCGCCTCGTCGATCTGGTCGACGGAGTCTTGTTGTGCGGCAAGCCCCGAGCCTCCTCGAAGGCTTGCGGTCTTGGGCGCCATACTCGGTGCAGCCGGCAAGGCGGCCTCAAGACCGTATACCATAAAGAACGGTGTGAACCCGGTCGCCGGTCGGCGTGGTCCGTAGACTCAGAGGACGGAGGGTAGCTCGGTCGCCAAAGGCCCGCCGAAGTGCTTGAGCCGATCAAGATCCGCGCTTGAGCCCTTGAAGGATCATGCCGTTCTGCGCTCGACTGGCCGTTGGTCCACGGATGGGCCACGGCGCCCAATCGACGCGGATGTTGAAGTCATCGCAGAACTCGAGGAATTCCTTCCCGTGAAGCTGCGTTCGTTGTCGGTGATGATGGAGTTTGGGACTCGAATCGAAAGACTATGTCGCGGAAGAAGATGGCGCTTGTGCCGACGTGGACGCTTACGACCGCTTGGCCTCTATCCACTTGGTGAACTTGTCCACCGCGACGAGCAAATGGGTAAAGCCCCGGGCGCTTTCTTGAAAGGCCCGACCGGATCGAGCCCCAAACCGCAAAAGGCCACGTGATGGGGATTATGCGCAAGGCGAGTGGCGGATGTGTGCGTCGGCAAAGAATTGGCATCCTTCGCAGTCGCGTCGCGATGCGCTCTGCGTCGGACACTGCGGTCGGCCAATAGAAACCTTGCCGAAAGGCCTTTCCCACCGAGATCGGGCGCGGCGTGGTGACCGCAAATTCTTGTGTATGTCGCCGATGAGTTGTTTTCCTTGGTCGGCCAGAATGCACTTTTGGAGGACCCCGGAGGGGCTCCTTTTGTAAAGGTCTGGACCGATCAGGACGAAAGACTTTGCTCGCCGGGCGAGGCGCCGGGCCTCGGTCGGGTCGGGAGGAAGCGACCCGTCCGTCAAACGATCTATGAATGGCTTTCTCCAGTCGGACTCGGTTGCTAGCACGCCGTGGCTCGACCGGCCAAGTCTACGCCCGACCGCGCGGCGGTCGGGGCGACCGTGCTAGGTAGGTCGGGGGACCGTTCGGCCACCGGGCCCAGCTGGATGGAAGGCCGCAGGAGGTCGCAGACGAAGATCCGGGCGGGACCGGCTCTCTGCTGGAGGCCAGATTGGCCAGGTAGTCGGCGTCGCTATTGTAGCGTCGGTAGCTATGGTGGCTCGAAGCCCTTGAACGCGCCGAGCTCGCGCGCTTCTCGACGAGACGCGGCCATACGGGCGTCTCGGGCCCGCGGCCTTCATGACTTGGTCGACGACAAGCTTGGAGTCCCCGTGGACGTAGAGTCGGCGAGCACCGAGGTCGGCAGCGATCCGGAGACCGTTGACGAGGGCCTCGTACTCGGCAACGTTGTTGGTGGCGTCGAAAAGCAGCCTGATGGCGTACTGGAGCTTGTTCCCAAGTGGGGAGATGATGACAACCCTCCGATTACTCGCGCCATTCTTGTTGTAAGACCCATCGAAGTACATTGTCGAAGACGGGTCTTCGATCACTAGTGGTGTCCGGGTTTGGTCCACTCAATGACGAAGTCGGCTAGGGCTGCGACTTGATCGCCGTCAGGGGCGTATGTGATGTCGTGGCACCGAGCTCGAGTGCCCACTTGGCTATCCTTCCCGAGGCGTCGCGGTTGCGGACGATCTCGCCTAACGGGACGTGGTCACCACGGTGATGTTGTCTTGATCGAAGTAGTGGGCGAGCTTTCTCTTCGCAATGAGCACCGCGTAGAGTAGCTTCAGCACTGTGGTACCGAGTCTTGGACTCGGAAAGGACCTCGCTAATGAAGTAAAGCGCCGTTGTACCTTAAGTTCGCGGCCTTCTTTCGCTTCGCTCCACCACGAGGGCCGCGGCGACGACTTGGGTAGTGGCGGCGACGAGAAAGCACGGCTCCCCAGTGCCGGGCGACCAGGATCGAGGCGGCGGGGAAGGCCTTCAGCGGGTGAGGGCCTCTTGAGCTTCGGGGTCCAATTAAAGCGGTCGGATCTCTTGAGTAGCTCAGTAGAGTGGCATTCGCGCCGCCGAGGCGAGACACGAAGCGGCTCAAAGCCGCTAGGCATCGGTCGACCTCTGGACCCCCTTGAGGTTCTTGATTGGGCCCATCCTTGCGATTGCTAATATCTTCTCTGGTTGGCCTCGATGCCTCGCCGGAGACAATGAAACCAAGGAGCTTCCTTTGGGGACCCCAAACGCATTTCTCGAGATTGAGCTTTATGCGAGAATCGTCGAAGGTTCGCAAGGTCTCTTCGTGTCGGGGACAAGGTCGTCGGCCTTCTTGGTTTTTACGACAATATCGTCGACGTACACCTCAGCGTTACGGCCGATCCGGTTATTGAAGCACGTTTGCATACATCGCCGGTATGTAGCACCGCGTTCTTTAGGCGAATGGCATCGTAACGAGCGAATGAGCCGAACGGGGTGATGAAGGAAGTCGCGGTGGTCGGACTCCTTAGCGCAATCGGTGGTAGCTCAGTAGGCATCCGAAAGAGAGGACTCGCACCTGCGGTGGAGTCGATGACTTGGTCGATCTTGGGGCAAAGGAGCGGATCTTTGGGACATGCTTTGTTGAGACTCGTATAGTCAACGCACATCCTCCATTGCCCATTTTCTTTTTACAAGTACGAGGTTGGCTAGCCACTCGGGGTGGCGCACCTCTTTACGAACTGCGGCCGGAAGTTTGGCAATCTCCTCCCTATGATCCTGCGCTTCTCCTCGTCAAGCGGCGCGGCGTTAGGCGACCGGCTTTGAGCCCGGTCGGATGCTCAAGGAGTGCTCGGTGACTTCCCAGGATTCTGGCATGTCGAAGGACCTCCATGCGAAGACGTCTTTGTTGGTGCGGAGGGAGTCGACGAGCGCGCTTTCCTATTTGGCGGGGAGTGTGGCTCCGATCCGCACGGTCTTGGTCGGATCACAGGGATCGACCGCGACCTCCTTCGTGTTCTCGGCGGACTTGAAGGATCCCGCCCCCGACTTGCTGGACTCAGGGGCGGATTCGGAGGCTTCCCTCCGAGGTTGTCGAGCTCGGCAGACGCGATGATCGCCGAGGCAAGCTCACAGCTTCTTTGCGCTTCGCGATTGTAGGCAAGCTGGAAAGACGATGCCACGGTGATGACTCCCCGTGGCCCCGCATCTTCGACTTGAGGTAGGCGTAGCTGGGGACCTCCATAAACTTGGCGTAACATGGCCGTCCCCAGGATGGCATGGTAAGAACCGGGAAATCCACGACCTCAAAAGCGAGGGTTTGGTGCGGAAGTTTCCGGTTCCCCAAAGGTAGCAGGCGGTCGACCGCCCGAGTGGATGGGCTCGCGGCCGGAATGGCGCCATGGAAGGGCGCCTTCCGGGTCGGAGGGTTGAGCGGGATCCCAGAGCGTCGGCGCCTCGGCGTAGAGGATGTTGAGGGCGCGCCTCCGTCCATGAGCACCTTTGAAAGGCGCTTTTTCCCACGACGGGTGACCACGGGGTATCTCCCTACCGTGGAACGTGGTCGGGTGGTCGGTCCGATCAAAGGTGATCGGAACTCCGACCACCGGAGGTATTGGGGGCGATGGCGCGGCGGTATGGACCTCGCGATAAGCGAGCTTGAGCCGCGCTTGTCGGCATAGCAGCCGGTCCTCCAAAGATCATGAGGCGGCCGTCGGGTTCGGGAACTCGTCGTGCGCTTTTTCTCTCGCGCCCGTGGGGCGCGTGAACTTCCCTTGCCACGCGGCGTTGCGGGGACGCTGGAGAGGTAACGCCTCAGGACCTCGCAGTCCCGGTACTTGTGTTTGACGGAGAACCCGTGGTTTGGGCACGGGCCGTCCATCAACTTCTCGAAGTGGTCGGGCGCGACGGTCGGTCGCACCTGCTGCTTGGCAGGGCGGTCGACGGTGGCGACCACTTGGGGCTCGCGGATCTGCTTCCCGTGCCGCTTCCGTTTGTCGGAGCGGTCAGAAGGGGACCCGATGCGGACGCCGGGTTCTGGCTGGGCCTTTCCTCCCTCGAAGATGGCCCCCACAGCCTCCTCGCCGGAGGCGTGGTTGGTGGCGATATCGAGGAGCTCCTTGGTAGTTCTGGGCTTGAGACAGCCTAGTTTGTGTACCAAGGCCTTGCAGGAGGTGCCGTAGATGAATGCTCCCACGACATCGGCGTCGGAGATGTCGGGAGCTTCGTTGCATCGCGGAAAACCGCGGATGTAGTCCCGAAGGTTTCCTGGCTGCTGTTTGCGACCCTTCAGTCGAGAATTTCGTGGCGCTTGTAAGTGCCCTGGAAGTTGCCGACGAAGAGGGCCTTCAAGTCGGTCCAGTCCCTGATGGTTTTGGCCGGCAAGTACTCGAGCCAGGCTCGGGCCGAGTCTGCGAGGTAGATGGGAAGGTATTGGATGATGAAGAGGTCATCCGTTGCTCCTCCGCCCGCATGCGGCCGGTAATCTTGAGCAAGACACACAGGTTTGTGGCCGGTGTATTTGGCAATGTTGGTAGGCGCTCGAATCTGGCGGGAAGTCCGCTGGCGGATCCCTGGCGTAACGCTCGCGATCCAGACCGTCGGGGCTCGAGTGCGGTGGTGGTGCCGCCGCCGCAACCCGTGAGTGGGCGGCCTCCTCGCCATCTTTCTCCGCGCCTCAAGGGTAGCGCGAATGTCGAGGCATCATCGAGGCGTTAGCGCACCGGGCGCGAGGCTGGTGTGGCTCGCGATGCGGCGGCGCTGTCGGCGGACCCATCCGGCCCGCCGCGGTACGGGCCCGGTGGCGAGGTGGCTCGGGCGATAGGAGCGAGGCGTGCATGTCTTAGCTGACGGCCGCGTGCTCTACCACCGGAGGTTTTGGTAGGTGGCCTTGGCCTCCGGTCGGTCGGCTCCGGAGGCCTCGAAAAGATTGCGGTGCGCGCCACGTTTTGACCGGGCGTGGGGAAGGAGTGAGGGTATCGGACCCTTCCGCTCTTTGGGGGTGTGCGACGCCCATGGCGCGCGTCGCTAGGCACATGCGGGCCTCGAGCCCTCCCGCTCGAGTTGGCACGAGCCGGTCGAGCTCGATCCTTCGTTCCTCCAACTCTTTGCGTTGTTGTTGGAGCTCGCGCGGCGGGTCCGAGCGCGTTAAATGCGCGCTGGCTGGCACTCCTCCTCCTGCGCTGAGTCGTCGGACAGAGGTCCCGCGCCGCGAGGGCCACGGGCAAATCGGCGGTGCCGCCATGTTGCACTCGAGAGTGCCGCTGCTGGCGTGGTACTCGTGTCGGAGCTGGAGTCGCGTCGGAAGAGTCTTCCGGCGGCTTCGTGGATGGAGGCGGCGGTAGCCGACCATCGCCACCGATCGCGAGCCTACGGGGTGACATGGTCACCTGCCCGGGCCTACGGGAGTTTTCGCCGACCGTGGCGGAGCACTCCTCGGGTTCCGGCCGGGGCTGCGCAGGGCGCCCAAGCCGGAGCTTAGCGGTCGCCGGAGAGGACGCCCAAGCTCGGCGGCGCTGTCCTCCGGAGGCGGCGGACGGCGTGAGCCCTCCCGTCGGGGTGGCGAAGTCGAGGAGCCGGGCGATCCGGTTCCCGGTGCGATCATGCCGTCGCGGTGGGTGGATGCCATCGGAGATAAGCGGAATCCGGAGATGGTGATGAAGACGCGCGAAGTCCCCTACAGCGTGCCAACCGTCGGCGTTTTGGCGGCGGAAAGTAAATTTGTAAGTCTAGGGGTCGCGTTCCACTCCTGAATGGTTAGACTCGTGAGTCCAAGATGTATCTTGGTTGGTGAAGGTCCCTACTCGATTCGTGTGATGGTGTTGTATTACTCTTGAGTACGGATAGTGCACAAAGTTTTACAAGCGAGAATGCCAATGGCTTAGCGAGATGGGTTTGATAGCGCTCTCCTCTCTCTCTCGTTTCGCCCTCCTCGAATCGTTTAGCCCCGCCTCCTTTTATCTGAAGGAAGGCGAGGTTACATCGAGTTGGGAGGAAGAGCGAGGTGACCTATGCTAGGAGCTCGGTCCTTCGTCACGTGGGTGAGTCGCCACCCGTCTTGCCCATCTTTGGGTTGGTAGCCTTGGTGGTCGGGGAGGTTAGGTATTCCTCGGGAAATAGCGTACTTGCCCTCTGTGACCCTTGCAAATCTTGCCGACGTCGAGGTGCGTGGCGTTGGTCTTTGCCTCGGGAGGAGCGTGCGCTCGTCTTTACGTGGTCGGTTGATGAAATTTGGAAGCTTTATCTTCTGCAGATCACCGGATCTTCTTGGGAAGGAGCCACTTGCCCTTGTATAGTCGCTCGATTGACCTTATTCGGGGTGCGTGGCGGTAGGCGATGAGGACGACACGCGGCACTCGGCGTTCGTCACCTTGGTTTGGTTGAGTCGGAGACCCGCCCGCCAAGAGGGGTCGGGGCTTGTCTGTCGGATTCGCTTCCCGGCTGGTCGGGAGCGGATGTCTTCTTGTGATCTCGCAGCGATTCGGTCGGCGGGCGGCGCGCGTGCACTGTTGGGCTGGAGATATGCTTGAGGCCGCTGGCTCGTTGCTTCGGGCTGTTGGGGTATCCTTTTTATTAGTATTCGTCAATCTGTGTGAGTGGCGGACGCACAGCTGCTCTTATAGGTAGTGGGGCTGAATTGCACACATTATGGGGTTTGCGCAGGCTATCTGTCCTAATTATTGAGCCTTCCATAGAGATTTCTTATCTTATTATTGAATTCTTCTCTTAGCATTTCCTCAATCTTTTGTACAAGTCGTTCCTCACGCTCGGCTTTGGTTCTCTTCCTACTCCGGTATTTGTCGGAGTCGTCTGGGAATCCCGTTTTTCAGGGAACGAAAACCCCTTTGCCTCGCGTGCGACCAGGGTGTTCCTTGTTTCTCAAGGTCGTAGAGAGTATATCTTTCTCCCTATCTGGCAAAAAAGAGCCATCGAAAGATTGTGTACTCAACGCTACCAGCAAGATCCCGACAAGTTATTTCACTTATGAAGTTATGGACTAATTACGTACAAAATTGGTAGTTTGATATCTTACCAGGCATTGGCAGACTTCCTCGTCTGTGGGGTTTGTAAAGGAGACGGTGCCGAAAGACGTGGCACTTGACCTCACTCTTAGCAGTCTCTAGCGCGCTGGTCGACACTCGATGCAAATGGCACGGAGGCCACCTCGTCCTCCCTCTCCCATTGCGCCATCTTCCCCGTATACCCAGCGGTGCCGAGTCTGTGGGGGTGAGTGTTTCTTGCCTGCAAGGCCTTGTGCACTTCACTTTGACGCACGAATTTGTTCGTCGTCTTCACTTCAACAAAACTTTACCATACGTCCTCAGCAATGAACCCATACTTAGAAAAAGGAGTCATGTCCTTGTTAGTGTATTCCTTACAAGCGTGCTCTTGAAGTTCTTCCACGTCTTTCCCATCACTAGCATTGCAAACCGTCGCACTGAGCTCATGATAGCATCTAGGCACCCCTCAAATTTATTTTTTATATTATTATGATTTTGGTATTGATGACTAAGTTAGTAATATTCAAAGCCTGAAGAAAGTGAGCTGGAACGTATGATGAAATAAGCTGGGACAACAAGATTAAGGCCTTTAGTTTATAGTTTATGGTGAAGGTGTTTTGTCTTTGTATAGTTGTTCTAAAGAGGACTTAGCACAAGGAAATAGTTTGATAGGCAAAAGCAAAACCAGATCACTTGGAGCAAAAGACACTCAATCTATATCTTTTCAAACCATATCTTCCAGTTCAAACGGACCATATCTTTACCTATCTATATTCTTGATTCGTTGCAAACCTTGAATCTATTCTTTGTCAAAACTTCCTTTGTACATCCGCTATTGATTAGAATTTTCTCGCTTTGATATTCACATATTCATTGAACAAACTTTCCCAGAAAAATATCTTAGTCAGAAACCTGCCTATGTATGACGGACCAAATTTTTGGTCCAAGATACATGCAATTCTCGCTTCTCGATGTCGGACCAAAGATGTCTTAGGTTTCCTATCCTCGTGAGACCAAAAATTTGGTCCAGCATCCCTTCGGCATATAAGTTTTGGCCGGAGTAAATCTTTGATGTTCCTTTTCGATCGAAACCTAAAATAAGTTTTTACTCAGGAAACAGACAAACCTTTTGTGCTTAATTTTTTTTAAGTCCGTTGCTAGATTGAAAAGCCAGTATTTCTTTTATCTATAATTGAAAAAGGTTCTTGGCTCAGATCTTCTCTTAAGTCCATGCATTACGGACCAAAAATTTGGTCCGAAATACATATGTCTTCTCGCCAGAACCTATCTTCTCTTAAGTCCATGCATTACGGACCAAAAATTTGGTCCGAAGTAAATGTGTCTATTTGCCTAGCAAATCTGTGGCTTCGTCCATGTATGACGGACCAAAATTTTGGTCCGGCGTACATAAGTCTCTATGTCTAAGCAAAATCTTTTGAAAGTCATGTGTAACGGACCAAACCTCTTAGTCAGATACTCATATATATCTCTCAGTTGTATGCCAGACCATCTTCTTGATCAACCCATGTACTGCGGACCAAAATTTTTGGTCCGTCGTGAACTCGGAAATTTGGTCCGTCATACACATACCCAATATCGCTAAGCACTGATACATAGTCCGTTGTACGTGTGTTTTTCTGTTGTTTCTGACATCTGACACGTCCAACGGCCATCATGCAGTGTAACGCTATATTCACTCAAAATGGCTATATAAGCATTTCCTAAGCCATCTACCAAACATATACATGAACTCCTTACATTTTGGCATTGATATATAGCTCTCATTCTCAAAAAGGAGTCATGCTTCATTTTCACACAAAATCTTCATACTTCCCTAAGTGTGTAAGCTCCAAGTCGTTGTCTAGTTTTGTGATTTGCATAGTGAACCAAGAGACAGAACTTGTGCGAGGTTTATTACTCTTGGATCTTGGTGATCCTAGACGACTTGGAGGAAGTAAAACAAAGGTGACTGTCCAAAGGTGTTTGTGGAAGGCAACTGTGTTTTGTGAGAGGTTTGGAACTCACCTCTTTGGAGAAGTGAAAGAGTTACTCAAGTGAACACGAGCTATGCGACTAGCTTTGGAGAAGCCGAACTTCAAGAGAAGTGCTTCAACGTGGATTAGAGTGCACTCTGAACCACGGATAAATCTTTGTCTTTTCAGTATCATTTCTTTTATTGCTTTATTTGTATTTGTTTGTTGCTTGATTTCGCTTTACTCTTGCTATAAGTTACTCTCGTTAAAATAAGTTAGTAAATTAAAATTGCGAATTTGTAAATTGCCTATTCACCCCCTCTAGGCCATATCGATCCTTCAAGTGGTATCGAGCAGGTTTACCTTGTTTAGCTTAACCACTTTGGTATATGGTGAGGGAAATGGTTCTCAGAATCATTAGTATTGGTAGAGTACTGTTTTTGATGGCACAAACTATGCTTATTGGAAAATTTGGATGAGATGCTATTTAGAAGCTGTTGGGTATGATGTGTGGAGGGTTACAGAGAAGCCTATGCCTCCTCGTGTCATACCTGAAGGGCAATCTGCATATGGAGAACCCACTCCGGGTGAAATTCAAAATATGCAATATGATGCCCAAGCTAGAAATGCCATATTTTCTTGTCTTAGCTTAGAAGTCTTTGATAGAGTAAGTAATCTTACTTCTGCATATGATATATGGACAACTTTACAAGAAATTCATGAAGGTACCTCCGATGTAAAAGAAGAAAAATACTATGTTGTTAGAGAAAAATTTGATCAATTCAAAATGCTTCCTCAAGAAAATGCAAATGATATGTTCTCTAGGCTAAATCCTATTGTAAATGAACTAAAGGGCCTAGGAACTAAAATTTCAGATGTTGAAGTATGCAGGAAGATGATTAGAGTGCTTCCATGATCATATCACAGCTTGATCACTTATCTGTCCAACAGTGGTGATCTCAAAAGACTCACTCCAACTGAACTACTTGGCAAGATATCTGCTCATGAGCTCACTCTGGCTGATGAAGATGCTCCAAGAAAGAAATCCATCGCATTAAAGGCCAAAGAAGTTGTTCAAGACTCATCTGAAGAAGATGATGATGAGTCAAGTGAAGATGAAGATGAAGACGTAAAGAAATTAGCTCTACTCATGAGAAGAGCAAACAAACTCATGACAAGGGTCAACTTCAAAGACAGAGAAAGGTCAAACTCTTACTCAAAGAAAAATCCTTTTTCTAATGTTGTATGTTTTGATTGCAATGAAAAAGGACACATAGCTGCTCGGTGTCCCAACAAAATCAAGAAGAAGAGCAAATACAAGAATAAGGATGATGATGAAGAAGAAAAGACTCATGAAAAATCAAAAAGGAAATTCTTCAAGAAAAGCTACTCTAAGAGATTTATGAAGAAAAGAAAAGGAGAAGCTCACATAGGAGAATGGGTTACTGATGATGAAAGTGAAAGTGAAGACTCATCCTCAGAAGAAGAAAGTCCGAAGTCAAAGGGACTAGCTGGACTCGCTCTAGATGAGTCAACTCCACCGCCACCTTTATTCCCTCTCTGTCTTATGGCAAGATCAGATGAGGAAAAAGTGAGTGACTCTCCTTCTTATGATGAGTTAGTAGAACTAGTTGAAGAACTAAATAACGCCTTGCATGATAAAACAAATTCAACTAGAACTCTTAAGAAGACTATCTCTAGCTTGCTTAATGATCAAAGGATGCTTACAGACAAGTATGAAAACCTTATGCATGAACATAAAAAGTCTGTACAAATTCATGATGACCTTGTTGCAAGTCATGCTTTGCTTGTTAAGAATTATGAAGACTTGCAAATCAACTATTGTGAACTAGAAATTGAAAATGAAATGATATCTAACAAATCCAGTCATGTCTCTTCAAGTAATACATCTGTTTCAAGTGGCTCTTCATTCTTAACTTGTAGCTCTTCTGATGCTTGCAAAGAAAATTGCAAATATGCTTCTTGTGTTAAGAAGCTTGAAGTTGAAAATAAAGATCTAAAAGCTCAGATAGCCACATTTGATAAAGGCTTAGAAAAATGTTTTCTAGGAAGTGCTACTCTTGACAAAATTCTTGTTGAACAAAGACCAAACTTGGGCAAAAAGGGCTTGGGTTACAAACCCGTCAGTTCGCCAAATAAAAATGGGCCAGGTCACATTACACAAGTTTTTGTCAAGAAAAACACTCATTGTTATTATTGTCATAAATCAAACCATGAATCCAAAAATTGCTATCTTGCAAATGTTTCTCATGCCAAAAGGGATTGCATGGTAGATGCCCATTACATGCTATTTAAAGATTCCAGGGGCAAAACAAATGTGAAATATGTAGGTCCCTCAAACTTAAATAAGAAGCTTAAAGCTGTCTGGGTACCTAAGGCCATGTTGACAAACCCTTTCAAACCTAAGATGGCTGTAACTAACATCAAAGGACCCAAAAATATTTGGGTACCTAAAGTGAAGAAATGAACTTGTAGGTAAATTATAAGAGTGGAGGCAGACATTGGGTCATTGACAAGTGGTTGCACTCAACACATGACCGTACCTCAAGAATGTTCACTTCAATTGAAGGAGAAAGTGATCCAAGTCACAAAATCACCTTTGGAGACAACAGCAAAAGAAAGGTAAAAGGTCTTGGTAAAATTGCCATATCAAACGATCACTCTATTGACAATGTTCTTCTCGTTGATTCCTTAAACTTCAATTTCTGGTCTGTTGCTCAATTATGTGATCTTGGATTTCATTGTAACTTCTCTTCTGATGGGGTAACTGTATTTGATAAAATGAAAAGCTTATATTCAAAGGATTGATTTCAAAATCTCTATTTAGTAGATTTCAAATCTAACTCCTCATGTATCTTAATCTGCTCGCTAGCTAAAGTCTCCTCGGATGGCTTTGGCATAGGCGTCTGGGCATGTAGGTATGTCTAATCTAAAGAAGCTTTTCAAAAATGAGCTTGTGGTGGGTTTGAAAGATGTCAAATTTGAAAAGAATAAGCTATGTAGTGCTTGTCAAGCGTGCAAACAAGTAGCTAATTCTCATCCAATTAAAAGTATCATGTCCACCACTAGACCACTTGAGCTTCGTGATATGGATGTGTTTGGTCCCACCTCATATGCCAGCATTGGTGGTAACTCTTATTGCTTAGTAATTGTTGATGACTTTTCCAGATTTACTTGGGTATTCTTTTTGCCAAACAAAAGTGAAGTTGGAAAAATCTTCAAAACTTTTGTAAAAAGGGCTCAAAATGAATTTGATTGTCCCATCAAGAAAATAAGAAGTGACAATGGATCTGAGTTCGTTAACACAAATATCATTGAATACTATGATGAACTAGGGATTAAGCATGAACTCTCTGCTACTTATACTCCTCAGCAAAATGGTGTTGTTGAAAGGAAAAATCGAACTTTGATTGAAATGGCTAGATCTATGCTAGATGAATATGAAACCTCTGATGCTTTTTGGGCTGAAGCAATTAATTCTGCTTGTCATGCTGTAAATAGACTATATCTTCATAGATTGCTTAAGAAAACTCCTTATGAACTGTTGGTAGGTAGAAGACCAAATGTATCATATTTTCGTGTGTTTGGTTGTAAAGTCTATATCTATAAAAAGAGAACTCATGTGGGAAAATTTCAAACTAGATGTGACTCTGGCTTCATGCTAGGCTATTCCTCTAAATCCAAAGCATATAGAGTCTTTAATAATACCACAGGACTGGTAGAAGAAACTTATGATGTAAAGTTTGATGAATCTAATGGCTCACAAGGTGAGCATGAGAATTTAGATGATGTAGGAGATGATGGCTTGGCACAAGTCATGAAAAAGATGGAAGTGGGAGATATTCGACCAAAAGAAGACAAGGATGAACTCCCTACTCAATCAATGGTGCCTCATGATGGAACACAAGAGGAAGAAGAAGATGAAAAAGAGCAAGATCATCCTGTTCTCATCAAAAGCCATCATACCATTGCTAAAGATCATCCCTCGATCAAATCATTGGTGAATTCAAGTAAGGGTGTTCAAACTCGTTCTAGACAAGCTTCTTTTTGTGAACACTACTCTTTTGTCTCGTGTATTGAACCTAAAACAGTGGAAGAAGCACTAGAAGATGCTGATTGGATTATTGCTTTGGAAGAAGAACTTAACAACTTTGAAAGAAACAAAGTCTGGAGTTTAACCAATCGCCCAAAGAATCACAATGTTATTGGTACAAAATGGGTGTTCAGAAATAAGCAAGATGAAAATGGAGTGGTGATAAGGAATAAAGCCAGACTTGTAGCTTAAGGATTTACTCAAATAGAAGGACTGGACTATGGAGAGACCTATGCCCCAGTGGCTCGTCTTGAAGCAATTCGGTTCCTTCTTGCCTTTGCTACTCATTTTGATATCAATCTTTTTCAAATGGATGTAAAAAGTGCATTTCTAAATGGATTCATTGATGAAACTGTCTATGTTGAACAACCACCTGGTTTTGAAGACCCAAATTTGCCAAACCACGTGTATAAATTATCTAAGGCTCTCTATGGTCTAAAACAAGCTCCTAGAGCTTGGTATGAACGCCTTAGAGATTTTCTACTCAATAAAGACTTCAAAACTGGAAAGGTTGATCCAACATTGTTTTTAAAAGACATCAATGGAATATTAATGATTTGTCAAATATATGTTGATGATATTATTTTTGGTGTACTAATACTTCTCTTTGTAAAGAATTTGGTGATATGATGGCCAAAGAGTTCGAGATGTCTATGATTGGGAACTATCATTTTTTCGGGATTTCAAATCAAGCGACTAAAGGAAGGAACCTTTATTTCGCAAGAAAAATATACTAAGGATCTTCTCAAACGCTTCAAAATGGAAGAATGCAAGATCATAAAGACTCCATGGTTACTAATACACATCTTGATCAAGATGTGGGAGGTAAGTCTGTAGATCGAAGCTCTTTAGATCCATGATAGGCTCTTTACTATACTTGACAAGATCTAGGCACGATATCATGTTCGGTGTGTGTATGTGTGCTAGATTTCAAGTCGCTCCTAAAGAAATTCACTTGAGTCTTGTAAAAGAATATTTAGATATCTTAAGTTTACTTCTAACATTGGTTTGTGGTACCCCAAAGGTGCTCCCTTTGAGCTTCTAGGCTACTCAGACTCTGATTATGCCGGATGCAAGATTGATCGTAAGAGCACCTCAGGGAGCTGTCATTTGCTTGGAAGGTCTCTAGTTTCTTGGTTTTCTAAAAAGCAAAATTCAGTAGCACTATCCACTGCCGAAGCCGAATATGTGGCTGCTGGAAGTTGCTGTGCTCAAATCTTATTCATCAAACAAACATTTCTGGATTTTGGTATAAAATTTGATAATGTACCTCTGTTATGTGATAATGAAAGTGCAGTGAAAATAGCAAACAATCCGGTTCAACATTCCAGAACTAAGCATATAGAAATTAGACATCACTTTATCCGTGATCATGTTGCTAAAGGCAATATTATGCTTAGTCATGTAAGAACTGAGGACCAATTGGCTGATATTTTCACTAAGACACTTGATGAGGCAAAATTCTCAAAATTAAGAAATGAACTAAATATCATTGCTTTTTCAAATATTGCTCGATAATGTCAGTCTAAGGGGGAGCATTTTTGTTTACCATGTATATCTTAATGCTCTCTTCCCTTGTTTTCTTACCCAAGCCTTGAATTTTTTTTTCTATCAAAAATCATTTCGTTTTCCTAACTCCCAGTTTTTCCGTATCTTCTCAAACTTCAAAGTCGCTTCAAATTTTGAGGCATTTACTTCTCTCTTATCTATTTGGCTATAAAAGGGGTTCCAGAGACCCTGAATATGCATTCCCATCTTATCCAGTCTCTCTTCTTCTCTAATCTAAAGTTCTTCACCATGCCAAAAAGGCCCTATGGAGATGATCGAGACAATCCAGAGTTGGCTGAACTCTGGAAGGTGTTTGATCTCTATCTAAAGGAGATGGCAGAAGAAAAGGAGGTCGTCAAGGACTCTGCTAAAGTAGATGCTTTTCTCGTAGTCTTCCCGCTCTGTCCAGCCGCGAGATGCTCTCATAGAGGCTCTCGGCCGCTCTCGTAGGGAGAAAACTAGTGTCTGTTCTTGTCTGTCCCATTTCCTCCGATCATGTTATCCGGACTCAGATTTAAATAAAATGATGGTGTTCTAAAATGATCTATTGAGTCATTTCTTGTCTTTCATACTTTATTTGGTAAACTCTATTCATAAGTGTATGTCGCTAAAAATAACTTCGACTAGTCGCATAGCACGTTATGATCTTTCGGCTCTAGTTCGATGATTCTCGTTTCGACTACACAATATGAGTAAAGTAACTCTGTCAAGATAAAATGACTCTTTAAATAAAGTTTTTTTTAAAAAAATGTCCATATTAAAACACTTGAGTTTCTCAGATAAGCTTAGTTTAAAGAAATACTTAAGCTTACTTGATTACCAGACTCAAACATTCACTAAAATCGTTTGTTTGATTGATTTTGGTTGGTGATCTTAGATATATCTCTTATCTTTAAAATATTCAGAAATATAGACATGATGCAGACTGAGAACGACTCAAAGTTACGGGTTCCTTCTTGGATCGGACCAATCTCATTAAACCAAGAATGCTCTCCGGACTAAATCTTTTTGGGTCCGTCAATGAGAGTGTTGGTCTTAATACCAAGCGGACTAAATCTGGTCCAGTCTGTGTACAAAACTTTTGGTCCGGCCCAAATTGTAACCTGTCCAAATCCGTTTAAGTCAAGTCTGCCTCATGTTTAAATACCTCTAAGTCTTAACTCTTATCTAAACTCAAACAATTTGCACCAAGCTTAAATAAAATTCCTTGTTCTCTTCTCAGATTTCAAAAGCTGTTCAAAATCTTACCTATTGCTTTAGGTCTTACCTATTGCTATCCTGTCCTTATCTCTTTGGGACTCTCTGTGCCTGCTCAAACAGACTTTAAAAAGAAGGGGTCCCACTGCTCCTGTTCCTCTTCAACCACCCTGGTTAAAAGGTGTCAGTTTCCAAGGCTTTTACTCCTGCCAATACATTCAATGCAGTAACTTCTTCCATCAAAAACCTCCTTGTTATTGTCTTGCTTGCGCAAAATCTTCTCTGAACCGGAAGTTTCTTTTCTCTCTTCACCGAAGCAAATCCTGACCGGATCTTGGCAACGGTGATCGTTCGACATTGTGCGCAAGAATCTCCTTCCAAGTTCAGTAAGTTCCTTAGAACTTCTCTTTGTCTCTTCATATCTCAAACCCAAGACCTAGTGCTTAGGTTTAGTTCTTTCTTTTAGGTCTATTCTTTTGTTTGAAGAGAGCCTGGTCCTGAGTCTGAGCAATTAGTCCGTGTTTAAGTCAGAAAGCAAAAATGAGGTCAAAGAATTCTGACAAAAGGGGCTTGATTGGAAAAATTATTGATAAAGTCAAGAATAAAAAGCAAAGAAGATCCAGTTCAACGTCTGAAACAAATGAGTCTGAACAATCTCATGGACCAGTACTAATTCCTGATATTCATAGTGCTGCTCGAGCAAACAGAAAAATAGTGACCTCTCATCCAAGAAAAGGAAAACAGATAGTTGACTCTGAGTCATCCTCTGAGGATAATCCCTATGAACCCGACAGTGAATCATCCTCAGAAAGCACAGAACTAATCTCTGAGATTGATATTCTTAGTAGTGAAGAATTGGGAAAACTTAATTCTAAAAAGTTAAGAGCCGTTCGTTTGGTCAGTGAAAAGGTCTGGTTCCCTGAGTCAAGGCCAGTCCGAGGTGAAAATTTTGTGTCCCTTTTACACAAAAATATTTACAATGCCTATCTGAACAGAAGAGATGGAAAAGGAAAGCTGATTTCTGCTCTGTCAAATCACCAATATATAGATTGGGATCAAGTGAACAATATTATTGGATCATCTGGGTTATATAATTGCATAAACTCCACTCCTGGACTAGTAGGAATCATGTCAAATAAAACAATTCCATGGAGTGTTTCCAGGACTCTAGAGTTTTATGCTTCTCTACTAGTGAACAAACAAAGGAAATATATCATGTTCACTATAAATAGAAAAATAAGAAAAATCAGATCATCTCAGTTTGAATCAGCAATAGGAGCTTCTAGTCCTCAGGCATTTAGGACAAGGATCTTTGAAAAGATGTATCCACATCAAAGGTGGAGACAAAGTGGGGACATGCCAGATTTACAAGTATCAGGCATATATACCAAGATACCTCAAGTAAGAATTTTAATCCAAATAGGGTGTCCATGCATCGGGAAGAAGCCAAGGTTCGCTCTTAATCTTAAGACACTCTATATATCCCAAGTCCGGATATAAAGAAGGAATCACCTCAGTTTTAGCATGGTTGCTACACCTGATTCTATCAAGACAGCCTATAGATCTAGCTGATTATTTCTTTGGACAGATAGAAGAAGCCATCTATAAAAAATTCAGCAGCTCTTTGCCTTTTGCCCAGTTAATCACTGGAGTCTTATTGGCTCAAGGCATTATTTCTCAAGATGATCTAAATAAAGAGTTCAAATGCTTCCCAAGAAATACAAGATGCATCAAAGCACTGGTCAAAATCTAAGGATTTCGGGTTTCTTCAAAGAGTGGCGTAAAATCAACCATTTGAGCCCAAGAAGAAAGTGAAGAAAGGGTTGAGGTGAGAATGAGTTTGATGAAATTGTGCTAGAAATCTTTCCCAAGCACAACAAAGTGATTTTTGGCATCAGTCCTATGAAAGCTATCATCAAGAGTATGAAAGTCACATATATCCGATCGAAAGTAAATGACAGAGAACCTAGTGTTCAAAAGGAAAAGGGGGACTCGAGCCAGCCCTCTCAAGAAGCAATTGAAGTCATTTATGGAAGTGAATCATGGAAAACAGATGATACTGCTACTCAAAAGCTTTCAAGCTCAGTTGATAGAGCCTTGATGAAGAACATCAAATTCATCAACTTCAAGAAGCATTTGCACAAAGAAGGTTCATGGAAGCGCAGAATTTCAGACCAGGAGCAAATGGAAATGAAGCTGGAGGGTCTAGTATTCCATCTGAAGTACCCCAACCATATGAACCTGTCTATCCTTCAACTTCAGCTCATCCTGAGCATGATCAAATGGATACATTTCCTGGTTGGGAAAGCTTGTTTGACTATCAGTACCCCAAATCATCCTCTCCCAAGTATGATGAGCAAGGACAAGACAACACTTTTCAAGCTCAAGAAAACATCTTTGAAACTCAGCCTTCCTGGTTTTCAAACTTTGAGCACCAATACTATGCCGATCAAAGAGGATTCCAAGCTAGATATATTGAAGATCAGAATGCTGCAGCTCAAAGATATGAGGGAGAAATGAAATTCTTTAATGAAGCCATGTCAAGATTTGACCACCTAAGCAAAAATCAAGAAGATCTTAGACAGCATGTCCAACAGATTGATACTACTCAAAATCTGATAAAGGACAAATTGTATGACATGAACCAGAAGATGGATGACCACTACAAGAAACTGAGAAATCAAGTGGAAGCTGCAAGAACATCACATACAAGCAATCAGTTATGGATGAGACACCAATTAGATCATCTAACTGAATTTACTGAAGATGCCCTGCTAGACTATGCTCGCCTAGCACATGATGTCACATATGATGTGGGCGACGTCCTGGCTGAGACTCGCAATATGAGTGATTCTTTGGACCAGATTCAGTCAGATCTTCAACTGTTGGTTATCCAGCCAGGAGACCCAGACTATCCAAGTTGGCATGATCGAGCTATGTCTCAAGGGCCAGAAAATCCAAGACAAGAAGATACTGATGAACAACCTGCCTCTTCACCAAAACAAAGCAAAGCTCAGGGCCAGCTCAAACGACTCTTTTCAAGGCGAAAGTAGGGACCCTTTTTGGCTATTGATGCCAAAGGGGGAGAGAAAAAAAAACTTAGCTAAAAACCAAGCTAGAGTTTTATCTAGAAGCTAGCCTGGCTTTTATATTTCTATTTTGGATATTTGTTCTAAGGATTAATTGTTCTATGCTATGTGTATGGTGAATGGTGTTATTTTTCTAAACTGTTTAGATAATATGCTCAGATTCTCTATCTTAATATGAATGTTTCATTAAGGGGGAGCAAATTCACTATCTATTTCTGTTGTCAGTATATTCGGCTAACTCTGTTTTGCAGAATAAATAAGATATTACTAACTAAAAGGTATGTTGTCATCAATTACCAAAAAGGGGGAGATTGATAACATCTAGGCACCCCTCAAATTTATTTTTTATATTATTATGATTTTGGTATTGATGACTAAGTTAGTAATATTCAAAGCCTGAAGAAAGTGAGCTGGAACGTATGATGAAATAAGCTGGGACAACAAGATTAAGGCCTTTAGTTTATAGTTTATGACTGAAGGTGTTTTGTCTTTGTATAGCTGTTCTAAAGAGGGACTTAGCACAAGGAAATAGTTTGATAGGCAAAAGCAAAACCAGATCACTTGGAGCAAAAGACACTCAATCTATATCTTTTTCAAACCATATCTTCCAGTTCAAACGGACCATATCTTTACCTATCTATATTCTTCAGTTCGTTGCAAACCTTGAATCTATTCTTTGTCAAAACTTCCTTTGTACATCTGCTATTCAGATTAGAATTTTCTCGCTTTGATATTCACATATTCATTGAACAAACTTTCCCAGAAAAATATCTTAGTCAGAAACCTGCCTATGTATGACGGACCAAATTTTTGGTCCGGCATACATGCAATTCTCGCTTCTCAGTATCGGACCAAAGATGTCTTAGGTTTCCTATCCTCAGCAGACCAAAAATTTGGTCCGGCATCCCTTTCGACATATAAGTTTTGGCCGGAGTAAATCTTTGATGTTCCTTTTCGATCGAAACCTAAAATAAGTTTTTACTCAGGAAACAGACAAACCTTTTGTGCTTAATTTTTTTTAAGTCCGTTGCTAGATTGAAAAGCCAGTATTTCTTTTATCTATAATTGAAAAAGGTTCTTGGCTCAGATCTTCTCTTAAGTCCATGCATTACGGACCAAAAATTTGGTCCGAAATACATATGTCTTCTCGCCAGAACCTATCTTCTCTTAAGTCCATGCATTACGGACCAAAAATTTGGTCCAAGTAAAAGTGTCTATTTGCCTGGCAAATCTGTGGCTTCGTGTATTTGTATGACGGACCAAAATTTTGGTCCGGCGTACATAAGTCTCTATGTCTAAGCAAAATCTTTTGAAAGTCATGTGTAACGGACCAAACCTCTTAGTCAGATACTCATATATATCTCTCAGTTGTATGCCAGACCATCTTCTTGATCAACCCATGTATTGCGGACCAAAATTTTTGGTCCGTCGTGAACTCGGAAATTTGGTCCGTCATACACATACCCAATATCGCTAAGCACTGATACATAGTCCGTTGTACGTGTGTTTTTCTGTTGTTTCTGACATCTGACACGTCCAACGGCTACTGTAGCAGGTGTAACGGTTATATTCACTCAAAATGGCTATATAAGCATTTCCTAAGCCATCTACCAAACATATACATGAACTCCTTACATTTTGGCATTGATATATAGCTCTCATTCTCAAAAAGGAGTCTGTGCTTCATTTTCACACAAAATCTTCATACTTCCCTAAGTGTGTAAGCTCCAAGTCAGTGTCTAGTTTTGTGATTTGCATAGTGAACCAAGAGACAGAACTTGTGCAAGGTTTATTACTCTTGGATCTTGGTGATCCTAGACAGCTTGGAGGAAGTAAAACAGTGTGACCTGTCCAAAGGTGTTTGTGGAAGGCAACTGTGTTTTGTGAGAGGTTTGGAACTCACCTCACTGGAGAAGTGAAAGAGTTACCTGAAGTGAACACCAGAGCTACTGCGACTAGCTTTGGAGAAGCTGAACTTCAAGAGAAGTGCTTCAACGTGGATTAGGAGTGCACCGAACCACAGGATAAATCTTTGTCTTTCCTGTATCATTTCTTTTATTGCTTTCGCTGTATTTGTTTGTTGCTTGATTTCTGCTTTACTCTTGCTATAAGTTACTCTCGTTAAAATAAGTTAGTAAATTAAAATTGCCAAAATTTGTAAAATTGCCTATTCACCCCCCCTTCTAGGCCATATCTATCCTTCAGCTCACGGAGTCTTCTGGGATCTCGAATGATGCAAGAATTTCTATCATCAAGTCATTGTGGGTCTCGTCAGTCAGCGACTTTCAGGATGGACAGGTGATGGGGACCCGTTCCCATGCAACTATCCCACACAATGTTCAGAATGCTATCGATGCCTTTCTTGATTCGGTAGGGCCCATCCTTTGGATCAACAACCATGATGGTATATCGGTTCGTGGGCCTTTTATTTGCTCCTCTTGGACCTCGAGTTGGTTTTCTTTTCGTTGGCTCATCACATCCTTGAGACGACGAATGAAGGACGCCATCTTCTTTTTAACTAGACCTGTTGTGCCATATTGCGTGTTGAAAATTATTATCTCCATCCTTGAGACTTTGCTTAAACATGTCTTGAGAAATACATTTTATGTGATACTATTTGTAAGAGATACCACTCGTGAATATCATTTTTTTATATGATACTATTTGTAAGAGATACCATTTGTAAATATCTATTGATGATTATCATTCCTCAATACAATTTAGAAATCTCCCATATTGTTTTTCTTGTCTTTATTGCCTCCTATTGTATTACATACCACACAAGCTACCTTAAAGAGAATATATGGAAGCTAGCCAAGTACTGTAATATCCAATGACCTAACGGTATAATAGGATTCAATTTGTTTTATGGAACCCAAGCAACTTGTTTTACGTTTCTAAAAACTATGATGACTTGAACAACAAAAGTACAGTGAGAATAAACCTTCAAAATTTATGCATTAAAAACAAAGCAATAAAGAATCCAAAAGAAACATATTACAGAACAGTAAACCAGAAGCTAAAAGAGGCATGATGGAGCCATAGTAACTCCATAAGAGTCTAAAATACTAGTTCCTAAGCATTTGAAAATATAGTAAGTCTCCTTTTTTTTATTCGCAACTCAAAGTGTCATGAGCCATGATTTATTTCATTCAGCATGCCTTTATAGGGAATGCTTGTCATCTCTGTTTTGTGCTACAATGAAAATTCACTCTTCATGCGTGAAGAAGTTGTTGTTACAATATTATTTGAAATTGGTATTAGATATAATTGCAATCAAACTTAAAACGGTCATATTTCATTAGTCCAGTAAACTACTTGAAAAACATAAAAGGCATTTCTTACTTTATGCCAACAGATCCAGCATCAAGATCTCACTAAACATGCTACTTCACAACAAAAGGTTGTACCACTCAACACCCACCAATGAAGCAGCCAAAATAGAACAAAATAGCAAAAAAATGCATAAGGTAAGGACTATTAAACCAACAAAAGCAAGCATTTTACCTATTACTCAAACTAATAGTTATCTCATTTACACAAGGTAGGCTTCAGTAGTTAAAACATAGAAAGCAAACTATTTCTATACCCTACAGCATATATTATTACTGAATCTAAGCAAATAAGTATATCAATCGATGAATCAGAGTCACTTGCATTTACGCCAAAATGAAACAAAGTTGGAGCAATTCTTATAGCAAGAAGACAAAAAAATCCAAGGGAGAGAATGTATTTAGATTTTCTTGGTCTGAAACCTAACAAGAAACCATAGTACTATACATGGAAATGCAATTCAAAACTTGAAAGTACAAACATTATGCTAACACAACTACACGTCTTCACCATATTCATCTAGTATATCACACAAGTGCACTGAATAGACATTCTCCGATTGCAGATGGAATAGAGTATCTTCATTATGACTATCATGCACGACAACATCAATAAATACACCAAGTACAAGACTTACGGATGGATTATGACCACAGGGTCAACAAAGTTCTTAACTATGACATCATCCAAATGTCACAATTAACCTAAATATGCAATAAAAGAGGCAAGAATTTCTGCAGGAATCAAGCATGTTCCCTCTATAACAGTCCAAATTATCGGTCACTTAAGCTATGTATCAATTCTTGAATCAAGACTAAATTAAAACAGACAAATGAATCTACGCGAGGCGGGAGACGGAGTGTCAGGACTAGACTAGGGTTTTGAGCGCTAATAAGTGGTAACTAATTGACCTGGATTTGCACGAGAGAGGTTTTTATAGAGCCTATATCACAAACGATTCATTTTTGAAATGGTGTCTAGCCGCAAATGATGGTTGTAGTTTTGTAATGGTACCCAGCAAAATACGGCATTTACGAATGTGTTTCTACAAATGACAACAAATTACGATATCCAGGAGCCAAAATTTCCTTCATATTTTACCACTTTTGACCATTTTACCCCTTTTCTTCTTCCCCGCCCTCCTCCTTTGTTCCTTCCCTCATCGGTTATGGCTGCCGGCCGTGGTGCCTAGTATGGCATCAGCGAAGATCTCCTTGAAATACAGTGACTTTAGCAATGTTTCTTCCCGACGGACCTCGCGACAGACTCGCACGATGCTAACTGTGCTAAATGACAAGAAGGCAAAGGACCTCATCGGCGATGGCAGCCAATGCCGGTGTCTTGGATGCAACAGGTCGCTTGGGAGGCGACGGAGTGAGTGGCGCAAGGTCACTTGAGAGGCGACAGACTGGGTGGCGTGAGGCGCTTGGGAGGCGATGGAGCTAAGACGATGTCTCATCAGATAAGAGCAGCAAAGTCACTCGTGCAACATATGGGGTGATTGGGTGAACATAAGGAGTTCACCCTAAGGATCTGTTCCTATGTTCCAAACAATCCAAATAGGAAAAAAAATCCTAAGGAAACCCTCCAAAAACCCTATGAAAATCCTACAATCCAAGGAGGCTCTAGATGTGCTGCTGTAGCTGTGGCCTGTGGAAATGCTTTGGATAGGATAGAATGGCATTTCTTTGCTTTATACAAAGTGAAGCTCCTGCAAACAGACCTGCCTGTTGTTGGGTGTAGATATATATGTTTATGGTTTGTATGGTCATAAATCTTCATGTTAGTACTTATTATTAACTTAAAATGGTTTCTCAAGTCAGATATTATATATGCGCCTCTTAGCACCCTTTGTGATATGGCAAAAATTGCTTGCTCTTTTGCTCAAACTGTAAAGCCCCTTAATGATTGCTTACTACTGCGTGAGATGGAGCGGATCGTGTTTATAATGAGGTGTTGATTAATGACTTATGACTAAAGTTAGATACTTGTGTCAATGTGTTGACCTAGTCGGTGCTAATACAATTCTTGTCAGAGTTGTTTGATTGTTGCTTTTGATACCACTAAATGAGCACACGATAACTCGTCATAGTCAGGGCCTGAACTTCAGGAAATTCTTTCAGTTATGTGAGTTCTTTGTTTGCTTTGCCTAAATGTCAGCACAATTCATGTTACTCTCTACAGGTTAGAAAGTGTATCACAACTTGTCACTTGATGCTCTTTGGAAAATAATGATTCTTTGGATAAACCACATGGACCATGCACAGTATTTTGCAAGCTTTATGATCTGAGATCTAGCTCCACAGTGGTGGTCCTTTTGCATCTGGCCGTTGGGCCTTTCAGCAGAAAAGCTGCACTGTGCTCTTCTTAATTGACTCTTGTAGAGTCAGTGGGCGCTGCATAAACTCATTGCGCTTTCGCCAGTTCAGAGATCTCTCTTTATTCTTGCAAAGTTATTAAGCTTCCCATGCTGTACTTGCTTGTAAATCAATTGTCAGGCTGTTCCCAACTTCCCATGTAGTAGTGTAGTGCTAATGTGTCTCTGTAGCAGGATTTACATGAGAACAGCTCTTAATAACGTGAGTTTGTGGCAATCACATGCCACACTTTTTGATATATCATGTGCTGATCATTTCCACTTTTGGATACTTGCATGTTTGGTATAGATGTGCTAATGTTCACAACAGAATTGCTTACTGATCTGAGTACTGTCACACACACCAAAGTAGTATATGCATCTTGTACTGTTTCGTTTGGCTGACTGACTTTGCTCTGAACCTAGTCGTTTCTTAATTGCACGTTACTGTCAATCATATCCAGAGTTGGATTGCACTCCAGTTGGATCCCGTCTGGCTTCAAAGTGGCTCTTGGCTTCCAGCTTCTTGTCTCGACTTGGCTTTTGGCTTCAGTTTCTATAAAGCTACAGCTCTTCGGTTCATATTGCTAAGTGCACCCGAGGTGTACTAGAACGCTCTAGAAAATTGATACGTGCACCAGAGCATACCGGAATTTTTTTTAGAATCTACCATATATTTTTTTATCTGCAATTTTATTCTTCATCATGTTATCCACTAAATTTGATATTGAGAAATTTGATGGCAAGATCAATTTCTTTATACGGCAAATTTAGATGAGAGTTATTCTTCAATATATGGGCATAAGGAAAGAATTGCTCTTTACTCCGGTGACTGTTCCAGTGCCAATACAAGTGGGATTTTATTGTAATTCTAATTATTTAGCGGTATTCATACACAGTTCAGGCTTTTATGTCTATTATTTTGTGCTCATATTATTGGCGGTATTTCATGCACATTTCATGTTTATTATTTTGTGCTTATTATTAGAGGATTTTTATCGTAAATTCAGGCTGTCATGCATATTATTGATGTTATTCATATACAGTTTAGGCCATTATGCATATTCTTGGAGGATTTCTTTTGCAATTCAGGCCATTATGCTTATTATTAGCAGTATTTATGTGGGATTAATCATAGGTATTTTCTTCGACGTTTCATTGTCTATTTATCATTGGCGGATTCTTGAAAATTTATTTGACATTTCATCATCGATTTGTTTGATGTTTCATCGTCTTCTTTGGATTAAAAATAATAATATCAGTTGAGAAGACAACTAAATTTGGAATTTGATGACACCCTGCTAGTAGTATTATACTCTTCGGAGTTTTTCTAGCGAAGGTTTTGCTCCAATGTCACTTTGAAATGAAGGTTTAAAGTGCAAGAAGGGGTTTATTTCTGCGTGGATACTACAACATTGTTTTGTTGTCTTTGCTCGATATGAGGGGTCTACTGCAATTTATACTCCAATGATGGCACGAGAATTTTTTCTTCATATTGACATTTTTTGAGCAATTTCAACCATGTTATGAATTTTCAGTAGGAAGTTTGCCGAATTTTATGTTCCATGTAGAGCATATCAAAAATCCATGTTATGTATTCTTTGCTATCTATCTAGCACTACAGGTGATGTCTTGGCTTATACTATTTGATGATTGAGAGTTTGTTTCAGGAGGTCAGTTGCACAGACTCAGACTTTACTGGGGTTATGAATGCTTGAAGACCCAGATTTCTTCATTTACTTTGTTGATAGTTGTGTGTTTAGATTGACTGTTTCAGTCTTTCTCTCGACCTACTAGTGATTTGCTCAATCTTGCTTCATTAGAAGCGTTTGGATAAGACTGTTCTAGTCTTTTATACTCTTTGTGTTTTTTCTCACTACAAGTGCTTGGATTAACTGCTTCAGTCTTCCTTGTTCAGTAGTCCTTTGGACTTTTAACGCACTTGTAGTCATGATGCTTTATTACCCTTCAAGGTTTTCTGGAAACAATTTCGTTATAGATTTTGAGTTAAGGGGATGTTTCTTGAAGATATCTCAATTTACCATATCTTTTGATTCTATTCGAATAGGTTGTTAGTCCAAGTCTTCTATAATTAGAATTCTTTTGGCTATATAAGCCAACCTGCTATACATGTAAAAATTAGAACATTATAGTAGATTGTTTCCTGTGATTTTTTTCCGCAAGGATTTTTTCATGTTAAATTATGTCTCCAGTTATTTTGTCGTGCAGCTAACCCTAACACATCCATGCATGCGTTTTGTGACTGACATGATGTTCATACAAATTGCTGTTATCTTGTCAGGATCAATGCATAATTTTTTTCAGAATCTAATTTATGTTGATTTAGAGCAGTATTGAGATTTCAAACATCCAAGTACCCAAGGTCCTGCCAACAAAGCTAGATTTGCTTCTCTTGATGCAGTTGTCACTGCAAGAATGTGCGTATATACATACACTGGAAGCTTGTAAACAATGCTTTCTCTGAATATTTTTTTCCCTGAATAATAGTACATTTTACAATCTGCTACATGTTTAGCCACTTCATTGTCTTGCTCAGCGAACTAGAATTACATGCTGTTGCTGTTCCTGACCATGCAACCTGAGCATTCTTGATGCATTTCTTCTTTGCTCCTGCATCCATTATTACAGGTAGGGAACAAGAAAAGGTCAGCACTTCTTCAACCAACATCTCTAGCATGAATCGATGTTGAGAAGTCACAACTAACCTGGAGCAGCTGCAGCCGGTACTGCCGCTGTCCCTGCTGAACCGCGGAGATCAACCGCATGACGGCGTAGAACGGCAGCAAGATTCCACTGGCCCTGAGCAAGTATATCTTCAAAGAAAAGAAACACAGCATGTTATAATTCACCGCAGCAGCTACTCTGAATCTATGATTTTTCCCTTACAAAATGGAAAGAGCGCCCAGATGGAATGGAACTCACCGTTGAGAGGCTGAAGACATACTGGTTAGCTGCTCCAACCGTCACCAAGGCGATGAGGTGCCTCAACAGCAGTACGACTGTGAACTGCATAGACAAGCAGAATTTTCGTAGTTCAAGCATACTGCATTGCACATATCTGAACCTGACAATGTCGTTTCAGTTTATGTCAGTTATGTACCGTCACCGCCACAGTCCGGCACCAGGAAGCGCTTCTGCCGGCAGCACGGGCGCACTCAACGTATTCTGGATCGCCAACCACCGCGTCGGTTCCGATCAACGGCGCATTCTCATGCTCGTAGTTCACCCTGGGCACCTCAGGGCTCCCTCTGCAGCACAAGCATCAGTAAACAAATGATACATTTGGTAGCTGAGCTAGACAGAAGCGAAACATTTGACCCTGCATCTCTCTCATCTCATTGCATTATTAGTTGTATTGTAGTACAAATGAAGAGACAGTTTTGACTCATTTGCAAGGCTGCAAGAGATTGTACAGATGTTCAAGGCAGCTTATCTGCCATCTCGCGAAGGGAATAATTAGGACTTGGTGGTTGGTACTTGGCTAACGAAACAGCTAGGTCGGACCCACCTGCCAGCCAGCCAGTCCACCATGATCCCCGACAATATCCTGGGCCCCCTTTATCTTTTATTTTCCCCTTCCTAAAGAAAGGAGATGCTGCAATAGCTGCCAAAGTGAATGGGCCGGACCACTACTGTTTTATTGGAATTTGATGCATCAATGTTTGTTTTGCCTGAATAATTTGGGTTGAGTGTACTGTTTGGGTTCAGTGTTCTAAATCCTTAAGTCCCATCTGGCATTCAAGTTGAGATCAGAATGTATCTACACTGGCATGTGGGGCATGGGTTTCACGCACAGGCAACCATGTTGGAACTTGATTTCTTTGCTTTGCTTGTCAGAAGAGCCATCTTGGAATTTGGTACTAGTAGTGGTTCAGAGCTGTCCGGTCGTCTAATAAGTGGTATTCTGGCTGGCAACTTTGCACACAGTATCAATGCAAGTTTGGTTGGTTAGCAACTAAGCCAAATAACGTTTCCTGTTACTGTTGTTTGGAAACAATGAAATGCTTGTGATTTCTTTCCCTCTCGTGAGGCATACAATCGAATTTTATCAAGGACATCGTTGACACACCAATTGAGGGGAGGTTCCTCCGTATTGGTAACGGTGGCTACATGAATTAAAACTTTAATCCAACATTCACCTTGTTCTATAACCTCTTTGCGCGTACTAGTACCAATGCCCATTTTTCAACGAGAGAGAGAGAGAGAGAGAGAGACCCACCTGATGGTGACTGCGACATCAACAACTTGAGCTTTCTTGGGAGGAACGGTGTAGTCAGGCTCGAAATTCTGACAGCAAAATATGTTGTTAAAAAGAAAGGCAAAAGTATCATGCAAGGAACAAGCTTGCAGAGAGCTCTATGAAATGTTGTTGATTACTTTCGTTTTTGCCAAAAGTAAAATTTTTGGCAGCAAACTGTACTTGATGCGGCAAAAAAAAGGTAGACCTGCTAAGTTTAGTCTCAAAGAAATCTCTATTCTTTACAAAGGTATTACTCATACAGGTCTTAATTCTTCATGGAAAAGGAAGAGGAAAGAAGATGATCAATAGCTTAATCCTCCGGGAAATTGGAAACTTTCCTATACTTTAGTAGAAAAAAAAGGGCAAACTTTCATGGATAAAACGGTAGGAAACAGTGATCAAGCAAAGAAACAGACAAGGAAACATTTCAATGCAATTTTCGCAAGAGAATGGAAAGGGACAACAAGGCTGAGTCAGCTCTGCAAACCTGAAGGCAAATCTCACAGAGGGTGCTCCCCTTCTCATCGCACCATCTCTGCACACATCCCCTGTGAGCATACTACAGGCACAAGAACATACACGCGGATTAACCATCAAGAAGCCTTCGAGAGAAACCAAGTAACTGAACTGAACAAAAGCTCAAGGAACAAGAATCCAGCGTACCTTGAGGGAGCCAGAGCATGCACAGGGGGACTCCATGCTTGTGCAGACCTCATCCTCCTCCTCATGGCAAATCCTGCACTGCCTCAAGGAGCAAGAACAGCACAACTCTTCTCGCTCCATTCTTCTTCTCTTAATTTTCAGCCTGCCTCTCCTCTGCCTCTTTCGCTATTGGTTGCTTTGCGCTCGCTCTCTCCCCTTCTCTGAATGGAGGAGGCTTTAAATAACTTGAGGAAGAAAGAAAAACCGAAAGGAGTCTCGTAATGAGGAGGAAATCCGAATGGTGTGAGAGCTGGGGCCTACCACACTAAGAACTGCCACAGTAGTTCGTAGTTAGTTCTGGTCCTCCACAACAAGCATCACTTCTATTAGCTCCTGCGCACTACAGGAGGGAAGGGCCAGCCTCATCGATCTGGGGCTCGACTCGATGTGTATGCAATATGTTGAGCTTGAGTAAATTGTTGCCATGCTGCCATACATGTGTAGGTACTGGTAGCGCTGAAGGCCACTTTTTGTTATGTCAGGTTATGTTCTTTGATTAGAGTATATTTTAAAGACTTTTTTTTTTGCACTAAGAAAAGTTCCAATATTTAGTGCCTGTGACAGTTGTTTTAGTCAAGAATTGAGGCAATTGTTTATTTAGAAATCCTCGAAATTTTGTCTATTCTTGCAAAAAAATCATTTACATTTTCTTTCTATAAGTTCAAGGGGCATCCATAACCTCGTTTTCCCCATTTTAAATATAGCCTCCATTCTCCACTTGTCTTTATTTCTAAATGTAAGGCTCTGATACAAATCAAGCCGCACTTCAATTGTTCCCTACTTATACCCTCACTTATGTTAACGTCATCTTAAATACACATGTTTCTCTTATTGGCTTCAACATTAATTTGTCTATGTGAAAAGGGAAATGTAGCATTATATTTCAAAAACAGATGAAGCACCTATGTAGAGCCCATCCCATTGGTGATACTCGAGGTAGCCACGATCTATTTTGAGCGGTGCTTCGATACTTTTCCTCTTAAAATAAGTTGTACAAATCTTTAAGCAAACGAAGAGATAAGTAATCACCATTTATTCTTTATTTATATTTTAATATTTGTGTAACTGTTAAAAAGAAAAGTATAAAAGCACCTCTCATTTTTTATAGTACGTGCAATTATCCTATTCTTTTAAAATTTTGCAATAGCACTTATCCATAGCTAGAATTTTATCGTGAGAATTTAACTATTTTATGTGAAATTTCTACTACCCTACTGCCTAAGTTGTAAGGAAGAAGCTTTCAAAGTATAGAGACAGATGTCAGTGTTTGCTAAGCTACATGCCGGTGAGCTGAGCATTTTGATGGGAACAGGAACAGGAGATGGTTGCTGCTGCTGGCGGCCAACCGAGTGGCCGTGAATCCGTTCCAGGGGCGAGGCCGTGAATCCGTGATAGATTTTCAGTCAGGCCAAATATTGCTACATGCCAATCCAATGGTGATTCTTGGGGACCTGGGGCAGTGAATCGCCTCTCTCTCTCTCTCTCTCTTCATTTTGCACTATTACCGTTACAAATTAAAGGCTACATTTTTTGTCCCAGCTTTGAATTTATAATGTAATCTAACCGTGTCTGGCCGTCTGGGCGACTGAACATATATATTCTGACAGCTAGTCTTCAAGAACATCAAACAAAGCACCTCTGAAAAATTTGTCAAAGCACCCAACCTTTGTTCCAACTTCCTAGCCGTTTGCTCAACGCGGCAATAGAAGCTAGCAGTCTAGTACTTTTCACGCACACTATCAGTCTAACATTGTGGGGCCCACCACTACCAAGCCACAAGAAATTATAATGAGATTTTGTTTCTTTAGCTTTATGTAGGTTGGTAGGAGCATGTATGTCCCAAGAGGTCAAGAGAAGAGTTGGAAACAACTAATCTGGTCGGCCACACCAGCTAATTTAGGGGCATTTGGCACAGCAATTGTAGATCTTGTCAAAGAACACCAGCTATGTACAGCGGGGACAAATCCAAAAGTCGGAGATAGGGGCCATGCACTATTGAACATATATGTTAGTGTCATCCAACTCTCAACATTTGGCTTGGCTTATTTCCCTTTGATAATTTAGGTCACCTACACTAGCAGCCAAAGCTGGCTTTAAGAAAAGGAGAGCACGATATGGCGGAAAAGAATTGTAAAGAAAGATTAACTAAGCCTACCAAGGCCTGATGAGGATTTAGCAGCCAGCTCAGCTGTACTGTGGGTTCCGTTATTCTCTAGTATCCGTGTGTGTACGAATAGGATATTTTATGTTTGATCTAGAGCCGGACCGGATTCGAGAAGGAATCTGACTATTCGACCAAATCCAGGTGGGATCTACTTGAATGTAGATTCAGTATCGGATTTGGAATAGTCAATAGTCAATATTCGGTAAATCCAGATATCAGTTTTGTTTTTCTCTTCGGATATCCGGCAACTATATTGACCTAGCCCAAAGCCCATTTATCTTGACAATTAGTTAGTTCTACCATCCTTAAACAGCATTTTTTTTCCTACAATGTCTATTGAGTTTGGTTGCTATATAACTTGCTATTATGGTCATGTACTCATATCTATTTCTGATCCAAATATGTCGTGTATCTTTATTCGTTTCTAACCCGAATTCGTATATCTTTATCTGTTTTCAACCTGAATCTGTCATGTGTTCGTATCCCGAATAATCCAGATTTGTATCCGTATCTGACTAGCTTGTATCCGGTTCCGAATCTAGGAAAAAATATAGATTAAGATATAAAAAAGTATTATTTGTCTGTATCTGAAGCGTTTTCACCCCTATATGGCAATGCGTTGTCCGATGTGGGGTATTTGATATCTTAGTTGTGGTACAAATATTCGTATATATATGGCAATGCATTGTTCGATATAGAGTATTTGATATTTTAGGGTCTGTTTGTTTTAGCTTTTGATTCTGGATTCTGGTCCCAAAAGCAGAATCAGAAACAAACAGCCTGATTCTAGAATCCGATTCTGACAATCCACCCCACTCATATACACTAAAATCCACAATCCACTTCATATGTGCTTTTGGATTCTATCTTTTGGAGAATCAGTTTCTCAAAAATCACAATCCAGAATCAGCTTTTAGAGAATCTAAAATGAAACAAACAGGCCCTTAGTTGTGGCGCAAATGAGTCCAACCAGTACATATTCGTTGACCTAATAGTTTTTGTTTCAATTTCCATGTTGTTCTCTTGCTTGGAACGCATGTTGGATTAAAACCCGGAGACCAACTGTAGTTGTGGTAGTGGTGATCAGTAAGATAGACTAGCTCTAGCGATGTGACACCTTTGTCTTTTTGGCTAATAACCACAATTTAATTCTATCAACCATATATTAAGTGAGTTATTTATTTGAATTTTCCACCGTGATTTTCCAAGATTTGAACTGTGGTGTAGAGGTAAGTTGATTGCACTAGGTAGTTGTTCCCACCATCTAAAAAGAGTTAAAAAGGTAGAGCTAGACCCATGGTGCTACTACTTTATGGCTGACCGCCGTAAAACTGTCATTTGTTAAACTTCAAATTTGAATGATTGTCCCACATATTTTTAGATTAAATTTCACAAAACAACAAATTTTTTGTACAAGCCCTGGCGGTGCTATTGACTCATAGCATGCATTTCATATCTTATTTGGTAAATCTATCTCTATCAAACATGTTGATAATTTATTATTGTTGTAATATTTTGTTCGTGTTGCTGACGATCAAGCACTTAACATGAAAGAACCAATAGCGAAGGGAGGCATTACTTATGGGATCAATTGACCCCACATGTTTTTACAAAAACACCTCTATTTCTATTGATAATTTCATAGAGATCCATAAAAGTTATCACAAGAGATTGACCCCCACAAAGTTTTGATCTAGATCCACCACTTTGAAAATGAAAGTAGAACAAATATATAGTTCCACAGAGCATCTATCAACTTTTTTTGATATCTTAGTGTACGTTCAATGAGAGCCAATGTCCCCTTATACAGGGAGAGGGATTTCTCTTCATGATATAATAGCCACACGGTACTAAACTACGAGGCCTAACTCCTAAGAGAAGTATAATTACAAAGTCCACTATTTACTCTATCTATAGTCCATATTATCTAAAGTAAATAATAAAACTAGCTTGTACAATAACAATATCTAAAAGTTATCTCTAGATGTTGTGCAATAACTATCTCTCCTCTCTTATAGATAACTAATCTATTTTGTTTCTCGGGCCATACTGCCTCTTGCATAAGAGCTAATTCTCTTCTCTTTTCTCACTCTTCCATATAGGACAAAGCTGGTGTGTACAAGTTAAGAGTAAGCTAAGATGAAATTATTGTACATACCCTAAGAGCTAGCTCTCTTCTCTCTCCTCTTTCCTCACTCTTCTACGTAGGATAAAACTGATGTGTAAAGGTTAAGTGTAAACTAAGGTGACTTTATTATGCACACCCTAATGAACTAGTTTAGAATAAGTGTCCACACAAAATGGCCCATGTTATAGCATTTAGTACCGGTGTTCATAGTATTTTTCTTGGAGGGTTGTGTTTTTATCGAACCTTTATAATGTTTCTACATATATTAAAAAAAAGGAAAAAGAACATTCCTACTCAAATACCAGAGAGATCCTTGTGGGGCTACCTTGACACATCCCCAGGTTTTCTGGACTTGTGTAGGATTATCAAGTTTATCTCATCTGCTGTTCCTGCCTCATTTGCTGACGCTAACATTTTTTGGGCCCCGCCTCAGTCACCAATCAATTCCCAACTGTTTGCAAAGTTGCCGTGCAATGCTTAAATCTCCAATTATGGTCCTATTTTGTGCAAATGGTGGCAACGGATAAGGCAGTGGAACGCGTGGCTTACTCACCTGTGTCACGGCAAAAAGGCATCACATTGACATGTTCGACTCTTACGCAACGGTAAGTAGGTACACATGTACACGCGCTCGTGGAATAGCATGTTCTCGTACTCCCAAGGTCTTGAGCTTTTAAAAAATCAAAAGGATCTAAACATAATTACGTTATTTATTTATTTAGGGTCCTTTAATAAAGGATCTGTGATTTTGCTGAAACGAAAGATATTTTTCGTAAAAAACGTTTGAAAACACTTAAACGTAATTACGTTTTTCTCCGAGGAACTTTGGTGGAGGGATGACACGTGGGCATGCTCTCCTTCCAAGAAACCTCCGGAGTATAATATAGGTAGAGGTGGGCACTCGGGTCGGGCTTCTTTGGGTCGGTCCGAGACACGACATCACGACCCGGCACGAAGCTCGACTAAGCACGAAGTGGGTCTTGCCAGGCCGGCACGACACTGTAGCACGGGCCGGGCCGGGCTTGAGAATCAGGCACGATGGGCGGCCCGGCACGGCACGACACTGTAGAATGGGCTATACTGGGCCTGATGATCCAGGGCATGAGGAAGAAGCCTAGCATGAAGGTCACCGACTCACAGAGCATGACCGTCATGGATGCACCCAGTAGCATGAACATCACGCCTATCACCAACACTTGAGAGAGACGGACAAAACAGGAGAGAGAGAGCTAAGAGAGATTGAGAGACGGTGCAAGAAGCTGCTCTCTCTCGCTCGTCCCTCTCAATCTCTCTCGTCTGTCTCGCTCACTCTCTTTCTCGCCCATTCTCCCCTCTCTCGTCCGTATTGAGCACATCCTTCTCGCTCTATATAACTGTTCGATAATAAATAAATTTTAGTTCTTTTTCTCATAATATTTGCATTCACTGCCTTAATTCTATGTATCTCCGGCTCTTTTCCTCTCGTTGAAATAGTGCAAATGGGTGGTGCAGGGCCGACACGACGAAGCGAACCTGCAAGCACAAATAGGCCGTGCAGGCTCGCGCCGGCGGCTATAGCCGGCCGCACACGCGACGGCGAGCACGATGGGCCGTCGCGGCCCGGCACGGTTTAGGCACGAAGCACGATGAGCCCGTGCCGGGTCGGCCCGGCACGACGCCCATCTCTAAATATAGGCACGATTTCTTAGCGTATGTATTGGACGCGCACATGTGTACGTGTGGAATATAAGTGGGGGTGTATGCATCTTTGAACCCTAAAAATTCGTCTTTGTTCACACCCGGTGGTGATTTGCCAGCCGGCTGAGTGCCATTTTTTAATGCCCATATCTGCTTTTTCTTTGGTGCGTAGATTTTTTTTCTTCAAAATTGTGATCCAGTTAATGAATGTGTGAATAGATGCATCGTGTTGCTTCCAAACATGGGAATAGAGATCTCAGATGTGAGATATAGATTCGTGTTTTTTTGTTGCCCAGATGAACTTGTATGTTGTGCTACTTCTTGCTATTTTTTCCATGGACCGATGGAGCTGTAGTTTGCGCTAGTTATGGCATTTTGCAAAGTTTTTTTGTACAGTCTGCATTGTGTGACCCCAATCTGACATACTGATTTTTTTTTTGTATCTCTAGTGCAGCGTACATACTGATTTGTGTTTGAATATTGCAGCAGGTCGACCTTATAAGAAAGCACTGGACGAAGGCGTTCAGAGTACAGAGTTGCACTGAGTTCAGAGCTGTCAATGCTGAAACAGTGTGCTCGGAGTTTTCAATGTTCAGAGATGTGTTTAAGTCGTAAATGTTCCGATGCTGTAAAATGTTCAGAAAAGTATAAATTCAGCTCAGACTTGCACTGATTTTTGGAATCAAATTGCACTACCCAAAAAGTTCAACCCTCGCCCTCAATTCCGAGCAGACGTGCCTGGCCCTCTCGCGCCTTGCGACTTGCAAGGACAATTGCAGAATCTGCATGATCGCCTCATCGGGCTTCCCTGTTGTTGGTAACACTCATTTATCTATTGAACAAATTACATGTTATCGGTGATTCGGACTTTGTTGAACTACTCCCCCCGTTTCTCTAGATTTGTCCACGGTCTATCGTACCCACGGATCAAGATAGCACTAAATCTAATAAATACTTAATGAGAACATGACCATACATAACCCTATAAAATAGCATACCACAATCACTTTAACATTTTTCAAATCATTTAAGTAGAGGTAGAGGATGAAAAAGTTAGAATAACTATACTCTAGATTTCTTCAGTGGACAAATATATTAAAATGGATACTCTCGAGACTATTGACAAATATAGCGAAATAGAGGGAGTACTAAATAATCTGCTTTTATTATTGATATGATATGCATTCATCTAGTTACATTCGTATGGTATCGCATTCAAATATAATATCGACCGGTTCTGAGAAATTTATATATAAATTTTTAGAAATTTGTGTGCAGATAGGAAGGAGTAAGTGACCAAATAGACTTGGTGTTAAAATCAGTGGTAGTATGGTATTTTTTTTCCGTCAATCATCTCGTTCGGAGTTTTGAAAGCCAACCTTGTACCAAATACTTCCTTCGTGCAACTCCGTATTCTCGTAGGAGTAGCTCTCGAAAGAGTAGAAGCTGAAAGTTGAAAGATGAGAAACAAAGCCCTACCAAATCTATATATCTCTCTATTCTCGAAGATGTACAGAAGCTGGCCGCGGGTGCCGTCACGTCACTCCAAATCCTGTAATTTCTACAGTAAAGTGCCATATAAGCTCAAAGATATGTTATGCATCCCATTTCACAAGCTGTGAGTAGCTTAGGTGGCAGAAGCCTCGCTGTAGCAGTGTGAGGTGTGGGTTCGAAACCATTGAAAGCGATTTTCTTTTTTCTTTATGTCAACTTTTCCGATTCAATTGAGCTGTTAAATCATATTACAATTTTTAAAAATTTTGAGTAGGATCCTCCGTGTGTGCCTAACCTATCATAAAAAAATCCGGATCATGATCAAACTCGTATGATTTTTTTTAAAATCTGACAATACTACTGATACATTTAAAGTAGCTTTACTGGTATAATCATTTGATTGAACTATTAAATAATATTGTACTTTTTAAAACTTTTTAGAAGGGTACTCAGAGTGTACCTAGCCTACCATAAAAAAATTTAGATTATGATTAAACTTATGCAATTTAAAAGAATCCTGGCAATGCTACTAACGCATTTAAAGCAACTTCGCTGCTTTAACTAAGCTACTAAATTTGCAAATTCTTAAATTTTTTTGAGAAGGTCCTTGAGAGCATGACTACACTACCGTAAAAAATTAAAATCATAATCAAACTTATGCGAATTTTAAAAAATCTGACAGTGCTACTAATGTATTTGAAGCAACTTCACTGATTTAATTGGGCTACTAAATTTGTAAATTTTAGAGAATTTGTGAAAAGGGTCCTGAGAGCATGCCTGAGCTGCCGTACAAAAATTAGATTTATGTCATTTTCGTAACATTTTAAAGGAATATTTTAAAAAAACTGAAGAAATATTTTCCAAAAAAGATCCGCGTTTTCTCTATCTTTTAGGAGGTATTGAAAAAACCTGCTCTTTCTGTTAAAATCTCTGTCTATCTTAATGATTCCTTTCATCCACAGCAACATGTGGGCACGATGTGCATATAGTAGGCTCTAAAATTATTTTGTATAACTGATTGACACGTAGTATGATAGGGGACGCACGCAAACGCGCACGTCAGCTCGCCGACCAGCAGGAAACCGAAACGGAATGATCTTCAGAGGGGATGACGTGACGATGCGTCTCTTCCAGAGAAAAGCATACGCGGCAGGCATCCTGGCTTCTCTCAGTTCTCACTTCCCACGCCGCCCCTTCCAACCGAGCCCGCGTGTTCCGACGACCGTCAAGCTCGAGCAGATTATACTACTCCAGCGAAGAGTACTATTGTTCTAATTAATGCTGGGTCCATCCCTGATAGGATTTTCTAGTCACTAACAGCAGGGCTGCTAGCGTCTAATAAACTTTGATGCATATGGATCGGAGATGAGGAAGCATGTGGGACTGACTGGGAGCGTCTACCGAAGTGCGACGTATGTATCGTCATCAGTACTCGTACGTTGGACGCATTGTGTTGCTGGCTTCTGACCAAGCCTAAAAGGCCCAGGGAGTATGGACAGGCCAAGTATGAGGCTCCAGGGTGGCCTAACCTCTGGACGCATCTGAACGGCCCAAAGATGGGGTTGGTCATCTGGCGGCTGGAGCTAGACGGGGAGAAGGTGAAGTAGGACGAGATTTGGAGCGGCCTCCAGGTAACTTCGATCCTTCCTGTGGACGTCATGTCCTCCGAGACACACGGCGGGGAAGGAGAAATCCAGCGGCGGCCGCGCCAGAACACAGGACCCCACACACAGACAGGGACAGCCAGGCGCACGTACACAACAGCTTACTTCGATCGTCGTATCTCTATACCTCTCAGGCTCTCGGTCTCGCGGTCTTTTTCTAGTAGTCTTACGCCCTGTTTGTTTTAGTTTTTTTATAGATTTAAAAGTAGAAAAGTTAAAGTCGAAACAAACGATTGACTTTTAAGTTAAGTTTTAAAAAAATCAAAAGCCTCTAACTATAAACCAAAAGCTAAGTGAGAGGTGTTTTTTTGAGATGAAATAACCCTTTGTCACTGGAAGTCTCCAAAATTACCCATCAAATACCATATATATAAACTCAAGAATCCTTCTCCCATCTCCTCGTTTCTCCTCGTCTTCTCTCGCTCCCCTGTGCGACATGCCTTCTCCCTCCGCCGCTCCGATCTCTACCGTCCTCGACCTCCTCCCTCCTTCGCCGTCCTCAGTCTTCTTTCTCCTCCACCGACCCGGATCAAGTTGATAAATAATTATGCTCAGATTAAAGTTTGATCTCAAGATTAATCTATGTTTCTCAATACGACATTCGGTGAAAAAAGTATAAAACATTTGTATTAGATAAATCAGTACATAATAAAAGTTCTTACAACCTTAAAGGGTATTTCAAACTTTCTAGCAATAAGCTACACTCAGGGTTCACAAAATTGAATTTCGAAGAATCGTTCGAAATTCGCAAAAATCACTCGAAAAATCGCTCGAAAACCGTCAAAAACCGAAGGGTTAAGAAATAAAAAAAATTGAAAAAAAAATCGAAAACCATTGGTTTTTCGTGAGAAACCGCTCGGTTTTTAAGAAACGGTTTTCGAGCGAAAACCACGTTTTTTCAACGGTTTTCAACGCATAAATTTTTCAATTTTTTTGTTTTTTTCAAATTTAAATTAAAACGGTTTACCGAGCGGTTTTGGATATCGAACCATAGTGGTACACTCGAAAACCGCAGTTTTCATCGGTTTTATGAACCCTGACTACACCATCCAATCTATCAAAAAGTCAGGATACTAAACAACATGTCTTGACTTAAAAGCAGATGGCTTAAAAGCTCGTTAAACCAAAAAAACTAGCTTTAAGTCAAAAAAAAAAACATAAGCCGAAACAAACAGGCCTTAGAGGTATCGTCCCAGCCATCCGTCGTAAGCCGGTGCTTGCTGCTTACCCCAGTCCCAGACACGACGGCCACGCCCTGGCCTGATCTTCTTTTAAGCGATCTCCTCTACTCTTCCCTTCCTCCAATCCGTTCATTCCTCCTCCTGTCCATCCATGGTTCGCGGCGCCCGCGACTAAATCGAACCTTGAGCCCTGCCCGTCGCTCGTCTAGGTAGCTCCTACGGTACCGTCTAGCGACATATGGCATCTGCCCCTGCCTCTGATTCTGATCCGCCCGCTGCTGCCGGCCGCCGCATCGTGGTGGCCGTGGACGAGGGCGAGGAGAGCGCGCACGCCCTCTCCTGGTGCCTCGCCAACGTCGTCTCCTCCTCCGGCGCCCAGGACACGCTCGTGCTCCTCCACGCCCGGCGCCCGCGCCCCGTCTACGCCGCCATGGACAGCTCAGGTACGTAGTACGAGCCGATGGATCGGACGCACGAGGTTTAAGCATAACAAATGGATGGACGAGTCACTTCATGCAGGGTACATGCTGACTTCGGACGTGATGGCGAGCGTGGAGGGGCACGCCAGCGCCGTCTCGGCGGTGGCTGTCGACAAGGCAAACCACATCTGCGCCGCGCACCCTCACGTAAGTATTTATCTACTAGTAGTACTTTGTTAGCTCCAAATTAATCCAATCGCGTTATATATTAATCTGTCAATTGGCGACATCATCATCATTCGTATACATGATGAATCTGTAGTTCTGTACTCGATTGGCGTCCCGGCCCCGGCGGGCCTGAATGCCTGATCCGTTTGATGGATGTGCGCAGGTGAAGGTGGAGACGTTAGTGGAGAGCGGGGACCCGCGCGACGTTATCTGCAAAGCCACTGAAAAGATGGGCGCCGACCTGTTGGTCATGGGTAGCCATGGATATGGCCTCATCCAGAGGTGCCACTGACTAATCGCTTTTATTTATTTACTAAATAATTGCAATTACACCTATCCATCTGAACGATACTCCATATATATTAGATAAGGATTAAGGACAGCCGTTATGACGTGCTTATTATGCCCTTTTTCCAAAGGAGCATGATCTGATGTTTTAGTACTAGTACTATTTTAGACAGGACAAAATAACACCGTGTCTACCATTGACCGATGATGCCAGCACTTAAGTATTAAGACTTTTAAACTCATCTTAGCTTGCCCGCTAAAATTTGTTTACGCCACTCTTAAGTTGTCACGAGTGGGGTAGCACCCGGAGGCACCGAATCTTTAAATTTTTGGTAACTCTTGGTATTATTTTGGTATCTCTTAGTGACCGTAAAAAGTCTCCGCTATGTAATCTTTTGGTGACTTATTTACCTCGATGGGACTATGGTTCTCTTCTGTTATTTCTCGCTGAGCTTCTTAAGAGTGCTTCTGCTAGCCAGAAATTGCATTTGCACGTAACATCTTCTGTGCCTTCAACTTGTGTTTTCCTTCGATTTTCATGACCATTTTGGCACATACTTACGTGGGTGCAAAAAATTGCAGGGCATTCCTGGGCAGCGTGAGCAATCACTGTGCGCAGAACTGCAAATGCCCGGTCCTGATTGTCAAGAGGCCCAAAGAGTGATCGATCCTAGTAACACCAGGAGCTCGACACTAGTATTGAAATAGTTGGAACAGCTTGTCGTGTTGACATATGTATGTATATATAAGCGTGGCATGATGGTTCCTTGCCCAGGAACAAAGATCGAGTTGCAATGATGTGTCGGGCAATGTAATTCTCGCTGATCTCTTGTAATACAAACTGCTTGGGACATCCAGTAATCTTAATTAATTTGCCGGCTTATTTGTTCTTTCCATCGATCCGTGGGATGCTGCCATGCTGGCTGCCTCAATTGATGTCGAAAGCCATATGCGTGCAACTATCTGCTATTTCTAGTTAACTACCCATATGCGTGCCAGTTTAGTTGCAGAAACATCAAATGCTCAATCCATAGATGCAGCGACGCAGATAAATTTCTCAAGGTTCGCGTACGAACGCTCGCGATTGTTCCTCGTTCCTCAGCTGGTAATACGAACTGCGCGGGACATCCAGTAATCTTAACTCGTCGGCTTAGTTCTTCTTTCCATCATCCATTGGATGTTGGCTGCGTCAATTATTGTAGAAGACACCGCAGGCGACACGTATCCCCTGCCGCGCCCGAGAAGCTTAGGGTCAGCCTCCTTCTGTGCTTTCCGGATGTGGCAGGAGACATGTGACGCGTACCGCACTTTCCGTAGTAAGGAGAAGGTAATTTTTGTAAAAAAAAACATATGCTAGGAGATTAGATTTGCAAAAACGGTGCATAGGGAGTTAGATATGCACAGCGTTCAAACAAATTGTGTGCAAGTCCTACCAAACGCGGATGATTTCGGGTTAAAACTTGTGCAGCGTTGCAAAACTAAAAAGCGTCTCCAACATACTTTTCTATTTTAATATTTTTATAAAACCCATTAAAATGATAATATTATGAAATTATTTTTCATAACGAAATTATACATATGACTTTTATGTGTTAAATCTAAATACATAAAAGAATAGCGGTAGCTAAAGTTTTAAAAGTTAATTGAATTATTTCAAGATGACATGTTTTTTTTTTTTGACCGAAAGGAGTCATTTTCAAAAGCAAAAAAACGTGCCTCCCTCAGTTTTACTACAAGAAACAGCACGCACCATCATTTTTTTATATAGTTGAAGCGCAGCTTGTAGGCGTCACTTTTCTCTGAATCTTAAAAAGTTCAATTGGAACCCCGACGCACCACTGAAGGATCCTCTGCATTTGAAGTCAAAATGAAGAGGCACTACAGTGCTGTGCATAGGAGCAGCTCCGAGCCGTCCGATCGAGACCAAACGACCAGATCAACTGCTACATTACCATTTTGTCTCGGCGGCGTTAAATACTGTATGTACTCAGAATGCTATAGCAACAGTGCTTGTGTGCGGTAACGGAGAGGATCCGGGTCCAGTAGCAGCCCCAAGCTTGACAGACGTTCCCAAATTCTAGGTGCGTAGCTTAGTGAAGCACCAAAGCTGTGGTGTCTAGCTTACACTAAGGGTGTGTTTGATAGAGGAGCTGGAGCTGGAGCTGTGAGTACATTAAGAGTGTTTAGATGAATTATTTTATTTACATTCTAATTAAAAATATAAACTTAATTCACTTTATTTTAACCTACAAGTTTCAGATCTCAGGTAAAACTAGGATCTGGAGCTCTATCAAACATGCCCTAAGTAAAAGCACAAGGCATCATGGCAAAACATTAGATCAGGGAGTGATGCATTAATAGTCAATTCTTTAGTAAACAAGTTCACTCGCGAGTCACGACTCCATTGTTATTGAAGTATATTATCTATCTCTTCTCGACGGTTTTAATAATCTTTTGGATAGACTGAATTCGTACGTGCAACACAACAGTTCCAAACAAACTAGCTAGCTCACTTTAAAAGTAAAAAAAGGAAACATCAAGCTTCAGAAAAGGATAGTTTGTACCCACAATTTTCTGCATTGATCACGCCGTACCACCAACACTTGCAGTTGAAGCACGCCAGATTATGTTGGAAAAGTTAGGTTTTACCCAAATTTCTGAAAATGAAAAAAAAAAGTTTACTGGGCAACTCGGCTGGCAAGGGTGCATTAAGCCAAACCAACCTATCCAGGAGAGCTAAAGGAGCCTATCGGTGCCCTAGCTCCTTAGGCGTGCGAGAAAGAGAGAGGGAGAGGGCGAAGGCGCGTGGCGGCGACTACGTCACAGGGGTTGTATCTCGCACATGCGGCGGCGGCAACCGAGCCCTCCGGTGGCTATTGCTTTATCTCCGCCTCCTCCTATGTTCTATTAAACCCAGAACCGTGTTCCTTCTCAAGAGAGAGAGAGAACGACGTGATTTCCTCCTCCTTTTCTCGATCTCTAATCCACCTCTGCCTCCTCTTTTTTAGCGTTGCTTCGGCTACCCGACACCCTTGTGAGGTCCTCGGCCCCAACATGTCTTCCTTCACCCCATGGCTGCCACTTTGTGTGTAACCCGTGATGATCCGAGGACGGTGACGACGGCCAACGATTCTAGGTGCTCTGTGGATGGCGAGGTACTCTCCGATGCTTTCAATTGCTGAATCTCTATGTTTATTGTGCTTGGTTGTGCGGTTGGTTCGGTCGTGTGGTGGTTGTGGTTCTCAATGATTTGTTGTCTCTTTTGTGTGGAGTGAGCCCTTCATGGCTTGCTGTTCTTGGTCGACATGGTCTCTTCCCAGGTCATGAAGTGGAGTACGTGGCTCTGTGTGGCCTTAGTTGCATCTCGGGGATAAGTAGGTGAATTGTGCGCCTCACTTGGTAGTTAGTGGTATTGTACCTCCAAAAGCTTCGCTAGTAACCTATGGCAGCACAGTGGTGATATTTATTTTCTGGGGCATCATCTTTGACGAGCATTGCTCATTTAACTGAATTTGTGTTGGAACTCTGTGAGTATTCTTGTACCCTGTTGTTTTATTTATATTGTGCAAAGGAGATGGACAGTTCTTTGTCATGGGGAGCTTTCATGTTGTAGTGAGTGATGTTCTCTGAGGATTGGGTGTAGTGAGACAATCCGTCAATTTACTGTTTTAGATATTAGAATTGATACTTGCCTTGTCAATTTGCTTGATTAGTACAGTTTAATTAGCTTGATTACAGTTCAGTATTATTACTGTCTTCTGTTTATTTACTAGATCAATACTTGTTCCTTTGTTAATTACAGTATTCTTTTGATATATTGATCAGTGACATGTTATGTTGCATGCAGTAGATGTATATGAACTGTTAGAGTGATTAATTAAATTGATATTGAAGAAAATTAACTTTGGTGACTTTGAAGTCTAAAATTGGTAAGACTGGTAGGAGGATTATCACAAATTAGTAAGTGATCATATCTCTAGTGGTGAGGATGTCTGTTTAGTTAATTAACTAACGTGAGCTTTGTTGCTAGTTACAAGTCACTGGTTATTGTCTATTACCATGATTAAAAATTTAGTATACGTGAGTAAGATTAATACTATGGTTTTAGTATATGTTTTACTCTGGATACTATTTACTTTATGTAGAAATAATGTTCTCTGTTTAATTTTTAAGTTTGGAATTGAAGTAATGAAAAAATTGCTTATACCCTATTTTGTACAACAGATTATATCTAATTCTAGGGACAGTACCAGGGGCACTCTCAAAAATTTGAAAAGTGCTATAAGATTACCTCTTCGTTAGATCAAATTTGTTGATTGAATTGGTTCTAATTTCAATAGTTTTGGATTTTTAAGACTTTAGAACTATTTGTATTGTACTTTTAATACATTTTAAATATATGTGTTTGATTTATGATCTTGCGAAATCATTGTACAAGACTATAGAGTTGTACGTGTGAAGTGTGCACCCCAACAAAAATTTTCTAGTTCCGCCGGTGTCTAATTCCCTCGTGTATATACCTCCACCTACTGATCTACCTTGTATGCCTCCTCGCTCGAATCTAATTCCGAGTGCTGAACAAGGGACGACGGCCGACCGTGCCGGTGAACGTCGGAGACTACAATCTACCAGAAGTGCTGTGGGGAACGCATTATCTCCCATTGCATTGCAATGGCAGTGCGGTGCGTCATGGATGTGGGTTGTTGGATAAAAGAACGAACGAGTGATATTCATCTATACACCGTAGGAAACACTGTAGGTCCATGGATAAAAGAATGAACGAGTGATATTCGTCTATACACCGTAGAAACACTGTAGGTCCAAACCATTGTTTCTTTGATCCAAGGTGTGAGGCTGGGACAAGGGCACACTGCTGTAGCCATTGCAGTGGTAGAGAATGCATGCGCTGGATATTGGCCCTGTACCTACAGACTACATGACCCGGTTGCAGGAGCGGCTCACGCAGGCCAACATTTTTTTAAAAAAATACTATAGACCAACATATTTGCTCTACGTAAGTGCAAGTCTGTGCCACAGTGAAAATGGCAGTTGCGTGTTTATAACGATCCCTATTTTTACAAACTTGCAAAAATGGAAATCTAATGTGCATCCCGTACTAGTCCCATGATCAGTAGCTAGTACGCACATACACACCAATTGGAATCACAACCATACAATAATTATTAAGCGGAAGCTATTACATAAAGAAAACTTTACAACTCAGAGATATAGCAGCAAAAGAAACAAAATCTTGTAGTGTGCCCATCCAAAACCCGCAGACAACTGACAAGGCATAATCCCTAGAAAGATTCGATGAAGAACATCCCGCAACCTGCGACGAAATAAACCTCGAAGCTTCGCTAGCTTATCCACCTAAAAACAACATATAAGCAAGGGTGAGTACTTTCGTACTCCGCAAGACTTGAGCAAAACCTATAATATATGCATGCCATTTCAAAGGAGGCTACTACAGTTAATTTGCATAAAGCAGAATTTATAATGTGAAATCAAGTTATTTGTAAACGAAATTTGTAAAAGCAAGTTGACTGATATGAAATAAGTAAAGCATAAGTAATACTCACAACCCTTCGTGAATATCGAATAATCCAGAAATGGAATCCAACAATGTCGATCCTTTGACATGAAACAAAAGCTACTAAACAAGTTCCAAACCACAACCCAATTTTAGAAAATATAAAACATTTAACTAGTGCAAGTTCACCAAGTTTCTCATGACCGAGGGAACGGCTAATCGATTAGATTTACACTCTGCAGAGGTGTACAACTTTACCCACAAGTCATGACCTTTTCTTTTTGCCGCATGTTTCACGCACCTTTGGCGTGTGGCCAGAATGTTCATGACGAAAACCTTTACATTATCTAAGTTAACTTTGCACCAGCACCGGGACGATAAAACCCATGCTATGCCGAAAGAACTCAGAGCATAAAAATGTTGGAACTTCCCATAGACATGGCGTATACCGTTATATTGGTAAGCGTTGTTCCCAACACCTTGGTGTGGGCACCCCGTAGAGCAAACCTCGAAAGGAGAGCCCGTACTACTTCAGCCTACCAATGTGCAAAGTTAAACTAGATAACTTAATTGGTTTAAAGAAGCCCCATAACAACACTTGTGGTTGTACGGTTTATCTTGGATTATACAACACAAAGTTCGGTCCTTAATCCGACACGGGCAATACTTCACCCTAGACTACGTGCAAATCCCTCTGCACCTCCGGCTATTGCCAATAATCGCCCGCATCAAACCATAGTTTTATTTTGGGTTTTTAATCAAAATACCCATAACCAACAGCTTAAATTCCAATATTTTCCATTTCTCAAGATACAAATTTTGATCTGATCATCAACCTCTTTAGTTCTAAAAGCAAGACTAAGCATGGATAAAATGTAATCGCATATACCCATGGTTACATTAAATAATGTCTAAGCTTAACCTATGGCTATCAAGGTTCACATATTCATACTTATCAAGGAAGTTTCATGAGACAACATATATAACTACCATTACCACAAAATAGCAATTTACAGAAAGTAAACGTATGCATGAAACTTTTTAATAAACACAATGCAAATTAAATTCTGGGATCAAGATGGTCAAAGGAGGGTGATTGCCTTGCTTATATATCGCTTACGACGAAGACGCGACCACAGCTGACGGAGGAAGGGACGTCGGATTCTACAAGTCGATCGATCGGAAAATATAGAAAATAATAAACTTCAATAAGGGCAAAAAGAAAACAGACAGAAAATCAAATAAAGATTCATTGTAGAAAACAGGAATATTTTAGGGTTCGGATTGAGTGATTTCAAGATCTCACGAATTGGATAAATACTCATTCATATAGTTAATGACATGATGAACCAAACAAGGTTTCTTTAACAGATTATCTATTCTTGAATTACGAGTTCAAGAGGCTAAAATTATGAATTCTAGTATTTACGATTTCGAATTATAGATGCTAAAAATTATTTGGATTAAAAGAATTAAAACACTAGTTAAAAGGGTTATGCGAATAGTACTTAATCTAAATTGACATTACACAAGGAATGATTTCGAACAAGGTACACCTGTTAAGATAGGTTACTGAACTTATTTATGGTTTTTAGGAAGGTTCTAGTGATACAAATATATTATCTACAAATTTCTTTATTACAAGGTTCACTTATTCCTACTATGGCAAAGTTCATTAATCATAAAATTAGAGTTATTTGGCTACTAAAGTTTATATGCAAAACATAATGAAATAAGATTATTTCTTCAGAATTGGATAGCATATACTTTGAGGAATACTTCTAAGCTGATCTCAAACATTTTAGTGTTTAGACGAGACATTATTTTCATAGTTGAAAAAGCTTATGTGATATTAAAGGTTACAACAACCATAATTTTTAAGGGTATTCAACTAGCAAGATTTAATTGAAAAGTAAGTTGTAAATAAATATTTTTCTAGAATATGGTAGACCATATTCTAAATATCATTTCTAAACTGATTTCCATAATATTTGTATTTAGACGAGAGGTTCTACGGGTTGATGAAAAGGCTTGAGGGTTCAATTAACTACACGATAAAGATTCAGTTTTTGATATAAGATTGCGACTACATCGTCTAGGATAAACTACCCATTTTTCAGGTATTAATGGGGTATGACACTAGGAGTGATTTAAAGTTAGTTTTGCGATAATTAGTTTTTATCCAAGATGTTTTCCATTTAAAAGATCATTAGGATTTAACATGATCCTATTTCAACCTAGCACAAACATAAGACATTTTTGTGTAAACAGCAAGATTATTATTTTCAAGTTATTAGGAATTGGTTTCGTCAAATTTGCAGTTAGTTTGTGAAAGTTATGACTATTTGAATTATTCAAGTATCAACACTTCGATTACTAACCATTTACTGTTTTCTATGGTAAACTTTAAATATTATTATACATCTGGAATCCTTGTAATGCTAGGAGCACAACAAAACTGATTTGGTGATTATTTGAATTCATTTGATCTATATTACAACCATTTGACTTTCTATGCTATATATATATATACACATTTTACATTTAAGTTATTTCATATTTTTCAAGATAGTTCAAATCAAGTTCACTTATTAATTATTTTGGCAAATTCAGGTATTATACTGTCATACTATTATTTATAAATCAAATTATTTATTTCTTATTTCTTTTGTTACAAGATATGCTTATTTGAATTCCTAATACATTGAATGAAATCTTTAGTAGAAAGTAATTCGAACACAAATGAAGTTTAAATATTTTTATATATTTGAACTTCTGAAAACATGAGGATTTCACTAAAATTGGTTTCATTCATTTCTAAGTTTGTTCACAGAAATTTTATATGAAGCATGTTTTTAGCCCTTTCTTTCAAATTTGAATTTAAAATTAACCCAGTGAATATTTTCAAAATATTATTGTATATTATGAAATTACTTGATTTTACATGAATATAGAAATTGATTTCACCCAATTTGGAGTTATAATGCAAAATCTACAAGCATTTGAATTGGCTCGGTTTTCTGAAAATTAAAACGAAATTCGGAAATACGCTTTCACAGAGGAGAAAACGTCTTTACCCTTTTGAATTGGAATCGCTCATGCGGCTGACAGAGGGGTCCCGCAGGGCAGCAACCGAAAGCAGGGGCGGCGCTAGGGCATGGCGGCGGCGGAGCTACGGCGAAGGGGAGGACACCTAGAGCACAAGCTCAGCAAGGCGCACCTTCCAGTGGGTCTCAACGCCGGCGGGGATGGCCGGAGAAGTGCGCCACCGAAGGTCTGCGGCGGAGGAAGAAGCGACTCGCCGGGGAAGAAGATGTGTGTGTCTCCGGCCGAATCGGTAGTAGTTTAAGCATCAGTGAGGCCAGAGCACTCCATTTTGCCGGTTGGTTGGAGCGGAGATGAGTTGAGGAAGCGCGCCACCGTGCGCCGGCCGTGGGGAAGAAAAGCGCCCGGTGAGGATGCTCTGTAGGCGAAGAGAGATGAAATTCCGGCGTGATCAGTAAACTAGGGTGTCGGATAAAGCTAGAGAAGGAATCAATTTCAAAGATTGATACCAATTTCGCCCGAATTGGAGTTTTCCCCCTCATTCGGGTTTTCAGCAAAAATGGCGAAGAACCGCGGTTTCAGACTCTGGCATTTGGTTCAGGGAGTGAATAAGAGAAAGAGAGCCTCAATGCGACGTAGGATTGGTATTTATAGCCGCGAGAAGTTTGCTTCATAGGGTTTGAACGGGCGAGCTGAGGTTGCGGCGCTTCTGGCGTTCTCGGTGAAGTGGCGCACGCCCTCTTGCCGGCAAGAAATGACATGAGGTTGACCGAGCATGGCGCGGGAAAACCAAGGGGAGGCGTGGCTTTGGTCAGGCGGAGGAGGCGCGCTGATGCGCTGAACCGGGCGAGGCAAGCGCGAGGGCTCGGGAGAGTTCGTCGGCAGAGCGGGCAAAGAAGAGAGGAAGAAGGAAACGGCACTGACGACTGGGACCGGGACCACCTGCAGCGAGAGGGAAAAGTTTTTCTGTTATTTTTGTGAACGGTTACGGAAAAGGGTTGGCCCACATGTCAGAGGTGGATAACGAGATAAGGTTCAGGACAGCTCCACGTTCGGCATTAAAACGGCTATCAGATCAGGTTGACTTTTCATTCAATACAAAAATCCAATAAATTCCAAATAAATCCCAATCATGTCAGGAAAAATCAGAAATAAATATATTCAAATTCAAAATATTAATTTTTATATTATTGTATTTTTCAGGATGTTACAGTGTTTTATTTATATATATATATACAAGCAGCTAGTATCAGTTATCCAGAAATGCTGAAACAAGGCAGTTTAATTCGCACGGTGCTACTTGATGTTAATTGCCGGTATATGTGCCAGTTTAGTTGCAGGAACATCAAATGCTCAATCCCTAGATAGATACAGCCACGCAAATTAATTTCACGAGGTTCCGCTAGGACGCACGTTCGCGCGCGGTTGCTACGTACTTTGTTCCTCAGCTACCATTCTCGTTGTTGAACGACGGACATATGGCTTTCTCTCGATCGAGGATTTTATGGACCTGAGCAGTATCTCTTGTTCTCATACGTGTGTTCTCGTGCGTGCACGAAGCTATCTAGCTATGGATTTGTATACGACGTTGCAAGAGCTCTTCCTCCTGGTGATCCTCTTCGTCGCTCTGCACTTCCTCACGCGGCTCGTCCTGCCAATCAAACGGACGGGCCATGCATCGCCGCTGCCGCTGCCACTACCTCCCGGCCCGCGCGGCTACCCGATCGTCGGCGCGCTGCCGCTGCTGGGCCGCGCGCCGCACCGGACCCTCGCCGCGCTGGCGAGGCGGCACGGCGCGATCATGCACCTGACCATGGGCAGCCGCGGCGTCGTCGTGGCGTCCACGCCGGACGCGGTGCGCCTCCTCCTCAACGCCCACGGCGCCAGTTTCCTCGACCGCCCCGCGGACGACGCGGCGCCCATGCTGTTGGCCTACGGCGGCCAGGACCTCGTGTTCGCGCCTTACGGCCCCAGGTGGCGCCGCCTGCGCCGGGAGTGCAGCCTCGGCCTCCTCGGCCCCCAGGCGCTCAACGACTGGGCCGACCTGCGCCGCGCCGAGGTCGGCCGCATGGTCCGGGAGGTGCTGGGCCGGCGGGGCCAGGTGGTGGAGCTGCCGGAGTTCCTGTTCTGCGCGATGGCCAACATGATCGGGCAGGTGGTCGTGGGCCGGCGCGTGCTGGACGAGGCAGGCGGCGAGGCGGCGAGGGAGTTCAAGGAGATGGTGGTGGAGCTGATGACCTCGGCCGGGCTGGTCAACATCGGGGACTACATCCCGGCTGTGGCGTGGATGGACCTGCAGGGGCTCGGCCGGAGGATGCGGCGGCTGTGGGCGAGGCTGGACAGGATCTGGAGCGGGATGCTGTCCGATCACGAGGCTGCCATGGCTGCTAGGCAGCCCGAGGGGCACCGCCGGCTGGACCTTCTCGACCGACTGATGGCCTGTCGCGGACAAGAAGGGGAGGACGGCCTCACGGATGACAACATCAAAGCTGTCCTCAACGTACGTCCTACTAGCTAGTAGTACTATACCATGGATTGAAAGAGGGAAAGTGACTGTCTCGGATAAATAATTCGCTGTGTATATAAATGCGTACGTGCGTGTGCTCATGCAGAACCTGTTCACGGCGGGGACGGACACGTCGTCGAGCACGATCGAGTGGGCGCTGGCCGAGATGCTCGCGAACCCGGCCATACTGCGGCGGGCGCAGGCGGAGATGGACTGCGTGGTCGGCCGCGACCGCCTCCTCCTCGAGTCCGACGTCCCGCGCCTCCCCTACCTCCGCGCCATCTGCAAGGAGACCTTCCGCAAGCACCCCTCCACGCCGCTCAACCTCCCCCGCATCTCCACCGAGCCGTGCAACGTGCAAGGGTACGCACGTGACCACGTACTCACATTTCCATTCCTGTCAAGCGGGTTGTATCTGTATATGATTAACGTGTATGCTTTGATCGATAGGTATCATATCCCGCAGCGGACGCGGCTGATCGTGAACATATGGGCGATCGGGCGGGACCCGTCGGTGTGGCCGGAGCCGGCGAGGTTCGAGCCGGAGAGGTTCATGACGGAGGAAGGGAGGAAGGTGGAGCCTACCGGGAACCACTTCGAGCTCATCCCGTTCGGCGCGGGGCGGCGGATGTGCGCCGGCGCGCGCATGGGGCACATCCTCGTGCAGTACATGCTGGGGGCGCTGGTGCACGCCTTCGACTGGGAGCTGCCGGAGCGGGCGGGGGAGATGGACATGGAGGAGGAGTTCGGGCTCGCGCTGCAGAAGAAGGTGCCAGTCAGGGCCGTCGTGCGGCCGAGGCTGGGCGCCGGCGCGTACGAGTGATCGGCGCGGCCGCCGCGGCTGGGTGTGCATGCTGTGCTGCTGGCTGTTTGTCTGTGAGTGGACTTTATGGACGTGTGATGAGGTTTCCTCGTTTGTATTGTAACGACCGAGTGAGTCGGTGGCTTTACGCTTAAATAAAAGGGTTTTGATGAATGATTTGATACTTTGATCTAAAAGTCTAAAATTTGGATGTTTATAAGAAACAAAACATCTGGATGAAGGTTAGACACTCCCTAAATAAAATGAGACATCTTGTGGCAACATGTGACAAGACCTGGTCAATGGGCCCGTACCTTTTTTATTGGCTTTTGACACGGTTGGCCTAAAGCAAGCACAGTATAGATGTCTTAAGACCAGACCGACACGGCACAAATGATGGGCATGCTAGGTCTAAAAACTCGGTATGATAGGCGGTTCGGTCCGGCACAACCTATTAGGCCGTGTTTCTTTCCGAAAAAAATATCCTATCTATAGTCCAATCCATCATCAACTACCTTATCCCAGCGGCTCAGCTCAACATCAAATACTACATCTCCCCTTTTGCCTCCTCCCATGATCTCATCTTGCGCAGTCTCCTCTCGCCCTCCTTCATTCCTACTTCCTTCCCGCGTCGCCTAGGTGCCAGATCCAGTGTCCTTCGGTCACGTCGCCGCCAGATACGGCCTTAAGGTACCATGCCACCAGCTTCGCTGGCTGTCTCGAGGAAGAAGACGGCATCGACGCTGGTCGGATCCAGCAGTTTTCAGACATGCCGCCGCCAAATCTGACCTTCCTGCACCGTGTCACCACCACTGTCCCAAACCACCGCACATGCTTCTTCCGTGACGCTGGCGCCTTCCTCGCCTTCGACCAAGTTGCACTCCGTCTTCGTGACCGTATAGTAAGTGCCCCGCTCATCCTCGGCTCCTTTGCTCTCCTCTGCAACAGTCCAAATAGACTAGATCTGAACCGACACGGCATGGCACTGACGTGGCCCAGCATGCTAATGGGCCATGCCTGGGCTCGGTGGAGGCTAGTCAGGCTGGCCCAACACGGCACAGCTGGCTAGCCGGGCTATAGCAGCATGATACGATCCAACCCTACGACCCATTGTACCATGCCGTGTCGGCCAAGCACGATCCAACGACCACGTCTACTCTGCACCACCTCTTAATGTATGTAGCTACATCTTGCTAACTTTGCAAACTGTTGCAAAATTTAGAATTTTTGTGCAACAAAAGTATGTACGCGACTCGGTCTTGGATAGGAGTGGTAAGGCCTAACTTGGCACTTGGCAGCAAACATAGACAAGTCTACTGACAGCAGCGAGTAGCTGATGAATCGCGGCCGTGACAACACAATCACATCTCCGTGACAACACAATCACATCTCCGTGACAAGTGACAACTATATGCATAACGGGTAGCACAAAACTGGAGCCTATTGACGGCAGGAGGAACTGGCAGTTGCACTTGCACAACGCAACTCAAACCGGCTAGTCACACCATCCAATCCATAGTATTTCGTAGATCTTCGCCATCTACAAAAATTCCATTCAGCTTCACTTATACAAGCAAGTTTATCAGGATCACGATACGGATAGTAGTATTGTACAATCCTACCAGAGATAAATGACATGGATCGCAATTTGGATGGGAATTTGGTGGTATCGCAGTTGTACGGCGATCCAACTCGTAGAAACGCTAGTATCGCGGCACAAATACGATTCTGTGCGATCCCATGCTCAGGGCAAAAAACACCTATTCGATTAGGATCCAATGGTTCAGATCGCAGCACTATTCAGACACATTGCCTCGTTAGAAACCCTTGGACGGAGAGAGAGAAGGATGAGGGAGGCGGTGGCCATGGCAGAGAGGGGGTGAGAGCTATTCCCTTCACGGCGGCCGACGGCTCCATCACCACCATGCACCCCCGTGTGTCACATGCTCTCCATCTTGATGGGCTCTCAGATCTGGAGGTTCCTCACCGGATCACTGCGCCGCGCGACGTACTTCACGGCCTCACCGGAGCTGCTGGCCTGCTGCAGCCTGCATGTGACCAAGGGCCACGGCGCTGCACATTCTTCGTGCCTGCATCTCCAAGCCCCCACGACTCCACATCTTCAACTCCAGATTCTTCATAACATTCACTCTTTTCAGTACTAAACAGCACTCTTACCATTGCAATTATATCTGTTTCGGTTCTTGTCTTTACGGAAAACCAGCAACAAAACTAGAAAATCTTCTTTAGGGTGCACACTTCACACTACAACTCTACAGTATTGTACAATGATTTTGTAAGATTATAAATCCAATACATATACTTGAAATTTACTAAAAGTAAAATATAAATAGTTGTAATGTCTTAAGAATCCCAAACCGCTGGAATTGGAACCAATTCAATCAACAAATTTGGTTCATTAAAGATATGATCTTATAGCACTTTTCAAATTTTTGGAGGTGGTTGGTATCCCTAGTACCGCCCCTGCAGAAAACAAGGTTCATCTGCTCTGTTTGCAACGGCTTCAACTTTGGCATTTTTCCCTTTGGAAGCCGAAAGCTGTTCCAAATAGTTGGCTTCTTTGCAACCAGAAGTTAAAATCCATCAATCTATTTATACTAAAAGAAGCTGAAAGATGGTATGTGAAAGATGGTATGTTGAGTAGCTTTTCATGACTACTAAGGGCTGATGAGTTGAGATGGGCTAAAACTCCCAAAAGATTGCTACTAGAGTTGAGAAAAATTACTTCGCCCTCCTCCTACTAAGTATAAAATCCCAAACCCCATGTACTTCACTATGTTGCTACCTTATTTCTTAGCCCTCGCACTCCAGATAACACACATAAAAACCAATCTACCAAACATCAAACCTATAAAATCCCAAACCCCATCCTTTCACCCTTATTCTTGACTCGCACTCCTCACACATAAAAACCAATCTACCAAACATCAAACCTCTTCGGCCCAACCGTGCAGCCCAACCGAAAGTTACTTTTTAAAAAAACTACAACCATACTAAACAGGTCTAAGAACTTTGATAGTAGTCATGATCTTACAAGGAAACTCTCGAATCACTTTCTATTCATTTAGAAATTGGGGATAAAGGAAAAATATCAATGGGAGGCAACACTAATATTGCTAGTGCTAGCACAGGCAGCAGAAAAATGTGTATACTTGACAGCTGCTTAATTGCATTGTTTGTAACCTTTTCGAATTAATATGCTGTAGTCATTAGTGCGTAGTATTTGTTGGTTGGGACAGATATCATCCTATTTCTGAGTAATGAAGTACATACTGTATATTACTCCGTTTTTATTTAGGATTGTGATCGGTAATCCATGCAAGTCATTTTTTGTATAATACATAATTTTATTATACTTAATATTAGAAAATCTGATCCTGCTCACCAAAAAACAATCTTACCTGCTCAGGGAAAAACGAACCTACCTAGAATAGCGATCGTAACACCATTAGATACCAGTCCACGAGTATTCCTTTTGATTTCATCAACCAAACGGTATCACTTTGACTTGTAATTTTCTAGAAGTATTTTATGACGTGAGAAGAGCTTTCCTCAGCTTGTAAAAAACTGGAGCACTCCGCAACAAAAATTCTGTTCCAAAACGGCAGAAACCAACCACAGTTGGCAGGCATACGCATGCAAATAACCAGCATACTACTATTGCAAGATCAAAACTTTAAAAACATTACTCATATGGCTGAAGTTGATATATCCCAGGACATAATTCAAACAATATGTAATTCAACCGGTGGCATCAACTGCAAAGCATAATGGTCAAAAAAGATCCTTGTGATCATACAGAATAGCATATAAGTTCAATCTTTCATGAAACTCTTGATCCTAAAGGTACTGAGTACAGGGGAAAAACACTTGCTTCTCCATGAGCATAAACTTCCATCTTACTCCTCGGCTTCAGCCTCACCGCTCTTCTTGTTGTGCTTCCTGGAATACCTCAGGTTCCTCAGGAACTTGGGGTCCATCTACAGACATAGAGAAAGCAGGCGTCAAGGAAAGAACTAAATGAGTGAAGGTGATAAAATTGCATAAAAGGCTGTCCCTTAACAGAGGCAAAACTTATAATCAAGCGCTAAGAATTCAAAATAATGCGAGTATACAAATTTCAAGATCACATCTATCGATAAAATCACAGGTAGAATGGAAACTTAACACACAGAATAGCTAGACAAACACTTTGAGAGAGAAAAAGGCCTGGATTTGACATTAGTTCAATATGGATCTCCATAATGAGATGATCTATCAAGAATTATTATCCTAATTAATTGGACCACCACACAAATATTCAAAAATGTCACTTTTAATAGTCAAAAAGGACAAGCGAGCAATAGTAACTGTAAGATTATGTCCATAGCAAAGGAGACAGCCACCAATATGATTCCAAATCAGAGTGCAACAAGAGTGATAAAAATCTGATGGATCAAACAAAGAAGCAACAGAAACTGAATTGAAAGCTAGTGATTAGTACTACCATAATACTAACCCAAACAAAACATAGCTAAAGAATCACATTATTCTGCTACTAGATTTATTATGCTATTAGGTGAATGCTAGTGATTAGTACTACCATATTACTAACCCAAATCCAAACAAAACATAGCTACAGGATCACATTCTTGATTCTTCTGCTACTAGATTTATTATGCTATTAGGTGCGCCAGAATGACAAATTACAAACTTTACAATACTCCACCAAGATACGACTTCGAATAGCACACACCGTTCGGCCACGAAATGAACACTAAATATCAACTGATACCACATTGAGTCCGTAAGCAACACAAACTACTAACAGCACAATGTTATAACGATCCGTGGTAAAAAAAATCACTACCTGGCATCCACAACCTAGCAGCAAACCCTCGGGGTAACAAACCAAGATGGCGCGCATCTACCTGATACATCCACCAGGTACAAACCAAGATGGCGCTCATCTATCTCAAACATCCACCAGAACTACAAGCCTACACTAATCTGGGTAGGAAAACAAGAACTACCCGCATCTACGAAGCTACACGATTCAACCATAACGACAACCTCGAGCCAAGAAACAGATCGCACGATCCCAAGCTGAAGGAGCGATAGGAGGAGGAGGAGGAGGTGAGCTCTTACCCCCTTGGTGGAGGACTGGCGGTGGCGCTTGGGTTTCTTGATGCCGTTCTTGTGCGCCTTGTACGACTGGTTGTGCGCCGTGTGGTTCTTCGACTTGGCCATCTCCCAAATCCTTCAAGCAAAAACAAAACAACGAATTAGAGGAGAAGAAGATCACGTAGGAACAGATTGAAACAGGAGGGGGGATGGTGGAGCTGAAAAGCTACCGAGGCGAGAGCTCGCGAGCAGAGGAGGGCGACGGCGACGGTGGCGGCGGCGTTAGGGGCTAGGGTTTTCTCAAGGGGCGAGAAGGGGAGGCGTATATAGGGGACGGTGTGTTTCGCAGTTCGCTGGATGCCTGGCTGATCTGATCCTATTGAGTATTGACCTTGATGCCCTTCCCTCTGGTTGCGCGGATCTCAAAGCAGGCCTGATTGCAATTGGGCCTTACGTTTACGGCCCTAGGGGTTACGGCCGAGGCCCAATTGCCTTCTTCGAAAGTTTGAATAGGATTGGCTGCCGTTCAAATGCAAATCGAACTACCCTAGAAAAAACGCACATCATATTATTTTGATGTTGCACGGCTGACATTTAGCCTGAAAGCCTCGTGCCCTTCTATCTTTTTTTTTTATGATACAGTGAAGCTCTAACATTCACTGTTAGAAGAAGATGAGTATCAGTGCCAAGCTGAAGCTTGAACCCTAGTAGGCAGAGGCGCAACTAATCCACCTAGCCAAGTGACCTTTGATCAGTTCTCATGCCCTTTTATCTGAGGCCCACAAATGTAAGCAAAACATAGGAATTTTCCAAGGACTAATTAACATTGTCCAGTGTGGCAGGGAAATATCTAATGAGAACACAGTATTCTTATAATAATTTCGTAAGAAACCCGATATCTAATGAGAATGTGTATTTCCTTTTTCCACCGAAATTCCTACATAACTAGCAGACTTACCCGCGCAACTACGTATCTAGATTTTATGATACTATTGTCTTTGATATACAACTCTACTTTCAATGATTAAAATACAATTGTATTTGTTATATATAATTAATCTGTACCATTATAATTTGGTCCTACCAAAATAAGTAGTGGAGATCCTTTCTTTAATATACAACTCTACTTTCAATGATTGAAATACAATTGTATTTGTTATATATGATTAATCTGCACCGTTATAATCTGGCCCTACCAAAATAGGTGATGGAGATCCTTCTCTTTTTCTTCCGATTAATATGAGAATTTCCTGAATTTAGGATCATTGTGGGATTTTATTGCTCTTAAATTGAAAGAGGCGACACGAATATCACCGGTTGTTTTTAGATATACACATGTAGATTTCATCGTGCCTCACGTCAATTTGAAGAGAGGTTAAGTGCAAGACACAAAGGACATTGCCCATGGTCTAACACATGTTTAAATTACTCCAAACTCCACAGAAATTACGTAGAAATTCTAGGATATTATTCTTTTGTTCGAAGCAACTCTGAGAAGTTCCCCCATAAGATTCAATTCCTTCAAAGTTTCTCCAAAAATCCACCATTTCTAAACACGTGATAAGTGGTTAATTTGAGATCGGATGTCTCTTTGAAGCGTGCCTTTGTAATGCAAACGCAGGGGATTCAAATTAGCTGACCATTTCGAAAACAACTGACATACAAACAATTTTTTTCTGTCAAACTATTACGATCTGTGACTAAAATTGAGCATATTGAGGAACAGGTCCATTTATCAACAATACTTTGTAAATGTTTAGTAATTAGGCTGACTATACGTATCTTAGTGTTCTCTGGCAAAAACTTGCTAAAAACTAATCCTCAATTTTGAGCTCCAGCAAGGAGTTGGAATGCATATTTGATGTACATTCTATAGAAATTTATTTATTTAGCGAACAATTTACAAGTCATAGGAAGAACAATCCGGTTGATATTCAACACTGCCAACATGAAAGCCGAGCAAGCAGGTTGCCGACTGATTAAGGCACTATTTATTAATTTTGGCATTGACAATGAAGCATTTTGTCGTAGGGGTGGCTGATATAGATCAGCAGCAATAGAGAAGGCGCTGGGGCCACGTGTATGTGCGTCGTAAATTAAAAGTGGATGCACAGCACAAAGGTAAGGCAGTGCCCAGGTGTGTGCAAGGATAGGAATTATAGTTTATCTCTAAGAGTTGTCATTAGATAAGAAAGGCAATATCTTGATCTCGTTCATCTTATGCAATTCGTGAGCATAGAAGAACTTGGGGTTGATATGCTTCGTGAGATTGCTCTTCACACAACCCATCTGTGTTTGGGCAACACAAGCTGCATTATCTTCATAAATTATCGTGGGAGTTTGCTCAATGTTCAAACCACATGACTTGTGGATGTGGTGAACCATTCTTCTGAGCCATGCACATTCACGAGATGCTTCATACAAAGCGATGATTTCCGAGTGGTTTGTCGACGTCGAGACAAGAGTCTGCTTAGACGACTTCCAAGAAATTGCTGTTCCTCCACATAGAAAAACATAGCCAGTTTGGGACTTGCCAGTATGCGGGTCTGATAAATACCCAGCATCGGCATAGCCAACCAAATTCAATTCATTGTTTCTTCTAAAGAACAGACCGAGGTCTTTGCTTCCTTGGAGGTAGCGGAAGATATCCTTGATCCCTTTCCAATGCCTTTTGGTGGGTTCGCAGATGCATCGAGCTAACAAATTCACTACAACGCAATGTCCGGCTGGTGCTATTTGCAAGGTACATGAGCGCCCAAGCGCACTCGATATGGGAATTCTGCTCCCGGGACTTCCTCCCCTCTTCTCTAGGTGCAGTATGGGTCTAGGTGCGCTTGGAGTGACCTTCCGACCATTGGAGTCTTTGCGGGATATGCTTTTTCAAAACCAAACCTTTCCAACACTTTGCGTGTAGGTTGATTGATGTACCAAGATTCCTCCTTGGACATGTTCAAGCTGCAAGCCTAAACAAAACTTGGTTTTACCCAAATCGTTCATTTCAAACTCAGACTTCAAGTATGAGCATGCCTCTTCAATTTCTTCATCCGTCCCAATGATGTTCAAGTCATCTACATAGACGGAGATTATACATAATCCATTCGGGGATCGCTGTATAAACACACATGGACAATCTTCGCTGTTTGTGTAGCCTTTCTTGCGAAAAAGTCACTCAGCGATTGTACCACATTCTTCCCGATCGCTTCAAACCCATACGGTGATTTCTCCAATTTCACATGCATGTGTTTCTATTTGCTCCGTCTTGGTTCGGGATAGGAATTCCTTCCGTACTTTCATGTATATCTCCGAATCCAAGTTTCCATACAAATATCTTTGTGACAACATCCATTAGCTTCATTCTCAACTTCAAGTTGATCGCCATTGAGATCAAATATCTAAAGGTAATTCCTCCCATGGTGGAGAATAGGTTTTTCGTAATCAACTCCGGGACGTTGAGTGAAACCTTGAGCTACAAGCCTTGCTTTGTACCTTATAACCGTTGTTTTCATTTCTCTTAGAACAAAGACCCATTTGTGACCTACGGGGTTTATATGGGGAGGTGTGCGGTATCGGCCCAAACACCTCTCTCTTGTTCGGAGAGACTAACTCTGCAGATGATTGCCTTTTCCATTCTTCCCAATCTAGCCTTTTCTTGCACTCTGCTAGAGATGCGGGCTCGGGATCATGATCAATGATCGAGGCAATCTTCTTTGCAGTATGCATCAACGTTGGTCGTTGCTCTATTCAGGATTCTCTGTTATTACAAAGTTTATAGCCATTTCTTCATGGGGTGCTTCATGCACTTCTACTTGCTCTTCACTGCTATTCCCTATCGCAGAGCAAGTTCCTTTAGCTTTCATCGCCTATGTGTGCGCACACATTATTTCCGTGGCTTCCTTGATGGAAGATTCAAGTGCAGAATTGCCTTTCTGTTGGCTTCTTTCCAGTGCAGTCTCAACTGGCTCCCCTTCTTTCCTTGGGGCATTTTCGTGATTGGTTGTGGTAAGTCCTCTCGCTTGATTTTCTCGGACGTCTCGGGTACTTTGGGTTTGAGGAGGCGATTTTCGCTCTTTTTCTTTGAGGCCTCTGAGCAGGTTGAGGATACCTTCTATTTTATTTGGTATTTCCACCCTCTCGGTGCATTCCTTGCGGGTACATGCGACTTAACCACGCCCTTGGATCACAAAATGATCAGCGATTCATTTGCTAAATTCGCAAATCAATTATCTTCGGACTTCTTGGTTTGCTTCATTAGTGCAGGGTCATGTGCGGGGATCCGGTGGAATGCCATATGATTTCCGGCATTTTTCATCCAAAGGTTGATTTCTCCCTAATAACGGAAACGATCCTCGTCAAAGATGCAATCGTGAATCGGGTGTATGCAAGTCTCCAGTCATGGGTTCCAAATACCTGATTATGGATGCACTCTCATAACCAACGTATATCCCAGACTTGCGGAGAGGGCCCATTGCAGTCCGCTGAGGGGGTGGTATAGGTACGTATACCATACACCCAAATTTTCTAAGATGGGAGATCTTCGGGATGATCCCGTGCACAAGCTGCATGGGAGAATGGATGTTGTAGGCCGACGGTCTAAAATTGATAAGAGCTGCTGCGTGCAGGACTGCGTGTCCCCAACAGGTGTTGGGCAAGTTACATTTCTGCAAAAGCGGTCTGGCAATGAACTTAATCCTCTTTATTAGTGCTTCTGCTAGTCCATTCTGCGTATGGACGTGCGGTACGGAGTGCTCAACTGCTATCCCTGTTGCAGTGCAATAATCATCAAATGCCTTTGAAGTAAATTCTCCAGCATTGTCCATTCTAATAGACTTCACGCGATGATCAGGGAAAGCATTCTTAATTCTTATGATCTGCGAGATCAGCTTTGCAAAAGCATGGTTTCTTGTTGACAATAAGCATACATGCGACCATTTCGAGGAAGCATCGATGAGCACCATAAAGTATCAAACGGCCCGACAAGGGCTGAATCGAACGCAAATATCCCCCTGGATGCGTTCCAGGAATGCTGGGATTTCACTTTGCACTTTCATGACAGAGGGTTTAGTTATTAATTTCCCGGTGGCACATGCAGAGCACACAAAATCTTCATGATTCGGGAAATTTTTAACATTAATGCCATGACCTTGTGAATTGTTCACTATATTTCTCATCATTCTAAGACCAGGATGGCCTAATCTACCATGCCATAAAGAAAATAACTCAGAGCTTCTAAAAACAGTCTTCAAGGAAGTATACACTTCGGGTGCATGAATATTCGTGTAGTACAACCCGGATTCATATGAGGGACATTTTTCTAATACCATTTTTCCATATACCGCGTGCTTCACAATGCACAAGTATTCTTTGCCATTTTCTTCATTGGTTTCTACGTGAAAACCATTGGCGCGGATGTCTTTAAAGCTTAAGAGAGTGCGCGTTGATTCAGGGTACAAAAGGGCTTCTTCAATTACCAGAGTTGTACCCATAGGCAATATAATAGTGGCTCTTCCTGAGCCGATTACATATGAGTCGCTTGCTGCGATCGTAGTAATATTTCCAGCGTTCTTCGTGATCGACTGGAAATACTTAGACTCTCTTAAGATGGTATTTGTTGTGCCACTATCAACAATGCATATTTCTTCCATTTGGGCGCTACACGATTTCTAGATAAAAGAAATATAATTCTAATCAGATAGAGGCAAAAACAATCCAAATATTACTTGCAAAATTGAAGAATACTGGAATAAAGAATAAATTGCGTATTTATTCATGAAAGAAGTATGCTCTTCTAGAGCTTACAATTCATTATTCAAAGAAAAAAATGCTAACAACCATAATCTAAAGAAAATGCATTAAACAGAATCTGTAAAATATGCATTAATTTCTGCTTTTATGACATCGGCAGAAGTTTTCTCTTCATTTACCATAATAATGGCTGCAGCATCGATGTCCAGGCTATTCTGTGAGGATGAGGCAAGTGGGGTGTCTACATCCATGACATCATTATCACCGATGTTGGCGAAGTGTGCTTCTGCGGGGGCGTTTTCTTTTGCCTTTCTCTTAGCCTGATATGCGTTGATCACTTCTTTGGATTCCCGACATATCTTCGACCAATGTCCCCAAGTGCCACACTTGAAGCACGTTTGGTTCTGCTGTCCATACGGCTTGGCGTGCGCCTTTTCTTTGTCATCCCTCTTCACAGGGGCTTTGGACTTTCCTTTGGCACGGGCCTCTCTTTCCACACCGCTTGCCCTTCTTTCTATGAGTGGGCTTTCTCACCTTGTAGCTATTGGCATTGACTTCGTGCGTTGCCTTGTCCAGTGGTGCGAGACGTAGTTCTTGCGTAGAACATCGTCTTGCGATTCCGCAACTTGCATTACATCAATCGATTCGCTATACTCCTTGTATGCGCCCGACGATAGTGCGTGCACTCGGATAGCATTAGGGTGGAAGGTAGAGAGTTTTCTCAATCTTCTCTTCATCGCTGATCTTCTTGCCACATAGAGATAGATTGGTACAAATTACATGCAAGCGTAATTGTACTCGCCACGATTCAAGTCTGCAAACCTCAGGCGTACCCAATCTTGCTGTGCTTGGGGCAAGATGGTGTACTTGAGCTTTTCGAACCGCTTCTGAAGTGCAGTCCAAAGCTCAAGTGCACTCTCCTCAGCCATATATTCATTCTTCAGAGTGGCTGAGAGGTGGTGCCTGAGAAAATGCAAGGCTTGATCGTTCTGCTCAGCGGTAGGTTTTGCGTCCTGCGAGGACCCTAGACCAATCGCGGAGCGGAGCTTCTTGCCCCCAAGGACGATCTTTACGTCCGATGCCCAAGTGAGGTAGTTCTGACCGTGCGGGGCCAGTTCTTCAAACTCACGATTCACAATGCCAGACATCTGCATGATTTCAAAATTCTGATTTAGATTACTGCGTGTAATCTGATAGAAAAATGGTTGCAAAAAGCATAAAGTGCAGAAAATAAATTCATATGCATTGCATTATATAAAATAAAGCAAAGGATTCAAAATTCATAAAGAAAATTCATAAAATAGAGAAATAAAGCAAGAAAATTAAAAATAGAGCCAAATAAATCTTCTTGATTTTCTGGCAATTTTTTTTCAAATTTTCTGCATTTTTTTTCTTTTCTTTCTTTTTCTTCTCCTTTCTTTTCTTTTCTTTTCTTTTTCTCTTTTTTCTTTCTTTTTGCCGACCGATCGGTATATGGGCCTTGCCCTGGCCCATACGCGCGCATGCTCTAGGTTTTCCCACGCCTGCGCCGCCTTCCCACGCGCACCCGCGCTGCGCGCTTTGCGCCGTGATCTTCTTCTCCACATGCCTTCTTCCCCACACGTCCGCGCCGATGGCATCCGTGGCGGCGGTGGGCGGCCTACCGGTGGCGGCGGCAATGGCGGCTTCAAGCGGCCGACGAAGGTCCGGATCTGTGTGGCGACGCGGAGCGGCGGGCGGAAGCGCGGGGAGACGGGTGGCGGCGCGCGACGGGCTGGCGGCGTCGGTGCGGACCAGCCGGCCGAGGCACGGCGGGCGGCGGGCGCGCGAGGCGGGACGGCCGCGAGCCGAACCGGTGGTAGTGTGGCGGGGGCGCTGAGGCGCGCGCGCGTGCGGCCGGCGAGGCGCGTTCTTGATCGGCGCCGGCGGCGGCGGTCTGCGTGCTAAGGCGGCGTCGGAAGGGCCGCGGCCGAGCCGGCGACGGCGCTATGGGCCGAACGACGCGGAGGCGACGACGACGGACGGCTGAGCCGGTGGCGACGCGCGACGCGGGCGGGCGGCGGCGCGCTTGCGCTGGGTTGGTCGCATCTCGGGCCGACCCTGCAGAGGCCGAGGCGGCGGCTCTTGAGTTCGAGACCGTGGCGACATCGCTTCATGCGCGCGCGTCGAAGCGCGGCGCGTGGCGGCGGTGGGGTGCCGGGCGCGGCATGGTTGCGAGCCAACGGCGCTTGGCGGCATCGCCACGCCGTCGCTGGAAACCGAGGCGACGACTTTTTTTTTCTTTTTCTTTTCGGATGTAAAGATGATTCATGTGTACCGTTTCTTCGTGTCGATGTAGCTTCTTGCCACGTAACGAACGCAGTACCGATGCGTAGGTTAGATGCATGCATAGAAAAACAACAGCGATTTAGAATCAATCGCCGAATTCTCACCTTTTCTCACCTTTCAAATCTGTACTCCGGTAGAGCTTCGTGCTGATAACGTGTTAAGGAACCTCGCTATCGAATAGTCCGGGGTTCCCGAACAGATCTGAATTGGAGAACAGAAAGAGAGAGAGACACGTGTTTAGAGAGAGCAACAGCGAAAATTCTTTATTGCTAATGATTGCTTGTACATAGGGGGGACCCCCCTCCTCCTTTTATAGCGCTCACCTAGGGTTTAGGCTAAGGGACCAGTATGGGCCTTCATAGGCCATCTGGGTTTCCCAACAGTTAGGACTCTTATCTTTAAATCATTTAGAAATTTGTTTAATCCAAAGAATCGAATCGATTCAATAGAATCGTAATTAGAATCCAATCCAATTAGGATTCTGATTCCTAGCCGCCTAAGAAACATGCTGTTGGTCTCCTTTAAAAGGAAAGGTAGATTGTAAAAGGAAAATCAATCAATAAAGCTTAAGTTTAGTAATAGGCGGAAGGTCTCCCGAATTGAGATAAAGTGATTGCTTATGGCTAAGCAATACTTACCTGTCATCACCACGGCGCCATCCACGAACCCTCCACCTTCGCAACCTTCTCACCCTAACACACGTTCCTTTGCCCGAACACATAACACTTTGGTATCAAAGCCGAACGTTCTTGGTGTTATGGCCGACAACCACGTCCCAGCATCAAAATTCGATGAGTTCAAGCAGGTGACAGAAGAGAAGATTGGCAGCATGCAGACTTCCCTCAACGAAGTTAAGGGCTTGTTGGAGCAGATTGCATCTGCCTTGCCCATTCGGCCACCTGACATGGTCCCTGGAGGGCCGCAGCTAGTGGCGCCAAGGATCGATCAGCGTTTTGCAGCCTTGCCGGAAGGAGAAACATCAGCATCAGTACCCAGGCCTGGATTGGTAGATTCTGATCATGAAGTCCACCGCATGCATCACCCAGGGGGAAGCAATCCAGAGGCCGCACTGCGCCACCACAATTCGGTGACGGCACGCGACATCAGGGATCGGGAGCGATGCAAAGGGAACCCACGACACTCGTAAGAGGAAGATCTTCCTTGGGGAGGTTTTCAAGGAGGAAGACAAAAAGAACTGTGTTATGGGCACGAGGAGGATCGCTGGACTCCTCGACCCCCATGGGTGGAGCTTCCAGAGTATGATGGCACGGGCGATGCTATCTTATGGATTCGTCATTGTGAACGCTACTGTAATTTGCACCGTGTACACGATGAGGATAGAGTACATTTGGTGGGATTATACTTGTGATGAGTTGCGCAATATTGGTTGTACTCTTGGTTGCAAACTACCCCCTGGATACCATGGGAAGAGTTCATGGACTCGTTTCTAGATCGGTTTACAACCTCCGCACATATGGGGCCTTTGGGCGATCTAGTCAGCTTGAAGCAAACCAGCTCTGTGGCCACTTTAAACAATGAGTTTCAGATATTGTTGGCCCGAATGGCTCGTATTTCCCTGCACGCGCAACTTGAAATTTACATCGTAGGATTGACTAGTACCCTTGGTCAAGAAGTATGAAGGGATCGACCTTCATCCCTCATTACTGCCATGCGGTTTGCAAGGGAACCGAAGGGTAGGCAACAAGCATGGATTGAGGCGGTGCACGCATGCTCTTTTGGGAGATCTTCAATAGCCATTTCAGAAATCAGTGCAGCGTTGGTACCGTCCACAATGCAGCGCCTCCCATCAGCACCTGGGCAACCACTTCTTCCAGCGCTGCCAGTCTCGACGATGTCTAGCGCAGGGAGCACGACTCGGTCCTACGTCATGAGCTGGGCCAGCTGCACTCGTGCCAATCACCAGCCTGCAGTCTAGCGTTGCTGCTCCCATACGATGCAGGTGTTTAAAGGTAGCAGAGATAGTTGACCGAAGGGCACGCGGTCTTTGCTTTAACTGTGATGAGGTGTTCGTACCAGGTTATCGTTGAAGCTAGATATTTCTATTAGAAGTACCAATCATGTGGAGGAAACTGCAGAACTGGTAGTTGATCCAGCCATATCCTTGTTTGCGATTGAGGGAAAAAGCTCCAGTGGCTCGATGCAACTTCAAGTTCAGATTGGAGGTGTATCCCTTCGCTGTTTGGTAGACTCAGGGAGTACTCACAACTTCCTGAGTTGTCACACCAGTAGGCGCATACAAGTTCCATCAGCCGTTTGTGCGAAAATGTTTGTCAAGGCAGCCAATGGTCATCAATTGCCATATTTGGGACGCTTTGATAACTTGGAATTCAGCACCAATTAGTACTCATTCACAGCACCTTTTTGGTGATTCCATTGGACGCCTTTGATATGGTACTCGGTGTTCAGTGGCTTCAGATGTTGGGATTCATTAGGTGGGATTTCAACAATCTCACCATGTCGTTGGTGTTCCACATCGTTTGGAGGGTGCCTCTACTAGCATCGACCGGCATCTTCTTGTTTTGCGCAGTGAGGAGCCTCGGGAAGTGGCAGCCCTCTTGTTAGACTTCCAGGATATCTTTGTCGAGCCCCAAGGATTGCCACCCGTGCGCTAGTGTGACCATCGCATTTGTCTTCAGGTGGGCATGGATCCCATTGTAGTACGACCGTACCACTACCCGTATCGACAAAAGGATGAGATTGAGTCACAGTGCCAAGAGATGCTTCGCCAAGGGATTATATGTCCCAGTTGTTCACCCTTTTCCTCTCCAGTTTTGCTCGTCAAAAAGGAGGACGGCTCATGGCAGTTTTGCATCGATTATCGGGAGCTTAATGCTAAGACAATAAAGGATAAAATCTCTATTCCAGTGGTTGACGAATTGCCTAATGAACTCCATGGTGCTTCTTATTTTTTCAAGTTGGATCTTCGTTTCGGCTATAATCAAGTGCGCATGCATCCTGATGACATTTGCTAAAACAGCTTTTCGCACTCACCATGGACACTTTGAATTCTTAGTGATGCCATTTGGATTGACCAACGCCTCGTCCACATTCCAAGCTTTGATGAATTACATCTTTCAAAAGTTCCTACATCACTTTGTCCTAGTCTTCTTCGATGATATTCTTATTAGCAAGACGAAGGAGGAACATATGGGTCATCTACAGGCCGTCTTTCTCATCCTTTGCCATCATGGGCTGCATCTCAAGCTTTCCAAATGTTCTTTTGCGCAGCCCACAATGACCTATTTGGGCCATATTGTTTTGGCGCAAGGTGTGCAGGCCGATGCAAGCAAAATTGCTGCTGTAGCCAACTGGCCCAAATCGGTTTCAGTTTTCGCACTTCACAGCTTCCTTGGCCTTGCGGGATACTACCTGAAGGACCATGTGGAGGTCCATCCATGTTTGTGATGAGTATTTGACTTTATATGATCTAGGATAGCTTAGATTTGAGTTTGTATTTAAATATGATTTCTAGTTGGAGTTGCATTTGCGACGGACCAAATTTCTGAGAGTTTCACGTGTATGCCAGACCAAATCACAGTGGGTTTCACGTGTATGCCGGACCAAATTTCTGTGAGTTTCACGTGTATGACGGACCAAATTTCTGAGAGTTTCACGTGTATGCCGGACCAAATCACAGTGGGTTTCACGTGTATGCCGGACCAAATTTCTGTGAGTTTCACGTGTATGACGGACCAAATTTCTGTGAGTTTCACGTGTATGACGGACCAAATCTCAGTGAGCTTCATGTGTATGACGGACCAAATATCGTGTGAGTTTCAACGGACCAATTTTACCCGCATGCAGTAATATGCATTTTTGAAGGTCTTTCCGTGCTCAAAAAATTATTTGGTCTACATGAAAGTTGTATAGAATTTCTAGATGCAACTTTTTCATGTTGACAAGTTTTTCATTTGAACAACATAAAAAATCATAGAAAATCGGAAAGGTTAACAAAGAATCTCACGAGTATGACGAACCAATTTTGACAGCGTGCAGTAATATGCCTTTTTGAAGGTCTTCCAGTGCTCAAAAAATTATGTGTTCTACATTAAAGTTGTAGAGAATTTTGAAACGCAACTTTTTCATGTTGACAAGTTTTTCATCTGAGCAACATAAAACATCATACAAAATTGAGAAGATTTCTGCTGTATTGAAAACAGGATACTGCTGTTTTGGTCCGCTTTGGTCTGTACTAACCCAAATTCGTGATAAAATTGATGCGCTGGGTTCATGGTGGAACCAAGTAGAGACTTCTTGTCTTTGTGGATGTAGGACTTCATTTGGTGGTCATGGTGAGGCGAAGAGAGGCTGGAACTAGGCATGGGATGGCCGGAGGTTCAAGTTGGCCAGATGTTCGCCGGAAGATGGCCGGAGATGAAGTCGGTGCAGTCCCAAGAGATAAGAGAACAGTGGAGAAGCTATCTTATCACTACTTGGATCAAGGAGAGCTGTTGGGTTGCAGTTCTGGAAGATAGAGTAGTGGAAATAAGTTTCCGACATCCCAAGGACCTTATCTACCAAGTTTGGTTGAGTTTGGATCAACGGATCAAAAGATACATCAATTTTCTTATTTGAACCTGTGCTGAAAACGCTGTTCATATGCCTGATTTCACTGTAGCTATAGTAACCCGGTAGTATCGCCCCCAGAGTGCAATAGCACTGGCATCAGGATGATTTTTGTGAAAATTGACTCTTTTGCTTCCATTTGATATCTAAGGGTTTTGGCTTGGTTTCTTTGGGTGAAAATCTGTATTTGTGATCTTCCTTAGAGAACTTATTTTAATTTGGAATCATTCACCCCCCCTCTGATCGCCATCTCGGTCTTTCACTACCGTCGCTTTATTCGCAAGTATGCGGAAATTGCGGCCCCTCTAACAACAATGCTTAAGAAGGGGAGTTTTACGTGGACAACAACGGCTCATGTCGCATTTCATACCCTCAAAACAACGCTGACTTTAGCACCAGTCCTTGGTCTTCCAAACTTTGATAAAGAGTTTGTCGTGGAGCACGACGCGTCTGGGCATGGCATTGGCACAATTCTTCATCAAGATGGCCATCCTATCGCATTTTTCAGTCGCAAATCGGCTGATCGTCACACTAAGCTGGTTGTGTATGAGCGTGAGCTAATTGGTCTCTCTAAGGCAGTCTGGCATTGGAGGCCGTATTTTTGGGGCTGCCCTTTCCACGTCCATACCGACCATTACAGTCTCAAGTTCTTGTTGGAACAAGCCCTCGTCACCCCACCTCAACAACATTGGTTGAGCAAGCTCATGGGCTTTTCGTTCGTCGTTGAGCACAAGCCTGACAAGTCCTATAAGGTAGCTGATTCTCTTTCTCACCAAGGGGGCCTCCTGCATGTGCAGCTCTGTCTACAGCCGAGGTGCTTCCGGTGCAAGATTGGTTGGCTTCTTTGAGTAAGGATGCTGCTATCCAGGAGCATTGCACCCAACTTCAGCAATCCGGTCAGGACAATGGGTGGAATGTGGTGGATGGTTTGGCATATTTCTAGGGTCAGTTGTTCATTCCCCAAACCTCGGACCTCATCCACACCATCATCAGTAGTGTCCATACTCTCCCCATGAAGGGGTGCACAAAACGTTGCACCGATTGCGTCAGAAATTTTATTGGCCTGGTATGAAAGCTTCGGTTATGTCTGTCATCCGCCAATGTGCCATCTGTCAACAGCACAAGGCATCAACATTACAGTCGGCCGGTCTTCTCCAACCACTCGCTATTCCGCATCATGTGTGGGTTGATATCTCCATGGATTTTATCATCGCACTACCCAAGTCTCAGGGTAAGATGGTCCTATTAGTGGTGGTGGATCGACTCTCAAAATATGCCCACTTTCTAGCGCTAGCACACCCCTTTATGGCTTCTTTAGTGGCCCAAATCTTCTTTGATCACATGGTTTGACTACATGGCATTCCTGAGTCTATCCTAAGTGATCAGGATTCGGTCTGCACAAGCGCCTTTTGGCAGGATCTTTTTCGGCGTTGTGGAACCACCCTTCATATTTCTTCTTCCTACCATCCTCAAACAGATGGGCGAACCGAGGTCGTCAATCGCACCATTGAGATGTATTTGCGTTGCTTCGCCTCCAATTTGCCAACCACATGGGTGCGCTGGGTTCCTTGGGCAAAGTTTTGCTATAACACCTCCTTTCATTCCGCCCATCGCACCACACCCTTTGAGTTAGTTTATGGGCGTCCTCCTTCGGCTTTATTGCCCTACCAGACCGGCGCATCATCTATGGATGCGATTGACCAACAATTAGCTGATCGTCACCTTATCCTGGACCGCGAAAAGGCCCTTTTGTCGCTGTTCCAGAATCGCATGCGGAAGATCTATGACGCTCGTCATCGCAACGTCAATTTTGAGGTTGGTTCATGGGTATGGCTTCGCTTGCAACATCACCGTCAATACACTATGCGTTCACGAGCTTTCCATAAGCTTACACCTTGCTTGGCCTTGACACTAGATGCTCGCATCCATGATGTCTTCCATGTGTCGCTATTAAAGCCCTTTGCAGGTACACCTCTGGCGACTCCAATTTCTTTACCAGACACCTTGGAATCAACTTCGGCCCTTGTTCCCCAAGCTAATTTGCGTACTCAAATCACGGATGGCTAGCAGGAATTTTTGGTGCATTGGAAGGACGAAGCAATTGATGATGCTACTTGGCTGGCAGCTTCCACATTTCGTCAAGTTTATCCACAGTCCGAGCTTGTGGACACACAAGCTCATTTTGGAGGGAGGGAGTGATGATATAGATCAGCAACAACAGAGAAGGCGCTGGGGCCATGTGTATGTGCGCTGTAAATTAAAAGTGGTCGCACAACACAAGGGTAAGGCAGTGCCCAGGTGTGCGCAAAGATAGGAATTATAGTTTATCTCTAAGAGTTGTCATTAGATAAGAAAGATAGTCTACAGATAAGATAGTTTAAATAGATTAGGACTCTTATCTTCAAATCAGTTAGGGGTTGTTTAATCCAGCCGAACCAGAATCCAATCCAATTAGGATTCTGATTCCTAGCCGGCTAAGAAACATGCTATTGGTCTCCTTTAAAAGGAAAGGTAGATTGTAAAAGGAAAATCAATCAATAAAGCTTAAGTTTAGTAATAGGTGGAAGGTCTTCTGAATTGGGATCCGGTGATTGCTTCCGACTGCAATACTTACCTGTCATCACCACGGCGCCATCCACGAACCCTCCACCTTCACAACCTTCTCGCCCCATCACACGTTCCTTTGCCCGAACACATAACAGCGGCCCACCTGCCCCATCGAATAAGCGAATCACCAAGTCAAGTCACCCCATCCCGTATCAATGAGGGGGTGTAAAACCCTTCGGTGCCCAACAAATAGAGCACGAAGGCCAATAAGACAGGCAACACAAGTCACCACTTTGGCACTAGGGCAGGCAACACAAGTCGCCACTTTGGCACTAGCAAAGGGTTCCACATTGGAGGGGCATGACCTATGGAAGTCCACAGTGCACCAACACTATAGTCAAAAGAGTGAAAAGACCGAGAAGTCCCTATAGTTGTAGGGAATATATAGGGTAATGTCGTAAACAAGCACAACTAACCAATTACTTCCCAGAAACTTGAAATATATAGTACTTTGGTTACTAAATACAATGAAAGGATGGACTTGAGTTGGATATCTAAAACATAGGACTGTTTTTTTCCTCTCATAAAATAAGAAAGAAATCATATGGTTAATAATCTGCAGATGGCAGAAATGAAAAGAACAATAGAAATCAGTGATGCTACGACTACTGTGAAACAGGGAAAAAAACGATAATAGAATCAGCATTGGAGCTTTTATATATGGAGAACAGCTTCTCTACAAAATGTATTTTCTACCCGTGTGAATACCTTGATTTCGAAAAGAATGAAGCTATTTCTTGATTTCGAAAAGAATGAAGCTATTGTTAATTGTTATTATGCACGCATCGATCCGTGAAGACATATCCAGACACTCCCAGGTAGAACTTTAAGTCGATGATTTCCGACTTCAGCAGTAGAATCCATGCAGCATCTGCTCAACCATCACGCTAGAACCGTACAACCACCAAAATGCCCTAGCTAGAACCTCCAAATATGCATCTAATCATGTGAAAAGTGTGACAACATCTCTTCTGTATCCCCTAACTATCAACATCCGTGGGACGTTCTCTACAAGCAGATCCATGTATTCCATGTAGCAGTAGGCTGGGTGGTTCAGTGGTGGTGGTGGGAGGCTCACTAGCACCACAACTGCCATCCTGGAGTACCTTAGTATCGTGGCATTCAGCTTCAGCATTGTGTAGAGGAACTTATCAACCTTCTGTTCATTAACAACAACTTGCTCGCCACCCTCCATCAAGGGGCGCCCTTCTCGTTGTGCGGTTTCCTTCATCTCGGAAATGTATGTTCTGATTCTGTGCTGTGCACTTGCATATGCTTCTTGAGGGTCATCCTTCTTTGAACCACCTCCGCTCTCTGCTTGTGCTTCCCATGACTTCATAGTCACGACGATAACCTCAGCTTGCATCCTAAGATCGTACAAGAACTTTTTGACATCGGCTTTTAGCTCCTCAGCTTCGGTGTCCTCTTCAGCTATGCAGAAGACCTGAATCTTACAGCTCTCAAAGCTGTCTTTGGTGAGTAGGAGCTGAGACAACAGAAGCATTAATCCTCCATCCCTCACAATCCAATATAGGTCAATGGTCCCATACTGTCTCTGGTACTCATTAGGCCACTCATCCAGTCCTTTCACTATGACAACAGCCTTGTTAGCAATAATGCAATCATTTATGATGCTGACAAATGTTGATGGTATCTGGGTCAGATTCTCGCGACGCCAGATTTCAGGGTAACGCATCACAACAATGTTTGGCTTCAAGTTGCCTAGGCCCATTGTCTGAACAATGCTGCGAAAACCATCAGACATTGAGGGTGCTACAATGATCTCCGCAACACCCTCACAGCGCTTGTAATCAATATAAGTGCTTAGTTGACGGCAAGCCGTCTTTGCATCCTCAACTGATTCATGGTAGTCACCATCAATTATTGACACAAATATCGACATGCCACGGCCCTTTTTCTTCATGCAATTGGCAAAATCTGCAAGTTTTGGATGGCATGGGACATTTTCTGGAAGTTTACCCCAAGGGCGGCAGAATATGAGAGGAATAGGGTACCAATTCTTGGGATGAACTTGATTTGCTGCAAGAAAAATGGTCAGAATTATACAACATGGTGCTTAAAGTTATGGTGAGGGCAGAGGCGGAACTAGTGGGGGTGCCGGGTATGCCCCGACACCCCCAAAATTTTGAGAACGCAAGTGTCCGGATCAGGGTTATGCGGACTGAAGAAACAGAGGAGAGTTTGAAATTTGCAGTCAGCAGCAAAGTCGGCAATGAACATAATGGGTGACCGATTTCAGTTAAAGTAGATCAAGGGTTGAGATCATAACACAAATAAGACTTAAGTAAGATCCGACGTCCCAGAACGAGAGTAGTAATTACTGTTGTCTGTAATGTCGGTCCTACTGTTCAGAGTCATGTAATCAACAGAGTTAATTTTCATGTTTGTTTTACTGCTCTTTTTCATCCTGTAAAAGACAGAAGGCTTTAAAGCCTGTTTTGGTTGGAAGAAAATGAATCATGATATATTCGCAAAGTTTTAGTCTAAGTAGAGTAAAGTACCTAGCATAGAAACTTACTTTAACAATTCATTTTCTGCTCTCAAATCCTAATTTTTTTGTCAGAATCCATCTAGCATTTAGACGGATCTGACAGCAAGCTACCTAGGCGAGCGGCGAGGGCGCATCAGGCGGGCCAGGCGAGCGACGCGGCAGGCGTCGCGGTGGTTCGGGTTGGTGGTGGCGGCAAGTGGCTCTGGCGGCAGCAGCATGGCGGGCGGTGGCGGCGCGGCAAATGGCTCAGCGGCATGCGGCTCGGGCGGGCGCGGCTCGGCGTGAGGCAACGCGCGAGCCATGCGAGCGTGTGGCAAGTGGCTCGGCGGCGCGGCGGCACAAAGAGCGGCTCGGGTGGGCGGTGGCGTAAGCAAGCGGCAAGCGGCTCGGGCTAGCGGCGGTGCGGCGTGAGCCGGGCGGGTGGCTCGGGCGGGCGGTGCGGACACAACCATTAGAAAATTTCTAGTTCCGCTACTAAGTGAGGGAATTTTCAATTGCCATGCCAAAAACAAAAGTACCTCCCAGTGATCGAAGACTTCGCAGAGCCAGTTGAAAGTATGCACTCTTAAATCCATCTCCCCAATCCCCAGCCTTTCCTTTTAAGCTGACATAGTAGTAGATGAGGCTTGCAAGGGCAAGGGAGACCACAGTAAAAGTCCAAGAGATCATAAACATGATAACTGGAAATTAAGAAAAAAAATCATCTGTCAATAGATTGAACGTTCATAATATATTCAATCCAACTTAAGGATGCAACTTATTTAATTATATAGCAAAAAAAGGTGGACAAGAGCTGTGGCACAGCAAATTTCGAAAGATGCCTAACAGCCCCAACTCCAACACAGAATATTTGCCAAAAAATACATAAAATTATTTCATAAGCATACATTTCAGAATTTATAAACACTTCATTAGCTACTCAGCATTATAATGTCCATAATTTCGGTATAAGTGTTAGGTTAGTAATATTTATGAATAGCAACATGTCATAAATGTAAATATATGAATGGGCAAGCATACCAATACACAGCAATGCACCGATGAGAGAAAGGCTCCAATGGTGAAACTTCCATCGAGGACGCCAGCTAGGAGCATCGAGGAGGTCAAGCAGAAAGCATGACAAGTTCACACCAGCATAACATAGAAGGAAAAACATAGTGATTGTGGGTGTAATTAGATCTAAGTTACCAATCACAACGCAACCAGCACAGATGAAGCTTGTAAACAGAGTTGCCACGTGAGGCTCAGACCCTTCATAAGCCTTAAAATAATTAAGAACAGGAAGAATGTCATCATTCGCTATTGCTGCAAGTAACCTTGGAGCCCCTGTCAGACTCTGTAGTGCCGCACCTAAAGTGGACAGAATGATACCAATGTAAATTACTGTTGGAGCAGGCCAAGCAACTGTAGCAGTAAGAAGCCTGCATATGTTGGGCACATTTGTGAGCTGACCACATGGGACAAAAGTAGTTTTACAAACTTAAAGCAATTCAAGCTGTCAAATATTTCGAAATGCGTAATAGCGGTTTATAGTGTCACACTGCATAAAAACATAAGCGCTTCCTCACTAGGTTCATACATGATATGTTCCTAATTGTTTGAACTTTGAAGTACTCATAATAAACATTTTCTTCAAATTTTTTTCCTTTGATTTTGAGATGTGAAGAAAAGGGAATACAGCGATTGTTGTGAAGCCATGAGTATATATATGTTATCATTTTTTGCAGGTCTTTCTATGACAGAATCAATGCAAGACAAAAATATTAACCACTAAAAATTTGTTGGCAATGGCACTCCAACAAGATCGGCAGGGGGATACAGTACAGTGATAAATAGGAAGCAAGCATTATTTACCAAAATTAATGCAACTATTGATTCTCTATTAATAGAGCCTATTCCGCCAGTCCAAAATTTTAGCCTCATTTCAGGATTTCAGCCAAAGTGCAGTAGAACAGCTGAAACCATGGTTTTCAATACCGGTTTTTATTTTTTACCGGGTCACCGAAAGAACTGATTTTACCGATTATCGGAAAATTTCAGCCGAATTCGGCAAAATTTTTAAATCAAAATTTGAATCACCATGGTGCATACACACATGTGATTTGATATGGTTATGAATCTGTCTTATATTTGACAAAATTCAAGCAAATCCGTTTCTTTTTGGCCGGTATGAAATTTAGGGGGGACTGGTAGAACTGATTTTATCTGAACCCAGGCTGAAACCACAAGGCATGTAAGGGCTGCAGAGAAAGAGATGCTTAGATAGTTCCACAAGCTTAAGATCCCATATAAGCACCTGCTAACTTCAATGCAAGAGTATCAACCAATTCATGAAGTCAGCATTCGGGGGAGAATCAATTTGATAGTAGAAAAAATTTAAAGATTGCATGAGTTAATACACAAGCCTGTTTGATAGGGCTCTGCCCGTCAAAAAGCTAGTGCTTGTGTATTAGGGTATGTTTGTTTTTGCTTTGGATTCTCTAAAAGCTAATTCTGGATTGTGGTTGTAGAGAAGCTGATTCTCCAAAAGCTGGAATCAAAAAGCATATATGAAATGGATTGTAGATTCTAGTGTATATGGGTGGGCTAGATTGTGAGAATCGGGTTGTTTGTTTTTTATTCTGCTTTTGGGTCCAGAATCCAGAATCAAAAGCTAAAACAAACAAGCCCTTAGTCCATGCAATCTTCAATTTTTTTCTACCATCAAATCATGGGCTCTTAAGCTTGTGCAACTATCTAAGCATCTATTGAGCTTTTAGACGGATGCTTGGTGATGTGGCATACCCACTCTCTATTCTTAAGCACCTCTTGCATTGGAGATGCCCTAATAATGCTCCATGGTGTCACAAACTCAGAATCAGAAGCTAAATGTATCAACCACTAGGGAACATACTATCAACATTCAGAAATTAAGAAGATTGATGATATGCTGCCAAGAAAGCGCAGACCTGTCAGTTAAAAGCTCTTCTCTTGTAGCCAAGGCTCCAAATAGAAACACAGACAGTAGATACATCACAGTAGTTGAAAGGGTAGCATGTAATGTTCCAACTGGTATTGAACGTTGTGTGTCTTTGAGTGAAGCAGACCGGTTCGAACCAGCCATGATTCCTGTAACAGCTGGGAAAAACAGACCTAACAATGCGCTGAAAGAAAATAGAAACCGCTAGTAAGTGCACATTGAATATACAGAATAAAGAAAGTTACATAAATTGTATTATTTATTAAACCACTAATTGGAATATTTTTAAATACGAGCATCAGCAGCAAAAAAAAAAAGCACACACTTAAAATCCCAATATATAGACCCATTTGGATCAGGAACTCCAGCATTGTTTGTACGTTGGTACTCTGAACTCCAGTTGTCTCTAAGTGTAGTTATGCTCAACCCAGTGATCCGTTCTAGGTAGGAAAAACATCAGCAACAATTTAGCACAAAATGTGTTCTCAAAAAGAAAATGAGAAAAATTAGCGCAAATAAAGAAAATTCATCACAATAATTGGTAAAGGGTGTTATGTCAAAAAAAAAAGGCAAAGGGCTACTCACTTGAAGCATTAGGCCTTGGTGCGATGAAGACACCAATGTAAATGCAGAGTATGGAGAAGAGTACTGGTATTAAGAAAGCAGGTGCGACCTTGTTGATAATTCTGACACCACCGAATACAATAAAACAGAGCAGTATGGTCACGATAATGCCATAAACCTGGAGGTCATGCAAGCTGGGTGTTGATATAGTTGTTGCACCGGCTACTGCTGTACCATTTACTAGTGTATTGTTGACCACTGTTACACTCTCTGCTTTTTAAAATCGCTACAAGTTAATTCAAATAAAAAGTGACAAAACATCAAAACTTAGATAAATGAAGATTTTTTTTATATACCAATACAAAAGTAAGCATTTGCAAAATTACCACTTCAAAGAAAGAAATCTCCTCTGTACCACTCAAAACTGATATAACTCTGTTCGTACCACTAAAACAAATTATCACCCAATTATTGCTTTAAGAAAGTTTTATTTCATTTAAGTGTTTACTCACAAACCCCATTCTAATTCAATCTTATGAAAACTTCTTGCAAAAACCAGTTGTATCCTGAAATTTAGAAGCAATCAGTCAAGATTAGGAATAAATTAATGTTAGTTAGACAAATTTTGTGGAACTTGGACTGCTTCTCTGGTTAAATTTGTAAAAGGGCAAAAACAGGCATTAGGTCCAATATAAACTTCAACTTCTGTGGTGGTATACACCTAACTGCCTAGATAAATATAGCCATAACAAGCATAAGCTGAGAGATTTTTCTTTGTATAAGTGTTATTCAAATTTACATTATTTCTATTCAAAACATATACGCACTGCGCATTTACTTGCAAACATAAATTATGGCTAACAAGTCGGCAATTACATGCACTTTTTTTTGCAGCAATGAACATAAAACGTAGATGTTTGGTGTTGCCTATCCAAATGTGCAAATTAATGGATCTACACATAGGATTAGGGCTGGCTATTGGGATTAACGAGCTATTATCGAGCTTCTTTTGAAATTGACATAGTTCAACACAAAATCATTTTATTTACCATTTAAGTGGTTATTTCAAATTTGAGCTAACGAGCCACTATCTAGCCGAGCCTCATTAACCTTTTTTCACTCGAAATTGACTCATTTCAATTTTGAACCCATTAACTATTGTAATGAAGCAATTTTGATTCGAGCCCTAACGAGCTTTTTTGCCAGCCATACGTAGGATCCTCATAAACAAACCAACAGTAAGTGCATTGATTACAATGCTCAAAAACAGAGCACCTTGAAAAAACCCAGCAGAAGGAACAGCATCCAAAAAGGTTTCTACAGCTCCCAGCACATACCTGAAAATAGCATTCTCGTAATAACAACAAAGTAGGTCATAATCATAATGCATCACATGGAGGGGTGGAGAGACGAACACTAAAGTGAGCATGCACGCCACTAGCGACAGAAAGGAATAATGCATTGAAAGTTTCAACACTTGAAATCTCAATAAGCACAACTGCACAAGAAACAAGAGCAATTTTCCCATGCTGTAATATTCTCTGATACTTCCTCTTTTGGTCCTACATAGACGGACCAAAGATGGCACTAACATTTCATCAATTTTATTTTACCAAAAAATATTCTACTCATTATATATAACTGCACTAACAAGAAATAGAACTCGCACGCCTGCCTCCAAGTAGGAGTAGTAACAAGTCTAGAATGCAATATCATCTTTGGCCAAAAGTAAGCATGAAGAAAAATAAAACTTAGGAAGGACACCATCAATTAGTTGTCATGATGTTATGCAGACTTACATAGCTCCAGCAACTGCATTTCCAAGGAAGAAACACAATCCAATACTAACTCCAACTTCTGGACCAAGTGCACGGCCAATTAGATAGTAAGGCCCACCACCCTGAGGAACAAAAAAATGTGCATGAGTCCATTGGCTTTTAAATGTGTGGTTCAGCAAAATGGAGTTCAAACAACAAACTCTTGTTCCTTTTTTGTTATACAATTGATTGACTTGAGAAAATACAGAAAGGCTGATGTTTAAGCAGTAAGATGGGCCTCAAAGGATATGCAATACAAACTATTCTCCTCTATTCCAATTTTCCAATTTATTGAAAGTTTACTGTCTATTGGATGTTGAGCCTTTGGCCTCATTGCCTATTGTGTTCCACCAAAAAACCAAAAACAAAGTCATACAGTTACAGATGAGACATGTAGAGACTAGTTCAAGTGTATATCACCCACTATAAATTCTGCAGATATTCCACATACCTTCATTGCCCCATTCGTTGCGATTGCACTTAATGATATTCCAGTTAAAAACGTGCATGCGCCACAGAATGCTACTAAAACAAGGGACTGCCATATGCCTCCCATACCCACGATCCTACAAAAAAACAGAAAAGAAAAGGTGATTGATTGTTGAACATTTGAACAGATGGTAATTCATGCATAAGAATACAATGGGTGACATGAAACACAAATTTTAAAATGCAAAATCTTCGATATAGAATATCAAACAAAATAAAGTATATCAAGGTCCTCAAATTGGGCAAATGCTTTGAGGCACCAGTTCCCACAATGGAGATCAATATTCACAGTTTTACATCACTGTGTCTAAATTTGGTTATACTATGGAAATAAATACAGTGCAAATGTTACGTGAAGGCTATTTGCCACAAAGTGATACTTGCATTACTAGGTCCTTGATTACAATGGAAAAATACATATATGACTACCAACATGACATCTTTATGCTGAAGAAACCAACTAGAAACTAATGCAAAATGCACAATAACAAGGAACAGACACAAAAGTTTACCAAGTAAAACGAATATAATAGATTATTCCCAAGATGTTCTGCAAGCACGGTACAAAGACACCCATCATGGTACCAAATTTAGGGTCAGTTTCCTGCATACCAAATAAAATAAATGTAATCAACAATGCAGTTCTACAACTGTTCGCAATTTAAATGAAATAAATCAAAAGAGGTAATACAATCCAACAAAACAGAATAAGCTGGTCTAGAAAATAGAGAATAAATGAAATGTAACGATGATTAAATTTCAGAAATGGTCTTGAACTAGAAAGCGTGGAAAAGCATTGGATAAGGAAAACAACCTTAGGGCGTTCGATGGTAATACCCACATCCTCGCCGTCCATAGGACCAGCAGGTGCCTGAGCTTGTTCTCCTGCCATACTGTTCAGATTCAATCAGACGTATGGCATGGTTCTAGCAATTTGTAAAGTAAAAATACATGGAGTATTCTTGCAATTTCCTTAAATAGCATATGGTTAACACGCGATAAACATATATGCAGGTACAAACTTTTGAGTTCTAAATTATAATTAATATGAAGCAAACCCATGCAACAAGTGATCATACCTCTTAAGTCCCAAAATATTGACCAGAGAGTCAAAACCAAAGAGCTCGAGCTTTGAATCGCTTTGAGATCCATTAGATGTACCATGACCATTTGAAGAAGCCACTTGCATTCTTGGATTAATGCTTCAGTTATACCAGGCTTAATGTACCTGACATATAGATAATTAAATATGTTAGTTTTTGCATATTTCCCATGAATAAATCAAATATTTTCCTTTCAGAATTTGTATCCAGATAACTAGGGAAGCAGGAAACCTGTAGCTATGATAATTTCAATGCCGCAGAAGAGCCACTACTCCGAGAGAGAAAAAAAAGGGCAAGATTGCGTGCACTTATGCATTTGTTTCCAACCTATCTACCTGCCTCTATACATTACTACCTCTGTTCCTAAATGTAGTTATATAAAAATATTTGAGGTCAAAGTCTACACACTAAATGCAGAGTCCTGAATCAAAACATCAGGTCTTTAATAGCTCAATTCATGAATCCAAATCGCCAAAATACAGCAATTTCAAATGACAAGTAGAATGAGCTTAATTTGAATAGTATCTTTCAACCAACGCAACCAACATAATGGCTAACTCTGACTACTGCAAAAGCAATATTTCACAACAGTTCTTCTACAAGCTATAATAGTTTCTAAATTAGAAATAGTAGTATCATTTTCCATAGATCCTCTAAATAAAATAACAAGCTTATACTACCTCAAATTTGATGACACTGACATTACAGGTGCAGTCTGCCAATCAAAGAACATAAACATATCTACATGAATTCCGCAATCATACTTGTAGACAATTTCCACAACTCTAAGGCTTTAAGCTATAGCAACCATCCTAAAAGGTTAAAATTAATGAATTCATTACCAAAGCAGGACAATGTGACTTAACTAAGCAAGTAGTGGTCACAAAAATGTTATTCTGAACTTCACAGTACCGAATCAACATGTCTGAAACTCTGACGTCCGAATGTACCACTTGGAGCTATGGATTCCTTCATTTAGAACTCCAATCAAACAACCAGTATTTGGATCCAGTACTACAAGTCTACAAATGCTCAATTTACCAGCTGATTTGGCCAAACTTTGTATGACTAACAAGGACAATGCGATAGACACATTTATTAGCAACAAAGGCCAGTGATTAAAGGCAGGCACACATGGGCCTTTCTATTTGGTTTTAAACCTATAGCTCTGTGACCAATCCACCATGGCATAATTAAACCAATATAACATGTATGTGTATTTGCAACATCAACTCATCAAGGCAACAAAACAAATAGAATCATGATTTGGCAAAATAGAAGTGCTAGAATCCTCGATAGCTGTTCTTGCTTGATAGGATAACCATGAAATTGCTCCTACATTTCCAGCAGAAACGAAAATGTACTCATCAACTCATGCACCATGCGCAACACAAGTGTGAATAATGAAAACAACCCTCCAATATATCAACCCCACCGTGCAACTTAGTTAAACCTCATACCACCGATACAATGCAAACCGCAGTACAATATGAGAGGTACGATCCAGTTATGCATCCTATCATCACACAATGCTCTCTCTTGTCTCTCCAATAGCAGAATGCCTCCATCATCCATCATAGGAACCAGGGGCGGATCTAACGTGGCACATGGGGGTTCAGTTGAACGCCCAAAAATTTTGGAAGATAAATTGCTATTAGTACTCCACCGCGCAACAATCTGCATGCATTGGAGTATCCATCCCAGAAAGAAAGATTTGGATGAGGTTGCTCAGAGGAAAGAAATGATCCCCCACGAGGATGTTGACAGGGGATCTCCGGCTGGAGCTCACCGCGCCGGCCGCCGGAGAAGAGGGAAGGGGGAGATCTGGGGAACGGTGCAAACGAAGGAAGGGGAGGAGAAGGGCTCACCGCGCCGGCCGCCGGAGAAGGGGGACGCGAACGGTGGAAACGAAGAGAAGAGGTGGAGAACGTCTCGGCGCTTCTTTTGGGAGGGCGAAGCAATGTCCGGAAGCGTATCGTCTAATTTGGACGGGAAGCAGGAGGGGGGAGTGCTCTTTGCCAACCATGGACGGGAAGAGGAGAAGGAATGAAGATGTTGCCCGCCATTCGTCAGTTGGCCTGCAAATCAAACAGCTCACGTGGAAGTTGGAACGGACGGCGGACATTGAGTAAAAGGCCAAAAAAAGAAAGAATGAAAGAAAGAGGGGATAGAATGCAGTTCTATAATATCCAAACTTGAGCACAAGAAAACCGTACCAGAAGCATTAAAAAAATTAGAATATTTCTTAGTGTAAAAATGCTTCTCTATTTAAACAAAACAAAGAGAAGAGAATAACTAGCCATCATTTATTCAAAATTCTATCATTGAATTTATATCAAACCATATTAGTTGCTTATATTCGTTCTTATTATAACCACAGACTATAGTAATCCAAATCAGCCACCACCATCTCTACCTCAACCCCACAAGACGCCACCCCCACCCCAGCTACCGGTGGCAACGAGGCGCAGGGTCCTAGGAGAAGCTCTCATGTCCCCACCCCACCCCACGTTAGGGTAGCCCTACTCGCCCCTGTTGGGCCTCTCGAGGGGAGACATCACCCTATCCGTGATCTCTAAGACTCGATCGGTTGGGCAATAATAGGTTAAATTATGTTTTTAAAATAATGTAACTTTATTTATTAATTTATAAGTATTTATGTATTTTTTAAAAAATATATAGCTTTAAAAATTATATCCAAAGTTAAAGATTCAGGTTTTAGTCCCAATATAAGAAAAAAAATTTATAAATATAATAATATATTTATAATTTTTGTTGGTCCCCATGGGCCTTGTTGGGGGGAGGGGAAGACGACCACATTCCTACTCTGCTAGTACAGTGGGAGCTAAACCCTGTTTCCCCGTGCAAGGAGATCAACTCCCACCCCCCTATTCTTCGCCACTGGATCTATCGTCTCAACTATGTAGGATCAAGGATAACCAACTAGAGGGAGGTTAATAGGAGGTTTCTAAATTTTTTGATTCTAAATTCAATTAATAAAATCACTAAGCAAGAATTGCAATTTCCTACAATTTTACAACTAAGTTTTCTAGTGATTATCAAACACTCTAACAATTTAAGTATGAACAAGAAGTGAATCTAAGCACAAATAGTATACTTGAAAAGCTAGAAGAATGAATTGAGCACAAGAATTGTAAATGCAAATCATAAGAGAGCAAGAGACAAGAATTTTACCTCGTGGTCTCGGAGACTTGCCGGTCTCCTCTAATCCACGTTGAGGTGACTTAAACAACTTCAAGCCGGCTTCAACCTCTTGAGCTTTCCTTGATCACTAGGATAGTTCTTCCCCGCTCCGGGTAGGCGAACTCCGGCCTTCACAACTTGCCGGGGCTTCTCACAACCTCCGTTGAGAAGCTCACCGCACACGAACACCTCCAAGCCGTCTAGGAGTCGGCAACCTCCAAGAGTAATGAGCCTTGACGCTTGCTCGAGGTCGAGATGAGTGTCTAGAAGCTCGACACTAAATGCACCACTCAATTTTGCTCATAACTCTCTCAAAATATGAATTGAATGCACACAAGAGTATTAGAGACTAGCTAGAGCTCAAATATCATCAATGAGGACCAAGAGGAACTCTAAAATACAGGTGGGGAGTATTTATAACCCCCACCAACCCCTCATAGCCGTTGGCCAAAAACCTCCTGAGAGGCTGATCATACCGCCCTAGAGCCGGTATGACTGCCTCTCAGTGACCAACGGTTGATACAGTGCATTTAATGCTTGTCAGTGACCGTTGGTCACATGACCGGTATGACTGGAGGGGGTTCGATCATACCGCCAGTCGGTATGACCGCAGAGCCTTCGGTCATACCGCTTGCCTCAGGCACGAATGCACCCTTCTCTGGAAAAAAACAGACCGGCCATTGGGCCCGGTCACACCGATGGCCGGTATGACCGGAGGGGGCCTGGTCATACCGGCCCCACAGAGCCCAACAAAGGTACTTGATGCATTTTAAATATTCTTTGAGCACATGATTTTGCAAATACTTCATGATTCATATAATGAGCCTCTAAGCACTTTTATCGACATCGAACAAGCGGCAATAACATCTCTTAATAGTACGTCGCCTAATATAGCAATCCGATCTTTTTCCTTCAAACTCCGAGATCAGCAAAAAGGCTATGAAAAGTCCTTAAACTTTATACCTTAGCCATCTTGTCTTCGATGCTTGCTTTTCTTTTTCACTAATTTTATGCTTCCATGTTCGTCGAAATTTGGACCAACCTATTCTCAAAATACTCAAATCGAAAATATTAGTCCTTTAACCGCAATTGTCATTAATTACCAAAACTAAATCAAATTGGGAGCATAGATGCTTTCAAACTATCCGTCACCTTCCTAAGACCTAACGTGCCAGTCACGATTACCTCACATCCACTTAACACCTTTTGTTGTCCTCCTACTTACCCATGGCAAGCGATGCCACCACTATTTTGCCACCTAAGGCTAGGGAAGGCCACAAACCCTAAATTGGGTAAACTTGAACCTTAACCCCATTAGTCCACAAGTGAAGGCCTTGCCAACCGAATCACGAATTGTGATGCAAATCCAATAGAATTGATTTTCTAAGATTTTTAGTTGAATATTATTTAACAATTTCGCTTAAATTATAGAGTAATATTTTTTCTACCAAATTGAGTAACATCTAACCCTACAATTGTCTATGTACTTTTTTGCACATCAATTATTAAAACTATAGAGATTGAATAATTCTCCTCATTACTCTACAAACAAACATCCTATAGTTAGTTTAGTCAGATAATTAGGTTTCTAATATTGTTTTACTGTACATCAGGGGCTAACAGATAATTTTATGCAAACACATATTTGTACCCTGTGTGATAGCATTATGATCATTACCCATACGTCTTCTTCAGACCAGACGGAGAAGATGGTGATGAGGCGTAAGTGTAAGGCCCCATTTTGATAAATCAATACCAAAAATGGATACCATGTGCATACAGTACTAGTCCCATGATCAGTAGCTAGTACGCACAAATACAAATTGTTATCACAGTCATACACAAACTTTATTACACAATGAAGTAAGATTACATATTATTTTTACAATACCAAAAGTAAAACTGCAGTGGAGACAACATCCTGTAGTGTGCCTTTTAACCCATTGTCCCACAGGCAACTGACAAGGAAAATCCTTAGAAATAGTCATCGTTAAATTCCCGTATCCTGCATCAACGTAAGATTCGCTCTGGGAAATCTGCTTTCTTCACCTAAAAATATCAACGATGGCAAGTTGAGTACTTACGTACTCGCAAGACTTATGCAAGACCTAAAATACATGCAGCCATTTCAAAGAAAGGCTATTAAGGTTAATTTGCACAAAGTGGTTTGAAATGTAAATCTGAGAATATTAGATTGCAAAATGAAATTTAAATAAAAGCAATTTAATATTAAAAGTGATAGAATGTAAGCATCAATAAATTACGAATGTTTGGGTATCTTGATCATACTTAAAATCATTTCTTTCCGCACACAATGAAATGACCAACACGTGGTAGAAACCACTTTTTAGGAAAATAAGCAAAAAACTAACTATGTGATGACTTTACCAAGTGTCCATGACCATGACGCGCTAATCGATTAGTTTTACACTGCAGAGGTATCTGACTTTCCCACAAGACATGGTGACTCTTTGAGCAATCGATATTTGCACACTTCCTTTGGTGTGCGCAGAGAGTCATGTTATAAGCTGTTACATTATTTAAACCTAACTTTGCACCAAAGACGATGACGACAAACCCATTTTGTGGAGTAAGAACTCGAGCATAGAAATGATGGAACTACCCACAATATGGCGTACATCGTTATATTGGTAGACGTTTAATCCATGATCACCTCGGTGTGGACGTCCCGTCGAGCAATTCATTAAGAAACAGCTCGTACTACTCCGGCCTTCCAAGTGCAAAGCTAGTTTTAAATAACTTAATAAGTTAGAGCTGTCCCATACCAGCACTTGTGGTTGTATGAATTTTCTTGGCCTGAAAACAACTCATAGTTCGGTCCTTAATCCGACACGGGCAATAATCTCCACCCTACACTACGTGCAAAACATGCACACACGGCTATTGCCAATAATTGCCCGCATCTAAACCATAGTTTTATTTTCATTTTCCAACCAAAATACCAACCACAAAAATAGTCATACCCATCTAAATGTCATAACCAAGGTATTTAACCATGTCACAGTTTTATGTTCATTATAGCTCGGCTAAGCATGTCACTAATGTGAGTAACCCAGATTGACATTAAATATTGTCTAAGCTAATCTAGGGTTTTCAAGGATCACAATTTTCTACTTATCAAGGAAATTCTATGTAGCTACAGGTACAACTACCAGTTTCCACAATATAGCTGACTTTAATAAAATAAAGTATGCAGTACAGCAGTTAATGAAAACATTTATAAAACTGGGTTCAACATGATCAAAGGAGGTTTGCTTGCCTTGTTGACTATCCTCGACTTCAAACTCCTGGTCGTCGAAGCGTCGGTTGGGTTAAATCGGGTTCTACACGTCGTAAGGCGACATAGAATAAATACCAAATTTCAATAAGGCCAAAAAGAAATCAGATGGAAATATTCAAATAAAATGATTTCATAATTTCAGGAATGGTTACATGAGTTATTTGTTTTCTTTTGCAATTTAAAGATTTGATCTATTTAAACCATTATTGCATTATTTTCTACTTATTTTATAACTTAGATTTTTCTTACAACACACCCTAAGTATTTTTACAGATTCTGGTTCCTGAGATTACAAGGATTCTAATAAAATTTATTTTACTAAATTTGGAGGTTATTTGCAAAATTTCCATGAATGGCATATTTCTAACCTTTACTTTGAATTTAAATTCGAATTTCAAATAAAATTCAATTCTGAAATATTTTTGCATATTCTGAATCTACTGGATTTTAGATGAATTTATAATTTTATTTCATCAGATTTGGTTAAATGATTTGAAAGATATGGCTAAATGAATATCTAGGTTTTGATTAAATACTAAAAATCGAAAATTGCGAAAATGGAAAATGCGCTTTCGCGAAAACGCGCTTTCCATTTCGGCGGAACCGCGCTTGAGGCGCCGACAAGCGGGCCCATCGGTCGTGACCGATCTGTAGCGCGCTGTGCTGGGTGACAAAGGGTCCGCATGTCACGTGGCGTGACTCAACAGACGCTGGCCGACAGTCGGGCCCGCTTAGCGGTGACCCAGAGCAGACAGCGGCAAGACGAGCTCGGCGTGGCGGCACGGCCGGAATCACGGAATGGGTTCGGATTCATGCTCAAGACACTTGCGCATCTTTGGGTGGTGGCGCCGGCCGAGAGATGGCGGGCGGCCGCCACCGGAGAAGCGGCGAGCTCACGGCTCACCGGCGTTCGCAAAACGAGACCTTCCCGAGCTTGAAGATCACTACCAAAAGCATCAGTGGACTTCAAGGATCCCATTTATGGGTTTAGTTCAAAGAATGAGCGGCGGAATAGAGGTCTCACCGTGCGCGGTGGCGGCGGAAGAAGAACACGGCGGAGGAGCTTGCCGGGGAAGAATGGGTTTCGGCCGGGGCTCGGGATAAGTTCCTGGAGGCTCTAGGATGCTTCAGGCCGAAGGAATTGGATTGGAATGGACTGAGGCGGTGGATTGCGAGTTTTGACCTCTTTGTGGTTTTTGCCGTCGCCGGAGAAGACGACCAAAGCAGCGGCGGAATGGGTTTGCAGGGGCACGGCTAGGTCGGTGCGAACGCACGAGAGGGTTTATATAGGAGAGAAAGGCGGTTTGCGCGCGGGTGAGAGAAAAACCGAGAGGCGACGTCGGCGCGGGAGAGAGGCAGAGAGAGGGGAGGAAGAAGGCGCGGCCGGGTCGCTGACGCGTGGGGGCGAGCTGGCAGCGGCTGTTGGCTGAGGTGTCTCACTGACAGCCCGGGCCCACATGTCAGCGAGAGCGAAAAAGAACTCTGGAGAAGCCTCACGACCGAACGGGATTTCAACGGAAATTTCAATGTTCAAACGGGCACGAAAATTTATGAAATTTTTACCATAGGTCGGCAAGGATATTACCAGCCTCCTGAAAAATTTTAGACATTTTATGATGCATGATGATTTTTATAAAATTCTGACATTGCAACAGTTACTGCATTGCCTATTCTGTTTTTATTTTAATTTGCGATTTAAATGAAGTTATTATTTTACAAAACTTTTTATGATGATTTAAAATGACATTCTACACCTTCTGTAAAAATTACAGATTTTAATTATTATTATTTAATTTTTAAAAATTCTGACATTACTGTTTTCCAGATTATTTATTCACTATTTTCGAATTTTTAAAATTATAAAATGATTTATTAAATTCTTAATATTTTTACAGGAGGTTGATACTGTTTTGATGTCGGCAAGATAAAAATTTTGGGTCAGGATGATCTACAGATATTTTTACCAAATTGTTTTACCATTTTACCCTGAGATTTTTACCCATGATTATCTTTGATTAATTGTTATTTTATAAATTCAGCTTACCCACCGACTTAAGCAAGCTGAGGAGAGCCCTCAGATATTTTTAGAAACTTTGGTAAATTTTTGTTGAATTAACATTTTACTTTTTACCATTTTCTATTTACTATATTCTTCATTTCACATTTTGCATTAAAGAAAAGCCAAAAGAATATTCAGAAAATCCAGGAAATTCAGAAATTTCGAAAATAATACACAAAATATTTTTATTTCATTTTTCTTTATTTTATGATTTTTGAAATTTATTCTGATGGCGTAAATCCCGATCGCTTGTCTATATAGTAATCTGACTCATTTCTACCAAAATTCGTGGAGTTGATGAAGCAGGATATTACTAGCTCCAGAAATTTATAGAGCTGGAACTGTGAGTACATTAAGAGTGTTTAGGTGTGTCATTTTGTTCACATTTTAGACTAAAAATATAAACTTAATTTACTTTATTTTAGCCTACAAGCTCTAGATCTGAGGTGAAGCTGGATCTGGAGTTCTGCCAAACAGGGCCTAAGTGCTCATGGATCCACCTTTTGCTTTCCGCTTCCTCTATTATTTTTATTTATGTTATGAATCTCAGTTATGTATTTAGGATGTGTTTGGTTCGTAGGATGAGATTAAATGGGATTAGATGGTCCTGTATCATTTGTTTCCATTGTTTTTGTGAATGAAATGGTTCAATATATATAAGAAATATTCCTCAAATTTGTATCTCACCATCCAAGATGGGATAGATCCATTCAAACAAACAAACATATAAATAACTTTTTTATTTAACTATTTTATATATGTACCACTTGGTACAAGCAACGTATTGAATAAACATCTGTGGTGTATGTGTATGATCTAGTAATATACTTGTGCATACACTGTCTGCCGATTCAGGGATAGTACAGTAAAACACTTTGGGTTTCGGATTGAAAATCCGGGTCGTGACAGGGTTCAAAACGAAAAATGCGCCACACGTGTGCCCAGTGTCCAAACAAAGGCATATACAAGGTGGTGGTGAACTGGTGACCAATTAGATACTCTCTCTGTTCAGAAATATAATGCATATAGTTTGAAGAATGATCTTGTTTAAAAATATAAAACTCACATGTAGATTTAATGAGGCTTTTTGTACTATACTCCTATTTATTCTCTCTCAACTATATGCATTTATTCATTACCAACACACACAAACTACTCTCTCCGTTCAAGTTTATAAGGTTTATTTTTTTGAATAGTCTTGTCTGTAAATATAAGATTTGTATGTAGATTTAATGAGGTTTTTCCTTCTATACCCCTATTTATTCTCTCTAAACCATATGCATTTATTCATTACTACTCACACAAAGTATTATCTCTCATCTTTCAAAACAATTAAGTGGAGGTATCTAAGTCATTTTCTCTCATACCTTTCTCAATTTCAGCGCAACGTTAATTCTTGTGGAAAGTCAAAATACGACTTATATTTTAGACAGAGGGAGTATTATCTCTCATCTTTCAAGACAATTAAGTGGGGTATCTAAGTCATTTTCACTTATACTTTTCTTAATTTCATCTTAACCTTAATACTTATGCAAAATTAGAATACAACTTTTTGGACCTGTTCTTTAACTACGCAACACAAACATCAAAGCATACCAAGTCTTTCATTTCAAAAGAAAAGGATAAAACTAGCCGAGCATGATTAGGAGTATAAAGAACGAACTTGATTAAAGATCTGCAACTAGTCCAAGCATGATTACATTAGCTTTCAGAACAAACCCAAAAACCAGGTCTAAAGTCTCGTTACACTATCGCAAAATCTCACTAAACCAGCAACGAGCCACCACGTATTATTTTAGTTTGAAGAACTCCGAGGCTTAACCAGGTTTTCTTAAGACGGATTAGCACTTTAACTAACCTTTCTAGGTCGCGATTTAATTAAAAAGCTGTCCCCCGTGTTGAAGAATTCGGTGATGGCAAGGTCGAGTCAAAGTCGGACTCGGACCCGGACCACGCCCACTCCCCCTACCGCCACACCCAATCGCACGCGCTCCGCGCAGCAATCGGAACCACATCCACCGCCACGTGTCATCACCGCGCGGCTCCAAGCCCACTTCGCGCCGCCTTCCTCTCCGCCGCCTATGTAAGGCAGAGCACCCGGAGCAAACCCGCACACATCTTTCACTCCCAGTCGCAGACCAAAATCCGAGTTCAGATCTCAGGAATCTCTAGCACACCACGCATGGGCAATTTCGTGTCGCTGTGCGTCGCAGGCGGCGGCGGCGCAGGGCCTCTGGTCGTCGGGCCGGACGGTTGCCGGCTGCGGTTGGAGGAGCCCGCCGGCGTGGCCGAGCTGATGATCGAGGCGCCGGGGCACGTGGTTGCCCGCGCGACGGATGTGAGGAAAGATCGACGAGTGCGAGCTTTGGCGGCCGACGAGCTCTTGTGTGCCGGCGAGGTGTACCTCCTCGTGCCCGCAGGGCGCGCCGGGGCACGGCTGAGTGACCGGGAGGTGGAGGCGATCGGCCAGATGGTCTCCGGCAAGAAAGGGAGCAAGGGCAGCAGGTCTGGCAGGAGGATCTTCCCCGAAGCAGAAGCAGAAGCAAAAGCAGAAGCGGGCACGGAGGAAGACGTCGTCGAAGGGAAGGGGCTTGGGTGTGCTGGTACACCGGCGGCGGCCCTGGCCCATGGGATTCGGCCCAGGCAGTGGAGGCCCGCCCTTGACACCATCTACGAGGCGTAAATTTGTGATAGAGTAGGAAATCTTATTCTTTGATTCATGCATTCGTTGTTGTTTTTTTCCTTCTTCCTTTTGTTGAGGATGGAACGAGAAGATGTACATAAGTAGTTTTTGCTTGAGTAGTAAAAGAAATGTATTAAAAAAAATGCTGTCAAAGAAACGTCAATTCTTAATTATGATGGAAGAAGAAAGTGGCGTGCTTGTTGACTGCGTCGAGAGACTAACAAAATAATTAAGCACGCTTCAGTTCTTCTTTATTCTTCTCTTTCAATATTTTAGGAAGATGGAGAAATTCTAAATCATCTCCCTTTCACTACTATTTATTCACAACACACCATGTACAAAATATAAAAGCACTTAATCTAAAAAAATACTTAAAGAGAAATGACCATATATACCTTTATTAAATAGCATGGCACAACCACTTCCTAACACCCTTTCAAAACATTTAAATAGGGGTAGAGAGAGAAAAACTGCAATAATTACATTCTAGATTTCCTTAATAAACAGATCGGAATTGCTAGTAATCAGACGTCTGATTTTTTCGGACGCTTTGCAACATTTTTTTTCCTACGCGTGAAACATTTTTTTCCCAAGTGTGAAACATTTTTCCTTCGATAACAGTAAAAATGTGAGCGGAGAAAAAAATGTTGCACACGTTGAAAAAAAATGTTGCACATGTTGAAAAAAATGTTGCAGCGAGCGTCCGATGAAATGAACAGTATCGAACGTCCGGACGCTAGTATTTCCCTAAACAGATATATTGAAACAAATGCTCCAAAGACATGGGATGAATATAGCGAAAGGGAGGAACTATCATTGTACTAGTGCTGAATGCAAAACATGGTACATGGATGGTAGTGTCGTATATCACATTTTTCTTTGTGTCGTCCCGTTTAGATCCAGCAAACACAAATGTAAAAAGAGAAAAATAACTCAACAAATCAAACTTAGTACAAACGTGTAAGAAATATCAAGAATAAATAACCCCATCTCACATAAAAATGAATTACTTATCTCGGATGAGTTGCATAGCTATTTCATTCATCCAATGATGATACAATTTTTTCATATTAACATAAAAAGATAGAATTTTCGCAATAACGTATGAGTTTAGTCTATTTTTTAGTATACGACAGACACACATACTCAACACAAAATCATACTCTCGTCACCCACACATGCTAGGAATTTATCGAAGGTCTTACCGAACATGAGCACATGCTTTCTCGCTGAACACACATATATGTGCACTCGTAAAAACGGTAGACACTAACACCAAATCGGAGACTTGAATATTAGTGGCGTAATTAAGCACCATAGCCAAATATGGGACTTGAATATTAGTGGGTTAAGGCCTTAAGGGTATATTTGCACGTCTAGCCATTTGGCCTCAGGCTATCTACTTTCGAGTTTAGTATATATATATATATATATATATATATATATATATATATATATATATATATATATATATATATATATATATATATATATATATATATATATATATATATATATATATATACTTTCTAGAGAATACACGGTAAGAGCGACACATCTTTATGGAAAAGAAGGGTACGGGGATTTGAACACGTTATCTCTTGCATTGCATTACAAGTTACAACAAGTGCTCTACCCTACCACTACGATGTGTGGGTCGTGTGGTACCATTCCTTTATGTAAGTTTGACTTTTTGTCTTATCATTTTTCTGTCACCAAATAAGCTTCACTATAAATCAGCAATATATATACATATATATATATATATTATTTATTTATTATTATACCCCGAGAGGAATGGAGGGCAGCCGGCCACGAAACGTCACCGTCCTCGCGAAAAGATCCTTCAAAAAATTCAAAATTACATTAAGATCCTTTGGTTGGTTTTTAATAAAATAGACCCGAAAAATTTGAAATTACATTTAGATCCCTCAGCAGTTTATGTTCAGGTCCTCTCGGTAGTTTTTAACAGAATGGGTCCAGAAAAAACCAAAATTACGTTTAGGTCCCAAGAGATCAGTATTTAGCAGACTGGATCTGAAGAAAAACGAAATTACGTTTAGGTCCCTCAGCGGTTTTCTCCCAAAAAAATCCCATAGATTCACCGACGGGTCCTAACGACCCGTTTTTTTTAAAAGAACAAGAAAACCAGAATTACGCAAAAAAGGCAATGCGTTTATTTTCTCCCAAAACAAAAGAACCACATATTCGCCGACGGTTTATAGCAGTTCATAGGTTCACCGACGGGCCCGGTCCATTTTTTTAAAAAAACAAGAAAACCGGAATTACGCAAAAAAACGAAAATATATTTAGATCCCTCCGCGTTTTTCTCCAAAAAAAACACAGATTCGCCGACGGCTCCTAGCAATCCGTAGATTCGCTGACGGCTTCTAGCAACCCATTTTAAAAAAAAACCCAAAAAAACCAAAATTTAGAAATATCTGTCGGACCAAATTTTCACGGCACAGCGTTGCGTGACCGAATTTTCTAAATCTCGCACGACGCAGCGTAGCGCGACGAAATCTCGTATGACGCAGCGTAGCGTGTGGCCCTAGCTAATAAAGGTTAGAAGGCCGAGATTGAGAGCCTATAAACTTAGCCAAAACCTTGATTTTCGCGTCCCAATAAATAAGAAGCATTGATTAACTCTTTCCCCATTATAAGCAGAAAAGCTTAAACAAGTTGTGTACTCCATCCATTTGAAAATACTCCTACTTCGCATTTTTTACTTTCACGGTTTGACTGTTAATTTTACAGCTATACATTTATAAATTTATAAAAAATTATGGAAGTATAATATTATGAAAGTATTTCTTAGTACAAATATAACAATATATTTTGATATAACTATTCTAAATATTTATAAGAATATTATTGCTTAAAGATTACGAAATACTGACATAAAAGAAAAAGTGCCATGTCCCGTGATACAAGTACATTGTTTCGGGAGTGTCGTCCTGTAATATAAATGTATCGAGGGAATCAAAGTGCAGTTATTGCAATATTTTCATTATATACTTCTGCTTTAATGTAGAAAATTGGATAAATGGTTTAATGATATCGCTTTTTATCTTAAATTTAGTGTTTCTTTGATCCGTGCTCACAGTGATCTTAGATTTGCTGAACGAAGGGAGCATCTGTTTATCTAGGACGCTTAGCTTCCAAAGCGTGGGCTTTTGAAGCATTCAGTGATGGGAGGGTGAAGTCGAGTCACGCTCCTCCCACCCGGCGTCGCAGGCGGTGACGCCGGCGCCGGCGCAGGGCCTCTACTTGTTGTTGGCCCGGACGGCTTCCTGTTGCGGTTGGGGGGAGCTCGGTGGCATCGTCGAGCTGATGATCGAGGCGCCGGGGAACGTGGTTGCCCGCGCACGGATGTGACGAAAGATCGCCGACTCGCCGAGTGCGAGCCTTGGCATTGGAGGCCCGCGCGCGCCCTTGATACCATCTACGAGGCGCAGATTTGTAATGGACTTTTAGTGGTAGAATAGGAAATCCGATTCTTTTATTCATTCGTTTTTTCTCTTCTTCCTTCTGTCGAGGATGGAAGAGGAGAAGATGTACTCCGCATACGTTCTGTGTAGTTTTAACTCTGGCCGGAGTAGTTTAGTTGTCAATCTTTGATGAAGGATGTAGTAGGATAAGCAAGACAAAAATAGAGAGAGATGCTCACAGGAGAAACCTAATATAAGAAAATCGTACCAAATATACATTTTGATTCTTAGTGTAATCTAAATTCATATATAAATAGACAAGAAACAAAGCAAAAATATGAAATACACCTAAGGTAATACCTTGCTAATAAATATAACACTCTAAATGCCTATAAAAGCGTGCGAGTAGCAATCTGTAGAACAAATGTAGCTAAATTAGTGAGACAATCAGAAAATTATAAGTAACTATAAATATTGAAATGAAATGCAACATACCATGAAACCGCTAGCTATGACTAGGATCCGAAAGCAAGAAAGTGGTCTATGTTTGTTTTATCATAATGCTTTTAAATATCTCTTGTTTAGTGAAGTACACCATCAAGTCATTGAGTTAATCATCGAAGACTTTGTTTGCACTCTATATTATTTGTGCATGCTAATGTTGACATCAAAATTTCCTTCACGTTGAACATCCCTACCCTGATCACCCTAGGAATAATCACCCACATATTAGAAATGCTTAGCCATACTTAATAGAAAAATTGTGAAAAATACTAGATTAAGGATGGGACATTTTGGACTTAGTTATACTTTTGAAAAACTTATGTTGGAAAAATGAAAACAAAATGATTTTGATTTGGGCGAGTGGTCATTAGTGTTGAATTGGGGTCAGAGATAGTCTCGTTTGGGTCACTTAAAGGCTTAACTCAAGTGCCGTTAGTAAGAGTATATCGTGCAACCATATGTCCTAAGAGGAGGACATGACTTGTACCCGTATGTTGTAGTTGTATGCTATTTTGGTGCGTGGATGATGGTAACAGATGTTGATATCCAAGGGTACACTTGCAGTTTGCAAGGTTACCTGACACAATGATGGAACTTCATTATGATGGTAAAGGGCATCCATGCCTTGAGGAGTCATTGGGTTGGTTGATATCAGAACTTGGTATTGTAAAGGTTGTGTTGTAGTCATCCCAGTCGCTCACTATAATGTTACGTGTGAGCGGACAGAATAGACGTGCCTACGATCATGGTAACTGAAAGGAAAGGCCACACTTGATTATACTTTGGTTTTTAGAAAATGGATTTCTAGAAAACTAATTTTGGACACAATGGGGTGAATGTATATGGTACACTAACAAGCTTGTGCCACCATACTAGTGTAAATACATGGATAGTACATTTCATATTATTATTGAATATCATTACTTGTTATGTTTACATTCCGTTAAATTTCTGTTTTTGCAAATATTATTTGGACATTACTATTATTCATATTTGAATTAAAATTTTGCTTTATGCAACAAGAAATTATAGCCTCCCTAGAATAACCTTGCATATAGTTATTAGCATTTTGTGAAAGTCTTTTAGAGTAAATACTCACCTTGCTTATTGAACAATTACCAGTTGAATAAGACGACCCGGCATTAGGTTACTACTATAATGTCGGATCTAGAGATGATGATGAGGCCGAATGCTAGGGCGCAAACCCTAATTGGTTGCCTAAGGGTTATGACAAACTGTCGACTTTTGTAGTCGGCAATAAATTTATGGGGTAGGCGCTAGATCTCAAACTCGAAGGTCACACAAGACAAGGGGTTTAGACAGGTTCAGGCTCTTGCGGAGGAGATAATACCCTAGTCCTGTGTCTTTGGGATTATGCGAGATCTCTTGGATCTAAGATTGCTCAAAGCGCAATATGCTCAGGCGATATGAGGTGTGCTATGCTCTATGGCTTGATCGCTCTATGCTTGGATCATCGGATCCCTATGTTGTTGCCCGCCTCTCCCTTATATAGCGGGGTGGGCGGCTTCTGAGTCTGATCGGTTTGGAGATTCCGATCGGTTACAAGATTCTAGTCGATTAATAGGATAGAGTTTACATCTTTATCTACCCTATTAACGACTCGGATTCTCTTGTATCTATCATATCTAAATATAAGTTCAACTTCCTTTAGGATATGTCCCTGCGCGCGGCGTGAGCTGACGCGAGGAGTATCTTCAGGCCTCCTCTTGGGCTTGTCATGAGGGTACCTGGTTCTTATATTCCACAGTAGCCCCGAGTCCTTTGCGATCGAGTTGCCTCCTTCCGGTTGTAGCCCAAGCGAGTCATGCTTCACGCCGAGTGCTTCGAGTTCTTGATGCGACTTCCGACTAGTTTTCCTTTACACCGAGTGCCTGTTGTAGGCAAAGAGATCGTGAAGGACTCAATAGAGCTCCACGCGTTAAACTTTCCGAGTGGTTCCTAGCCCCATTATTGGAATTCAGCGATCGGCTCATCTTGGGACATCTTGTATCCCAAACGATATGCGAAGTCAAAACGCTTTTCCTTCGAGGCAAAATTCAGCGCCACTCCTTTAAATTCATTAAATCGCGAAGTTTGTTGATGTCGTCGTTGAAGCGTTGGCTCACACATCGCATCCAAATTTAGTAGCCCCGAAATCATGTATATACGAACTTAGGCAATGTAAAAACAATTCACTCGGATGTGATGTCCGATGGTGTATATATAATTTTAGAGTTTTTACTCTTTTCCTTATTGATTTTGAATTCATCCGAGTGGTTTGACTCTTTTTGTTTAAACACTCTGCCCGACTAGTCTAGCCCCCGAGCGTTGGGAGTCGGCTCATGACTCTTTTTCCCAGGCACGTGTTTTGGGTGACTAAAGTTTGCCTTTCATGGGGTCAGAGCTTCACAATTTGGAGCTATCGCACTCGGATTCACTCGCAATCGTTAAGCAAAAGAAGAAAAATACAACTCAAAAAGGATGTGCGCATGGCACGCTATTAGGTGTAGCCCCCGACTTACTGCTTAGTTGTGGGTCAACTAAGTAGCAAGTCAGGAAAGTCAACAATTTTATTTATAATGACATAATTGAGTAAAAAGCGACTTAGCTGCTTTATGCTCCATATGTTGCTGACGATCATGCCATCTTTGCTCGTGGCGCAGCGTAGGCTTGTAGATGAGTGTAGGCGGCGCCGGGCGCAGCGTGGCTCATGATCGTGCGAAGGTGGCGCTCGAAGCGCGGCGTGGCTCGTGGCCGTCTGCGAAGGTGGCGCCGGCGCAGCGTAAGCTTCGTGGCCGTGCCGAAGGTGGCGCCTCGGCGCGGCGAGGCTCGTGGCCGCAGCGAAGGTGGCGCCGGGCGCAGTGTGGCTCATGGCGTGCCGAAGCCGCGTGGGAGCGCAAGCGCGCTTCACCTACCGGCTTTCACGATTTCGCTAAATTACGGCCGCCGTCACCATGGCCTTGATCAGGCCACGATCGGGGCGCGGGCTATCCGATGCAATCATCGGGTCGGTTTGTCGAAGCATCTTGGAGGCGACGACGTTACGCATTGGCGTCGCGGAAACGGCTTGATCTCCCAACACGGATTGCGGGAGGTCCTCGCGGACATTGCGGCGCGAGATCGAGCGATCGCACCGCACCTCCTTACCCTTACGAAGACGATCTTCCCGCAGCTTCTGTTCTTCTTGTTGGCGTTGGAGATCGGTCTTACGCTCTTCTATCGCGAAGATGCCACGAAGATCGCAGCAATTCCTCGCGACGCCGATGGTTTGCCGGCCAAGTCAAAGTGACATACACGAGATGGGTTGGCTCGATCTTTACGGATCGGATCGGTTTTGGACCGAACAGACAAGCTCTCGCGCGCATCTGCGGCGAAGTCCAGTTTCGGCGGAATGCCCGGCGAAGACGAAGGTGGCGGCGAATCCACCGATTGTCGCCATCAAGTCGTGGAAAAGATTATAGCGCTTCCCTACCCACAGCGCGCCAACCGTCGACTTTTGTAGTTGGCAATGAATTTATGGGGTAGGCGCTTGATCTCAAACTCGAAGGTCACACAAGACGAGGGGTTTAGACAGGTTCAGGCTCTCGCGGAGGAGATAATACCTTAGTCCTGTGTGCTGGGATTATGCAGATCTCTTGGATCTAAGATTGCTCAAAGCGCAATATGCTCTGGGCGATATGAGGTGTGCTATGCTCTATGGCTTGATCGCTCTATGCTTGGATCATCGGATCCCTATGTTGTTGCTCGCCCTCTTCCTTATATAGCGGGGGTGGGGCGGCTTACAGAGTCCTGATCGGTTACAAGATTCTAGTCAGTTAATAGGATAGAGTTTACATCTTTATCTACCCTATTAACGACTCGGATTACAACCGTATCTACCATATCTAAATATAAGTTCAACTTCCTTTAGGATATATCCCCTTGCGCACGGCAGCGGGGCCTGACGCGGGGAGTATCTTCTGGACCTCCCTCTTGGGCTTGTCATGAGGGCACCCGAGTTCTTATATTCCATACAAACCATGTGTGAACTATCTTTATCTTCCACCGAAGACTTTGTTTTATGGTATATTGGCCTATATGGTCTAGTTTGTAAGATTTGGTCATTATGGTCTATGTATGAGTACGACTGCTTAATATTATCTAACTATCATTTTTTTTAAATTCATGTATAGATATTAATGCTAATATTTGAGTAACTATATGTACTAGTCATTGATCATGATACTAGTACATAAATACATTGGAGAGTCCGGTTTACTCGATCCTAAGTCCCTCAATTCTTATATTTGTATCAGAGCTAAATGCAAAACATATATGGCACGTGAATGTCATATGACTACATTTTCTTTTCTGCTGTCTGATTTAGATCCAAGTATCATATCACTACATTTTCTTTATTATCATTTATTTCCAAGTATCCGACGAGCACAACTGCAAAAAAGGCACACAATATACCATACAATCTAGAACTTACCACAAACTTCTAGGGAATATAATACTAAACAACCCATGATAATACGTACAATTTTCTTCTTCCACTGATAATACAATTTTCCAAACTAAAGAAACAGAGGCAGAATAGAATTTGTGCAACATCGTGTGGCTTTAATCTTGTTTTCCGAGAATATACAGGAGGACCTGCACATCTATATTTCATTTCTCTCAGGATGGTGTAGGAAGGGCCAAGTCTTTTCGAGTCAACTTTAATTGCTTAACTTATTCTTTTTTTAGTTCTTTTTGGAAACACATATTCAGTAAGAGTCAGGAGTGCAAAGAAACAAGAGAAGTCTTGCACAATATGGAACTGAGCCTCCTAATACGGCATTCTAGATGGAAATACCAAACTCTGAGGCCAACAGCTCAAGAAAAGCAGTGGACGCGGTCACCCCAAGCAATAACTTTTCCTGTGTTTGCAAGCAATGTTTTTTCCTGTCAATCGAAGTCATACCAAAAACTAGGATATTGCTGTTGAGGAACCTCGTTATCGAATAGTTTGGAGTTCCCGAACAGATATGAAGTGGAGAACAGAGAGGGAGAAAGATGAACACAGAATATATGAGGAATGACTCTGTAATTTTTTATTGCTTTTCAATTGTCTATACAATGGGGGACCCCCTCCTCCTTATATAATAGTTGCCTAGGGTTTGGCTAAGGGGCTTTCGTAGGCCACATGGTTTCCCAACACTCCCCCTTAGACCCTTTGCCGCGAGATGCATATACCTCATTAAAACTCCAGAAAAACCCAGTGGGAAAATACTTGGAGAAAGAGTACATAGCATACGCTTACTGCGTTGCAGGAATTGCCTTATTAAAACCTTATGCAAGAAAACTTCATGAAAAACTTGCTAAGGAAAAAGAGTACAATTCACCCAAACTTCAATTGCTAATCTTTGAGATTCATGTTGTGTACCCAAACCTCATGTTCAAGGTTTATATGGGAGTATGTGAAATATCTTCCCATGAAATCTGCACTTCTCTAAGTCTCATCATCTCAATCCCTGTAACACACCTTTCAAAGGTAGATGCTGGGAGTGATTTAGTGAACAAGTCTGCAAGATTTTCACACAACTTAGTATGCAGTATCTTGATCTCGTTCATCTTATGCAATTCATGAGCATAGAAGAACTTAGGGTTGATATGCTTCGTGAGATTGCTCTTCACATAACCCATCTGCACTTGAGCAACACAAGCTGCATTATCTTCATAAATGATCGTGGGAGTTTGCTCAATGTTCAAGCCACATGACTTCTGGATGTGGTGAACCAAGCCATGCACATTCACGGGAGGCTTCATACAAAGCAATGATTTTCGAGTAGTTTGTCGATGTCGAGACAAGAGTCTGTTTAGACAACTTTCAGAAAACTGTTGTTCCTCCACACAGGAAAACATACCCAGTTTGGGACTTGCCAGAATGCGGGTCTGATAAGTACCCAGCATCGGCGTAGCCAACCAAATTCAGTTCATTGTTTCTTCTGTAGAACAAGCCGAGATCTTTGCTTCCTTGGAGGTAACGGAAGATGTCCTTGATCCCTTCCCAATGCCTTTTGGTGGGTTCTGCACTGTACCGGGCTAGCAAATTTACGGCGAACGCAATGTCCGACCTGGTGCTATTTGCAAGGTACATGAGCGCTCCAACTGCACTCAGATATGGGAATTCCTCTCCCAGGACTTTCTCCCCTTCTTCTCTAGGCCTGTATGGGTCTAGGTCTGCTTGGAGTGACCTTTCGACCATTGGAGTCTTTGTAGGATATGCCTTTTCAAAACCAAATATTTTCAACACTTTCTGCGTGTAGGATGATTGGTGTACCAAGATTCCTCCTTGGACATGCTCAAGCTGCAAGCCTAAACAAAACTTGGTTTTATCCTAGTTCTTCATTTCAAACTCAGACTTCAAGTATGAGCATGCTTCTTCAATTTCTTCATCTGTCCCAATGATATTCAAGTCATCTACATAGACGGAGATTATACAAAATCCATTCGGGGATCGCTGTATAAACACGCATGGACAATCTTCGCTGTTCGTATAGCCTTTCTTGCAGAGAAAATCACTCAAGCGATTGTAACACATTCTTCCTAACTGTTTTAGCCCATACAGTGATTTCTCCAATTTCACACTGTACATGTTTCTATTTGCTCTGTCTTGGTTCGGGATAGGAATACCTTCCGGTACTTTCATGTATATCTCCGAATCCAAGTTTCCATACAAATATGCTGTGACAACATCCATTAGCTTCATTTTCATCTTCAAGTTGACTGCTATTGAAATCAAATATCTAAAGTTAATTCCTCCCATGACCGGAGAATAAGTTTCTTCATAATCAATCCTAGGACGTTGAGTAAAACCTTGAGCTACAAGCCTTGCCTTGTACCTTGCAATTTCGTTGTTTTCATTCCTCTTCCGAACAAAGACCCATTTGTGACCTACAGGGTTTATATGGAGAGGTGTGCGGCATACGGGCCCAAACACCTCTCTCTTGTTCAGAGAGACTAACTCCGCAGTGATTGCCTTCTTCTATTCTTCCCAATCTAGCCTTTTCTTGCACTCTGCGAGAGATGCAGGCTCGGGATCATGATCAATGATCGAGGCAATTTTCTTTGCAAAGTATGCATCGACATTGACTGTTGCTCTATTCAAGGATTATCCTGTTATTACAAAGTTTGTGGCCATTTCATCATGGGGTGTTTCATGCGCTTCTACTTGCTCTTTGCTACTATTTTTCATCGAAGGGGCAAGTTTCTTTAGCTTTTCATCGCCCATGTGTGCTCACACATTATTTCCGACGGCTTCCTACAGTGGAAGATTCAAGTATGGAATTGCCTTTTCCGTCAGCTTCTTTCCAGTGCCTGGTCTCAACTGGCTCCCCTTCTTTCCTTGGGGCATTTTCGTGATTGTTTGTGGTAAGTTCTCTCGCCTAGTTTTCTCCAGACGTCTCCGGGTACTTTGGGTTTGAGGAGCCAGATTTCCTGTTCTTTTTCTTTGAGACCTCTGAACAGGATGAGAGATACCTTCTGTTTTCTTTGGTATTTTCACCCTCTTTGGTGCATTTCTTGCGGGTACATGCGACTTAACCACGCCCTTCAAATCACAAAAATGATCAGGCAATTCATTTGCTAAATTCTGCAAATCAATTATCTTCTGGACTTCTTGATTTGCTTCATTAGTGTGGGGGTCATGTGCGGGGATTCCAGTGGAATGCCATATGATATCCTGCCATTTTTCATCCAAAGGTTGACTTCCTCCCCCTAATGACGGGAAATGGTCCTCGTCAAATATGCAATCAGCGAATCAGGCTGTATGCAAGTCTCCAGTCATGGGTTCCAAGTACCTGATTATGGATGCACTCTCATAACCAATGTAAATCCCAGACTTGCGGAAAGGGCCCATTGCAGTCCGCTGTGGGGGTGGTATAGGAATATATACCATACAACCAAATTTTCTGAAATGAGAGATTTTCGGGATGACCCCGTGCACTAGCTGCATAGGGGAATAGATGTTGTAGGCCGAATGTCTAAAATTGATGAAAGCTGCTGCGTGTCACCAACAAGTGTTGGGCAAGTTACAACTCTGCATGAATTTAATCCTCTTTATTAGTGCTTCAGCTAGTCTATTATGCGTATGGACGTGCGGTACATAGTGCTCAACTGCTATCCCTGTTGCAATGCAATAATCATCAAATGTCTTTGAAGTAAATTCGCCGGCATTATCCATTCTAATGGACTTCACGCGATGATCAGGGAAAGCATTCTTAATTCTTATGATCTGCGAGATCAGCTTTGCAAAAGCATGGTTTCTTGTTGACAATAAGCATACATGCGACCATTTTGAGGAAGCATCGATGAGCACCATGAGTACCGAAACGGCCCTGATAAGGGCTGAATTGGACCGCAAATATCCCCTGGATGCGTTTTAGGAATGCAGGGATTTCACTTTGCACTTTCATGACAGAGGGTCTAGTTATTAATTTCCCAGTGGCACATGCAGGGCACACAAAATCTTCATAATTCGGGAAATTCTTAACATTAATGCCATGACCTTGTAAGTTGTTCACTATATTTCTCATCATTCTAAGACCAGGATGACCTAACCTACAATGCCATAAAGAAAATAACTCAGAGCTTCTAAAGACAGTCTTCAGAGAAGTATACACTTCGGGTGCATGTATTTTCGTGTAGTACAATCCAGATTCATATGAGGGACATTTTTCTAATACCATTTTTCCACATACCGCGTACTTCACAATGCACAAGTATTCTTTGCAATTTTCTTCATTGGTTTCTACATGAAAATCATTGGCGCGGATGTCTTTGAAACTTCAGAGAGTGCGCGTTGATTCAGGGTATAAAAGGGCTTCTTCAATTACCAAAGTTGTACTCATTGGCAATATAATTTTGGCTCTTCCGGAGCCTATTATATAGGAACCGCTTCCTACGATCGTAGTAATCTTTCCAGCGTTCTTTGTGATCGACTAGAAGTATTTGGACTCTCTTAAGATAGTATTTGTTGTGCCACTATCAACAATGCATATCTCTTCCATTTGGACGCTACACGATTTCTTTTCAATCCGTTCGCCGGTAGAGCTTCGTGCTGATAACGTGTTAAGGAACCTCGCTATCGAATAGTCCGGGGTTCCCGAACAGATATGAAGTGGAGAACAGAGAGGGAGAAAGATGAACACAGAATATAGGAGGAACGGCTCTGTAATTCTTTATTACTTTTCAATTGTCTGTACAATGAGGGACCCCCTCCTCCTTATATAGTAGTCGCCTAGGGTTTAGCTAAGGGGTCTTCGTGGGCCACATGGTTTCCCAACAATTGCAACAAATAGCTCTACTCACCAGCAGCGGATCTACATGGGAACCAACAGCTCTTTGGAAAACCCCTTTGAATTGGTTAATTTTACGTGCAAATTTTTAAAATTTTGAGGATTCTCTCAAAAGGTTGAAGTTTCTGGATTCATAAGGCTTTTATTAAATAAATATTCTTATTTTTTGAAAACAAACCTGACGAATACTTATAACAGGGGTACCCCAACGGCCCAAAACGACGAGCCGGCGGCCTCAAGCTGACTCAAGCCCAACAGGCCGCTCCCGCCCACTACCGACCAAGCACTGCAAGGCCACACGAGACATCCCTTCCCGACCGATCGAGGAAGTGTCTCGACTGCGGGCTCCGACCCCCGCGAGCGGAACCCCGGCTCCGACCAAACGGGCTCCCCCCCTCTCGGTCGGGATCCCTGACTCGATCGTGCCAAGACAACCCGCCAAGGGCCGCGTGTCGAAGCCTCTGCAGACAACAACATTCGTACTTACTGAACGGGTCAATCGAAGTGACTATACAAGGCGGTGGCTCCTTCCTAGAAGGTTTAATGACTGACCGAAGTCATGCTCCCAGTCCCATCAGCCGGTCACATACAGTACGAAGACACGCCCTCTCCCGAGGCAACACCCACGTCAGGCGTAGCAACGTCAACACTCGTAAGGTTCGCAGAGGGCAGGTACGCCGTTTCCCGGAGAAATACCTAACCGCCCTGACCGACTAAGCTACCGACCCAGCATGGGCAAGACTGGGCGATGATCAGTCAGCAGAACGAAGGACCGAAACTCCTAGTGTAGGTCATCTTGTCCTCTCCCAATTCTCGATGTAACCTGCCCCTTCCTTTCGTATAAAAGGAGGCAGGAACCCCCGTAGGAGAGGCGGATCGCAATCGAACTCATCTTGTTAAGCCATTAGCACTCTCGTTTGTAAACTTTGTGCAGTCATCTATACTGAAGGGAATACAACGATACCACACGAACTGGAGTAGGGACCTTCGGCCCGAACCAGTATACATCTTGGACTTCTGAGTCTAACCATTCAGGGGGTGGAACGCGCGGCCCCTTAGACTTACAAATTTACTTGCCGGTGCTCGAAACGCCGACAAAACCCCTCTCAAACTTATTTTTAAAAATGAACCATCTTGGGGTTCATTTTCAAAATATGTTTGGAGCTATTTGTAGCATGCAGTTCGTTTGCAACATCACTGTTCATGTGGTTGATGCACCGTTTATTTATAAAATTAAAATGTAAACTGATGTATCTATTATATAATAAAAGCTCCTAACATTCGTTTTGGAACTGCTAAGAAAAAAAAACAAAAATATTCTAAAAACTATAATATAATAAAAGCTCACAACAATCGTTTTAGAACTGCTAACAAAAAAAATCTCAAAATGCTAAAGAAAAGTAAAAAAAAATCTGATTCTTGATCTGGTGAACTTAATTACAACGGTTTCGAGTCATACTAAAAAAAGATATATGTAAGAAATTCTCAAATAAAAACGAAAGAAAAGAAAAACATCCAACCTGAATTCAGTGGACCCTAGATATGATTAAACCATAACCATTAGATGATATAAGCCAATCTCTATTTGAACTCAAAGATAAAAGAAGATCCAAGCCTCCTATTTTTAATGTAAAAAACAATAACAAAAAACCGGGAGGTCCAACACTACCGACCACATGTGCGGAAGGTTTAAAGATTATGCATCTTTGGTTATGGTTATGTGACACAGGTGACAAACATGTGTACTAGAAGCTAGGATTGATCTGCATGCTCAAAACGTCAAGTTGAATATTAACTTGTTGCGCATACAAAAAGGCATAGCCATCCACAACAAAACATATACATGCTACGTAGAGACGCGTATATGTTCAGTTTTTCCTTGATCTAGTTGGCCAGGATGCCCATGACATGTATGTACGATGCATGCGTGATGAGGAGACTAGCGACTTTTGATTTGCACGAGCTCTTCAAGAGCGCCAGAGATTGAAGTTAGAACTGGTCCAAAGACGTGAGTCTGACTAGAAGTAACAGACTCGCTATGGCTGAATCAAAATTGTTTTAGTTAATGAGTTCAAAATTGAAATGATTCCATTTCGAGTGAAAAATATTAACAAGGCTCAGCTCAATAGTAACGCGGTAGCTCGAATTTGAAATAAGCATTTAAATGATAAATAAAATATTTTATGTTAAATTATGCTGATTTCAAAAGAAACTCAATAATAACTTGTTAAACTCGTAGCTTTGGAACAACACAAACATGCAAACCTTAATAGTCCAGGTGTGTCCGACTACACTACATAAGCTAAAGCTCAACGGGAAAACAAACAAGCAGATGGTAGATACAGATGAGCGAGCTTTAATTCCATAAGAGTACGAGGAAATCCATGTGCGTGGGAGCGTATATGCCACAAACAAAAAGGTTGATCACTTCAAGTGCAAGCTATATATTAGACACCCATATATTAATCATATGGTAATTAGCCCTTTGTTTTTGTTTTTATAAATATTTTGGTTGGTGAGCTAGAAACTCCAATACTATGGTGCCAAGTTTACTATGATTCGGTTTCTTTAAAAAAAAAAAACTTTGATGCTGACTTCTTTTATATAGATAAGAAAATTTCAATCAACTAAAAATAGCAATCCGTAATCGTTATTTTGGTCCATACCGAAAGCCTCCGCATTCATTCTCAAGAACTAAAAAATACTACGTTAATCAGAGTAAAAAGAAAATGGTCTGCAACGTGTATTTTTGGTGGATCTAAGTTAATAACAGTTCAAACCGATCACATATTTTTAGAAATTTGAACGGATTTAAAACAACTGCATAGAAGCAAATTGAAAATTTTGAACGAAAAGAAATTCTAATAGCTAACTGGAAAGATATATATAACGACTGGTTGAACCAAAAGACTGCGCTCCACCAAACACATAAAGGGAAATGTAAATGTTACTGTTATGGAGTCAGAACCATTTCGATCAATCGTTCCGGATACTTCCCCTGGTTGATACGTTTGGTTAGTTGAGGCAGCTAAGCTGGAGCACTAGAGAAGGACGGCCGGAGAAGTTACTGTCATCCGAGTCAGTAGTTGACTACTTGACTGTCTACACAGACCTATGCGGCTGTGCGCAAATAATTGATGGGACGGGCCTAATCTGATCGTATTTCATTTCAGAAGCCACATTTTTTGCAAGTATGATGTGGTACTCAATCCTTTTCTAGCCTATCTCTCTCTCTTGTTTTTTTTATAAATTTAGCCATACAGAATTGGTTTAATTTCCGACCGTGGAGTGGTACCTCCCGCACTCTCTGTCCGTGATAGCCCGCCTCCCATGTTCCCCGGCCGCTTCTCGTGCTCCCTGGCCGTGGCATTGACCCTCCCCGCGCTATCCAAACGTGGAAGTTGCTGATCCTGCACTTTCACACCTGCTGCAGCGACTCGTCGGAGCGCCTTCCACGGTGAGAAAAGGGTTAAATCTATAAATACATTCGCAGAGGCGTTAGATTTGTAAAAATTGAAAAGGAGGGATGGCTTAAGAAAAGGGATGATTTCTACTATTCGCACAAACAAGAAGGAACAGTGCTCTCCAACACTAGACACAAGCCCTCAACTATAGAAAACTTGAATATGATGGCTGGAACAGGGGTAGAGTTGGGCCTCGAGCTAGTGGGGCCTGGGTCCGAGGCCTAGCCTAAATAACAGTGGACAACAATGTTCAATTTGCATTTGGGCCCGAGGCCAGCCGATCCAGCTTTGCACCTAGGGCATAGCCGCACACCGCATAGGGCGAGATTAGGAGACGAGGTCACGCGCACGCACTCACATCGCCGCTCTCCGCAGGAGCCCGATCCGGCGATCCAAGCTCGCGCCGTCGATGGCCACCGCCCCCACCCCCGCCGATCGGCGCCGCTCGACCCGGCCCGCCCATTGCGCTTGCTGCTTGCTCGCGGCTTGCCCGCGATCTGCGAGATCCACCCGACCGGTCGACGGGCGACGGCGGCCGTCGCTCGGCTCGCTTCTCCGCCCGGCCGCGCCACGCGCCGCCGCGGCCCGCGGCTCCGCCGTCTGGTCCTCGCCTCCTCGGCATCAACAGTCGGCCCGCCTGTGACGCCCGTCGGCCGCAACCACAAGCTCTGCTGCTCACCTGCTCTGGTAGTCTGGACCATCTGGTGAATGCGGAATGCCTGAATCTGAATGGAGTAATGGACAGAATGGTGATTACTGATTCTGATTGAGTGATTGGTGTCTGGTGTTTACTGATTCTGATTCTGAATGGACCGAATGGTGATTACTGATTCCTGTATTGAATATTTTAATCATGCCATGCTGTGATGCTTATACTGTTATTCATGATTGTTAAGAATCAAACTATAGTTCAACATTGATTTTCTAGTTGTGTGATGAATGTTTGTTCCATGGTTGCTTACTTGCTAATGGTGCTTTTTTTAGGTCCTCTCTTTTACTCTTTATGTGATCATCTAGCTCTCCTGGGCAAAAGTGAAACTCATGCTCTATACAGGTACATAGTAGTGAAAACCATTGAAATCTTATATAAGTACTAGTTGCATTTTAGAACGTTGATTGATATATTTGCATACAGGAGCGTATAGCCATAGTTGGTGAGCTCGATCATTCATGTGACGTTACTAATTGCTAAATATATGATGAAGAGGTCGAAGTCATTATCATCTTATTTACCAATCCCTTTTGAAAACAGTAGGAACTGGAGCTAGTAATACCCAACAAAATAATCCTCGTGTTCTACTTAATTTGGAAGATATTGTTGCCGATCCTGGGCTTCAGAAACCAATTGAGGAATTCCATGTGGACATTAGGGATACTGCTAGAAGGGAGTATTTGCTATGGGTATGTTATATTCTTCTAATGCAATTTGCCTCAATAGTTACCTTCGTGTTTTGTGTGTCTAATTTACATGTGCAATTTGATGTTTTACAAATTCAGTTTTTTTTCTATTGTTGATGAAAATATGATAGTCTCATATGCATCAAACCTTTTTAATTAGGTATTACCTTTTCTATCACTCCACTATGCTATATTGTTTTGACATATTTTATCTATTTTATTGAAATGTTAAGTATGGAATTCAAATTTATTTTTATTTATGTATTTGTGTTGTACTTTTGTTATACTTAAATATTTGTAGTCTTTGACAACAATAATAGTCACTTATTTTGGCCCGAGGTGTATAAAAATCCCGACTCCGCCTCTGGCTGGAAAAGATATTGTTCTCACACAAGGCAAATTTTTGTTTTCGACATTTTGCAACAAATATGCGGCAAGTCAAAACTAAAGCAAAGAGATAAGTAAACTGCAATTGACACGCGGACGGGGCGATCGCCTGCAAACAAAGCCACTTGTCGGTCGCGACCGCTGCCGCCCTTGCGGAGAGGCGTCGCACGTATTTTGGATGGACCAGGCCACCTACGCACACCGTGCGACGCCGTGTGACATACGACCAAACTCGCACGCTTCCCCTCCCTCTCGGCGCAAGTGTTCTTTGATCGGTTCGCTTCAGACGGTTTTAATTACCTCGTTTCCCAGAAGAAACTGATAGTATCCTTCCATCTACCAGAACCAGAGCGGCCTCCTTTGACAAGGTTTGCGTCAATATCTTTCTCCTATTTCCTCCCGTCACAAAATAGTTTTCAGTTTGGTCTAAAATACAGCTTCCATCACTATTTTTTATTATAATATATTTATAAAACCAAATAAAATCATAAAAGTATTTTTCGGGATAAATCTATATACATGATTTTTTTACGTATCCAATTTAAATATTTAAAAAATATTGACAATTAAAGTTTTAGAAGTTTGGTTATATATATATATATATATATTCAAAACGATAATTATTTGTTACTGAAGGAGTATCTATCAGTGCAATTCACAGTACTGTTCGTTCTTCCACCCTTCGACGAGAAGGCCCACTCGCAAAGGCTTCGCAGAATCACGTCGTTTTCCCTTTCCCTCCTCTCCCTCTCCGTCTCTCTGTTTCTTCGGTTCAGGGTGCTGCTGCCCTTCTTAACCTCCCCACCTACCTCCCTCCTATATCTTCTCTTCGGTTGCGAGACAGATATACACAAGTCCGAGACGATCTCTTCTTGTTCTGTTTTTTCTACCCTCTTGCTCTGGTTCAATTGTGCGGAGGGTTTTAGACTTTTCGTATAGGCGGAGAAAGAGGAGGCCGGTGGTTGGAGCCGTGAAGATGGCGAGCTTCAATGAAGAGAACGGTGCTGCTCCGCAGAGGGAAGAGGTATTCATTCATCTCTCCGTGCTGTCTCCATGACTTTATCTTCTGAGTTTTTCGTTTGAGATGGAGAGGTAACTATATGTGTCTCTTGAAAAAGATCGTTTATTAGATAGAATCACAGAAACAACTGCCTACCATGCCAGGAACAGTTCTTGTTTTCAGAGATTAATTACAAGAAAGTTCTTTCTTTGTATGCGACTATGTGGTGATCGTCTGATCTAGAAGGGAAATATTGGGTGAATTCTTGTCAGATAGATAGGTTTAAAATTCGGGAAATGATCATACTGATAGGCATTAGACATATTTCATTTCATCCGTCCCAGGGAAGAGCTATATCTTGAGACAGAAATTCCGAAAAGGGTTCATATATCAGTTCAAAGGGATTCCGAAGGTCTTCTTGTTACTCAAAACCGTTGTTGGACGGTCGAGATTAAGGTGGATGATAAATTTAGAAGTTCTGCTTCCATGCATCAGTATTTTAAAGTTGCATAAATATTAAATCATGAACGAAGAGTGAATGTTGATTATTTACATCTTTGGTTGTTTCAAAATTTATATAACTTATATTTAGAGGAAATGTATAGAAGCACTATTCTAAATTTAGGTGTACAGTTCTTTTGTGACAAAATTTGAATTTCTTATCCTTGTCCATTCCGACGTTGATTTGTCAATAGATGAACAGGAAAAAGGATATTTAAACGTCACGTGGCATTTAAAAACAGGTTAGAAATCAAATGAGAGAAGAGGGTGCCAATTTGATTTTGCTAATTGCTGTTGTTGTTTTCATGTGGGGTAAGAATAATCAACATTCAAACGTAGGACGCCGTCCATTCAAAAAGAATATTCCGTGATGAATTATTTATGACTAGACTTTTGTAGGTCAGCCTGGGTACTGTATCTTTAGTAAACTAGCGAGGTGACCTTGCGTGTGCATCATCTTTAAAGAATGTTTAAATGACTTTGTAATACATATGTGATTTTGCTTTTGAAAAATATATCGTTGCGGAACTCCATTTGTGATATTTTGATATTATATATTACAGGAGAAAATATATTCACTTTGTTTCTCAGTACTTGTCACATGTAATCTAAACTTTCTGCCGTAAATACTTACATAGCAAAATAGTAAATGTAGCATAACATAATATTTTTCATTTATATCATCATCTTTTAATTTCATCATTGCAATGCTCGTCCTTTTCTTTCCGTACTTATTTTAGTAGACATCACATTGCTTATATCGGTATAGCTAAGTGAACACATGTCGATGTATTATTCACTTAATCTGTTAATTCCATGGAGGTCTGCCAAATAAAGGGTTATAATATTTTCTTTTTTTAGAATTTTCAGCTTATTCCATATTTTCTTAGCGATGGTAAAAAAAATCAATATAGACTTTTATTACATAATAGTTAATAATTGATATATATACAAATAAAATTCCTTATCTTATTTTTTTTCTCAAATTTGCATATTTCTAGAAATAGTAATTCTGAGTAAAAAATTATATTTTTGACTTATTATAGAATTTAAAAACAACCCCTTATTTCCTATTATTAATATTCTGCATTTTTTCAATTTAATTTTGAATTTTGGGTTTTAATGTAGAGTTAAAATCAAATGAATAATTTCATTTTATTGTTTATTCCAAATTTATGTTAATTTTAATTGTTATTTTTATTTAATTTTGTATATTATTTTTATATTAGAATTTATACAAATCCAATTACTAATTTTTATTTTGAATTTCAGGTATGTACAGATTTTAATTTAGAGTTCGTATGAAAGTAAAATGGCTAATTTCTTTTTATTTTTTATTCCAATTTTTTGTTATTTTTTATTGTACTCGATATATATTATTTCTTCTAATACAAGCCATTATTGTTATTTTATTTTATTTTATTTTATTTTGAATATTAGTTTTAGGTTAGATTTGATATACAAATCCAACTACTAATTTCTATCTAATTTGATTCCAAATTTTAGCTTTTTCCGGAATTTAATTTGGAGCATATGAAAATCAAAATTTCGTGTTATTTGTTATTTAGGTTCGAATATTGGTTTTAGGTTAAATTCATATACAAATCCAACTTATAATTTTCATCTAATTATTATTTCGAATTTCAGCTATGTATGGATTTTAATTTGGAGTTTGTATGAATATCAAACGACTAATTTGTTTTGGTTTTTTTATTCCGAATAGCTGTTATTTTTTATTGTACTTGGCATGGACCCTTTCTTTTTAATTTTTTTCTAAAATTTCTGATATTCTTTTATTGTCCAACTGCTAATTTTTATATAATTTTATTCTGAATTTTAGCTATTTTTGGGTTTTAATTTAGAGTTCCTATGAAAATGAAATGGCTATTTTATTTTTATTTTGTTCTAAATTTCTGTTCTTTCTTTATTGTACCTAGCATAGGCTCTTTCTTTTAATCTAAGTTGTTATAACTCAGGTCCGCTAGATAGACGGTTAGATGTTGTTATTTAATAATAACATCAAATGGCTACTATAGTTTAACTTAGTTAGGGTTCACCAGATTAAGGGTTAGATGTTTTATTTTTTTGTGAGAATTTTTAGCATATTCCTATTTTTAACAAAAGATCTGATGGTTGTTGTAATTAGAGTCCACCGGATTAAGGATTAGATGTTTGGCTTTTTTGTGAGAATTTCTAGCATTTTTTTTCTTAGCAACTCTCCATAAGCTTTTTTTTTAATCAAACTCACCATGAGCTTTTAATATATAATAGATTTGGTCCTCAGATTACAGTTGAATTGATGCCAACCAAGATCTTTGGTCCATACCTCAGAGTCCTGGACGAAACGGCAGGCAGCTTTTCGCGAAATAAATCGTGTTAGGTTTTGAAATTTCTAGGACTGAATTCAGTCTTTATACAGTTCTTTATTTGACTTCAGAAACTAGGTCAAAATTTGATGTATCTTAATATTGCTAATTTGCAACCTACTTGATAGACCATGAAAACTGGCGAAAACTAGAACTAACCACTGTTCTTTGTTATCTATATTCTGATCTGCCTGTCACTTTGAGGTACACATAGTATTTAACTCTGAGGAACTATTAGAAATACTTAAAACAAATACTTATGTTTCTTTCGCTTCAGAAGCAAATCTGGCTAGTGTTGCCTTGAGAGTGTAACTATTCATCACGTTTTACTGTGAAGCTTCTCTAACAACAAACATGTGCACACATTTTTATGATCCACAAGTGAAAAGGGTCAATTTTTGAAATCCGACATTTACCTGTTCTCAATCTAAACGATGTGACAGTGATTTTGTCCTTATTTTTCTTGGATTTTAAATAAAAAAGGCTGTGCAAAGCTACAAATATCATCCTTCCTACAATCATCAGCCAATCAGGATCCAGCCTTCTAGGAGCCAAACGTAGTGATCGGAGATGACAATAGATTGCTGGTAGCACAAGCACATCTTTATCTTGAACAAACACAGCATCCTATCAAGCGAAAGGATAGAACAGAAGAATTTGATGCAACTTGATTGGTCAGTGTGGCTAGAAATACTTGAGGTCCACCATGATAAGAGAAGAAAGAAGTTGGTTGGCGCCATCCTTTTCCCTTACCTATCGTGGTCAAGAGCCTTGCCGTATTACATATTCCTAACATGCGAGATAAATTATTGTTGGGTGATTTGCAAGGATGGAATGCCTTGTCCCATGGTTTTATGATAATCCTATTATACCATTTCTTGATGTGATGTTCAACTAACCACCAGCCCGCGGGCTGCTGTATGGCAGAAGTGTAAAACTGTATTTCCACCTATGCAACTTCTGTTGTTTTTTTTCTTTTATTTTTGGAACGAACTACTACGGTAGGCACAAGCCGACCTGGAACTTTATACATTGAGTACGATTACATATATGAAGCAATTACATGACATAGCACAGTAGCAATTACATTAACTGCTAATTTTTTGCGTGGCTATTCATTTGTGTTTTATTTGCAGCCTCCTTTCCAGAACAAATATGGAGGAATTTCCCCCAAAAAACCCCTCATCAGTAAGGTATGTGGAGATCATGGACATCGTTTTGCTTTCCTTTAGAAGAGCAGATCATGCACAATATGAAGCGGCAAGAATTTGATTTCGGAGAAACTAATTACTATGCTACAACATTTTTCAGGACCACGAGCGTGCCTACTTCGATTCCGCTGACTGGGTCCTTGGCAAGGTAATGGATGAAACCAGCGAGTGTGCCTCCAGGGAACTATGAGAAAAAGGATTCCATAGTAAATTCATGGACCAGTTGTAGTTCCAAACATGCACTAGAGATCAAAATTCTCACCTCCCTTTTTGTGCAGCAAGCCGCAAGCAACAGCGCCAACGGTCCTACCGAGCCACTCAAGCCTAAGATGCAGGTGCGGAAAATCCTCTGATGAGATTACTGACATGGTACTACAAAATAGAGTTAGGAGTAATTCAAGACCCAGAGTTCCACTTCCGTTACTTGATTGTTTAAGCGACAGCATTGACCCTCTGAACGATTTACATTTTAAAAAGCCATTCCACTACTTCCCATCTGACATATCTTGCCCTTTTTTCGCTCTGTTTTCATGATAGCACAGTGCCCATCAAGCAAAAACCAAGTGTAAAATTATATAACCTTCCCATCAAGATAAGCAACTTGTACTTTTCAACTCTTTTGACTCTTTCTCTCCTGTTCATCTCTGAAGCGCACAGCATATCACCAGCTTCCCCCGCGAAGGCCTGCGTGCACATCGGGCGGGACGGAATAGTGTGCTCACTGCAATCTTCTCAGCGTCAGTTCCCGCGCAGAAGAAGATTAGTTGCCTGGATTCTCAGGGTTTGATGGCCTTTGTCTGGGAGTACGATAATTAAGGTAGTCACAACAGGCTGTGGAGTTTGAGCCAATTGGGATTGTAAATATGGATGTTATCAGTGTGGAGTTATGTGAAATGAAATTAGGGCCCCTATCGATCGTGCTCTCCTCTTTTTCGTTCTTCAGTAGATTCCCGCTGATTGTCTACACAAAAATTCGGTTGAATTCCCTCGGGAAAAAAAACGGTTGAAAATTGCACCATCTCTACGTACGTCATACTTCTTTTTTGAGGCGGAGTTGAAAACATTCTATGAGCAGCATAACATGTAGGGGTGTAGCCTGCAGCAGGCCGCGCGCGAGACGCAAGCGAGGCAGTCGACCCACCAAACAAAGAAAACCATTAGTTATCACGGCCCGAACAAGTTAGGCCATCCAGACTAGATGGGATGAATCTATCCAGGTGGCTATTTGGTTGGGTGGATAGAGATGAATCAATTTTTTGTTTGGTTGGATGGATGAGAATGAATAGGATGAGCTAATTTTTTATTTGGTTGGAGGGATGATGGTGGATAGATTGTTTGTGATAACTTGCGGTGAGGTCACCCCTAAGTAGATGAAAATATTTGATAATGTTGGAGTGACCCTGATGAAAAGTATGTAATTCAACAACTCTGTTCTTGTTTTGGCAATCTGACAAGAAACTTATTCAAAAGCCTTCAGCTGGAACTTCACGGCCACTCTGGACTATCATGCGTTCTACCTGTGCGGCAAAAAGGGAATGTCTATGCAATATTCATTTCTTCTCTAAATCAAAGCGCTGGAGAGGTGTATACATTTAGAAGTAGGGGTGCAAGTTATCTGTCTAATTCCTGCAAACTACTTGTGAAACTACGCAGGCATCAGAAGATACCAAGATGGCCACCATTATAAAGAAATGACAAGGGTGATCAATCTCTGTGTGTATTGCTACAGAATTCATAATCAATATTGCTGATATTGTCAACAGTACACAGAGAACTCTCTCCATAAGACCAACAGAAAGGGGCCAAAAGAACAATAATGCAGTGAGATGTTTCCTGCTAGAGAGAGTACCACAAGGAATGACGCAAATACATGTAGGGCATAAATCACATGAATCATGCCAAAGATACATGCTTAAAGGCAATAGTAGTTAACTTTTTGACAGGCGGCATGGTCCCTGGAAATGCATTGCGAGATACGTCAACAAGTGCCTTGAAGCTGTATGGTTCATGCATTGACAGCTCTGAGAGCACCTTCCTGTTGAGTTGGATGTTCTCCTTCATCAATCCATGCATGAAGTTGCCATAGTTCACCTGGTAGACAGATGCAAGAAAAGAGAAAAATCTTGAGCGCTAATGTGTTGTGTAACTTTGACCAAGTATCAGTAGCCTAAACGTCAACAAAAAATCTCCAGCTGAGATGAAGAAAGGTAGGAAAGCTAATTTTGTGGCACATCTGCCATCCAACAGCTATATTTACATGTGGACGTGTTGCTTTATTTTGTGTGATCTTCAAGAAGCTGAAGGCATTATGACTTCTTGTAACCATTCACCTTTGTACTACCTGAATGAACCAAACAAACATCACCATCATGAATCCAACACAATAGTTCATAAATGCTCCTCATAGACAAAAGACAAAACAAAATGTATAACTTTACCTACTTACCAATTCTGAAATCAGTTGCAAAACAGGGGATAACAATCCAAACTTTGCATAAATACCTTAAGCCTCCTCTCCCAGTCTGAACCTTAGTTTCACAACAACATACACCAAGTTGTAGCCCACAACATACACCAAATTTCACCACAACATACACCAAATTCAGCAACAACATACACCAAGGTTCTTAAATAGACATAGGTAATTCTTTCTCTCTTTCTTTTTCTAGACTTGATACATAACGCAATCAAAGAAACAACAACATATGTTGCAGCCGCCAATTTCAAGATCTTTCCTTTTCTCCTCTTGTCCATCTACAATACAAAATCAAGCATTTTTCTAAGTCTATCATTCACAAGCATACCATATCACTACAAAGTTTGCAGGTTGCTAAGCCTAAGTTTGTTACCAACCTAATACTAGTCATGCCTTTCCATTCAACAATGGCCTAACAACATACAAACAAACTCAGATTGGTACATACCTATTGCTCTCATATTTTCTTTATCATCGCTGAGCTATAGTCATAGAGGTTGTGTAGTACCATGTTCTTACTGGTTTTTGCTATGAGTTCTAAGGAAGTTACTTTTCAATCTGAAAATAATTAGCATATATGTGCATATGAGTTTTTACTATGAGTTCTTACTGGTTTTTGCTATGAGTGTGTGGCCTGTGAAGATAGATCGTGCAAAATGTGATGCAATTGTATGTGCATATCATCCATCCATGTTTCTAGTCACCAATCATCCAACATTCAAGCATCAAAATTTTAACACAATTCATCAGATTGATCTGCAACCATAGCAAACGAAGAAGGGCAATACCATAGCTCCGGTTCACCGCCGTCCAGCCGATGGGCCAAGGACTTCCTCCTGCAGCATCGGGCCGTGCCGCCCTCTGCTGCCAAGTCGCGCTGCCCTTCGGCCTGAAGATATGCCGCCCCGCCCCTTGATCTGCCACTCCGCCCTCTGAATCTACCGCGGCGCCCCTCGATCGGTCGTGTCGCCCTCCTACTGCTAAGTTGCGCCGCCCTCCGGCCTACAGATCTACAGCGCTGCCAGCCGGATCTGCCGTGCCGCCAGTCGGATTTGCCACGCCGCCCTCCGGTTATACAGCGCGGCGCTCCGACCGCTCCGCTCCTACCTCCACCGCTCCTGCCACGGTTGCGCCGCTCCTGCCTCCGGTCGCACCGTGACGGCAAGATCTGCGCCTGTCACTTCCTTCGACTGGGAGACGAAGGAGTTTCCTGGCTAGGGCAGGCTCGGGAGGGAGGTGACGAAACTCGGGGGAGGGAGCCAGCCACGCGTGGGACAAGGCTGTTCGGCTTTTTCTGTGGGATGCAACAATCCGGTATCTTCTGCGAATATTCCTCTAAACTGGATATCCTTAGCCATATGATTCATTCAGCCAAACAATTGGATACTTCAAAATGCCTGGATGGCCAAATCTCATCCAGGGAACCAAACGCCACCTTAATTTCTTGTTGTGGCTGCGGTTGGATGGGAAGTGGGAATGGGAACAATCTTTTAGTAGGGTATAAGACTATACACTTATCAAAGTTTAATTCCTAATGTTTAACTATTATGTATATACAAATACGTTTTAGTAGGAATTTTTTGATATCACAGATTTATTTCCAGACTCTGTCTGTCCATATATGTGCTAAGTAACAAACTCACGTGTCTGACTGGTGTGATCCATGAATCTTGGGGCAGATCTTGGCTTCACATGAGCGTGAGATCTCTCTTCATGACACTAATGGTACGTGATGGCAAGGAAAGATCGCTAAGAGCATCTCCAAAAGGACTCTCCAAAACCCACTCTCCAAAAGCCAGATTTAGAGAACTCTCCAAAAAAATGCCTCTCCATATCTTCTCCCTCTCCAACAACACTCTCCATATCACACTCTCTATTTTCTCTCTCCTATATTCTAATCATATTCCATATAACAGTCATAACAACAACCGTTTTTTTACCGGTTAATTCAAACGGCTATATTTGAATACAGGAATATGAAAATTGAAATTTATTTTGACGACCACATTGTAACGGTTATATTTGAACGTGGCAATTTTAAATTTGAATTTTCCTGTAACGGTCATGTTGTAATGGTCATTATTAAAATTATTGTACGGAGTGAGTCATGTCCTAACGGTCATCGCAACGGCTATATTAAAACGGCCACCCTAATGGCTATATTCTAACGATAATCTTAACGGCTACATTATTATTGTCTATATATACATACCCATTTGCAGTTTGAAGTCTTGCACGTTTCTTGTTGTTCACTACCTACAATATCTCAATGAATCGTCGAAACTTAGTCTCACAATGTCTCTCAGACGATGAGGAGTCTGAGAAGAATAATGAATACGTATTTCTTCTTACAACAGGATATCTAACACATATGGAAGATCAGGGTGTCAATTTTCCACGCCATGGCGGTTCTACTCCTGGCCATCAAGTCGTTCATCGTAATAGACAAGAAGGACATGCTAGACTGTTCCAGGACTATTTTGCTGATCCTCCTATCTATAGCCCGACCTTCTTTCGGCGTAGGTTTCGAACTATTCATTCTTTATTTCTTCGCATATTATGTTGATCCTAATGTCTATGGCTCAACCTTCTTTTCGACATAGGTTTCGAATGAATCGTCCTTTATTTCTTCGCATATTGCATGCTGTACAAGCGCATGATAATTATTTCGTTCAGAAGAGGAATTGTCGCTGGAATTCTTGGGCTATCTTCTTTGCAAAAGATAACTGCAGCATTTCAGATGCTAGCTTACGGCATAGCAGCATATGCTATTGATGATTATGTGCGAATTGGAGAAAGTACTGCTATAGAGAGCCTGAGAAAGTTTGTGAAAGCTATTATTGAAATCTTTGGAGATGAGTATTTGAGATCTCCAAATGAGAATGATACTGCCAGATTACTTACAATTGGTGAGGATAGAGGTTTTCGGGAATGCTAGGGAGCATAGATTGCATGCACTGGAAGTGGAAAGATTGCCCTGCAGCATGGCAAGGCATGTATACTGGTCATGTTCACGAGCCAACAATCATTCTGGAAGCCGTTGCATCGTAAGATCTTTGGATATGGCATGTTTTTTTGGTTTACCAGGGTCTCATAATGATATTAATGTTCTTCATCGGTCCCCTCTCTTTGCTAAGTTAGCTAAAGGGCAAGCTTCAGAAGTGAGTTATACCGTGAACGGTCGCAACTATACAATGGGATACTATCTTGCAGATGGCATATATCCTTCATGGGCAACATTTGTCAAGACAATACCAGCTCCCCAAGGGAATAAGAAAAAACATTTTGCGGAAGCTCAAGAAGCAGCTAGAAAGGATGTGGAATGAGCATTTGGAGTTTTACAAGCTCGTTTTGCAATTGTTCGTGGACCAGCTCGTTTTTGGTATCAAGAAACACTTCGAGATATCATGACAGCATGTATCATCATGCATAACATGATAATTGAAGATGAGAGGGATGCAGGTCCAGTTGGCTACAATTACGAAGCAATGGGAGAAAATGTTGCAGTCTCGCATGAATGAATACTTGAGCTTTCTGAGTTCATTCAAACTCATAAATCTATCAGAAATAGAAAAGCTCACTCTCAGCTTCAGGAAGATCTAGTCGAGCACTTATGGCACCATTATGGAGGGATGTAGTCAAGCGCTAGTTTACTGTTTCTGTTCTTCAACTATAATGTACTAGTTTATATATGCACTTCAACTATGATGTACTTCAATAAAGAGATTTCTTTCACACACTGCCTGTATTCTAATACAGAAGTATTGCAGAGAAAGAATGGCTATATTTGAATGAGAGAAATTTAAATCCGAAATAATGCATACATATATTGTAGCATATCATGGTTTAGTAGCACAAAAGTTTGCAACAAATTAATTCATACATCATAAGTAGTGCTCAACCGGACCTATTACATCTTCGAGCCATGCCGACACCAACATGTTGTCTTCATTCTCCGAAATTTTTTTGGACCTTTTATTGTGAACTCTCGGCTGAGGACTGGAGTGGTCAACTGGAGAAGGTTGCTCCCCAATTGGGCTTTCATCCCAAGGTATTTCACTTCCCCCCTCACTCAACAGACGAGCATAGAAGTCATCCATATTACACAAGCTGTAGACATCAATACTTCATTAAGAACAAATACATAGCAACACATGTAATAAGCAAAACACATGTCAACAGAAATGAACTTATAGGTCTTAAAAGTACAACACATCTTAACATACATAATACAAGAACACGAATAACTCAGTCACTAGACTCAATACTTTCATCCTCTCTAAATTGATGGTCATCACGTTTACCCGAATCATCGGTCTCGTAGTCGTATGGGCACAACTGCTCGTCTATGCTGGACAGAGTGTCTTCTTCTTCTTCAGGTGACTCGACACCATCTCTTCGCACCAAGTCTTTCGATTGTATGGCAAGTTCATCAAGGCGGCGAGCAGTGTGTTCGATCTCAAGTAAGAGTCGGTTCAGTTCATTCGCGCTTTCGCTTGAGCAAGGAAAAAAATTATCGTACACTATGTTCTTAATATCACTTGCGATTTCCTCTATGAGATTAATTGTCCAAGCATACACTTCACTGACTTTCTTTGAATCTTTATCCATCTATATGCAAGTAAATAGTAAACTAAGACACAACATAATAGTATAATGTAGACAGGAAATATGCTTGGTATAACAATTATCGATATGCACACTTTATAACTCCTTGTACAGCCAATAATCTCTGAATTGCCAAGTTGATTCATGAATAGTTTGAATGCTTTCGGAATTTTGCAAGGAACAATGCAATATCTGTAGGAATTATGCTCAACTAACATTTTGCCAAAAATAACACTGAGACATCCAAATACTCCACTTCTACTTCTGTTAACAATATTTGGGACCAACTGCCCTAGATACAGATTCAGAAACAGAGACTAAGCATGCACCAGGACTCATTGGATTAATCCATTGATTGTGCTATGAATAAGTTTACAATTTTCAAGTATATGCATTAGTAGTATCTGAGCAGCAGAGTGTGTGTTTAATACACAGTTTATTACATTTAAATTAGGTGTGCTAGCACTTAGCATTCTGGAAGTCTTTATCTGCAAGTTGGTGGTCTATCAGTTTAGAACACACTCATGACATAACGTCTATTTGTACTGTGTAACCTTATGTACACCATATTCTAAGATGTACCGTTTGATTGTTGTTAACAAGTGATGTGGCTTATTTGAGTATTTTAATTTCAATGCACTATCTCTTTAACAATCATTTGGTCGTGTTTTAAGAATGATATATATTTTATTGCATTATGGTTTTCTTTTTTTGTTCAGGTAGATGTTCATGAATATCTATATTTCTCTAGCATCATAGCAATTTTATTCTGCTTTCTATTGTAAACTCACTCTCTTTTTGAAAGAAGCTTGTAAAGATGCTAACAAGCTGACTGATTGAGCAGGCAGGCATAAAAAGCTTATTGTCATCGATTGAATTCTCAAACTCAAAAACACCTGATTGAGGGCACTGGTGGTACATCATATAGGCAATCCCAATGTTAGGTGGAAATCCATGTAAATTAGATGTGGAAATATCTAGTGCATAACCATATTTTAGGACCAAGAGTTGCAGCATCTTGTGCAAATGCAGCGTTATCTGTTTTAACGAGTGATGATTTCAGGTGAGCCGCCTATATGCTGCACAAGGGATGTCCAGTGATGTGATTAATGATTTGTCAATTCAAACATGCCATATTGGTTTTGTAACTGGAAATGCAAGTGTTCAATTTTGGATGTTGATACATTTTTTTTGGTCTCACCTTGCTGGAGTTATCTTTTAACATGCTCTTTTTTATTGTGTTAAGGATGTGTTCAGAAGGCAATGATGTGATAGGTCATGCTGCTCATCTAAGCTACGGTAACCTCTTTATTCCCCAAATTAGTAATTTTGTTTGTGGTATAATCTTATTTGTTCAAGAAATTACTGTAAAACGCAATCTTATTCTAAACCAGATGCCTCATCATCTCTCTCTCCGGAAAGTGTCAAACATGCTGCAATGTGTGGCTTGTCAGCAGCGGCAACAAAGTGTAAACTTTTTTGTGGATCAGGAGGAGCGTGAAATTCAGAGATTAACTGCCACTATCATAAATCATCAGGTTTGTTGGAATACAAAAGGTCATCGTACTGCAATTTTGTTGTGGTGATGATAATATAGTTAGTTTCATATTTTTGTGGCATAGTTTTGCATTTACTGTGCGCTGCTGTTGTGCCAGTTCTTGCATGTTTACGACTTGAAGATGGAAGACTTCAAGTCATAATCACGGAATCAATTTATCAACATATCAACCAATAAAAGCGGCGTGGGGATGCTATCTAGCGCAGCCAGATCTACAAGCACACGGCTAGATCTGCAAGAATATGGAAGGGGCAGGAGCAAATCGCAATGGGGAATACCTGCTCGCGGTTGCCGGGTGTCGAGGTAGATCGCCGGAGTGAAGGATGACCACGCGAGCGCCGGAGAAGCCTCCGCTGCCGGGGGACACGAAGCCACTTCTGGGGAGAGGCAGCTATTCCGGGTGACACGGAGATGCGCCGGGAAACGAAACTGCGAGGGGATTCGAACGAGTGAGGGCGAGGGATTCGAACGAGTGAGAGCGAGGGGAATCGGGAGGGAGTCGAGACGACGGGGAAGACGGGAGAAGAGATCCGAACCAGAAGAATTCACTCCTCTAGCTCTTCTTGCCGAGACGAGGGAGAGGAAGACGGCGGTTGTGCAAAGGAGACGATGTCCTAGCCGCCGTGCGAAGGGGACGATGTCCTCGTGGTGCCGTTGCGTATCGCCGGATAGCGAGCGGAGAGAGGCTCGCTAAATGTAGCGAGTCTCTCTCCGCTCGTAAGATTTAGGGAGTCTAATAGCGAGGCTGTTGGAGAGGAAAAAACGACTGAATCGATAAAAAATAGAGATAGAGAGCCAAGTAGAGAGTTTCTTGGAGATGCTCTAAGTACTGCAAATTAAGGAGAACAATGCACAACCAAGTACTGCAAGTTTAGGAGTACAATGCACAGCTATTCTTTGTCCTCTCGCTGCCGGCGGTCTGACACCGTCCCAGTTTTGGTTCCCCGTCAATAATCCCGTAGCCTCCGTCATGTCCAGGAGGCTCGTGTATAACATATATTTGGTAAATATGATTCAGTAAATACGTTTTTGAATACAGTAGAACTTCGATTTACTATCGGTAAATACCGTATTTATCAAACTAACATGAATTATTCTTTTTTACTTATCGTTTTAGATATCGATACAGTTTCTAATACACACATTTGACAATTATTTTATCTAGTTATACGTTAGTAAAAATTATTACACATCTTTGACCATTACTTTGACAAATCTAGTGATATTATTTCTATATGAAACCATGTTTTATACATATTTGACCATTAGTTTACGTAAGTATACGTATATTTTTTTTCCGGTATACTCACGATTTTTACTGAAAAAATTGTTTCTCAAAAAACAGATTTTTACCATACAGATCAAATACAATAAACCGGTTAATCGATTTTTTGGTACGATTTTTTCGATTCGGTAAAACCGTGCACAGCCTATATATGTCCAGCAGCTCTGCTCTGCTTTTGATCATCGTCAGTCTCCGGGATTCCGAGCATGCATTCGTTTCGAAATGCATTTACGGGCTATTCAAAATGCATGCTCAGCTGCGTCGCGCGCAAATGTCAGCAGCGGCGGCGTCTCCGTTGGGAGCTTCCGCGTCAGCTCCATCGCGTGACTCCGGCCCAGATCCATTGCATCGCGATAGTGCAGACCGGATCTGCCTCTCCAGTGGCGTCTTGCAGCCTGCGGCGATGCCTCCGCATGCAATCTTCTCCAGCCAGCCACATCCAAGTTGCCTTCCTTCTCCTCAATGTGGAAGGACTTTTTCCCCTCAATGGTGGGCTGTGTCTCACTTCCTTCATTGCTAAGATCATATCTGGAACAGTTTCTGATTGTGCAAATTCTGAATTCTCTAAAAATCGGATAGGTGACAGCTAATTCTCCAAAAATCTATATTTTGGATTCTCTAAGAAATTTCTCTTATAATCAGAAGCAGATTTGTACACAAAATCATAAACTATCACCTACCCGATTATTAGAGAATTTAGAATCTGCACAATTAAAAACCGTCCCAAACAGGGTCTAAGGGCCTGTTTGTTTTTACTGTGGATTTTGGATTCTGGCCTCAAAAGCTTAATAAAAAACAAACAACCCAATTTTAAGAATTGATTCTCGTAATCGAGCCCACCCATATAATTAGAATCCACAATCCACTTCATATGTACTTTTATAGATTCTGAGGAATACAAATATGAGAATACCACTGAAAATTTCAAGTAATTACCCATCAAATGTCATCCCAGAATACAGAATCTAGAATCAATTTCTCTATAACCACAATCCAGAATCAGCTTTTTGAGAATCCACAGCAAAAACAAACAGGCCCTAAGAGTCTGTTTAGGGGAGCTGTAGTTTTTTCTAAAAAAAAATTATTTTTTGGCTTTTTAGGTTGAAAAGCGACCGTAACTTTTTATAAAAGACCGTTTGCCAAATAACTAATTTATATCAGCAATAAGCTGTAAAAGTAGATCAGCTCAACTTTCAGCTTTTGGCTTTTGATAGTTATATATGGCTTCTAGTTTATGCTAAAAGCCGCTTAAAAGCTAAACTGTTTGGTCCTAATACGTTGTGAGCGGTGCTTAAATACTTTCTCTCGTAATACAATTTGCACAGATCTTGAAACAAACGAAGGGTCAAGTAATCACCATCTACTCTTCATTTATGCTTTAATATTTATGCAGTCGTAAAAAAAAAATATAGAGGCACCTCTTGTTGATGCTTCCCTCTGTGTGGTGTTTTTCACTGTCCTAGCCGGCGCGCCGCCTCCTCCTCCGGCTGCTGTGCATTACGCCCCTCAGCCCCCTTCTTCCAAAAATTCTTCGATCTACTTCCCGCACACCACAAGGCCAGTTTCAATCTCTCAGCCCAGATCCAATTATACCCCTTCCAAGCAACGATTATCGGCTTCTTTGTCAGAACTGACGGCAAAGACAGAAGTCCAACACTATCGAACCAGTCCAAGCCATCTCCTTCAACATCCTCCTAAGGAGGCCCTTTCTTCCAACGGCTGCCAGGCGGCTTGTTCCGAGCGACGCCACCCGTGGGTTGAAGTCGGGCGATATATATAATTAATACATCTTCCGCATCACTCTCTCAAGGTCCACGCTAGCCGCTACCCTTATCCCCGGCTTTACTCATAGACGCCGGCCGCTACCTATATCTCCGGCGAACTTTGTCAATGACGTCCATGCGACGAACGCAAGAAGCTTCGCTATATCTCCGTGTGACGCACGAACAATTTGTAATTTTCATTTCATTCCTAGGATTTCATGTAAAAGTGATAACATTATACTGCTCGGGATTTAATGAAACCAGAGGTTAGGAACGTACGATCTATCTATCTATATGTATATATATGTATATATATATATATATGTATATGTATATGTATATGTATATATATATATGTATATGTATATATAGTATAAATACTTAGGGCATTATGGAGTCTGGGCTCCATGATACAAAATGGGTATATTCTCCTATATATTATATGTTTAATTTTTTAAGATGTTGAGTTTAACTAGTTTACTAACTAGTTCAAACAAGTTTGAATTGAAATTTAAACTAGAGTTTTCTTTTTTGATGATAATTTGTTTGTAGGTATATGTTGATTATATATATAAATCAGCAAAGCATGCAATCTAAATTCGTTTAAATCTTTAAATTCGAGTATATTTTTAGAAGGTATGTGTTTCATTTGAATTGTTATAGATGGGTATATACCCTAAAACTAAAAATTTGAAAAATATACCTGAATTTGGCTTGAATTCGCGCAATTGAAATCATGGAGCCTAGGCTCCATAGTGCCCCATTTCAGTATCCTATATATATATGTATATATATATATATATGTTTGTCAGTCTAACCTGTGTAAATTGATCGCCTTGTTTGGCTGAACAAATTATGATCGACGAACCCATCGATCTCCGTCGCCGCTGCCACGGCGTACTCTCGGCACGGCAAAAGGCACGTCTTGTTGTGTAGTCTAGTAAAAGTGATCACCTTATACTGCTTGAGCACAATTAAGCAGGAGTACGTGGTTACTAGCTGCCAAAACTCAAACGTCACTGGTCTCCTGCTAGTGTCCATGTACGCGCGCGTCCCTCAGTTTCTGTAGCTAGCCAACGAATGAAGCCAGAAACACAAGGGCAGCATGCAGTCCAATCATCTGGTACTCTAGCGCAAGGTTCTCACCGAAATTTTGCGAGATCTTTCCGATATCTTGATTTTCGAACATGAACGAGATTTGAAATGCTGGCCGAATTGAAAAAATTCAAAAAAATTAACTTGCTACAGTAATCTCAGGAAATCTTGGCGAGATCTCGTCATTTTTGACCGAAATTTGATGTTTAACCACCGGATTTGACCAGAAATTCATCAATAACCCTTAAGAATGCCATCTTCTATGAAAATTTGTTGAAAAACCGAATTTTTGAGATATTTTTTTAAAACTTCAAAAACACTATCGGATTTTTATAAAATTTTACGTGATTTATATTGATCTGAAAAATCTATGGTACCATCCTAATAAGTGTAGGATCATACATAAAAAAATTTCAAAATAATTTAACTTCATTTGTTATCTTTAAAAAATCAAAAACAGAATGAATATAATTGGGACAGTAACATTGTCAGAATTCTATAAATTTTCTCGTGTGTGATCATGACCCAAAATTTTTATGAGAGCTTAATGATTGACTCAGTACCATTATATAAAATTTTTAAAAAAATTAAACTTTTTTTGTTTGCTCAGTCAAATCTATGTATGAATTGAACTTCATTTGTTATATTTCAAAAATCAAAAGCAAAAAGAACATAAATGGTACATTGTAGTTGTAAGAATTTTATAAATTCACTGGAGTGTAGTAATGATTCAGACATTTTATGAGATCTTAAGAATTTCCTTATAACCCTTATGCAATTTTTTCAAAAGTTCTAAATATCTTTTGATTGCTAAAGCAAATGTATGTATTGATCTTTAGGCTTTTACGAGGACGTAGCACTCTCAAAAATTTTAGAACTTCATTAAGCTTGATCATTAGATAAAAATTTTATAGAAATATTGATGATAAATCAGAACCATCCACAAAAAATTTTAAAATTTTCTAATATAGTTTGTACCATTTTTCATTTGGTTGAAGTTTGACGGTAAAGCATTTATCAGCACAGTAGCACTGCACAAATTTTTAAAAATACATGAAGCTTTATAATCATCTGAAAATTTAATGGGAACATTAGTGATTCATCACAACCATGCAAAAATATTTCAAAATTTTCTAACGTAGTTTGTTTCATTTTTCATTCGGTTCAAACTTGTCGGTCAGCGTTTTATGAGGACAGTAGCAATGGTTGAATTTTTAAAAATTTACCAGATCTGATAATCATCTAAAAATTTTATGGGAACATCACTAATATGTCAGGAAACTACAAAACAAATTTTAAAATTTTTTGATGGTTTTTGATCCTATTTTCGTTCGGTGCAATTTTGCCGAGATCTCGGCAAAACCGGCAGAAGTTTCGGTTTTCTCAGTAGAAAAAAAATCCGGATTTGAATTTTTGTTTTTGTATTTCGTCCGAGATTTGTCTGAAATTTTTAAATCTTACCGAGATTTCGTTCTCCGGTCATGAACGAAATTTAAAGCAAAACGAGATTTTGAACCCTGCTCTAGCAGAGTAGTATATCTCGTCATCTCCGCATGATATATCTGCCTGCACACGAGGAACACGCGCGTCACTGGATCGATATCATCGTTCGGGAGGAGAGGATCATCGTGGAGTGCGTACGTAGTTTACTGCTGGGACTAGAGGTGGGCGTCGTGCCAGGCCGGCCCGACACGGGCTCATCTTGCTTCGCGCCGAAACCGTGCCGGCCGCGACGACCACACCGCGCGGCCGTGCGGCGCCCGGCTCGCTTCGGCGAGCCCAAGCACGGCCCATTTACACTTCATGTCTACTTCGTGTCGTGCCGGCCCAGGTCCAGTCCATTTACACTATTGTGACGAGAGGAAATGATCCAAATTTGCTTGTAGTAGCATGCGTACGCGGTGCTACAGTGCAGCGAATGTATAGCCACCTTGATCAAAGAAATATGTAAATCTACAATCGAGCAACACGCATTCGCTTAGATCATCTAAAATAAAGTGGGGCCATGCATTATGCCAATTAATTAAATCATTATTAGCTAACACGCATTCGTTCTCTTGTGTATCTCTGGACAAATTAGCAAAGTAAGTAAATAAATGACGAGAATAAATGTGCACGCAAAGCAAGGACTAAATGAAAGCATGCGAAAAAAACATCCTGTGTGAATATTAGTATTGCTAGCAGTGGACACAAATATTGGGGGAAAAAGAAGTAAATTTTATTAAATCTTGATCATGTACAGAGTTACTGTCTAGTTAAAAACCTTACACCCCAGTGTAGGGTACCCCCAGTAAGGAAAAGAGTACAATAACTACGTTTATATACATAGACTATCCGAGACTGAGATTGTCAAAGTCGGCTACAGCGTCCGTGATCTCCTGATCCTCTGGCTGATGTTGTGTCCTCTCATCTGCACGCTCCCAGTCTTTGAGGCATGTAATTGTCTCAACCATCTCAGGTGTGAAAGACAACCTTCTCGACTCAAGTATCCTCCCCACCAAACTGAAAGTGGATTCCGACGAGACAGTGTACACCGGAACCGTAAGTACGTCCCGTGCGAAATGGGATAGCACGGGGTAAATACGTTTGTTATTCTTCCACCACAAAAGCAAGTTAAGTTGATTTTCCTCGTCCATGTCAAGCTTGGACTCCACGAAAGGCTTGTCGACGTAGTGGTTGATCTCTACCCATGGATTCCATTGCGGCCTGCTCGACGTTTCAGAAGACGAATCAGACGACTTGTCTTTCAGCTTCTTCCACATGTTTGAAGCGATCGAACTGCCTCGTGCTTGTTGCGTTGTTGAGGTAGATCTTCGTGCTTCACTTCTGGTGCCAAACTTCTCGTAGTATTTATCGAAAACTCTGAAAAACTCGTTATAAACATGAGTATAGGCCTCGGAGAAATCAAGATCGAATGCCTCACCTATTCCTTCGAAGGCGCCCTGCAAGTCAGAAAATTTTCTTCGATGATCCAAAATGACAGCAAAACAGTACAAATGTGGAATAGCTTGAAAATATTTTAAATTTTTTTGCTCCATTGATTCTATGATGGGACGTAAAATATAATTATCTCTATTTTCTTTAAAAGCATTAGCAATAAGCCAAAGCCACTCGATGACTAAGCAAGAAGTTGGGTAGTACACACCGGATAATAGTTTAGTTGCATCATAAATTTTTTTAAAAAAATTATGAAAATGACCAGAAATTATCCAATCAACGTCAGTAACCAATACCTCACCATTATTGCAGTTGACGAAGACAGTGATAACGTGCTCGTAGTCTTCGCACCGATACAGCATAGTATAAGTTGAGTTCCATCTAACCTTTATATCAAGGTTGAATCTTATTGGTTTCATATTGTTGGCCTTGCAGTACTCTGATAACTGGGCAAACTTTACAGGTGAATTAGTAATAAAATCGATAGCACTACATATGCCCTCCAAAGTAGGTTTCATTACATGCAAATCTGCATGTACAATGAGATTAATAATATGGCATACGCACCTCTGGTGGAGTACAAAACCTCCAATATAAGTCTTCAGGTGCGGTGAGAGATGCTCCATAGCCGTTGTGTTAGCTGATGCATTGTCAAGAGTAATGGAAACAATTCTACTTTCTATTTTAAAGTCATTAACAACCTCAAGTATATGGGTAGCGATAGTATGTCCGGTGTGTGACTCCGAGATTGGCCTAAACCCTATAACCCTTTTATTTAGTACGTACTCGTCATCTAGATAGTGCGCAACAACACTAATATATGCTGCTCTTTGGTGAGAGGAAGTCCATATATCAGATGTTAATGCAAAGGAAAAACTAAGTGTCATAAAGGTCTGTTTTAATATTTCTAGTTTATTTGTAAATATTTGACAAATATCACGTGTAATTGTTCTTCTACTAACATGTTGGTATTGCGGGCAAAAACTACGTTGCACCATTCTCTCAAAATTAGAGCTCTCACCCGTTCTAAGCGGAAGATCCTCCGTAACTATGTAACGTGCAATTTCGTCTCTAGCTACGTCGGCGTTGTATACCCATGTGCTTACCGAACCGTCGGTGTTAAAGTTGAGCTGTGTCTGCACGCCCTCGCCCGGCCTCCGTTCGGCCGATATCTTCCTCAAGCAATTCTCCGCGTGTCTCTTCAGATAACCTGTTCCACCACATGCACGTGCAGATAGTTTAGCTTGACAGTACTTACAAACAGCATACACTACCTCACGTCCGTCCACAATTTCGACGGTTCTGTCCATATGTTGCCAGCACCACGCGCGTCGACTGCCGGCTATGGACGCCCGTACTGGTTGCATCGATATGTCGGGCTGCGTGTTCGGTGTGGATACCGACGCCCGTCCCGCATGCACCGAGGTAGCGGCATCCGAGCTCGGTGCATTCGAGTGTATGAGGCATCCTCGATGTCGTGCGTGCCGTCCAGATGACGGTCATTCATGCCGTAGTCTCCCATGCTAGGGGAGAGTTGGCGTGGGTCGATATCTTGATCCTGACGAGGGGACTAGGAGAGCACGGGCGTGCTCTCCTGCTCTTGCTCTTGCGAAATATTTTATTTCACAACAAGAGAGCAAAAAAAAAAGAAAGCAAATAGAGAGAGATGTGCAGATTGTGCTGAGCGCCTGAGAAAAAATAGGCAAGAAGGGAGAGCGCAACAGAGTTGTACAGAACAAATGCAAGCCATCCCCTGTCTTTATAGTGTGTCCAGCGAAATAACCGTTGTTCTGCTATCGTTGTAAATTCGAATGACGCACGGGAGTACAGTACGAATATGACAAAGCAACTTTATATCATGTCACACGTCACATTGTTGTTCCGCTGTGGTTGCAAATTCAAATGAGGCGTGGCCGTGCTCGTGCATAACGAAAATTCAGTCGTTGAATGCTTTATGTTTTTCAATGCTTTACGTCATTTCAATTCTGTTTTTTCTCAGAAGCGTGACATTCATACGAGACAGAGTTGAATTCACATGGCTTCTGCGTCGAGTGTGAGTGTCGATTGACATGTATGCACACACAAAAGCAAAATTTCCCCACATGCATGCACACAAAAAACAAAATTCCTTACCTTTTCCCCTCTTTTTTCCCCTCTCCCTTACTTTTTCTCTCCCTCACTCTCTCTCCCGGACTCCCAATTCCCTCGTGCGGTGCGCCCACACGCCCGAGTCCCAACCTGTCGGCTGCCTGGCTGCCCGCCGCTTCCCGCCCCTGCCCGGCCTCCCCTCCCTCTCCTCCGCCGCGGCTCGCTTCCCTGCCCGCGCCTCGCCCCCGCCCGCCCACCTCGCCCGGCCTCCCGCTCTCTCCCCGTCGGCCGAGGTCCTCCTCTCCCTCCCTCACTCGCCGCCGTTTCTCTCCTCGGCCCGCCATGGCGCGGCACCAAGAAGACACCCGCCAACATTGCGCGGCCGCGGCACGCTGGCGTGGGCGCGGCAGAGGCAAACACTGCCGTGTGCCCTGCCCCGACCGCGGGCTATGCCGCGGGCCGACGTGCCTTCTTGCCGCGTCCGGGCCGAGCCAGCACGGGCACGACCCAAATGGCCGTGCCGCCCGTCGTGCTCAGTTTTGGGGCCCGGCAACGACCGAACTACAGTAACGAGCCGACACGGCACGACCCTCTAACGTGCCGGGCTGGACTTGGACCGTGCCGTGCCCTCCGTGCCTCTAGCCGGCCCACCGAGGCACGGCCCATGTGCCCACCACTAGCTGGGACCCTGCCAAGGAAGAAAAGCGACCTGGCGATCGATGGACCGGCGATGATGGCATGAAGCCTCTCGATCTGCGCTCTCTGCACAAGCTAGGGTAGGATCCTGTTCCTTTTGGCGCCTGCCTAGCTACCGGCCGATTTTGCCATCCCTCACCATTTCCCTCCATGTTCTGTACATGTAAGCCCGTACAGTTTTCAGCTTAATTTATGGGTGCGATATTACTTCACCGCTGCAATTGGACTGTGTTTACTCGACATAGATCTCACAATCAGTCAATTTTTTTATGAACAGATGAGCAGATTTTGCCCTCGCTCCCTGCTCTCCACATAAACCCTCACAATGACGACTCATGCTCGCATGTGCATCCATCCTCGCCGGCTCTGGCGATGGGACAAATGCACTGCTGCTAGCTACTGCCTTCGACTCCCCTCCTTAATCTCAGTACGTAATAGAAGGGGGCATTCGGAAGAGCAGCATTTGTCGGAGAGGAGGGGGGAGGCATTCGGTGTAGCCGGTGAGCGGCTTCGCCGAAAGCGGCATCGCAAGGCACCGGCGAGCAAGAGCCAAAGCTAGCTTCGACGGAGACGGCAGCACATGCGCTTCATCCGGGTACGTGGTGCTTTCGCCAGAGCTGGAGGAGAACGACGGGACCGCACAAATCTTCAAGCACATCCAACGGTGAGAAAATTGTCTAATTTCCACACAAAAAATTACTAGAGTGATGTGTAGCAAATCTGTCGTTAAAGTCATGGGTCTATTGTCATGATCTGAATAAGAAGAATGGGATGTCGATCACCTCCGCTCCAATTTGGCTGGCCAAAGTCCGCCTTTCCCCTATCATCAAGGTCAATAATATGCTAGTGGTTTGGCAATTCCATCCATGAATCTCTGCCACCACAATTGCGGATCTACAGGGAACTACTATTGTTGGAGCGAAGAGAGCTTCATGCTGATCATGGCGCGAGCGCGATCAAAGGTGAGAAAAGCAACAGCAAACCAACAAATTAACTATCATTGATTACTATCTTTTTCTGTAGAATTCGCTGGAAAACACGTACGTGAGACTGACTACATGACGGCGCGTGACAAGTCGCAAATAGTAGTATCCATGTGTCCAACAGCACGCCATGAAAACGGCCAGAAATGTTATGTTCTGCTGTGTGGTTGCTAACATTCCAGGTTCCTTGAACAGCGAACACTTATCTACGTACTCTCACCATCGTGCCCAAGTTAAAAACGGGGGGAGAGAGAGGGAGAGAGAGAGAGAGAGGTGTGGCACAATGACATCCCCATAGGCCATAACAGGCAAAAAGTCGATGCAATGACAAACGGAGAACAAGAGCCATGCATGCATCATGCGTGATGCAGAAACCTGGCCTGGCCCGTCGCAAGTCCAACAAAATTGGAACGAGGGCAAGCACGCATCACATAGTTGGCCCTTGGAGGCAGAAAAGTACGTACGTACTACTCCATGGATGATGCATGTGTGGCAAAGGCAAAAGTTGTATGCTGTTTGAGGTACCATGCCCCTATAGTTAACTAAAACTTTCATGTCTCATGCATGGCCATATTGATCTTTTTCTCTTGAGAAATGTGTGCTACTCTCGCGTGAAAAAATGTACATCCCGGCCGGTCTTTGCAAATGTTAAAAACCTGGCTGTATTAGCGATTGCGATGTATTCTCCTCAATTGAATAATTCCCTTTCTTCCGATGGTTAACGAAAGCTCGTAGCTTCGCCTAAAAAGATTGAAAAATGTAATACAGGTTTAACATGGAACGGAGTATGTAGAAATATACTCTGCCATGTGTGCGCCCGCGCCCATAATTCTATTAATTGGCTTGCTTGCTCATAATGTTAGGGACAGGACGTGACATTGACTCATATAGTACCATGCTTAGCGTATTGAAGATGACCGAAGCGTTTATTCGGGGTGTAATAGCTTTTCTAAAAATGTGTTTTGATTCTCTAGACTGAAAATCAAATGTAGTTTTTTATAAGAGCGTTAACAAATAGCTAATTTTTTTGAGCAATAAGCTGCAAACACGGGTTCAGTCCAGCTTTCAGTTTTTGGCTTTTATCTTTTGCTAGTTATATATAGCTTCTAGCTTATGCCAAGAGCTGCTTAAATACTAAGCTGTTTGGGAGGTTTACTGATTTTTTAAAAGTTGAAGTTAACTTAAAGCCCCAAACAGAGTCTAAGGCCTTGTTTGTTTCGGCTTAGGCTTTTGGCTTAAAGCTAGCTTTTCAGCTTAACGAGCTTTCAAAACATGATGTTTGGTATTTTGGCTTTTTGATGGGTTGGATGGTGTAGCTTATTATTAGAAAGTTTGAAATACCCTTTAAGGTTGTAAGGACTTTTCTTATGTACTGATTTATCCAATACAAATATTTCATACTTTTTTCACTGAATGTCGTATTGAAAATATAGATTAATCTTGAGATCAAACTTCATTTTGAGCATAATTATTTATCAACTTGATCCGGGTTGGTGGAGGAGGAAGGAGGTTGGGGACGGCGGAGAAGGGAGGAGGTCGGGGGCGGCAGAGATTGGAGCGGCTGAGAGAGAAGGCATGTCGCACAGTGGAGCAAGAGAAGACGAGGAGAGATGAGGAGATGGGAGAATGATTCTTGAGTTTATATATGTTTGCATTTGGTGGGTAATTTTGAAGACTTCCAGTGGCAAAGGATTATTTCATCCCAAAAAACACTTCCCACCTGGCTTTTGGCTTATAGTTATATGGAGGCTTTTAGCTTTTTTTAAGTCCGGTTTAAAAATCAGTCGTTTGTTTCGACTTTGGCTTTTCTGCTTTTAAGTCAGTGAAAAAGCCGAAACAAACAACGCCTAAATAACACCAAAGACGACCTTTGCATAACATCAGATGCACTCACAGGTCGCATCCCAAAATGCCCAGTTAGTGCCGATAAAAGAGTTTACTAATACACCAGGAGAAGACAAAATGAAACAAGAGGGAAAAAGAACAATAACCATTTCAGAGACTGCATGCCAGAAAGTTCCTCTAAAAAACGACTGCCAAAAAGTTCCGAAAGAGCATCCTACTCGGGTGCATGCATGCCTAGGAGTATTCACCACGAGATCTGTCTAAGACAATAAAAATTAGGGGAAATTAATAGAACAAAGGCCCACAGGTAATGATTTTTTCAAAAATACCCCTGAAGTTAACTTTCGATCATTACATCTCGGTAAATATCTTATGGTTTGAAAATCCCCTACAAGTTAACAACCTATATGTGTTAAAACAATTGAAAACATTTGTATAGAAAGTGTGGATGACATGTGAGAGAGATGGTAGAAATGCAGTCACCGAGTTTCACTAAAAAACAAGAGGGGCCAATCTATGAAAACGGAGTTGTCGGTGTCCAAGGCCTAGGTCTCTAAACCGAGCTTATAAAAATATGATTATGGGCTCCTAGTGAACAAGATGATGGAGACGAATATAGGAATTGCTTCTTTGTTACCCAAATGGCCTAACAGAGTACAAGAATTACATAATCTAAAGACTGAAAGCCTGATTACAATTGTCTCTATCTCTCCTTTCTTTTTCTTCATACTGCGAATAGACTCCCTATTTATATTGAATGAAGAGGTAGCAATTGTTCTTCATAGAGGCGTCGTGTAACTAAGAGGTGTCTTTCTACCAAAGGGTGTCTTCTCGCTAAAGGGTGCCTTTTCCAACGGCCGGAGAGAGGGCCGAATGTCGATGCACAGTCGAAAAAATGGGCGGCGGCCGGTTGAGCACAAACCTTGCAAAAACCGGTGAAACAAAGGCGAATTAGTTCTTGGGAGGTGGCAAAATGGATTGCTCAAGGCGAGAGGCACCCAGTGCTCCCTTTTATAGGGTGAGAGGAGGACCGAAGGGCGGGATTTGGTGCATGAGTCATGGCAGCTGGAAGGAATTTTTTAATGAAATTTGGGGCTAAACGTGGGGGATTTGAAGGAGGGGAATGGTTTTGGAAAGTTGAGGATGTGACCAGGATTTGATCATACAAATTTTTGGAATGATTGGGCGCGAAAATGGTGGAGATTTGAAGCTCAAATTTCGGTTTCAATGAGGGAAGGAGAGAGAGCTTTCTTCTCTGGACATGGCTGAACGTAGAACACAGACCTGACAGGTGGGGTCCGGTCCCATCTGTCGGTCGGATTTATTTTGAGCTGAGAGCAAAAACGGGTTTGGTAAAAATAGTAAAATGTCTCTAAAAATCCTGAAAAATTCTAAAAAATACTTTGGAATATTTGGAACCTAAAAATATTATTTTCAGAATTTTTCAGGTTTGAAATTTTCATCAAAAATTCTTTTTGTAAAACTGGGCTTTTATAAAATCAGTAAAATTCTAAATAAATTCCAAATTAAATAAAATAAATGGATATGCAATTTTTAGGATGTTACAACCTCTTTCTTATATTTTACTATCTGTGCCACAAAAATCTCGTGATGCTGGAGAAATATTAGTTTGCAAACCACTTGTTCCACGCTGTCACACGTACGAATCCGGATGAAAGTACAAAAAAAAAAACTGCACGTAATTTGAGCACATCCATAGTTTTATGAAAGAAATGGGTAATTGGAACTTAGATGGGACGCAAGAACATGGGTCATTGTCCAGAGAGTTGGCGATAGGTACGTAGTAGAATTGTACGTTGTCCAATCATGTGAGGCTCCAAGTAGCGATCAGGCATTAAGACGGGAGTTGAATTCGCAATATTTGTTATCTTGTTGGGACCGCTACCTCTCAAACTTGATCGACGAGTTGGACCGCAAATGCCCATTTTTGTGATCGAACTTGTAACATGGTTCACTATTCACTACCAGTCAGTTTCGTCTCCCTCCCCTTTTTGAGCTCGCTTTTTTCCTCTCTTTTTGTTAAATGATAGGAGGAAGAACATGTAAAGAGCATACAAAACTAACAAGCTATGCCATATTTTCATATCACGTAGAGAAGATCATCTTGCAGTGGTGGATCTAGAATTTCGAGAATGGATGTTCGGAGTTACAAAATATTGTTCGATGTAAAACATAAAGATTCACAATAGAAAAAAATGCTGTAACGACCCCTATTTTTGCGTAAAATACTAAAATGAGAATCTATGTGCATACAGTATTAATCCCATGATCAGTGACTAGAACTTACATTTACAACAATTGGAATCACAACCATATATCATATTATTAAAGCGGAATCTATTTATACAATTCAGAGTATATAGCAGCAAAGAAGCAAAGTCTTATAGTGTGCCCATCCAACCCTCACGCAACCGACAAAGCATAAATTCATAGAAATATCACTTCATTAAAGTTCCCGTATACTACGACGATATGTAATCTTCGGGGCCTTGATTTCTTTTCCACCTAAAACAACATATTAAGCAAGATTGAGTACTTTCGTACTTAGCAAGACTTAAGGTGATATTTGCAAAGTGCAGAAATACAGGCTAAGTCAAAGGAGGTTTCTACAGTTTTGCGTAAAGAGAGATAGAATTGGTAAATCAACTTGCAGTTCACAAACGGAATTGTAAAAACAAGATTGACTGATATAAAAGTAACAAGTAGAGACGGCCAAACGGGACAGCCTGAGGCACGGTACTGTTGGCCAGGCCTGAGCATGGCATGGCCTAGCCGTAAAAGGGTCATGCCGGCACGTCCCACGAGCCCGTGCCGTGCTTGGACCGACACCCCGACATGGCGGGCCGGAAAGGCACGACACGTTTAAGGGAGGCATGGCCCGTTTAGCCTATTTAGTTTGAAAAATAGTCATTTTATAGTTGTTGGAGGTTTAAAAATTCAAAAAAAATCTCAAGTTTTTTCTAGTTATTCTAAATTTTCAAATTTTTCTACATTTTTTCGTACTTTTTCCTTTTTTCTAATTTTTCTGATTTTTTTGGCGCTAATGGGCTAACCCGTTTAGACCCATCAGACCCGTGCCGGCACGGCATATCTCGTTAGCTTCATGGGCCATACTTGGGTCATCTCTCCGGCCCGTGGGCCGGCACGGCACAACCCGTTATTAGTCGGGCCGAAACGAGCCGTGTCGTTTTCTAATCAGACCGGGTCGTGCCGGGCCGCCCATTTGGACATGTAATAACTCACAGTCATCTATGACGTGAGCAGTGAGACGTCCAAATCCTGCCGATACCATTCTTTGCCAACACAAGGCATAACAGATGAAATCAATCCATTTTGAAAATAATAAAACACCTAACTTGTGCAGATGCACCAAGTGTCCCTTGACCATGGGAATGGTTAATCGATTAGATTTGCACTCTGCAGAGTGTGCAACTTTACCCATAAGTTATGATATTTTCTTTTTGACGCATGTTTCACGAACCTTTGGAGTTGTGGCCAGAATGTTCATAACGAAAACCTTTACATTACCTAGGTTAACTTTGCACCAGCCCGGTGACAATAAACCCATGCTATGATGGCGGAAGATATCGGTAAACATGGTGAGATAAATGGTTATACAACCATAGCATGGCATATACCGTTGTATCGGTAAACGTTTATTCCATAATCACCTTGGTGTGGACGTCCTTTCAAATAATTCATAATGGAACAATCCGTACTACTGTAGCCTTCTAATTTGCAAAGTTAATCTAGATAATTTAATTGGTTTAAGGCTGTCCCATACCAGCACTTGTGGTTGTACGAAAATTCTTGGATATAACGTGCACTACGTTTGATCCTTAATCCGACACGGGTGATAATCTCCCCCTACACTACGGTAAGTCCTTTGCACCTCTGGCTATTGTCATAATCGCCCGTATCTAAACCATAGTTTTATTTTGAGTTTTTAACAAAGATACCTGCAATCATCGTCATGTCTCAATATCTCCAAGTTTTATCTGATCACTGTATCCAATTTGTTCATCCCAAATCTAAAGCATGGCTAAGTATGATTATTAAATCGCATATACCCAAATCGACATTATATATTGTCTAATCTTATTCTAGGGTTATCAAGGTTCACATGTCAATACTTATCAATGAAGTTTCATGAGACAACAGGTATATCTACCAGTACCACAATATAGCGAATTTACAGAAAATACACGCATGCATAAATTGATTTAGTAAAACAAAGTGAAATTAAATATTAGGATCAATATGCCTTGCTTAATTGTTGTTTACGACGAAGTCGTGGTCGCAGTTGACATTGTTGATGACGGAGTTAGTGACGTCGGGTTCTACACGTCGTTCAATAGAAATATAGCAAATAATGAACTTCAATAAGAGCAAAAACAAAATCAGATATAAAACCAATTAAAGACTTGCAACAGAAAACTGGTGTGGTTTAGGGTTAAGCTTGTATGATTTCATGTACTTGTGTTTTAGTCGATTATTTATATATACATATATATATCGCTAGTAGCTTTTAGGTTAAGCGATGATATGGTTCCTTATATAGATTATCTATTCTTGCTTTATGAATTCAAGAGGCTAAAATTATTTGATTAATTATTGAGTTATTATTCAACTATATAGTATATCATAGATATACTATATAGTTCACCCTAATTATTTTTACGTATTTGTGTAGATTACTGACTAAATGGCTTAAATAAATTGACTACACTCAAATTGGGGCTTATTTCATTAAGATATACTTATTTGAATATTCGATACATTGAATTAAATCTTTATTAGAAATGGTTCAAAAACAACTTGAACTTCAAATATTTTGACATATTTGAACACATTTTTACTAGAGGATTCTCATAAAATTTGTTTTATTTAAATCGAAGCTCATTTGCAAAAATCATATACATAACATATCTTATCCCTTTCTTTTAAATTTAAATTTTAAATTTAAACTGAGTTCATTTTCGAAATATTTTTGCATATTTAGAGTCCACAAGATTTTATATGAATACATAAATTTAATTTACTTCATTTGGATTTAAAATGCACAAGTTATGAGCTAATGAAGGCCCTAGGTTTAGAAAAATACTGAAAATGGGAAACTTGCTATTTAGGAAAGGCGCTTTCCAAAAGAGAAAACAACTTTCCCTTTTCGGCTATAGCTCAAAACCGACTGCTCGGTGGGACCTAAATGGCAGTGAGGTGTGAGGGAATGAGAGGCTGACAGAAGGGCCGGGGGGGGGGGGGCGCGGGTGTGGAGGGGTCCGTGCGCCAGTGAACCAAAGCAGGGGAAGCCATGGCCGCCGGCGAGCCTGCGGCTGCGGAGGGGGTCAGACGAGGGTACGGGAGGAACTAGCGCAAGTTCACGCACCTTCTGGTGGGTCGCTTTGCCGTCAGAGACCGCCGGTGCGCTCCGCCACCGAGGGCTGCACGGCGGCGCCACGGGCGAGCGGCGGCGAGCTCGCTACGCCTCGAGATTTTCAACGGGTGAGAGGTCCATGAGCATAAGAGAGAGAATTCGGTTCCATTTTACCTTAAAACGCCGGCTAAGCTTGGCCGGAGGAGACCGTCAACGTGCACCGGCCGTGGTAGGGATGAACTTCGGTGCGGTGAGAATCCAGCTGAGAAGAACTACATCCAAGGAATAATTCGAGTTCTCAGTACCTCCTAGGTGTTAAATATCAAAGGAATTTGGGTTTAGATTACCAGGATGTCGGAATTCGGTTTTCCCTTCCTTCCTGTGCTTCAGGCGGCAATGGCGAAAAAAAGGGCGAAATGGCTACAGGTGATGAGCTCGGTTTCGTGGCTCCGGAGGGAAATCTAGAGGCGCTGTGGTGGCACGGATCTGCGGTCTTGGAGCTTTATAGCCGAAGTTGGGTGATGGCGCGGAATGGGCGAGGCGAACAGAACGGCGGTCAAACGGCTGAGTTCAAGACGCGAGGTGACAAGGTCGCGGCGGTCTGGAATGGAGCTCGAGGCTCGACCAGCTGAGAAAGGGGTGGGGATTCAGAGGCGCCGAAGCGATTATTGATGAGGAATGGCACGGCGGGAGAGACGATCGGGAGAGCAGGTGAAGAATAGACGGCCATTCGGCTAGAGAAGAAGAAGTAAGGGGAGAGGAGATGGGGTTCGGCCGACAGGTAGGACCACGGCCCAACGGCAGAGACTGGGAAGAAAATGGCTTGGTTTAGCTTGCATAGGGTGAAAATGGTTTAGCTTGCATAGGGTGAAAACGGTCGGAAAATACCGAAATCATTTTTGTTTCTATATTTTTTCTCGGAAACGATACCGGAATCGATAACTACGGAAACAAAAACGGCATCGGTAATTCAAAAATATCGGAAACTCGAAAATATCGGAAACGAAAATTCGATACAAAATATATATCGGTAACGATCGGAATCCGAAAAAGAGACCGATAACGTCGTAACGACATGTACCACCAATTGACTTCAAAAAATTCACACAAATCGTACATCCACATAGAAATTAGTAATAAATAAATATTCATAAATTTACGATGAACATACATTACCAATGTAAATGTATACAATAGCATAACTAGTCTAGAAAATCAATATCTTATAACGCATAACGGCATAAGTATTAAGCAACATCACATAGCACTTACATACAGGCATACATTAAAGCATTAAGCAACATATTCGCATAGCACTTAAAAGCAATACCTTATAAGCATTTACAGTTGACGATATCACACATTCCATACAGGCATATATAGCATAAGATAATCTCCACACGAGTCTTTACATCACATAGTATAAGATAGTCTTAATATCTCATATCAAATAATACATCTCTCCACACGAGGATTGAAATTTATTAGTCACTTGCTACTAGACCGACCAGACCCTTGCGGCGCCAAACCGGAAATATGACATACAAAGACATGCACATAGATAATCGGAGCTCGGAGCACATAGATAATCACGGCGATAAATCGATAATGAAGCATTGGAGATACGAAAATAAAAGCAAAAAAAACATGTGATACTGGTAGAGTAGTTATTATCACTCATCAGCATCAGGAATACGACCAATGAAAACGAGTGATGGGCATAGAAGACATAAGCTTCTAAACAAGTGACGGGTATGAAAGGATTGATCTCATAAGTTCTTGGTTTATTTGCAAATATATGTTGCAAATGAGGTGTGCTTAATTTGATATTAGAGCATGCGATTAGAATTTGCAAATATGTTTTGCAAAATTGTTTTGATCATGAGTTGATCATCACATAGATCAATATTTGATCTTATTTACTCTTTCGAGCTTGTAGTCATGCCCTTGATCAAGTCTATGTGAGGGATTTCGAAAAATCAGATTTTAGACTTGAATAACTACATTAAAGTTTTATTTTTATCATATTTAAAAATATCTATGGTTGCTTAAATCATAAAAATGGATGGAGATTGTAGCCCTCATGATAAGCTTCGCATAAAGTCCAAGATCACCTAAATCGGAGTTCGGAGTAAAAAGTTATGGGCGTTTTAGTGGCTGAAGGATCACTATGGGCTGGGCGATTCCGGTAATTACCGACGGAATTTACCGATTTTTTCCGAAAACCGAAGGAAACGGTCGGAACTTGTCAAAACCGTTATCGTTATCGTTTCCGACAAAAATTTCCGATTTCGATTCCGATTCCGAACATTACCGATACCGACACGTCCGGTCGAAAAATTCCGGAAACGGTTTCCGGAATTCCGGGATTTACCGATACCGTTTTCACCCCTAAGCTTGCAGGTGATTCGCACAGTAACTAGGCCCACATGGAAATGTAACTCAGAAAGAAGTTTGGGAAGTGCCCTTTTGTGCAGCACATGGTCCTCATTTAAAGACCTATCAAATATTGATAAAAAAAATTGCGAATTTTTTTACTAAGGTCCTGGGGTAAGTATGGGTCTCCATAAAAATTTTGGGCTTAAAATATGCTACATAAAAATCACAGAAAATCTGACAGTGCTGACTGCCCATTTTCTATTTTTATTTTATTTTGGAAATAAAATGGAGTAAAAAAATTTGATAATTTTTTCAAAAAGGTTTTCATGAGATCAGTATTCTTGGGTAAAAATTTCAGGTTAATATCAAGCATAATTATTTTATATAAATTCTGAAATTGCTATTATTGCTTTTAAATTTATCCTATTTTTAGTTTTATAATTGCAATAAATTTGATTATTTATTTTTGAAACTTTTTTTAGAGTTTAATTATGGCTATTATATTTCTATGATAAATTTCAAGTCAGGATATTTTATTTTTAGTTTATAAAAATTCTGGTATTGATAAGATTGTATTTAATTTAATTCTATCTTTGTTTTTTTTTAGCTTTAAATGAGTTCACCTTGCTTTAAAAGTTTTTCGAGATGACCTTAAGATGATTTTGTATTTATGTAAATTTTTCTAGATTTTATTTCTTAAATAATTTTAGGTTTTGTATTTTAAAGGAAAAGGAAACAATTAGTATAAAAGGTTTCCTTAAGAACGAAAATTCATAAAAATTTCAGAATATATGGAAATTCAACATAAATTTTTATTTCCAACTCATTTTCATAGTTTGTTTATTCTAGACGCAACTTTACTTTGCATAGACTGAATTCCAAGAAAATAAAGAAAAAGAGGATATTTTGAATTAAAATCTTGATTCCATTTAAAAATTTTATTCAATTTTATTTTTAAATTTCAAATTTTTATTTTCCCCATTTTTGAAATTTTCAAGATGTTGCAAATACAAAGTACAAATTGTTCTTATTAGAGAAACACCTGAAATAATTTAGAGAGATTACAAATTATTTAAGAAAATTACAATCTAACTCGATATTTCTTTATGGCTTGGAAGCGATGTCATCATCCTTAACTTGCATAAAACATTTTCGCTTTAGAAATGTAACCAAGCAATCATTCAAGTATTGCTCTCCCATCCTATTTCTTAGCTTATTTTCACACAATTCATCAAAGATAATACTCTTTCAACACTAGCAGTTTCTACAAAAAGAATCAACACCAATTTGAGAAGCTTATAAACAAATTTATAACCAAGGTTCTTCTTTGTTTCAATAATCATTATGGAAAGCTCGGCAAGATTTTTCACTTCACTAAATCTTTCGTCTTTTATGCATATTGGCAATGAAGTGTGTAGTTTGAAATGGAAGATACATCAATTCTATGCTTGAGAAATCCTCAGGATAAAATTGAGCAAGCTTAACCAAGTTGTCCTTGTTATAAGCAATGAATGAATCATCAGGATTGAATAATGCCATGTATAGAAGCAAATATGTATTTACCTCATTAAATCTCTCATTAAGCTCTTGAAGATGTCTTGCTCCTTACTGGCTTGCGCTTGTCCTGTAGCCTCCATCCATCATTGTGAGCTACAGGCTATGCCACCACCATATATATATATAGAGAGAGAGTTGGGCGTGGGGCGTGCAAAATAGAGAGAGTCGGGCGTTGGGCTCAAGGAATAGAGGAAGAATAGGAGACTGGGCCTTGAGCGATTGGGCCGTGTCTCGCTAGTTGGGCAGCGCGGGTAAGATTGAGAGAGGGAGTGGGTGGGATTGACTAAAATGAACTTGGAGGTTAAAATACATATTTTTAGCCTATTTACTAGTATATACACCTAATATACATACTATATACTAGATTTTTTTACCAAATTTTTTTTATTGTACATCTGTATACCCATGTCTCTATATTAGATCCACACTTTTCGATTGGTTCAAATGTTCCAAGTTTCTCTAAAAAGTTTTTTATGAGCTATACAATTCGTCTTCCATAAAGTATCATTGCTTTCTCTCTCTTTGTAGCAAGTTTCTTTTATTATTATATTATCTATGTCATACTCTAACGAAAGGAAGTATTGCTTTAGTCTAGAGCTCAACTTACCTTTTTTTCACAAAATGAAATTGACATATTAGCGACAAGGCCTACAATTTAAATCGCGAGATCATACTACAGTGACGTACTGCACCATCAAAATCAGCAAATATTTTATTCCTAAATGGCATCGAATACCACCTCAAACGTATGCACAAGCAATCAATCAATCCCAGCGTCCCCAAACAGCAACCCCCTCCGAAAATTACATAATTCCATCGCGGCGCTGGACCAGCGTGTTTCTTGTGGAGCCCGTGGGGTGCACGTAAGGACGAGGTCCCATCCAATGTCCCTGACCTGCCACGTTTCACGCCCAGCACCGCGCGTTCACAAGCAGGGGAAACTGTTGCCACACTCGTTGTTACGTGCCCCCAGCGACTCGTCCCAAACAAATCGGCAGCAATTGGTATCATCCGCCACCCTCCTAGAATATATATGCAAGGACCCCGAACCCAACCCCAAACTCCACTTTTTTTTGACTTTGTGTTCCACCCATTCAGCTCACTCCACAGCCCACACAAGAAGTCACTTTTCTAGTAGTGGTGATCCTTCATTCCTCCTCCTCCTCCTGCTGCTGCTGCTGCTGCTTCTTCTTCTGCTTCTTCTTCTGCTTCTTCTTCCCAATGGGGAGAGCACCATGCTGTGAGAAGGTAGGGTTGAAGAAGGGGAGATGGACGAGGGAGGAGGACGACATCTTGGCCAAGTACATCAAGGAGCATGGGGAAGGGTCCTGGAGATCATTGCCCAAGAAAGCTGGTACGGAATAGAAAGAAGCCTGAAAAGTTGCAGCCTTTTGGGTCAGAATTAGTTCCTGATCGATCATTTAGTTGTTGCTAAACCTTGCAGGGTTGCTGAGATGTGGGAAGAGCTGCAGGCTGAGATGGATAAACTACCTGAGGGCGGATCTCAAGAGGGGCAACATCTCGTCGGAGGAGGAGGAGATGATCATCAAGCTCCATGCCACCCTTGGCAACAGGTACTTCCGATGAGATATTCAGCTCACCCATCTGCTTGTGCTTGCAAACCTTTTGGGTTGGATTGCTGCATTAAGCAACTTAATTGGGTAACACCTGTTACATAGTTGGAGAGTGTATGCATATGGTTTTTGTGCTTCCTTGGTGTCTCTGTATGTCTAGATGAAGAACTTTGTGACGAGCAAGGCAATAAGCTTGAAACATTGCATCTGTTTGGTCGGCAGAAAAAAAAAATCGAACAACGCCTTAGTACAAAGTATACACATACTCTGTACATTTATTCTTATATTGGAAACAGATGAAATTGTAAAACCAAGTTTGGTTTATACATAGGTACTCAAGACCCTAAAGTTAATCAGGGAAGATAGAAGATTTCTTCGTTTAATCAGCGAGAAAAATCAAATCCAATTTTGGTTGAGGACTCAGTTATAAATTTGGACATCTTTTTAGCTTTAATACCTCAATTTTCACAGAAGTAAAAAAAGGACCGGTGAATGTAGCTGTCCTAACTATGCTCTTATTCTTCTACAATTAAATAAGATCAAATGGTTTTTTTACAACCAATAAGATCAAATGTTGATAAACATCACTGAACAAGAATAGTACTTCTTGGGAGCGCTGCAAGAATTAGCTTTAGTTTCAAATCGCTTAATTTTATCTGAAAATAATTTGAGGCTAGAAGTCCAGCTTAAAACAAGCTCTGTGTTACTTCACAGAAAAGAACAAGCCCTGTGCTTTTGGTATCTTCTCTGTCTGTATCAAGAACAGAAGAAAACGAAGAGTAACAAAAGAAGGATTGCAACCTCTGGCTTGGTTCTTAGCCAAAAATATTGACAAAACACCTTATATTTTTTTTATATATGACTGATACTACTATTTAGTAGTATTTACTATCCAACAAAACTAAAGTGATTGCTTCTACTTTTTGTATTTGTCGCTAGTTTCCTGCCTCCTAGCCATGGAACCCCACCTCTATCGCTTGTCATGGGGTGAAGTGGCCTCCAATTTTACCCCTGCTAACTCCCTGTCTCTTTTGTCGCCTTGCATCGACCGTGTGTGATATTTTTCTGTTCTCCCTCGTTCGTCTCTCGTGCGCATGCCGCATAGTATCAGCGTCCTGCTTGGCGATAAAAAGGACACAAGACAGACAGAGCAAGCGTGACCCACGCGCACACCGATTTTCCTTGGACGTGTGAGTGACCGGTGGCTAAATCATTCGCCCGCTGTTGCCCAACAGCACCAGCATCTCTCAATCTTAGCGGGGGAGAGAGCGAGCTAGCATTCAGAGAGAGAGAGAGAGAGAGAGAGAGAGAGAAAGAGAGACGAGCTGCGTCATCATCAGCAGCATCAGGCATTATTTTGCTATGGTCCCATGCATTGAAAATTTCCCCGCTGACACGCGGTGACACCTGACAGGGATCCGTATCCTCTCCTCTGTCGTTAGTTTATGTGGGTCTTTCTTCCAAGTACACGCGGATCGTTTGGTTGGAAATTCGATGGTTGAAAATTTCTCGAGTGGCCGCGTGGTACGTGATTCCACTTGGGTTTTCGACCTCATTTTCATCTCGAGCGTTGAATTTCCGGCCGCTAGCTGTATCGGCGGTGCCCGCTGTGTTGTTCAATGCTTGCCTTGCCCATCCCTCCCTTGTTTTTACCCCGAGCATTCGACGACGTGCTTGATGCCTTGATGGTAATTAAACACCCGGCGGGGGGCGGGTTTCAATTCCATCCGCGTGATTTAATGTAGTATATATATACTCATGTATACTGTTCATGCGTTTGGATTGATAAGGATTGCGTACAACACATCACAACTCCACTGTGTGCAGTGGCTTGTACGAGCTACGCGCTGTTTCGCATGTACCGTGGCGTCCTGTGTGTCTGGAGCCTGGGCTCGTTTCTCACGTTGAAGGTTTTTGTCCTCTCCTTAATTTGAGGCGTGGCATCGTACTTGAACATTACTTGTCGGCACAGCAAACAATGTTCACAAAGTACTACATCTCACCATAGCACTGTATAAATAAACTCGTACTGTAGTAATAAATCACTAGCTAGAATTTTACTTGTACCAGCTTCGGTAAATGACTTTAATTACCCACACGGTATATATGCTACCTTAGATTGATGCCATGACATTGATATTTACTTATGGCATGCATTGCCTACTTGCTGGTAGAAACAAAGTTTGTAACTAGGAGAGGAAGCAGACTAAAAAAAGGTTAGGTTCATGCCATTGCCATACTGTGTTGGTTCACTTTCACTGTATAAAGGGGATTATCTGTTCCTCTGTCTCAATGAATTTAACAAAGGGGTCCTGTTAGTTTTTGTCGTTGCGCCATTGAGAGCAATCCATATATAGTACGTGGACGTACAAAGTGCCGACACAACATAAAGCATTGTGGGACTAGCCATGCAACTAGTAAATGTGTGGGTGAATGAAACAAAAAACAATTTGTGTTCCTGATCAGATCACATAAATAAACGGAGTAGCGCTAGCAGTGCTGCCAAATGCAAGAGACATGTAGTAGTTTGCTGCTATTGCCATGTATCGTTTGCATTGGGGTCATGCATGGAGTTGCAGAAGAAGCTTTCATCAATGTCGCGTTTGAGCTGCATGAACCGTACCGGAGTACAACTCGCCGCAAGTACCTACGGTGGTTGGATCTCCGGCAAGCATATTGATTGCCACATGCGCCTGCTATTACTCCTGCAAGCATGCATGTAATGCACTGCCATGCCAATGATGCCATGACCTGTTGTAAATCATATTTCCACCATGTATGTTCTTGTGCGAGAGACAGTGTGGTTAATTTCCTGTGGAATTTCTTTTCTCGCTCAGGTGGTCCCTCATCGCAGGCCACCTGCCCGGCCGCACGGACAACGAGATCAAAAACTACTGGAACTCGCACCTGAGCAGGAGGGCGCAGGACTCCCGGAAGGGCGGCGACGGCGCCGTCGTCAACGTTGACCTCAGCAAGCTGCCCGGCGGCGGCAAGCGCCGGGGCGGGCGGGCGAGCCGTTCGGCCACCGCCACGGTGAAGGGGAAGGGGAAGGGGAAGGTGAAGGGGAAGGGGAAGAAGGCCGGGAAAGAGAAGGACAACAAGGTCGCAGATGCTGAGCATCATGACAAGGAGGAGGAGGAGGATGATGGCAGCACGAACAAAAGCATCTCAACACCAAGCAGCTGCCAGCCTTGCACTGCTGCCCCTCAGGGTGACTCAGAGCAAGCGCAAGCCAGTGCCAGTGGTGTGACATCTGATGGGCTCGAGATTAGCCCATTAGGCCTCAGTGAGGAGATGGTGAGTGGGTTTATGGGCCCACGAAGCCCAAATCAGGAGGTGGGCCCGGATGGGTCTTGCATTTATGAGGGAGAGAGTTGGCCAGCCGAGGTTGTGGGCCAGGAAGAGCTGGGTGACGAAGCCATGGAATGGGACCTGATGGGGCTGGATGATGGCTTGGCCAACGATGACATGTGGGGCTCACTGCTGTGGGACTACGACGACATGGTGGTCCCGGCTGGAGGCCAGCAGCAGCAGGAGGTGATGTCAGACCTCATCTTCTTGGATAGCTTTTAGGGTGGCCATCGACTGATCTGTGTATCATCATCCTCATCTCTTGGCCTTTTGGTGTGTGTGTGTGTGTTTGTTCTGAGTTTTGATTTGGGTAGAATTTGATGAGTGAGATAGTGGAGTACTTGGGTGGCGTTTTTGGCTTTGTTGGTCTCTTGCGTTGGGGTGGGTGGGGGTGGGGGGAGAAAGGAAGAAGAATGTAGAAAAATAAACGGATTTGCTCCTTTTGTTGAACATTCACGTGACCTGGGTTTAAAATCTCGTTTTCGCTCTAAATTTCGTCTATGGACGGAGAACGAAATCTCGGTGAGATTTAAAAATTTTGGACAAATTTTAGACAAAATACAAAACAAAAATTCAAATCCGATTTTTTTTTCTACCGAGAAAACTGAAATTTTGGCCGGCTTTGTCGAGATCTCGGCAAAATTGCACTGAGCGAAAAATGGATCAAACGATGTCGAAAAAGTTTGATTTTTTTTGTAGGTTTCTGACACATCAGTGATATTTCCATAAAAATTTAAAATGATTATCAGATCTGAGGAATTTTTAAAAATTCAAACATTGCTACTGTCCTGATAAAACGCTGACCGGCAAGTTTGAAACGAATGAAAAATGAAACAAACCACGTTAGAAAATTTTTAAACTTTTTGTGCATGGTTTTGATGCATCATTAATGTTCCCATAAAATTTCCAGATGATGATCAAGCTTCATGAATTTTTAAAAATTCGGACAGTGCTACTGTGCTAATAAAAGCTTTACCGGCAAACTTCAACCAAATGAAAAATGGTACAAACAACGTTATAATATTTTTAAATTTTTTGTTGATGGTCTTGACTTATCATCAATGTTTCTATAAAATTTTTATCTGATGATCAAACTTCAAGGAGTTTCAAAAATTCTGATAGTGCTGCGTTCTCATAAAAGCCTGATGATCAATACATAGATTTGCTTTAGCAATATAAAATGTTTAAATTTTTTGAAAATTTTGCATAAGGGTTATAAGGAAATTCTTAAGATATCATAAAAATTTTGAATCATGATCACACTCTACTGAATTTATAGAATTCTTACAAGTACAATGCACCATTTATGTTCTTTCTGTTTTTGATTTTTGAAATATAACAAATGAAGTTCAATAAATACATAGATTTGATTGAGGAAACAAAAAAAGTTAATTTTTTTTAAAATTTTTTTATAGAATGTTACTGAGTCAATTATTAATCTCTCATAAAAATTTGGATCATGACAGAAAATTTATAAAATTCTGACAATATTACTGTCCCAATTATGTTCATTCAGTTTTTTATTTTTTTAAAGATAACAAATGAAGTTAAATTATTTTGAATTTTTTTGTATGATCCTAAACTTCTTAGGATGGTACCATAAATTTTTCACACCAGGATAAATCATGTACAATTTTATAAAAATCAAACAGTGTTTACGCAGTTTTTAAAAAATGTCTCAAAAAATAGTTTTTCGACAAATTATCATAGAAGATCACTTTTTTCAGGGTAATTGACCTAAATCCGGTCAAATCCGGTATTAAACTTTGAATTCCGGGTTCAAATCCCGATATACCGGGCGGTAAGAGCGAAATCTCGCCGAAAAAAACGAGATTTTTTGAATTTTTAAATTTGACCGGCAATCAAAATTTCGTCTAACTCCGGAGAATGAAATCTCGCCGAGATTTCTAAGCTTGCACATGACCCTGATTCATGAGTGAAATGGTGGGGATCATGGACATGGTGCAGCCTCAGCGACTGGAATGTGCCAACGTACGGCTGCTAAGTGCCATGTCCATAAACTAGACTGTCACTTGGATTTTTTAGCAGAAGAGCCTATGAAAACTGTTGCAAAAAGGAACTATTACACCGTTTGCACATAGAATTCGGCATGTAAAGTTTCACGAATCTAATCAGTTCATCATAGACAATCTCAAGGGTACTACAAGTGAATCTTTCAGCGACAGTTACACTTGGACTAGGTACACACCATAACCATCTCATAGTTCAGTACTCAGGAGTCAGTAAACAGTAGAGCGGTAGTAAACGATGCAGAGTTCAGTAATAACTGGTCACTGGGCAGTCCAGAATACAGACATCACGAACATCTATCTAATACAGTAGTCACTAATCATCGCAACAACAGTATTACCTAGAGTAGCAGAGTTTGCTGCTTCTTGGTCTTTTTCGACCCCATCTTCGTCCTCCCCTTCGTTTCCTTCCCCCTCCTCTTCTGACCAACTCCAGATTCACCACTCTCCATTCCAGCCATCACCCGCGCCCCGCTGTCGTCTCTGTTCTCGCCATCCGCAGCTGCAAGCTTGCGCGCCCCAGTTCCCTCGGTTCCGGCCGAGTTGCAGCTCTTCTTGAAACTCCAGCAAGAGGAACTGCCGCCCTCACCGATGTTCAGTTCGCCAAAGACTCTCCTCCTGCCCTGATCAGCCACCGGTAGGACCTGTCCCGCGGACACATCCCCGGCGCATTTCCTCTTGCCGCCCCATGCGCCGCTGTAGCTGACCGGCGGCGCGTTGGTCCTGCGGTGGCACCTGGGCGTCGTCGAGGCGTCGGGGGCGCGGCCCTCGCGTCTCGCTTCCCCTGCGCGCGCGTCCTGGACACACGCCCGCACGCGCACTCAGTCCATCAGCCATGGAGCAAATCAATTAACGACGCGATGCTGCTGCTCAACCTCGCTGCGTTTGGTATATACCTGCAGCAGGTGGCGGTGCGGTGGGAGGCGTCGAGCTCGCGGTCGCGCGCGCGCCAGTCGACGCCTTTCTCCGCCAGCACCACCTCCCGCGGCCGCGCCGCGCCGAACGGGCCGGCCTTGGCCCGCTCCCCCTTCTCCTCCCGCCGCGGCGGCTGCTCATTCTGCTGCTGCTGCTCTCGCTCGACCTCGTCTGCCCACGAGAAGGCGAACCGTCTCGCCAGCATGCCGCCGCTCTCATTCTCCATTTTCTTGCGCCTTGCAGCACTTGGCTCGCTGCCCTTGGTTCGTTCCCCGGAAAGAATGGCGCGGTTTTTCAAGTTTCGAAACCGACGCTCGAAAAGGTTGCAACGGTAACCGCAGTGGCGCAGTGCAGCCCACCCAAGCCCGTCCATACGACAACGGTCGGGTGAAGCACGGTGTTCTGACGGAAACGCCCCTGTCCCTCCTGTTGCTGTTGGTATGCTTCTCCTTCGTCGTCGCAGGGGCGTCTTGTTCGGCCCAAAATGAACAAAGCACCAGACCGGCTCATCGTGCAGTTTTACTGTGCTCTTTCCTAAACTATTCATGGCGGCAAACTGGCTCAAAATGAGAGAAAAAGAATGTTCGTATGCATCAGGCCATCAGCACTTCAGCAGTAGTACTGGAGCAGGTTCCAGATGATCTGTCTTGTTAAGTCCATCCATGGCCAACGACTTGTTGTATTGGAGAATTCCGTTCATTCCAGTCAGAAAAAAAAGGAAGATATTGGTCCATTACTGGACACCCACTGAGAGAAGTGTCAAACGGTTGGGGGGAACAGGAAGCGAAGGCATATCCCAAAGCATCAAAAGTGCACAAATGGATGATCAAAAAGTGATATAAGTGGCCAAAGAATTAGCCACCTAACATGTAAATAGGTCACGAGGTAAGAGAGGACCAAGCCAGGCCTTTGAATGAAACAGATCACAGAGGAGCTAGCATTTTTATCGGACAGCCTCACAAACACAAATGGACACATTTTCCTTCTTTACCACGAAATAAAATGACGATGGGCGGATATGATTTCTGAATCATGATTCAGGGGCATCCATGCTAAAGAATATACTATGCTTCATAACCAAGATACCAACCAGCCTGACAAACACCACAGGTCAGTTCTAAAAAAAACAATAATAATAATAACACCACAGGTCCACGACAGCAACCCAAATCACCTGCCGAAAGCACTCAATACAAAAACCACAGAAGGCTCCAAAAGAAACAACATTGTTTGGATGATGGCGATGCTGATCACCAAATCTATCAATCGCTGCTGACATTATGATGCCACCAAGTTTCAAGAAATTCCAAGAATGACCTTTACAATCTGTATCAGTAAACGAAAATTCCAAGAATGACCTTACAACCAGACATTTACCTTATAAATGAGCTCAGGGCACAAGTGGAATTTTAGAGGGGCTACCTTGTATCAGTAAACGAAAATTTTACATGGATTCTGTACTTAGGAAAATAGTTACTAAAAGAGAATAGGTGTATAACATGTTCTATAAGAGATGTATAACTTCATCCAAAATACTCAATTTTGGTTTTCTGAAAACCAAAAAAGTGGTCCAATTTAAGATTGGGGTGCATGACATTCCAAACCAAAAAAAATAAACAATTTAGCGAAACAAGGCAAAAGTGTCGCAACTTGCGAAAAACCATGACGGAAATTTTCTTTTAAATGTTTCAGAGAAGAAATATTTCAGAATAAACCTCTACATCAATGCAGTTTAATCTCAATCTACCGAACCAAAATTTCTTCTTTGTTGCATTGGATGGCTGATGGCATATTTGCTTTGCCATTGATCGTCACCACTGGTTCAGCAAATTATTTAACTAAATTGGTTCAACATTTCTCCAGAAGTTCCCGAGTTCTTGTAACTTCAAGATTATTTTGGTTCACTGTGTTCTTCTTCAAAAGAATGCATCATATTCCATTTGCTGAGACGCTCACTTGCACACCAGCACCACAAGATTAACAGATATTCCAGAAGAAATATGGCAATCATCATGGTGGCATAATTGGCATTCATCACACATGCATGATGCATCCAAACATAAATTATAAAAGAAGATTGTAGTATTGATCAAATCTCTTCCATTCTTGGCAGTTTGATTCCAAATCCAATTATGACAATCAATTGTGAATCAACCACCCAGGCCCAGACATCTATGATCCCCCAAGAGCAACACGGCAGTTCTTATTTTCTAGGCAGCTTGCAGTCTGGTGTCCCGGATGATGATAACTGATGAGGTTTACAACCTCTGAATAATTTCTTTGGAATCTACGGGATTGATCCTTTTTGAATTCAATAAATCATACATCTTCTTGATCAATCCACTAATAGGCACCCGCGACCTCAAATCCGCCCAATTAGTAGCACGAGTGCGTGGTGACGTTATTGTAGCCCCAAGAACCCTTACCTTCCAAGAAGAAGATTTGGGGGAGCAGCACAGTGCTCAGACACGGAAGATGCCGGAGCACTTGCGCTTGAACCACCGGAGCCCCCGGCGGAGCGAGGCCTTCACCTTCCCTCCACCGCGTACGCCTTGTAGCCGGCTACCCGCCGCCGCCGCTTCATCTCCGGGTCGCTGAAGCACCCCATGCTGACCCCGCGCCAACGGCCGCCCCGCCTCGCGGCGACCGGGGGCGGGGTGTACGGGGCCGGCAGAGCCAGGGCGAACTGCTGACGCGGCGGCGCGGTCGTGTAGATCTCCCGGGGGAAGGGGTTCTTGGTGGCGGATCCGAACGCGCTGCCGTGGTAAGGGAAGGTGGCAGAGTCGTGCGGGGAGGATGGCCGGAAGAAATCGCCCCGGTACGGGCGGTGGAGATCGGCCATGGAGAAAAAGGTGGGACGCGAAAGAGGGAGGGAATATGGAGGAGGACCGTGGGCTGTGGCTGTGGCTTAATTTGGATTTTGGATGTTAAAAGAAAGAAAGAAAGAAAGAAAACTCGTTTGGGGCTTTATCATTCGGAAGAACCGGTGGTAATCCGCTCAATTACAGGTCTAGCTGCTAAATATTTACTCCTTCAGTCTAAGTTTATAAGACTTATTTTTTAATGATTGTGTCTACAAATATAAGGTTATTTTATATTCTAATAAAAAATTAGTGTGATATTTCCTGTATACCTTGTTTAAATATCCATCTTTTACTTCATATGCTCTCCATGCACGTATTGAATATAGTGCTTAGTGATAATAATTAAAGGTAATCTAGTTATTTTTAATATCTTTTTGTTCTATACGCTAAGAAAAAATAGGCTTTATAAACTTATACGGAGAAACATCTTTTAGAAATACCAAAATATAGACACCTATGATATAGCTGTTGGATGCCCCTTTGTCAACATACAACGGTTGTTCTTGGATTTTTCATCCCCTTGAAAGGTGAATGTCTAGTTGAAATTTTCTACCTCGGTTTGATAGTGAAAACTCAGTCTAGTTGATAGGTATCAGCGGTATCCGTAAGTACAAGTCCCCTTTATCATTTTATTAAAAAAGGTAAAGTTTTGTTTATTATAGAGCTTTAATATCTATAATAATAGATTTTTATCCGCCACACATAATTTTAATAAATTCAATATTTATATCTGATTAATTTGCATAATTATAAACCTACCAAATAATTGGTCATTTTCCCCTTATTGTGAGAATTTTGAGCTGCTAAACAAACGTGGTAACTCCTATTAATATGTATTAATTAATTATTAATAAGAACAACTACTTGTAAACCCATGCAACTGATGCATATTTTTACGTTTTGAAAATACAGTTTGTGTATGTGGGTTGTAGGTGTAGAGGCTATTGGGCTTGCACCATGCATGAAATTAACCAGGAGTGCAGGGGTTCTAAGCTGATCAAACTAAACGAGGTGCAACACATCAGATGAATTTAATTAGTTGTATAGTCCACTATTTTTTTTAAAAAAAAGACTATTATTTTTTTGTGAAAGGCGTGAATAATGGAGTGGTGACATGTGCACCTCTCTACACATGGTTAGGGAGTACTTCTATGCCAAGCGAAGCGAAGTCGTGAGCTTGCTGCTCGACTTTCTCGATTTTTGTTGGTTAGATTGTTAGTCAGAAGCATGACAAAATAATTGAAGATAAAATTTAATATCAAAAACCTCTGTAGAAAAAAATCACAGGAAATAATCCGCTAGAATAGTTAAAGGATTACTTATACAGAGGTGTGACTTAAATAGGCAAAATAGTTTGAGTTGTAAGAAACGTGTGCTAACTATCTATTTAGATAAAAACAAAAAATATGACAAGTTGAGATATTGAGTTATCTCTAACAAATCTTCCTTTAACTCAAAATCCATAATGAAATTATTTTCAGAAAACCCCTTAGAGTAATTAATTAAGCACCACGAATATCAAGTGCGTTAAAAGTCCAAATGAATATGAACAAGAAGGACTAGAATAGTTAATTCAAACACCTGTAATACAAAAGACAAAGACTAGAACAGTTTTATCAAAACGCTTCTCATGAAGCAAGATTGAGCAAACCACCAGGAGGTTGAGAGAAAGACTGAAATAGTCAATCCAAACACACAGCTATCAATAAAGCAGATGAAGAAATCTGGGTTTTCCATGATTCATAACCCCAATAAAGTCTGAGTCAGTGAAACTTACTTCCTGAAACAAATACTCAATCACCAAACGACGTAAATCAAGATATCACATGTGGTGTGTAAGGCTCCCATTTTTGATATTAAATGTCAATAATGGGTTACATGTGCATACAGTACTGGTCCCATGATCAGTGGCTAGTACGCACATTTACAACATTGATATCACATCCATATATAATGTATATATATTTCATTAAGTAAATTTGGCTTACAAACCAAAAGTACATAAATATTGGAGCGGAAAAACCAAAAGACTTGTAGTTTGCCCAATATTCTCACAAGCAACTGATCGACAAGTTAAAGCCCTAGAAAAACTCGTTGTTATCCCCGAATCCTGCGTCAAAATAAATATCGCCAAAGTATTCTGATTTTTCACCTAAAAACAATAACAATAGCAAGTTGAGTACTTTACGTACTCGCAAGACTTTTTCAAAACCTATAATATATGCAGGCTTAAATCAAGAGAAATGTTGCTACATTTAATTTGCATAAAGCCAATTGGACTTTGTAAATACTGAATAATAGATTACAAACGGAATTTCAAGAAAAGCAATTTGACAGGTTAATAAAATAACAGTATATGAGCATAAGTAATTGAATCCGCAAACCTTTATAGCGTGATCATCACAATGAATCATTTCCTACCATTACATGGCATAAATCGGGTTTTCATAAAAATAAAACAACTAACCATGTGATGACTTTACCAAATACCCATAACCGCGGGCGTGGCTAATCGATTAGATTTACACTTTGCATAGGTGTACAGCTTTACCCACAAGAAATGATCAACCTCTTTTGCCAAGCCAGTAACACACTTCCTTTGGTGTGTCGGAAAGGAAATCATAACATAACCGTTACATTATCTAGCCCTAACTTTGCACCAGATCGGTGACGTTAAACCCGTACTATGGTGTAAATATTTGTATAGTCGTTGTACAGTAAATGGTTGAGCAATCAGTCTCCGAGAACCCGTACTACTCCAGCCTACCAATGTGCAAAGCCAGTTCTAAGTAACTTAATAGGTTAAGGCTGTCCCATGCCAGCCATGTGGTTGTATGTGTTTCTTGGCCTGAAAACAACTCATAATTCTGTTCTTAATCCGACACAGGCGATACTTCCCCCTACACTACGTACAAGTCCCTTGCACCTCTGGCTATTGCCAATAACCATCCGCATCAAAACCATAGTTTTATTTTTATTTTTAAGAAATTACCATTGATCACATTAACCATCATGTCCATAAATCACCATAGACAGTGAAGCCTGCTATGTGTGTGTTTCTGGAGCATACCAAGCAAATGCATATATAAACGAGTATACGCAATTGGTTATCACTGTGATTATCCATATTCTATGGTTATCAAGGTGCACATATAAATTTCGATTAAGGAAATCTCATTAATGAAGGTATTACCTACTAGATCCCACAATACAGCTGAGTTTATAAACATAGTGCATGCATGAAAGTTTTAATAAAACAATTTCAAAATCTGGGTTCAACATGGTCAAAGGAGGTGCTTGCCTTGCTGACTGTAGTTGAAGTCGATCTCAGGGTCGTCGATGATCGTATCTGGGATGTCGGGTTCTACACGCCATTCGATGATAAGAAAGCAAATAACAAACTGTAAGGCCCCTATTTTTGATAAATAAATACCAAAAATGGATACCTTGTGCATACAGTACTAGTCCCATGATCAGTAGCTAGTACGCACAAATACAAATTGATATCACAGTCATACACAAACTTTATTACACAGAGGAAGTAAGATTTACATATTATTTTTACAATACCAAAAGTAAAACTGCGGTGGAGACAAATTCTTGTAGTATGCCTTTTAACCCATTGTTCCTCGTGCAAGCGACAAGGAAAATCCTTAGATAAATTCATCGTTAAATTCCCGTATCCTGCATCAATGTAAGAATCGTCGGGAAATCATTTCTTCACCTAAAAACATCAACATTGGCAAGTTGAGTACTTACGCACTCGCAAGACTTATGCAAATCCTAAGATACATGCAGCCGTTCCAATGAAAGGCTAATAAGGTTAATTTGCATAAAGTGGTTTGAAATGTAAATGAGAATAATAGATTGCAAAATAGAATTTAAATAAAAGCAATTTAATATTGAAAGTGATAGAATGTAAGCATCAATAAATCACGAATGTTTGGGTATCTTGATCATACTCAAAACCATTTCCTTCCGCACACAATGAAATGACCAACACGTGGTAGAAACCACTTTTATGAAAATAAGCAAAGCGCTAACTATGTGATGACTTTACAAGTGTCCATGATCATGACGCGCTAATCGATTAGTTTTACACTCTGCAGAGGTATCTGACTTTTCCCACAAGACATGGTGACTCTTTGAGCAATCGATATTTGCACTTGCCTTTGGTGTGCCGCAGAGTCATGTTATAAGCTGTTACATTATTTAAACCTAACTTTGCACCAGCACGGTGACGATAAACCCATTCTGTGGTGTAAGAACTCAGAGCATAGAAATGATGGAACTACCCACAGTATAGTGTACACCGTTATATTGGTAGACGTTTAATCCATGATCACCTCGGTGTGGACGTCCCGTCGAGCAATTCATTAAGAAACAGCTCGTACTACTCCGGCCTTCCAAGTGCAAAGCTAGTTTTAAACAACTTAATAAGTTAGAGCTGTCCCATACCAGCACTTGTGGTTGTATGAATATTCTTGGCCTGAAAACAACTCATAGTTCGGTCCTTAATCCGACACGGGCAATAATCTCCACCCTACACTACGTGCAAAGACATCCACAACCGGCTATTGCCAATAATTGCCCGCATCTAAACCATAGTTTTATTTTCATTTTCCAACCAAATACCAACCACAAAAATGGTCATACCCATTTAAATGCCATATCCAAAGTCTTTGATCATGTCACAGTTTTATGTTCATTTAAGCTTGGTTAAGCATGTCACTAAATGTGAGTAACCCAGATTGACATTAAATAATGTCTAAGCTATTCTAGGGTTTTCAAGGTTCTCAATTTCCTATTTATCAAGGAAGTTCTATAAGTCTACTGGTACAATTACCATTACCCGAAATATAGCAAACTTTAACAAAATAAAGTATGCAGTAAAACATTTAATGAAAACATTTATAAAACTGGGATCAATATGATCAAAGGGTTTGCTTGCCTTGTTGGGTATCCTCGACTTGAACTCCTGTTAAATCGAATACCGGTTTAAATCGGATTCTACACGTCGTATGGCGACATATAACAAATACCAAATTTCGATAAGGCCAAAAAGAAGTCAGATGGAAATATTCAAATAAAATGATTTCACAAATTCAGGAATGATTACATGAGTTATTTGTTCCCATTTACAATTTAAAGATTTAGTTTATTTAAACCATTATGGTATTATTTACTACCCATTTTATAACTTAAATTTTTCTTACAACACACCCTAAGTATTTTTATAGATTCTGGTTTCTGAGATTACATGGATTCTAATAAAATTTATTTTACTAAATTTGGAGATCATATGCAAAATTTTCATGTATGACATATTTTTAACTTTTCTTTGAATTTAAATTCGAAATCCAAATAAAATTAAATTCTGAAATATTTTTGCATATTCTGAATATACTAGATTTTAGATGAATTTAGAAATTTATTTCATCAAATTTGGTTAAATGATTCAAAAGTTATAGCTAAATGAATATCTAGGTTTTGAATAAACACTGAAAAATCAGAAAATTGCCGAAAATGGAAAATACGCTTTCACGGGGAAAACGCGCTTTCCATTTCGGGCGAGACCGCGCTTCCATTTCGGGCGAGACCGCTACCGAGGCGCCGACAAACGGGTCCACCGTCGGTAGACTAGCGCTTAGCTGCTATGCGTCGACGAGCCTTGCCGACGCCGTGTGGCGTGCGTGGCGCGAGGTGACAGTGCGGGTCCGCATGTCGGCCGACACGCAAGACGCCTGATTGACCGACCGGCCGCCCAGATAAGCGATGGCGCGACCGATGGCGCTTAGCGCTGGCGGTGACAACCGGCGGCAGCGGTGACCAGAGCGAGCGCCCGGCTTCCGGCTTCGCCGGCGGCCGGGCCGGGCGGCGGAATCGATTCCACCTTGAGCTTCAGAGCCAAGGCGAATCTTTGGGTGGCGCGGTGGCCGGAGGTGGTCGGAAGGCGGTCGGCACCGGCGAGGCGTGAAACTCACGGCCGGCCGACGACGCGGCGAACTAGCTACTCCCAAGCTTGAAGATCACCCACACGAGCATCAGTGCATCACAAGGATCCCATTTCTGGGTTTAGCTCAAAGAATGAACGACAGAGGAGGGTTCTCACCGTGCGCGGGCGGCGGCGGAAGAAGAACACGGCGGAGGAGCTCACCGGGGAAGAAAGAGCTTCAGGTGGGGCTCGGGATGAGCTCCGGGAGGCACGAGGAAGCTTCGGGTGCAATGGTTTGGGGCGGAAAGGTTGGAGATTGAAGAATTTGGGTTTTACCCTCTTTGCGGTCTTCGCCGAAATTGGGGAAGATGACCAAGGCTACGGCGGAATGGATTGCACGGGAGGCGAACTGGGTTGGCTGCGATGAGAGGGACATCTTTTATAGAGGCTCGAAGGCGGTTGGGCGAAGAGGGCGCGCGAAAAACCGAGAAGTGGCGTCGGCGCGGGAGAGAGGCAGAGAGAGGGGAAGAAGAAGGCGCGGCTGGGTCACCGACGCATGGGGGCGAGCTGGCAGCGGCTGTCGGCTGAGGTGTCTCACTGACAGACCGGGCCCACATGTCAGCGAGAGCAGAAAAAGAAGTCTGGCGAAGCCTCAGGACAGAACAGAGTTTCAACGACGTTTTCGATGGTCAAAACGACACAAAATTTTATAAAAATTTTACCATAGGTCGGCAAGGATATTACCAGCCTACTGAAAAATTTTCTATATTTTATGATGCATGAAGATTTTTATAAAATTCTGACAGTGCAACAGTTGCTGCATTGCCCATTCGGTTTTTCTTTTAATTTGCGAATTAAATGAAGTGATTATTTTACAAAACTTTTTATTACGGTTTGAAATGATATTATACACCTTATGTAAAAATTAAAGACTTTAATTATTATTATTTAATTTTTAAAAATTCTGACATTACTGTTTTCCAGATTATTTATTCACTGTTTTTGAATTTTTAAAATTATAAAATTAATTATTAAATTCTTGATATTTTTACTGAAGGTTTATACTGTTTTGATGTCGGCAATATAAAAATTGTGGGTCAGGATGAATTATAGATATTTTTACCAAATTGTTTTACCATTTTACCCTGAGATATTTACTCATGATTATCTTTGATGAATTATTATTTTTACTAATTCAGCTTACCAACCGACTTAAGCAAGCTGAGTAGAGCCCTCAGATATTTATGGGGACTTTGGTAAATTCTTGTTGAATTAACATTTTTACTTTTTACCATTTTTCTATTTACCATATTCTTTGTTTCACTTTCTTGCATTAAAGAAAAGCCAAAATAATATTAAGAAAATCCAGAAATTTCGAAAATAATACACAAAAGATTTTTAATTCATTTTTATTTATTTTATGATTTTTGAGGCTGTTACACAAACTTTAATAAGGGCAAAAAGAAATCAGATGAAAAATCAAATAAAGACTTGCTCAAGAAAACAGATGTGATTTAGGGTTGGGTTCTCATGATTTTATGTACTCATTTCTTAGATGTCTTTATTCTTATGTTATTAATAGTTTCTAAGTTAAGCTTAATTCTTAAATGTTTATGCACATGCAGGTATCTTATTCTTCTGCCAGTTTAACATAAGAAGGTTAATTTATTCATTTTAGATTTCTTTTGCATAATTATGTATTTTTGAATATCAAGTACCTTGGAGTTAACCTTTATTAGAAAAAGATTCAAACTAAGTTGAAATTCAAATATTTTTACATATTTGGTTTGTTGGCAGCATGAGGATTATAGTAAAATTAGTTTCATCAAAATCTAAGTTCATTGGCAAAACTTTTAAATGTAGCCCATTTTTATGCCTTCTCTTTAAATTTAAAATTAAAATTTATCCAGAGCCATTTTTCAAAATGTTTTTGCATATTCTAGAAGTACTTGATTTTAGATGAATTTAGAAATTGGTTTCATCTTATGGATTTATATTTCAAAAGTTATAGCTATTTGAAGTGATTCGGTTTTGAAAATGAACAAATATAGCAAAATACGTTTTCAGAGTACTGAAAGCGTCTTTCGTCGTGCACGCCAGATTTTTTTTCTGTTCAAACTTGACCCGTTCACTGACATCTTGGGTCCACCCATCAGAGAGCTAGAATAGGGCATGAGCTAGGGCTCATTGCCGGCGAGGATCCGGTGGTTTTTCGGTCCGGTCGAAGGCATAGCTAGCACCAGGGCGTCCTTGCGCACCTGATGGCAATACCCATTCCTGTCGGTGACCAGCTGAACCACCTCGCCACCGTGGCTATGCAGCGGCGAAAGAGGCGGTGAGCCGTGTTGGCGACAGGAGGCATCTCCGATAGAATCGGTTCCAGCTCTAGCATCAGGGGATACTAAGCAACCCATTTTGCCTATTTGGGACTACTAAAGCTTGTCAGATGTGCTCACCACCGTTCGCCGGTTCTGGAGAAGAAAAGGGGTATAGTGGCGCGAAGCTTCGGTTGATGAATCCTGAAAATGAGTGAGGGGTTTTGATCGGGGTGAGTCATAGAAGCTAATGCGCAAAGGAATTTGGGTATGAAACCTTACACAACCTCAATTTGAGTTCGATCTCTTTTCTTCAGCCAAAACGGATGAAATGGAAATTGAAGGCTACTCAGTCGTTGTGGGTGAATGGAATGAGAGGGGTTTTGACGTGCGCTCTTCTACGACCTTAGGTTGGCTTTTATAGCCAAGGAATTCGCTGTAGAGAAGCTCAACACCTGGTGCGAACTCAACGGGAGGTTTTGCGGCACTCTACAGAAGACGGTATGGGCAATTCGTGGGAAATCCGGGCAAGGGCGATGCGTGGCAAGCTAATGATGATGTGGTTACCTCGGGCGACGCGAGGTTGCAGAGGTGGTGAAGCTACAGTGGCTATCTTTTGCTCGGGGAGCTCCGGCTGAGAGAGGAGGAAGAAGATAGAGGCTCACGCTGACAGGTGGTGTCACACAGCAAACAGGACCCACACGACAACGAGAGAAGAAGAGAATTCCAGGTTCTACTGCAATCTGGACTGATTTTGATTCAATGAATGAGTTATCTATCATATCGTTAAATTAATGAAAATTTTACTGCATGTACTTGAGATAAGGTAGATAATAATATTAAAATTTGATACTGATAGGATCTCTATAGAATTTACAAAAATTCTGACAATGCACTGTACTCAATTTTATGCATTCTGTTTCTAATTTATTTAGGAGTTTATTTCTTATTAAAAAAATTTGAAACTTTTTAAAGGGGTTCCTCATGGATCTATTAGTCTCCTATAAAATTTAAATATTCATATATTTAATATATAATTTATAAAATTCTGACATTGTTATTCTCAGATTTTCAGCTTTTCTATGTTTTGAATTTTTATAATTATCAAATTCATTTATTAATTCTTGATATTTTTAATGTTAGTATATATTATCCTTCCAGAGGATAATATAAAATTTTTAGCTCAATATATCATCAGATAATTTTCATTCAATTCTGACACTGGTACTATTTGTAGTCAATTTTCATTTATTTCCTTTATTTTCACTCTTAATTACCTTGATGTGACTTTTAAATTATAAATCATAATTCTGGAGATATCTAAATATTTTTAAGGCTTTTCCTCATTTTATTATTGGTACATTTATTTTCTTATCACTTATCCAATGTTTAAATGATTATTAGAATAAATTCTCCTTTAGAGCAATAATCAAGGAAATCCAATAAAATCCAGAATAATTCAAGAAAAAGCCTGGAAAACAAAAAATGAAACTTAATCAAATATCTTAATTAATTTCTTATTTTTATTAAATTTTCATATTATAGACTTTTGATATGCTCCACATGGAACACAAAGAGGGAAGGTTTGTTAGAGATAACTCAATATCTCAATTTACCATATCTTTTGGTTTGATCCAAATAGGTTACTAGTCTAAGTCTTCGTCTATTTGGACTCTTTTTGGCTATTTAAGCTACACTCCTCTATATGTAATCTTTGGAATATTATAGTGGATTTTTTCTCGTAAGGGTTTTTCATGTTAAATCTTGCTTTTAGTTATTTTGCCGTACTTATAATCCTAACAAGTTATATATAAAGAAAGATGTTACAGTACTAACTATTTAATATAAGCCGTTTATTTTTTTATCTAATGTACTAGATTAGATAGGATTTAGTTAAGGTGTAAATGCGTGTTGCCAACTTTGATAGTTGTCTCCAAAGAAGAGCAGATAAAGGAGCGCATATTGCAATCAATTAATTAGCTCATCTGTTCGGTCCAACATTCAGCTGTATTATCACACCACCAAATTGTACTTTACGGTAATCATCCTACAAACGACGATCATGACCTGCAACTGCAAGCAAACAAATACGCAACATGCAAAATTTGCCTCGTCCGGGCATCAAAGCCGAAAAGACCTTTTTATTCATCTTATAGACCATATAGGGCCACGACTACGGCCGGTCTGTATCATACTGTATGCGTTCGTGACAGACTTGCCAAAGTCGATCGGTACTCCAGTGCACCTTGTCGTTATTGACCATCTTCACCGCGTGTGTGACCGGGGTCGGGGCTATGGCCTGGACTTGTCTCCTTGTCAATGAGCTCTGTTGGCCCAGCTGCTGGAGAGAACTCAACTCAGTCTGTCTTTCTCTTTCTCGTGCTTCCAACAGACACACACATAGCAAGGAACAGGAAAGCCCTTTGGTCTTTTGGCAACGTGATTTTCCAGCCACATCTTTCTTCTGTTTACTGAACTAGCTCAGACTATCTACAATTGGATATATAAATACTAACACAGTCGGAGGTAACAATAGTCACCACTACAGAAAAGAACATCACTGCCGGATGAACATCAGCATCACTGCCGGGTTTTGACCCGGCACTCCCTAACTGGCAGTGATAGTCGGGACTATCACTGCCGGTTTTTCGCCCAACAGTGATAATAATATCACTGCCGGTTTTATAAACCGGCAGTGATAAGGATTATCACTGCCGGATTTTTATCCATAACCGGCAGTGATAATAACTTATCACTGCCGGTTGGTATTTTTCAACCGGCAGTGATAACACATTATCACTGCCGGTTGTTATTTTTCGACCGGCAGTGATAAGGTGGTATCACTGCCAGTTATTTCTCTAAAACCGGCCGTGATAAGTACAATGCCATATTCTCCTCCAAAACCGGTTACATAATTTTTTTTGTATTATATGTATGATGTAATTTGTACTATATATATATTGCACAATACATTTATTCGGACGGTATATTTTATGCGCAATATTAACGAAGTATTGGTAAAGAATAATTCAAATATATTAAATCATCATAATATTTAACATTGAATACCGAATACTCATTTAATCATGACAATATTAATGAAGTATCGTAAAGCATAATTGAAATCTGATAAATCATCGTAATATTTAATTATTACATTGTTCATTGACAATCGTTCACATTTGATTAATTGTAGCGTGTGGCTCGTAAAACTCGCCATTCGGGTTGATCACTTCTCGAACGATGAACCCGACCATCCGCTCTCGAAGGGCTTCAACTTCAACGTAAAGTAGGTTGTTGGTGCCGAGCTTCACGCTATTGTCATTAAAGAAAATGATGCATTAATTAGTGTCGTAGTTTTTATAAAGAAAAGTATGCGTCAACATGTAATTATATACCATCTCGCCGTTGTAGTCGATCTTGTCGATTTGACGTGTGTATATGTGTCATTAAGTAGTATGCACATAAATTGTTCCCTACATTTGTCTTAGGCACGGAAAATCGGTTCTTATTCGAACTTCTTCGTGAATGGGCGGTGCAGCGTGCTCTTCTTGCGGTATTTTGTGTACGCCCTGTGTATGGTTGTGAATACTCGTTAAACTTAATTAGGTGTAATTAAGTGCAATGGAATGAAAGATTACGGGAGCAATAACACAACGACCGAGTTTACATCTAGCAATTCTATTACTTCTTTGAAATCGTTTGTCGGTTTCCTCATTGAGTCCAACACAGTGATCGTGCTATCGTCTAACGTAATGACGAGAAGGATCCAGTGAAAGCTGCAGAAGCCCATTAGTCATGACATGGTGTTGCACATGAGATAAAACTGACTAGTAGGCAGGGAAACACGTACTGAAAGTTGTAGGGTAAAAGTACGTAGGTCTTGTCTTGTAACTTTAGCAGCGCCTTTAGTACGTACTCTCGATCTCTCTCTCGTCGATGGATCTTTAATAAGTTTGCGTTGACAAGGCGGGATCGAGGAATCCTACCTTTCATTTAAGTGCGCTCTGAGTGTCATTGTCTCCATTCTACATAAGAAAGAAGTTAGACACTAAGTTTAAGGGTACGTGAATGTACAATACGAATTATACAAGAGACTTACAGAGTCCACATTCTTAATACAGACACGTCAAGAGCATCTCGTTGGTACAACTGGTATAACTCGGAGGTTTCTACCCAGAAAACTCCGTCCATATTGTGAAAATCCGTTTCTTTGTATTTGACGGGGAACGCGTCGTTTTTTGTCTCTTGGACAAGCGCCGATACCATTGATGTAGACGCCGTAATTGTGTCGTCAGTCTCTGCTCCTCGTTTGGATCCACCAATGCTTCCCCGTTAACGAACTTCCACCTTAGAGGAGACCCCTGTCCTTTAGCACCCTTCTGATCTACAACAGCAGCTTTTTTACCAACCTGTCCTTTAGATTTCTGCCTAGAGATGCGCTCGTAGTCTGATCGTTGGCTAGGTTGAGGAGATTCGGTTGCCGTCGATCTGTTTAACCGTCGCTATGTCTAGGAAGAAATCTCTTTTGGCGACCGATTTCAACTTTATCAGTCTTTGGCGTTTTTTGAAGTGGTCATCACGTGGCGTCTACTTCCTTTCTAGTTTCTTCTTCGGTCATGTCATATGCTCGTTTCTTACCAGACTGTGCTGGCTTCACAGATGTGGCACTTTTTCCCACTGACCGTGATGAATTTTGAGATCGCGCTGCTCTATCATTATTTTTCGGTGGCGCTGGAGCACGAGGTGGACTTTTTTTCGGTGACGGAGGACTTTTACTACCTGGATAGGCCGCGTCGTCATCATTATCATCATCATCGCCATTGTAGTCATCGGATAAAAACATTATGTAGCGCTTTCGCCACGCGATGAATGTGCCCAGGCTTTGTCCAAGAGTATTTCTGCCTTCCTCGCTGGGGATCTGTACCTCAACTTCACGGTAATTGTCAACCACACTGTCTACTGATACTCTGGCGTAGCCCTCAGGAATTTGGCGGTTATGCAACATCTGCCCCTCGCCGCACGGCCAAGCCATCCCTTCAGCCACCTTAATGGTTATGTTCGCTAGGGGCAGGTGCAGACTGCAACGTGTCGGCTCACGATTTTGTCCACGAAAACTACAGCCGAGTCCTCTTGGGAGCGCCACGGCGCTGGTCGCTTTATGAGCAATGGCGGGACTCGGAGGTCATGTGCGTGGCGTTCGCGAGGACTTCGCTAGCATTTCTTGCATCTTTTGTATCATTCTTGAGATTGAATTTCCTTTACCGCATCCTTTCTTCTATTACTCGTACGTGCATCCAATCGTTCTTGTCTAGTTAGCCGGACGCTTATAGATAGAAGCGTCCTCTAGGAACGCTGCTTTCCAGGGCACCAAGCCAAACCCTCTAGTACGACCAGGGTGCTCTTTGTTACCCAGGGCGCGTGTTAGCTCGTCGTTCTCTCTTCTTGGTTGGAAGCGATACAGGTAGCTTGGGCATGGGCATCTGCGATCTTCTTGAAATTTCCTCTTCTTTCGCCTCGAAGCTTAAGCTGCCATCATCCGACATACTAGCTCCCCTCGCAAGCATCCAGTACTTTGATCTCGGGGCCATCTCGAACGTCGCAGGAACAACTCCACTAAGAATTAGCTCTTCTTCCCTTGCATCCCACTTGGGTACTTTCTTCACATAGCCACCGGTGCATAGCGTATAGGGGTAAACGTTCTTGTCCGAATTTGCTTTGTTCTTTTCACTGATAGCCTGGGCTTCATCAGACTTCTTATATTGCATGAATTCATCCCAAAATTGCCTCAACCTCGGGTACGTATCAAAGTTCGGCGTTTGATCCTTCTTCACATACTCCTTATTCAGTTTTGTCTTCCAATTCTTCCAGGAGATTCCCATGATGGTTAGTGCACGTTTCTTCGCATGCTCCAACCGATCTTGAGGCTGGAACTTGGATGTCAAATCTGTCCACAATGCTTCCTTGATTTCGCCGGGAACATACGCGGGCAAGCGCCACAGCGTGTCCATGATTTGTAGGTGATGGGCACGTTATCTCTAGCTAGGACCCGCATCTTTGTTGGGACGGCCCAGCGGTGATCTTTGGTATAACGGGTTCGCCGACTGCATTAAGGTCCACGATCACCTTTCGTTCACCTGTCCGCAACTTGTTAGGACCTCGTTGACGATGCTCTCTCTGTCCACGTGATGTCTGGCCCTGCATTTCGACTATTTCATTACTCGTCTAATCGGTATACGTGAGACCTAGGTCTGGAATAATTACCTCAGGTACGTTTGTTGCCTCGGTTTGCTGCAGGTTGAGGAAGCTTGTCGGGCTTTGTTCCGGGCTTTGGTTCAAATGCTCAACGCCATCCGGCACTTGTTCCTGGTTAGCGGCCATGTGCAGCTAATTTATCTAAAATTTAAAATTAACAAAGGCATGAGATGAATGTGATGGTATACGTATAAATTGGTCACGCACGAAGTTGTGGACCGAAATAGACTAATTATACGTACAATATAGAGAACAAAACTGACACATACAATATATAAGGTATTTATTACATGAATATAATAAATACAATGTATTGTTAAAACAACAAAAATCTCATTACATGAATATAACAAATACAATATAAGGTATTTATTACATGAATATAACAAATACAATATAAGGTATTTATTACATGAATATAATAAATACAACATAATAAAATCTCATGATGCTCCTAGAATCCAATATGCTTTGCCAACTTTAGCATCTCTGTTCAAGAAAAATCTCCTGCAAATCTTAGATTTCAAATGTTAAATCTAATTTGCATATAGTGTGAAGACTTCTACAAGATTCTTCATAACAAAACTTCACTAAGCTGGAAATAGGAACAAATTACATTTAATCAGGAGAGCAACCAATTGATCCTGAAAAATGTCAATGTATTGCTAATTGTGCAGATTAAAAACTAAATAATTCAACAAGTTGAGTAAGTAATTGTTTATCTAAGTGTTATAGTTTAAGTAAAGCAAAGAACAAATTAAGTAGCATAAAGAAATGTGTTCAGGGAGATAAATTAAGTAGCATAAATAAATGCGTCATGAAAATCATGATTCGGAGAACTTGAGTATGCACACAATCTTTTGATTACAACCTTACAAGATATTCATATTACATCAACCTCAAATGATTGTTGGTATGCACACAATCTTTAGATTACAACCTTACAAGATATTCATATTATATCAACCTCAAATCCCAAAGATTCCAAAGGTAATTAGCAATCTTGTTTGCTTTCCATATCAACTAAGAAGACCGCAACCCTCATCTTTGTTATGCTAAGCAAGCACGCACAATAGAAACACATCAAGAGCACAAAGATCATATTTTTACGATAACAACAATTATGTAATCATATATCCCAAAGGTTCTTGCAGGTTTAATTTATCGAACATTTTTTATTAAGACAAGGCAACCGAGTTTAATTTATCGAGAGATTTCTTTATTGAAACATTTGTCATGGCGGACTCAAGACAAGACAAATATATGATGCGGAGAAGCACGCGCGGTGGAGGGCCGGACGTCGAGGAGGTCGGTAGCGGTGGAGGTGCGGCGCGGAGGGCGGCCGGCGGGAGGAGGAAGCGCGCGAAGGACTAGTCGCGAGGAGGGCGGACGTCGAGGAGGGTCGGTAGCGGTGGAGGCGCGCAGCGAGGAGGGAGGCGCGGGAGGAGGGCGGCGTGGAGGACTAGTCGCGGAGGAGGGCGGACGTCGAGGCCGAGGCAGTGCGGAGGAGGGCAGCGCGGGGAGGAGGACTAGGGCACAGAGTGTGGGAAAAACGGCGAAGTGTGGGAAGAAGACCGCGCGCTTCGTTTATATAGATATGACAATCACTGCCGGTTCACCAAAGAAATCCGGCAGTGATAAAACTATCACTGCCGGATTTTTCTCTAGAACCGGCAGTGATATTGAGGTATTACTGCCGGTTCTAATTTCAACCGACAGTGATACCTAAACCTCACTGCCAGATTTTTCTCTAGAACCGACAGTGATGCGGGTGGGCCCCAAAAGTGAGTGGCTAAAGCCAAGCTCAAATTCAAACTAGCATAACTTTTGATATATATCTCAAAAAAGGATGAAGTAAATTTATAAATTTGTATAAAATCATGAAGTTTTAGAATATAGGAAACATTTATTTTTTAATCAAAGAAAAATTAAGTGAATTACAAATTTGCTAAGAACCCTACATGGACTTTACATAAATACTATAACACCATGAGCATTAATTTGAATCTTTTTGATAAAGATTAACTTCAATGTGCTAGATATTAAAGTGTATCCGTATATTACAAGCTGGAAGCATGTTCTCCATACAAAATAAAGTGTATCCGTATATTACAAGCTGGAAGCATGTTCTCCATACAAAATAAAGTATATCTGGTATATTATTACAACTAAGTAACGATTCGACCTTCGTTATGATCACGGCGTATGTATGTAGCTTCCTCACTGTCTTCCATGAGACCTAGGTCGACGTTCTCACCAAAAGGAGGAAGCTCATCGAATTGGTTGTAGTCTTCCTCGTCGACTACATTATCAACTCCGATAATTCTTCTTTTCCTTGAAGAACCACGTGGCGTTCTTTGTCGGTAGGTCCCGAACAAAAAGATTTGTGTGACGACATTAGCAAGGACGAATGGTTCTTCTCTCAGATCCGATGTGCTTGAAGTCCACGGTAGTGATACCGTACTTGTCGATGTTCACGCCCCAGGAGCGACCCATTGGCACCGAAGAGAGGAACCTTCAAAGGCCCATAATCAAGCTCCCAAATCTCTTCTATGAATCCGTAGTAGGTCCGCATATTACCATTGCTATCGAGGCATCTATACGGACTCATTGCTCGTTGGTGCTCTTGTTATCTTGTGTTCTCGTATAAAATATATATCCATTTATGTCGTATCCTTCAAATATCAGGATTGTACATGACGGTCCCTGAGACAACGCTCTCAACTGAGCACACTCTGTCTGCGTATGCATCATGTGTCTAAGCAACCAATCTCCAAAGTTATCTCTGTGGTATCCGCGATCCAAACCTCGATTTAAATGGGTTTTCCTTCTTAGCATATTCTTGTGCATATCAACATACGGTGCCGCTACTGGCGATTGGTCGAAGCGTCAAAATGTGCTTGAATGAATGAAGCACGATCATTAGTATGCTTCGATTTCTGACCTAATGTCCCTTTGCCCTGTAGCCTCCCCTCATGGCGATATATGGGCACACCAATCGGTTTGAGATCCATGTAATTGACGCAGAATTCAATGACCTCCTCGGTTCCCCAACCTTCGGCAATGCACCCTTCTGGCCGATGTCGATTACGAACATATTTCTTCACAACCCTCATGAACCTCTCGAAAGGGTACATCTGATGTAGAAACACAGGGCCAAGAAATTGTATCTCTTTCACAATATGAACAATGAGATGGACCATAATATCAAAAAAGGATGGAGGGAAGCACATCTCAAGACGACATAGAGTGTGGATCACATCTTGCTGCAGTTTACCCAGTTTCGTTGGATCAATGACCTTTTGTGAAATCGCATTGAAGAATGAACACAACTTTATAATTGGGTCTCGCACTTTCTTTGGCAGAACACCCCTAATTGCAACAGGAAGCATCTGTGTCATCATCACGTGGCAATCGTGAGACTTCATGCCAATTAATTTCAAGTCTTTCATTGAGACTAGCATCTTCATGTTGGCAAAATAACCGGACGGTACCTTGACTCCGTGCAAGCATTCACACACGCTAATTTTCTCTTTCTTGCTAAGAGTGTAGCAAGCTGCCGGAAGGTACTTTTTTCCTTTACCCAAATCTTCATGATGTAGCTCCTTCCTGAGGTTCATATCTTCCAGGTCCATCCGTGTTTTGAGTGTATCTTTTGTTTTGCCAGGTATGTCTAGTAAAATACCGAGCAAGCTGTCACACACATTCTTCTCTATATGCATAACGTCGATTGCATGTCGAACATCCAAGTGCGACCAATAAGGTAGGTCCATAAATCCGATCTCTTTTTCCACAAAGGAGTCAGTATCACGGAACATGAGGCGATGTATCGCTGGCTCCTTTCCATGGATAATTTTAATATCCTTACTGACGCAAATATCTCTTTGCCGTTGCGATGTTTTGGAGTCAAGCTGTCTCCTTTGTACCATCGAAACCTCTCTTGTTGTTGCGATACGGATGGTCCTTACGAAGGAACCTACGATGTCGCATGTAACACATTTTTTGCGATATTTCACCACCGGCTACTTGTATCACCCAAGCAATGGACGCATCCGTTGAATCCTTTGATAGTCTGGCCTGAAAGATTACCGAGAGCAGGATAATCATTGATGGTTACGAACAACAACGCGTGTAGCATGAAGTACTCTCTTTATACTCATCCCATAGCCACACACCGTCGTTCCACAATAATGAGAAGATCTTCAACGGTGGTTTGAGGTACACATCGATATCGTTGCGGTTGCCTTGGCCCTTGGATCGAATGCATCATAATGTACTTTCGCTTCATACAAAACCAAGGAGGAAGGTTGTAGATACATAAAGTCACCGGTAAAGTGCTATGACGACTGCTCATGTTGCCGAAAGGATTCATCCCATCCGTACTGAGCCCAAACTTTATATTCCTCACATCACATGCAAAGTGTTTCTTGTATTTTGTATCAATGTTCCTCCACTGCGCAGAGTCAGCAGGGTGTCTGAGCATTCCATCCTTCTTACGCTCCTCAGCGTGCCATCGTAGCAATTGAGCATGCCTTTTGTTCGCAAACAGACGCTTCAGACGTGGGATTATAGGGAAATACCACAACACCTTGGTTGGGGGTCTTTTTTTCTTACGATGCACTTCAATGTCGGCATCACCGCGCTTATAGCGAGATGCCTTGCAAACAGGACACGCATCCAATTTTACAAACTCATTGCGATACAATACGCAATCGTTCGGACATGCGTGTATTTTCTGTACTTCCAGTCCCAATGGGCAAACAATCTGCTTGGCCTGGTACGTGGTTGCTGGCAACACGTTTCCCTCTGGGAGAACGTCTCGCAGGAAAACTAACAACTCTGTGAAGCTCTTATCGGACCAACCATTGCTTGCCTTCAACTGCAGCAGCGTTAGCACAACATGCAGCTTTCTGAGGTCCTCCTTGCAGCCCGGGTACAAAGGTGTTGTAGAGTCCTCTACTATCTGTTGGAACTTCGAAAATCCCTTTCACTCGTGTGGTCCTCCTCCCATCATGCAACATCCATTCTAGATCATCTTCATGGTTATCGACGAACGTATCATCTTGGGTGTCCACGAACGTATCCTCGATCATTGTGGAGTCATTGTCTTCGTCATCATCATCAATCGATGATCTTCACGTAAAATCTCATTTTCACCGTGCTCGATCCAACGGTATAGCGGGCTTGAAACCCTTGAAGCAAGTGTGCACGGATCGCCTCAAGATTAGAAAAGCGCTTCTCATTCTTGCAATCGACGACGGGCAACAAATGTAGTCCGTCGGTTTAGTTGACTTATGCGCCATAGCCACGCTCGTAAAACTATTCACACCGTTAAAGTACTCTCTATCGCGACGGTCGACTTCATACATCCATCTTGGTCCATCGCAAATATTTATAACAAATAAAATCTCGATAAATCAATAAGTGGTCACAAATTATTTTATTCATTTCATTTGTTACGTCTTGCTAATTAAACAATAAATCTATTTCCAAATCTCACTATTAAAATCAATTAAATAATTGCTATTACTTATAATGGTGCATCAAGCAAATTTGCATTACTTACAAAAAGTATTAAATTAATATACACCAAGTAAAGAAACAATACGTGTGGGCTGGGCCAAAACTACAATTTTGGCCCAAAAAGATTTCTTAATTTTAGAATTGTTTTTTAATTTAATTAATCCATGAAGCAAGTTCTAATTATTAAAATTAGCAGACCAACTTAAAAAATTATGAAATTTTTTTGAGAAATTTTTTTCAGAAAGTTCCACAAATAATATAACATTTAAAAATTTATTTTCAAGGTTTTATCACATTTTAAATTTTCTCAAAAATTCAAAACTTCCTCTTAATAGGAAAATATTTTAAACAATTAGCTAAAAAACATAAATACTCATAAATACATAATTTATTACTTAAAACATAATTCAACAAAGAATATAAATACTTTTCTACACACATGACATCTAAATAGTTACATACAACGACAATTAATAATGTAGTGCTGTCGTACTTAATTAACAAATTAAACGCAATCACTAATTTGGTCCTCGTAAAAACATAAATTCAAGCTACATCTTAATCTCACTAATCACTGCACACATAAAAAGGTGGTGAACTCAAATCTAGTCTCTAAATTAGAGCTCTAATTGTGCTCATTATGCAATCGATAATTCTCACAGCCAACAACCATATAGAACGTAATATCCAACAAAAACCAACTACAAATAAAATGTACATCAAGATACGAACCGTAGATCACGAATTAGAAGTGAATTTCACCAAATTTGAGAGCAAAAATTCGCCCCCTCTCTTCCCCAACCGAGCAAGAACAGAGCTCAGGTGGGGCAAGTACGAAGGCTACTTATAGTGTCGAATTATCACTGACGGTTCTTTTTAAGAACCGGCAGTAAAATATCAGTGCCGGTTGAATAATATTATTCGGCAGTGATACTCTCTGCCGTTCCCACGTGAAAATTTAGGGTAAGCCTTATCACTGCCGGTTATTATTTATAAACCGGCAGTAATATAACACTGCCGGTTTTATAATATGAACCGGCAGTGATAATGCTCTCCTGGTCGCGCGGGAGAATTTAGGGCAAACTTATCACTGCCGGTTTTTATTTACAAACCGACAATGATATATTACTGCCGGCTGGATAAAATGAACCGACAGTGATATTGCTTCACTTCGCGCGGGAAATAAATATTGTGCCGGTTTTACTTGGAACCGACAGTGATAATACAATCACTGCCGGGTGAGACTCACCCGGCACTGATGAGGCGTCGCGGATATACCCATCTGTAGTAGTGAGTCGATCCGCTACTCACGCGATCCTAATTGACAGCTTCTTACGCCTGACCGAGAGCCAAGCAAGGTGTACATACACACTCGCACACACTCAACTGCGCGCGCACACACTCTCCTAAAGACTTGGCAAACTACTAAACTAGTACATGCAAATACAAGCATATGTACACAACTCACGTGTAACATGTTTATAGCATCACACTGGACTCCACTAATATATATGCATGACTCAAGTTAAGTTGCAAACGTATCTAAAACACATACAACAGCATTAATATATAACATTCTCTCCCTTATTATTGTTGCATCTTCTTTGTAGCTGGAAGGCCGATCTTTTGACGCATCTTCAAGAATCTCCGCCTTCCCACTCAACCTGGGTTAGCAACGTACACAAGCTCACTTTTCATGTTGCCGAGGAGTCATTGATTCTCCCCCATGGCACATATCTTGTTGACCACCGTCGTAAGCCATATGGCGAACACGTCCAACTCCCTAGCCTCGAACTCTGCCTTGAGGGTCTTTAATTTTGCCCTTGTCACATAACCACCACCCGTACATGGACTTGAACGGAGCCCATGCATCTTTGGCCATCTTCTTCGGGCAAGAAGGAGAGCTCACACTTGCCCGCGACTTTCACCTCTTCGTCGCCGGTGACACGACTTACCAGCAACTCCAACCTCAACCTCGGCTTCAATTCTCCTTTGCCGGTGACGTGTCTCAACGGCGATGGAGACTAAGATCAAAGATTATACACGCAAGCACTTGGACACACACTTGCAAAAACTTACACACACGCAAACACGAGTACACAAACACACGCTAATTCACGGTGCGAGAAATAGAAGAACAACACGATCACACATAGAACTTTTGGCGCTCGGCTGCAAATGCTTAGTCAGAGGCCAAGAACTTATCTCTTTGCTCTCTTTCTATTATTCTCCATACTATATATATATATATATATATATATATATATATATATATATATATATATATATATATATAGGAAATGGAGCACCATAGTGTCAGGCACCATGATTTCAAATATGCGAATTTAGGCCATATTCAAGTATATTTTTTTAAAAAAATCAGTTGTAGGGTATATACCCATCTTTAACAATTCAAATGAAACACATACCTTTAAAAAAAATATACTTGAATTCAAAGATTTTAAACGAGTTTGGATCACATGCTTTGCTGATTTATATATATAATTAGTACATACCTACAACCAAATTATCATAAAAAAAGAGAAACTCTAATTTAAATTTCAGTTCAAACTTGTTTGAACTAGTTAGTAAACTGGTTAAACTCAGCCTCCTAAAACTTTCACATGAAAATACATAGAGAAAATATCCTTTTTGGATCATGGTGCCTAGGCACTATGGTGCCTTAGGTAATTATAATATTATATATATATTATAATTACTTAGGGCACTATGGAGCCTGGCCTCTATGGTACAAAATGGGTATATTCTCCTATATATTGTATGTTTAATTTTTAAAAATATTTAGGATGTTGAGTTTAACTGGTTTACTAACTACTTCAAATAAGATTGAACTGAAATTTAAACTAGAGTTTCCTTTTTTTATGATAGTTTGTTTGTAGGTATGTGCTGATTATATATATAAATCAGCAAAGCATGCAATCTAAATTCGTTTAAAATCTTTGAATTCGACTATATTTTTTTGAAGGTATGTGTTTTATTTGAATTGTTATAGATAGGTATATACCCTAAAACTATTTTTTTTTGTAAAATATACCCGAATTTGACTTGAATCCGCGTATTTGAAATCATGGAGCCTAAACTCTATAGTGCCCTATTTGGCGTCCTACATATATAGTATATATATTAGTTAGGTGCCTATGCATTGCAACGGAGTATAAGAAAATGATAATATCATCAAACCAAACCATCTCACATAGTACTATAAACATCAATTTCTGCAGCAACTTGGACGCAATCGTCATCCAAGGCTCCGGCTCCGACGTGTCACATCGGCTCCTACACGGTGGTCCACGTCTCCAACCTCTATAGAGACATATCCTCAACAGTGGCATGACAACCAAACATGCTGCTCATTTTCTATCCCTTGTGCATCTGGTACAGGATAACATGGTCCGGCATATATGAGTTACACCTCTGCTCATCTACTACATATCATCTGGTATCTTCAAGTTCAAGCCTTCAAGGAACATAGCTCAGGCATACACGAGTCAAAATATATATGCTAAAAGTATGTAAGTTTGGATAGCCACAATATTTCTGTACCACCCTCTGTGCCCCAAAATAAAGAAAGAAAACGATTATCAAATGCAATCCCAGCATGAATTCCTGATCAGCTAACACTGTTTGTGCACATCAAAATTGCCTCTTTCAATTGTTCCTTGTCCAATGATATGCAAAATTGAATGCAAAAACTATTGCAAAAATATGTACAATAATGAATGCAGTCATGTACTTACTTTTAGTGATGGATATCTGTAGAGAATCTGAGATTGTCTCCGCAGGGAAGCACTTCCAAGAACGCTACCAGCAGGAAGTTCCTCAAGAGATTTTGCAGTCAAGCATATGAATGCATCTCTGACGTCTTCTCGTGGAAGGTTACAGGGCAATATCGTGCCTTCTGGTAGATATGTTGGAACATCTTTCATTGAGTGAACGGCAATTAATGTCAATCCTTCCCTGCAAGAGTGCATCATCTATCTCCTTGGTGAATAAACCCTTGCCTCCAATATCTGCTAGTGGTTTTGTCCAAGATCATGTCTCCTGTGGTCTTTATGATGACAATCTCAACAGCCCCATCCTCAGCTAACTCCGAATGTGCAGCCTTCAATTTATCTCGAGTTTCATGTGCTTGCGCAAGAGCAAGAGGACTGTCCTAAATAGCCAATAATTTGAATCATAGACTTGCATATTTCAAGCAAGATACTACAGTCCACAAAAAAAAGGCAATAAAGACACTTTCAACAGAACATTGAAAAGACAAGCAGGATTCAACCTTAAACAATAACTTGTCTTCTGAATTTCTACTTTTAGCTTTTTTTTTCCCAACCAAAAAAAAGCCAAAATGATGCATACTATCCAAGTCAAAGCCAGAACTCACTATGCCAAAACAAGGAGAACGGCAGCTAAAGTATTGACCAACAATCGTACAGATAACATCTAAAGGTACATCAAAGGCACGTTAGTATGTTACTACCAATCCAATATTCCAACAAAATGAAGCTAAAACAAACATCTTGGTAAACACCCTCAGTACTTCTAAATTCAGCCAGCGCACATAATGTTTGACACCCATCCCAAACGCAATTGGATCAGAACTGAGAACCACATCTCAAAACCCAGGTTCCCATAAAAAGAGCTAAACACAGGATCTTGCAGGCACATCCAACCCAACCAATAGCACCTAAAAGACTCGATTTTTCCCAACTTGACCACAAACTAACCGAAAATTTCCCCATCATCTCTACCAAAGAAAGCATAACAAAGGCTCGATTTTGATCACCTCCCGCGCGTGCCAATCCGGATGAGGGAGACCTTGGCCTGCGCTTCGGCCTCGACAGCGACGGCGTCGCGCACCACGGCGGGGAAGCTCCGGCGCGAGCGCGCGAGGCGGGTCGGGGAGCCGAGGAGGGAGTGGTAGGCGATGGTGGTGTATTTCAGCGGCACCATCTCCGGCGGTTGGCAGGAGAGGACGATTAGGTGAGGCAGAGAACAGGAGAGACCAAGAAGAAAGAAGGAGGTGGCCGCGGAGGTCTTCACTACTGCATGGAGAAGGAGATCGTGGGGAGACAGACAGTTGCGCGATGGAGAAGGAGATCGTGGCAACGGCGGCAGTTGGTGCGGGAGCGAGGGAGAGAAGGGGAAGACGACGGAGTTGGGCTGAACAGCGAGATGGGCCGTACAAGCGAGTTGGACGATAAACTCTTCTTTTATTAGTTTATATATGTATATATATAATATAATGCACCGGTACACGTTCATGGCTATGACATGTGATACCACCGCGTCCGCGCGCACCCTGTGTGCTGCCTCGACATGCCAGTGCAGCGCGTCCAGCAGACGTTAGATGCCGTCGACGAGTGCCGCACGGTCACCGTAATCCGCTTTGCTCCCACCGTCGTTGTTGCGCTCCGATCCCGTTCCGCACGCAACACCGCCTCGGCGGCGGTTACCTCCCCGCCACAGTCACCAGGGCATCCGAGCTGCCGCCAATCCTCGCATGTAGCCGCGTTGACATATATGCCACTGCTCGGCGAGCCATCGCCGTGAAGCACACCGAACCTCATTCCGATACCAATTATTGGTCCATCTCCTTTAGAGAACTCACTCATAGTTTCTTCCTTTCTCTTGTGTTCCTCACAAGCACACACAAAGGGAAGCTCTCCGTTCTTTTGGTGACGCGCGTGCTCTTACAGCCCTATCCTCCTCCTGTTTATTCACCTCGACTAACTTAGACTAGGAGCATATACAGTGATATAGACGGCAGTTGTCTGTAATATATCTCTACATCATCTATAAACAGTACTAATAATAACTTATACAATAGATCGTCTATATAATTGTTTGTAATGATCTCTCATCTAATTAACAAAATGTCTATACAATGGTACACAAAATAGAAAACTGTCTATAAGACCGCCTGTTAAATAGTAGACAACAACTCTTCTCTCTCCTTCATATCACCCAAAATCCTACTACCATAGTCTTACGACAGCTGACATGTACTATTGTACATACCTTAAGTGCAAGGAGATAAATACTCACACATCTAGGGGTGGCAACAACGGATCCACTACTCACGCCATGATCCTAATTGACCGCTTCTTTCGCATGGCATGACCGAGCCAAGCAACACACGCATGCACACCGCTGACTCGCACATACAATTAGCTGCATGCACACGCACACTCTTATAGACTTGGGCCACATGGCCAACTAGCATGCAAACACATGCATATGTACACAACTGACGTGTGACATATCTACAGCACGATGCAGGACTCCAATAGCGTGCATGACTCAAGTTGCAAATATATCTAAAACACATATAACAAGATTAATATCTAACAAGCTTGATGCCGGCCGGTGAGGCTGCCGCTGTTTGCCGACTTCGAAGTGCGAGGCACCATGGTGGCCGCAGTACCCCTCGCGCAGTGAACCATCCGCAGGGCTTGCGTGACCAAGAGCAGGGCTACGGTGAACAGGGTTAACAATACCGTTGCGGCCTCGGTTTTCGACGAGCAAGCGGTACCGAAATTCATGAAAAAACGAACGAAATTCGTGAAAAATTGAATGTTTTCGAAAGTCAAACGAATTAGAAATCTAGTCAAACATTGGAGTGAAATTTGAATGAAAATTTCAAAAACCACTCGAAAAGCGGCGAATTTCGAGCGGTTTTCTCGAAAATCGGCGATATATTGAAAAATTGGAAAAAAAATTCTTGTAGAGACTTTTCTCCAAACTTCATTTTTCAAAAATAATTCACACCAGTGGTCATAAAGCTATAAATACTAATTTTAGGGAACTTTTGGATAAACTTTTTCAAATTTCCCGAATTTTTTGAATTTGAATTTGAACTTGAGCGGTAAACCAAATGATATGCTTTTCCGAACCAGCGCGGTACAAGTAAAATTCACAAAATCCAAGCGGTTTTCGATGAAATTTGAATCCCTGATTGTGATCACAGCAATGGTTGAAGCAGATGGTCGACTTGGCCATATGTTGTTCTTGGCTAGCTAAGCAGGTGAGGTGGTGTTGCCCTGTTGGTTCTTGGAGTGAGTTGATTAGAGGAGCATATGTGTCTCTTTTAGAGGTATGAATGGACGCATGGACCTCGCATGTTTGGGTGAAAGTTAATGTGCTAAGATATTTAGATGTCAATAGTTTTTTAGAGAAAATTAAACAGATCATGTTTTAAGCAGATTTAACAGTTTAGTGAAAATTATATAGGTATAATGTGATCGAACTTTTTAAACTTTAACAACTAATATAAAGAAAGTATTTAGATTGACCACATAAAAATAATATTAACAGATTTACCATAAAAAGTACATTATTAATGCTACATTTTTTTACTACTCCCTCTTCACTAATATATATATATATATATATTTGGTCAAAGTGCCAATGGTTCCAACAAATTTTTTCAGACAAGCTGGTACTCCCTCAAATCACAAATATGTGTCTTTTGGACATTGATATGGTCTTCAAAAATATATATTTGACCACCAATTTCTATTGCAATATATTCGTAAAACATAATAAGACGAAGATATAATTATAAAAGTGTTTTTTAGACAAATATACTATGTCATTTTCAATGAACGAGTTTGATTCGTTGCTTTATGTCGAGTTTGATTGGAGAATAACTCCTAAGAAATGCCGAGTTTGATTCGTTGCTTTATGTCCTTGAGACACTTCAGGTACGTGGATCCACATGCAAAGACTGCACAACCGAACTTGTTCCTTTCCTGGCTAGATAAATATAAATTATTTCCAGTCATATATTCCTTTAGTTTAATAAATCAGTAGATTCCATTGAGATACTAGTATTAGAAGCCACAGGGGAAAAAAGACCAAAAAAAGATGGCCATCTGATAAATCGTGGAGACAGCATCATAATGAGTGCTGAGAAAATCTCATATATGGAAAAAGGTTAGTCTAGGTTCCCTAAGACCTCAATTCAGGGTTAAAGTTCACGAACCATTCGGCCTCGAAAAAAAAACTACAAAAGCCGAGGCAGACCTCCATACTAGCTCTCCGAGCCCGAGCTACTTGTAACACGTTTTGTTTGATTCGTGGGATAAGGTTGAATGAGATGGAATGATGTGACGACCCCCATTTTTACAAACTTGCAAAAATAAAAATCTAATGTGCATTCCGTACTAGTCCCATGATCAGTAGCTAGTACGCACATACACCAATTGGAATCACAACCATACAACAAATATTATTAAGCGGAAGCTATTACATAAAGAAAATTCTTACAAATCAGAGATATAGCAGCAAAAGAAGCAAGGTCTTGTAGTGTGCCCATCCAAAACCAACAGGCAACTGACAAGGCATAATCCCTAGAAAGATTCGACGAAGAAAATCCCGCAACCTGCGACGAAAGAAACCTTCGAAGCTTCGCTAACTTATCCACCTAAAAACCACATATAAGCAAGGGTGAGTACATTCGTACTCCGCAAGACTTGAGCAAAGCCTATAATATATGCAGGCCATTTCGAAGGAGGCTACTACAGTTAATTTGCATAAAGCAGAATTGACATTGAGAAATCAAGTTATTTGTAAACGGAATTTATAAAAGCATAATTGACTGATATGAAATAAGTAATTCATAAGTAATATTCACAACCCATCGTGAATATCGAATAATCCAGAAATGGAATCCATCAATGTCGATCCTTTGACATGAAAACAAAAGCTGCTAAACAAGTTCCAAACCATACCCATTTTAGAAAATACCAAAACTAACATTGGAATGACTTCACCAAGTGTCCTTGACCGTGGACGCGGCTAATCGATTAGATTTACACTCTGCAGAGGTGTACAACTTTACCCACAAGTCATGACCTTTTCTTTTTGCCGCGAGTTTCACGCACTTTAAGCGTGTAGCCAGAATGTTCATGACGAAAACCTTTACATTATCTAATTTAACTTTGCACCAGCACCGGGACGATAAAACCCACGCTATAGCTGGGAGAACTCAGAGCATAGAAATGTTGGAACTCCCCATAGACGTGGCGCACACCGTTATATTGGTAAGTGTTGTTCCCAACACCTCGGTGTGGGCACCCCGTCGAGCAAACCCCGAAAGGAAGGCCCGTATTGCTTCAGCCTACCAATGTGCAAAGTTAAACTAGATAACTTAATTGGTTTAAGGATGTCCCATACCACCACTTGTGGTTGCACGGGTTTCTTGGATCAATAGCGTCCCATTGCTCGGTCCTTACTGTGACACGGGCGATACTCCACCCTACACTACGTGCAAATCCCTCTGCACATCCGGCTATTGCCAATAATCACCCGCATCTAAAACCATAGTTTTATTTTGGGTTTTTAATCAAAGTACCCATAACTAACAGCTTCATTTCCAACATTTTCCATTTCTTAGAAACAAATTTTGATCTAATCATCAACCTCATTAGATCTAAAAGCATGGCTAAGCATGGCTAATTATGAAATCGAATATACCCATGATAACATTAATTAATGTCTAAGCTTAATCTAGGTTTGTCAAGGTTCACATGTCCATACTTATCAAGGAGGTTTCATGAGACAACAGGTATAACTACTAGTACCACAAAATAGCAAATTTACAGGAAGTAAACGCATGCATGAAACATTTTAATAAACACAATGCAAATTAAAAACTGGGATCAAGATGGTCAAAGGGGGGTGCTTGCCTTGCTTATATATCGTTTACGACGAAGATGCGATCACGGCTGATGGAGGCAACGACGGAGGAAGGAATGTCGGATTCTACACGTCGATCGATCGGAAAATATAGCAAATAATAAACTTCAGTAAGGGCGAAAAGAAGACAGACAGAAAATCAAATAAAGATTCATTGCAGAAAATAGGGATGATTTAGGGTTTGAATTATTGAGGATCTCATGATTTAGATACTTACACATTCACATACTTAATGGTTTTGAGATAACAAAGCAGGGTTTTCTTTAGCAGATTAACTATTCTTGAATTACGAATTCAAGAGGCTAAAATTATGAATTTTAGTATTTAAAACTTCGAATTATAGATGCTAAAATTATTTGGGTTAGAAGAATTAAATTACTGGTTAAGGTTACGCTAATAGCACTTAGCCTTAAGTGATTTGCATACGAAGGGTTTTAAATAAGTTATGACTGATAAGTTAGCTAAATAGATTTATTTATAGTTTTTAAGAAGGTTCTGGTGATACAAATATATTAAGTACAAATTCCTTATTACAAGGTTCACTTATTCCGATCACGGCAAGGTTCGCTAAACATAAAACTAAGGATTATTCGACTATAAGGTTTATATGCAGAATATGACGAAATAAGATTATTTCTTCGCAAGTGGATAGCATATACTTTGAAGAACATATCTAGACTGATTTCATACATTTTAGTGTTTAGACGAGACATTATTTTCATAGTTGAACATGCTTAGGTGATATAAAAGGTTGCGACAATCATACTTTCTAGGGGTATTCAGCTAGCAAGATTAAATTGAAAAGTAAGTTGTAAAAGAATTATTTTTCTAGAATATGGTAGACCATATCCTAAATATAATTTCTAAACCAATTTCCATAGTATTTACATTTAGACGAGAGGTTCTACAGGTTGACGAAAAAGCTTGATGGTTCAATTTACTACTCGTTAAGGGTTCAGTTTTTGATATAAGATTGCGACTATACCGCCTAGGATAATCTACTCATTTTTAGGTATCAACAGGCCATGATACCAGAAGTGATTTAAAGTTGAGTTTGCGATAAATGGCCTTTATCCGCGATGTTTTCCATTTAAGAAATCATTAGGGTTTAACATGATCCTATTTCGACCTAGCACAAACATAAGACATTTTTGCCTAATTAGCAAGGGTACTATTTTTCAAAGCTATAGGATTTGGTTTCATCAAATTTGAAGTTTATTCGTGAAAGTTATAACTATTTATATCATGCAAGTATTAACACTTTGACTATTAATCATTTACTGTTTTATGTAGTGAACTTTAAATATTATTTCATATCTGGAATCTTGGTAATGTTAGGAGCACAATAAAACTGATTTGGTGATTTATTTGAATTCATTTGATCTATATTACAACCATTTGACTTTCTATGCTATATGTATATACACATTTTACATTTAAGTTATTTCACACTTTTCAAGACAGTTCAAAACAAATTCACTTATTAGTTATTTTGGCAAATTAAGGTATTCTACTGTCATGCTAATATTTAGAAATCAATTTTACTTATTCCATATTTCTTTTATTCAAACTATGTTTATTTGAATTTCTAATGCATTGAATACAATCTTTAATAGAAAGTAATTCAAACATAAGTAAAAATTAAATATTTTTATATATTTGAACTTCTGTAAGCATAAGGATTTCACTAAAATTAGTTTCATTCCATTCCAAGTTTGTTTACAACTTTGTAATATGTAGCACTTCTTTAAGTCTTTTCTTTAAATTTGAATTTCAAATTTACCCAGTGAACATTTTCAAAATGTTATTGCATATTCTGAAAGTGCTTGATTTTACATGAATATATAAATTTATTTCACCCAATTCGGAGTTATAATGAAAAATCTATAAGCATTTGAATCATCTCGGTTAATGAAAATCAAACTAAATTCACAAATACGCTTTTGCTTCTCAAGAGACGTCTTTGCATTGACCGGCTGACATGCGGGGCCCACGGTTCAGCGACAGAGAAGCAGAGGCTTGCGGATTCCGGCTCGTCGGCGACGAAGGATGGCCGGAGGGGGGGCTCCGTCGGTGGGATGAGCTTCAAGGAGATGATGCGCAGCTAGGGGTGGTCTTGGCGTCGGCAGTGATCCTTTGGAGAGGGCCAACACACGCAAGGCGGCGGCGCCAATGGCGCCGCCGGGAGTGAGAATCAAGGTGCGAGAGCTCGAATGGGTAAGCGTTTTAGCTTCTAAGGGTCACAAGGAGTCCATTTTGGTATCTCACTTGCGCGGAGGATGACCGGGGAGCTCCGCCACCGTTCGGCCGGAGTTGGAGAAGAAGGCGCACGTCGGCGGCTTTATTTCGCATGAAGACGGTTAAGTATTTTTGAGGGGTTTTGATCACTAGAGGGTATAGAAGCTATACCCGGAAGCAATTTGGGAATGGGTTGCCCATTCGGTCGAATTGTTTTCGGCTTGAAGCTCCAAAGCCCTCGGTCATGGCGGATTTGGGGAAAATTCCGGGCGTTAGGCTTGGAGAAACGAAGGAGGGGGAGAGGGAAAGATGGTGCGGCTCAAGAGCGAGCTCGGCGCAATTTATAGCGAGGCTTGCGATGTACAGAGGTTTGAACGCAGGGAAAAAGGGCGGCTTGGTTCGGTGCTTCGCAATGGAATGGCGCAACCGTCTCACTGGCAAGGAGGCGACGTGGGGGTGGTCAAAGCATGGTGCGGGAATGCCGAGGATAGACGTGGCGTCAGTTGACGGGGTGGCCACACGGCTTGTCGGGCGAATGGCAGCGATGGCGCGGGAGAGCGCAAGCTCTGCCTCGGCGAAGCGAAGAAGAAGAGAGGGAAGAAGGAAAAGAGCGGCTGACGGCTGGGCCCGGGGTCCACCGGCAGTGAGAGAGGCCTTTTCCGTTGCCGTGTGCGTAATTCTGGCGAAGGATGGCCCACTGTCGGCGAGAGGAGGCGAGTCAAAGGATAAGCACGGCTGAGACAGGCTCCATGTGACCATTAAAATTGCTATCAAATCACCGTTTAATTTTTTGAAACTTTTTGACCGACATGCTCTGTAGTTTCTAATCCCCCATAAAAATTTTAGGTTAAAATACCTCATTGTTGAATTTTAAAAATTCTGACACTGTGGACTTGTACAGGACTTGAACTTCGGTATTCTATTTATTTTAGGATGTAAATCATATTAATTATTTTCAAAAAAATTTAGATAAATTCATGTTGGCTTAAGAATATCTCCATAAAAATTTCAAGTCAAAATATCAAGTGAATATTTTATAAAGCTTCTGACATTAGGATTTCTAGTTTTTGATGGTCTCTGTTTTTGAATTATGAGAGGGCTTTGCCAACATGATAAAATCCTGATATTTTTACCAGGGATAGGTTTTACACTGAGGGTGTTTTGAAAATTTTTATGGATTCAGATAACTTTCGAATATTTTACATTAAAACTGACTTGCACTGTTTTTAGTCAAAAAGAGGTGTCATTCATTTATTTACTCACTTTTCTGTGCATAAAAAATTTTACTTGTTGATTTTACTGACTTACCAGCATGGTTAGGGTTCCATGGTAATTTTTCCAAATTTTTACTTTTACCATTTTAGCTTTTTACCATTATCCATTCTTTAATTCTAGTTGTTTGATTTTTCATTCAATACAAAAATCCAAGGAAATCCAAATAATTTCCAATCATGTCAAGAAAAATCAGAAATAAATATATTAAAATTCAAAATATAAATTTTTATATTATTTCATTTTTCGGGATGTTACAAATGATCTTACACTATTTGGTTCTATTGTTTTAGGTAAATAAAATGATTCAACATCTATAGATAATGTTCCTCAAATTTGTATCCCATCATGCAGGATGGGATGATGGTGCCATTCATACAACCAAACATATGAATGACTTTTTTTATTAAACCATCTTATATATGTGGCACTCGGTACCAGGAGGCAAACACACCCTTAGCTTATTAGTACACCACAAGGCAATGGTCAAAGGCTCATTTCTTCTACTAGCCCATTAGCAGACTTTTAGAATAGCCTGTTGAGTAGTTAGGACTAGGGTGTAATCGGTTCGGATTGGATCGGATATCGCTCTTTTTATATTCTAAATCATATTTTTTTTGTCGGATTCGGAATCGGATATGGATAGTGCCGGATACGAATACGGCACAGATAATATCGGTTACGGATTCGAAGTGAATACGGAGCGAAATCGATACGGTACCAGATATTTTTATCGGATATCGTGTGAAAATAGATATCACGTACAACACACAAACATTAGGACTTGCGAGTAATGTGAGACAAATCTAAATAATTCCAAAATCTATAGCATCAAACAGATAGAACGATATCCATACCTACTGGCAATTCAGTGAGGGAGATCGGAGGATCCAGATAGGGAAGTAGGTTCCCAGGTTTTAGGTCCCAGTGGAGTATCCCTGCTGAATGGAGATATTTCAGTCTATAAAGCAACTGCAACCAAGAAAACAATAGCATATTAAATTATCAAGAAATACAAGCAAACATGTTATTTTACTTGGAATTAATTTGTCGCCCTCAAAACAATTTCTGGAGTATAGGTGGCCATAAGATTACTATCCTGTGCCTTGACATGTTATTTTACTTGGAATTAATTTTGCATTTCGACGACTTACCTTAATATATTGCACTTTCTATATGAACAGTTAGCATTCGTTATAGTTTGACTAGTGCATTTCAACATCATCTACGCTAAAAAAATGTAAGATAGGTTCAAGCACCCATGCAAGCAGAAAACTAGTAATGATTATTTAATGGTTTAGCAAGCTCATGTGGAAGAATATGTAACTACGTCTCTATCATTTGTCCTTGCATCCTAATTGTCAAAATGAAACGATATCTACACTGACTTCACTCGCTAATCTTCAAAACAACAGCAAGTCCAAATGACAAACGCAAACGGTTAGTAAGGCGTAATTTCCCTGCTGTTTTCATTTCAATGATCTCATAAAAACTCGCTGCGATATGACAACAAATACAAACAGACATATTTGCAAACAATTCTCTATATGCTAATTAATATCTGCTTTTCTGGCTACTTTTACCTCCTGATGCAGAAATTCAACTTGATACAACAATCAAAACAGACTTAACAACTGTCTCACCAGAAGGAAGCTTAGCTTTTCAGCACCACAAAGTTTATCCTGTTGCCTTCCGAATTTCTTTCACAAATAGCCTCTCATCAGTCATCAACGTCGCTCTTTTATGCCTGAAACGTTCTGGCCCAGAAAAAAATGTCAGGAAGAAGCATATTAATTTACTATAGTGAAAGCTTTGATTGATCCCCAATGTCTTGGAAGGCAATAGGATACACACACATACTATATAGTTATATGTCATAAGAGTATATATGTAGGAGCAGAGGTAGGGAACCGGGAAGAAGCCCGTCGCTATCAGCCAGCCGCCAGTTGCTCCCTCCTCGCTCGCTCGCAGTCGGCCAAATGGGGGATGACTGCTCGGCTGCTCCAATCGCGGATGCCGCTAGCGGCTGGAGGGTGGAGGGTGGCAGTGGGAGGGGCTGAGGTAAGGGGCGGTGAGCAGCGACGGGATGGGCTGAGGTAGAGGCAGAGGGCGACGACGGATATAGGGGTGGAGGGCAGCGGTGGGAGCAGGGGGCGGCGTTGAGGGACAGAGCGAGGGAAGGGGCGGGCGGTGGGACGAGCGGAGGGGACTGGCGGCGGGACGGGCGGTCGGCGGTTGCGGGACCCAGGGGCTCAGGGCTGGGCGCCTGTTCCGCTCGGCGCTCAGGGTCGGCCGGTCGGGCTCAAGGGATTGGAGAATTGAGATTTGAGATGGTTACGCGCGAACTAGGGTTAATCGAAAGTAAGGGGAATGGTCGGTCGGATATCCGATTGAAATTAACCGGATATACCTGAAAATAGGTTTAGAATATCCTGATCAGACGGATAGCGATCCCCGAATCGAATCCGAAACAAAATATCTGAAACCGATTCGAATCCGAGGACTATTCGAAAAAATATCCAAATCTGATCCGAACACATCCGATCAATTGGTCGGTCGAAAATTATCCGATCCGATTGCACCCCTAACGAAGACCCAAGGACAAACCTATCAGTGGTAGCCGCTTCAGTCATCCGCGCTTGCCTCCCCATCGCCGCGCGCCCCGCTCGCCATCGTGTTTGCCGTCCGCTGCGTCCTCATCTTTCAAAATAATTCATGGTTAGTAGCCTTTTGTTTAAATATTCTTCCTTCATCCTGGAAGGCTGCCGCATCTATTCTACTGGCAGCAAGTAATTCACACTAGATACTTCACCGTGGCGTGCCACGCCGCGACATCGTTTCTCACGTGAAAAAATTGAGAAAACGTACGATTGTCGTTCCCCACGCAAGAAAATCGAAGAAATACGTGAAACTACTGAAAAGATACAAACGTAATCGCGTTTTTACGCATTTATTCGGCGGAAAAGGACCTAAACGTTTTCCCCCCGAAAAAGGACTTAAACGGAACGCGTAAAAAAAACAGAAAAAGGGCCTAAACATAGTATATAATTTTTTCCATAAAAAGAACTTAACCGTGTTTTTTTTTCCGAAAAAGGACCTAAACGTAATTTTGATTTTCGGAAGAAGGACCCGAGCGCAATGCTCAAAAACGCAAAAAGGGCATAAGCGTAATATATTTTTCTTACAAAAAAGAAGGACCCGACCGTAATTTTTTTACGAAAAAGGATCTAAACGTAATTTTTTTAACAAAAAGGACCCGAACGCAAATTTTTTTCCTGGCTCGGCGCGAGCCCTCCCGGCTCAAATGAACGTGGTGCTAGGAATCCTCCGATGTTTAGTATAGGTAGTATATGCAGCAGATGTTTAGCAGAACCAGTCTATGGCAGGCTGTTCGGCTCATAGGAACTAGTTCGTGGCATTGGCAGCTCGGCTAGCGTACTAGTTTGCGTGCCTTACATGTCATCATCATACCTCTACCATTGTTAGAAGAAATCTCGGTCTGAGAGCGGTTTAAACCGGCTTGAGCTGGCTCGAGCCGAGCCGCTTCGTCAAAGCTCCTCAGAAAAATAAATAATTATGTTTAGGTCCTTCTGACCATTTTTTATGAAGAGGAGGATCCCAATCCTTTCAACCGTTTCGCGAGTTTTCTCGATTTGCTCGCGTGGAGCGGCGGTCGCGGCGTGGCACGCCATAGTGACTCATCTAGTTACATCAATTGATTGAATTCACAACACTCGCTTAGTAATTCATGCTAGCAGCAGCTCGGCTCGTGAGCCAACTCGAGCCACATTTCAGGACAAGCCGAGCCGACCTACAGCTCCAATCGAGCTTGGGAAAGTGGCCCAGTTTGAGAGTTTAAGTCAGCTTCAGCTTCTAAAAAGCTAGTTAATTCTCCGAACAGTTCAGCTTTTAAGTGACATTTTGTATGAGCTAGAAGTCATATATAACTAGCAATAGTCAAAAACTGAAAGCTGGATTGGACCTGCTTTTACTGTTTATTACTGAGAGAAATTAACTACTCCCTCCGTTGATAAATATAAGGCGTATTTTGACGTAGCACATGGATTAAGGTTGTGGTGAAATTGAGAAAAACATGAGAGAAAATGACTTAAATATCCCTCTTAATTGTCTTGGAAGATGAAAGATAATACTTTGTGTAGGTGATAATGAATAAATGCATATGGTTGAGAGAGAATAAATAAAGGTATATGTGGAAAGACTCATTAAATCTACATGCATGTCTTATATTTTCAACAAGATCATCTATATGTCTTATATTTATCCACGGAGAGAATATTTATTAATAAATAAAAAACTATAGCTGCTTTTCAGCTTAAAAAAATAAGAAAACAGCTTTTACACTCCTCAAATAGACGACCCTACCTGGATCCATGATGGTACCTTTAGCGAGGATAACTCTTTTCTTTTCCTTCCTCCGGTTGCAGTTCCCCATGTCGTTAATCATCATAATTAAATTTCATGCGATTGCTTTATAACCATGCATATGTAATCGTTCCTAAGTGACTTGTACTCACGTGTCCTGAATCAATCTATAGTAGTTCGAAATCATCATTATCCATGGGTGTTAATTCAACACCTTTTGGATTGAAAAGAGATCTGTATTAACGTGATTGGTATTCATAATTAAACTCTACCACCGGCATTATTTTGTCCCTATATATAGGACGACTAAAGTTCATTTATCAAGCTTTCAGCAGTCCTTGGGTCTATCTGGCTTACGCTTTCTATCAGGCTTCATGATCTAGTCTTAGGACGATATATATGTCATCCTAAAATCCAGTTAGTGCAACCTCATGTCTAGCTACAAGCCTCTATTTATGAAACTATGTATTGGATTAACTGATAAGCATGCATGGATGGATCTCATTTTTGGTGAGAGGAGGTGAAACTGCAGTGAGGGTGCTCCACGATTAATTTTAAACATGTCAGGAGGTTTTTTTTTTTACATAATTGCACTCATATCATTTGTTGTAAATTGTACCTTGAGCTGGTGAGGCTGCACTGCAGTGAGTCTGTACTGTACGTCTGTACACAGCGCAGGGGTACTAACCACCCCTCTTTCTATATTGTCAACTAGATACGTGGGCGCGGCGCCGTAACGTGTTCAGCGTGGGAAAATCGCATCAAAAAAGTCATCTCCGATGTATTTTGGGATTTTTCGGAGTGGCTTGGGGGGGGCGAATTTTGAGGGTTTTTTAGGGTATTTTCAAAAAAAAGATACCTATATGTAATTTCAAAAAGAATTTTCGGAAAATTTTGTAGGGTCTTTTGCAAGAAAAGATATCCGGCCGAAAAGCCACGATATGCTCTGTTTCATTCCGTTACCTATATGTAATTTCAAAAAGAATTTTTGGAAAATTTTGTAGGGTCTTTGCAAGAAAAGATATCTGGCCGAAAAGCCACGATATGCTCCGTTTCATTCCGTAAAAAAAGCATGAAACAGGGAAAAATAGACTAATATGTAATCCCATAAAAGTTCAGGGATAGTTCTGACAAAATCCAGAAGTTTCAAGCTGTTTCATTCCGTAAAAAAGCATGAAACAGGGAAAAATAGACTAATATGTAATCCCATAAAAGTCCAGGGATAGTTCCGACAAAATCCAGAAGTTTCAAGGATCTTTTCGCAAAATCTGGGGCTTTCTGTAAAAAAAAGGGTTTGCATGTAATTTCGAAAATTTCATAGAGCCTTTTTGCAAAAAAACAAAATTTTGTAGGGCCTTTTTGCAAAAAAACACGGGATGGCGCGGCAAGCGCGGGCTGAGCCGAACGTTGGTGCCACGCGTCGGCCGGAAAAAATCGGAGGCAAGCGTGCTCGCCTGGGATCGAACACGCGACCTCTCGTTCACAACGCGCGCGTGTTACCGCTGTGCTGCCGTGCCGTTTTACTCTGACCGCCGCGACTAATCAATTAAGCTTCGCAACCAGGCTAACCACGTAGGCGACGTGGCTCAACGATTAGCGTGCCGTACGAACAGCGGGCCGGCTCACTGCTCGCACGGGCGACGCGACGGGAGAGCACGCGGGCACGTCGCCCAGGCGTCGACGTGAACAACTCGAGGAGCGGCCAAATATGTGGACTGTAATATACGGAGTATCCGTGGAGCATCTCCATCTCTAGCTGTAAGGCAATGGCAGAGGCGAGAAAATATGGTTAGCTCTAATGATAAGCATTGTAGACATCATACCTTTACTAATGGAAGATTTCCTGGCCTCTGGACAATTTGAGCCGTGGAGCAAGCCGGCTCGGCTTGCGGCTCGAGTCGAGCCGGCCGAAAAAAATAACAACCAAGTCCTTTTTCGAAAAAAAATTTATATATAAGTCCTTTTCTTGGAAAATAAATACGGTTAGGTCTTTTTTTTCCGAAAAAAGAATATATATTACGTCTAGGTCCTGTATGCGTTTTTAAGGCTTACGCTTGGGTCCTTTTACCAAAAAACAAAATTACGATTAGGTCCTTTTCGGGAAAAAACCGTTTGAGTCCCTTTTTTTTAAAAAAAAACTATACATCGCATTTAGGTCCTTGTTTCGTTTTTCTAGCATTACGTTTAAGCCCTTTTGCGGAAAACACAAAATCCTTTTTAGGTCCTTTTCACGCGTTTTCTCGATTTACTCGTGTGTGGAGCGTCGATCGCGCGTTTTCTCGATTTGCTCGCGTGGAGAGCGACGCCTGCGGCGTGACACGCCGCGTATAGGTTTCCAGTTGTTGCTAATGTCAGAATGGATGACATCAAAGCTAAGCTTGCCTGCTGGTGCTAACTCATTTACTGCTCACACGTAAAAAAGTTATAAAATATTTTTTAGCACTTACTCATAGGTGGTGCAAGGGCTAGAATAAAAAATAGTAAATTTTACAAAACTATATGTTTTTTACAAACTATCATAAAATTATATGATTTAGGTTCTATTTCATAAAACTATAGATTTTTGAAAAACTTGTATCATAAAACTATATGTTTTAGAATTGATCGTTTATAGTAACACGTCTGATAGTATAGACCCACATAGTGGCTTCACGCGCGAGTGAAATGGGAAATGGAGACACGTAAGACTGTCATGTGGGCTCACACTGTCAGACCTGTTACAAAAAATAATCAATTCTAAAATACGTAGTTTTGTATAACACATAGCCTGTTTGGTAGAGCTCCAGACCCCAGCTTCACCTGAGATATGAAACTTGTAGGCTAAAATAAAGTGAATTAAGTTTATATTTTTGGTCTAAAATGTAAACAAGATGATCCATCTAAACACTCTTAATGTACTCACAGCTTCTGCTCCACGGATCTGGTGAAGTTAGGAATACCCAGCTCCACCAGATTTACGAATCTGATGGAGCTGGAGCTCTACCAAACACACCCGTAGTGTATATTTTCTTTTTGCAGGCATAAAAAAGTACTATATATACTTCTCCCACCAATCAAAAATAGCTTTTCACAGTCAGCATGTTGCAACTTCCATCATTAGATTTTTAATGTCGTATCGAAACTACTCGTTGGGACTAAAAGCATAAGATATCATAATCTTTGAATAGCTGTGGCGACAATGTACCATGCATGCACCAAAAATTGATGTAATTCGTGGAAAAGGTGGTCCAAGGTTTCCCTCGTTTGATCATGCATGCAGACAGCATCACCTTTTATTAAAACGTAAATGATATTTTATTCATTGCCTGCAAGCTATTGCAAAAGGGACAAAAAAAATTCACTCTTAAAGACTATATTGATTAACTCTTTTTGCGCAGACTATTGATTATTCATTTTGATTGCTCACAACCGGTGATTTAAACAGCCCAGTATATATAGCTCCATGATAGCTTTTTCAAACATAAAACGCTACGTAATTAAATAAAATACCGTGAACACAGCTACAACTGCTATAGCTACTATATTGATTTCTATTTTTGTAGTTGCGATAGCTCAGTTACGCTACACGTGTCAATTCTCTTTATATTTTTAAACATTAATTGTGTTTTCATCATGATTTTTTTTATCAAATTTGTTGTACTTAGATTGTATTAATTTGGCTCCTAAAAATAATAAATATTCGTTAAAATCCAAATTCATATCTTAAATTTACATAATTATATATATTATTTTCTGTTACACATTATATGACTAATATATAACAATCATAACATGTACTTTAAATTTAAATATAACTTATTATATATAAATTATCGATATCACATACTTATCTCTAATTAGTAAAGTTAAATATATCGCGCCGATCCAAGAATCGAACCCTACGGATGGAACGAACATCATCCTTACCCACCAGACCACTTGCCCGACCTTCAGCCACTGATGTTAGGACACTGAACGTTAGCATACTGTTATCCCGTATTCTTTATTTAGTTGTGGTTAATGTAATGCTCGGTGCATGCTTGTAACCCTGCTATAGGGAACTTCTGTGGACTCTCGTTTGCTTTCTCCCTTAATCTCATTCAAAAAAAAATTTCGGTTCCTGCAGTCCTGCCTGTGTGCAAGTCTTGCTGTTTTGTGTCTTTCCTAAGAGGAGATGCTACATAGTTTCGAGTATTACGATTTGTATTTTGTGGATCCATGTGCAAAGGCTTCATGACCACAAGCAGGTTCAAATTATCGTCGATAATCGGCCGATTATCGTGATAATTGACCTTACCGGTTGATAAACCAGTTAAATTCAAAAAAATTAAAAAAATTTATGTGATGTAAATATCGCGATAATCGGTGAACATCGCTCGATTTTCGATGAATATCGAGCGAAAATCGCTCACAATATCGACCGTTGAAGAACACAAGTTTGCAAAATCGCTCGGGTCAATTATTGAGGAATATCGAGCAATTATCAAGGCATACCGAGCGATTATCGAGGTATATCAAGTGATTATCGGTGAAAATCGATTTTTTTTTAATTTTTCATCAAAAATTTTGATTTCCAAACCCTTCGATTCTCTACCGATTTTCGAAAATCTCGATATGGTTATTATCGCGATATCGATATTGTGAACCCTGACCGCAAGAGTGCTCCGTCGGTGACCTTCTACGCGCTGCCAGCTTTTGGCATATTAGCTCACCGTGGAAAAGAACGAAGATAAATTAGGTGAATGTAACATAGGGTATAACACATAGAAAATCCCTTTTTATCTACAGTACGATTGTTTTCTTATTAACTTGTCTTTCTGCTATCTTGAAATAGCAGTTATTATCTTCATGGTCAGCTTTCAACAAGGTTGTAGGGCTAAGGAGGGGACCTACTATCTAATTAATCGCTAGACAAAGAGGGAGGACCGGTCTCTTTCTTTCCGCTTTGAACAGATCGAAGCCCATTTTTCGGTAATATTTCTGCAAGAAAAATAAATAGTACTGGTTTAACAAAACTAGAGGAGCTGGAAATATGATTAAGATCAGGAAATTGCTGGTTTCTAAGGGAAAGAAAACTTTAGGTTAAAAAAATCAAAGCCAAGTTGGTACAAAAACATTTTCTATAGTGGTTGGCTATGACATGGTGTTAGGAATGGATTGGTTGAATACTCCGCTGGGAAAATGAAGGTGAATTGGAAGGAGAAATAGGTGTCTTTAGGGGAAGTTCATTAGTACGTAGAAATCAAAGGGTTAGCAAGCTCAATGGCAGGAGAGCATTGTGGTGTAGGTCCCCTTGGTTGCAAAGAGAAAACATGTAGTTAACTATGCGAGTAGGAGTGAATCAATAAGTTTTCATGGTTTGGTACCCTAATTGATCAGTTAATAGAAATTATACTCTCATTCAATTAAAATAATCGGAAACAATAGCAAGGTATTTGCTCGATGACTTTCATCTATTAATTTAATAAGAAAGAAGTAAGAACCCGACACAAGTAAATAGAAACTTCAATCTAATAGGGCGTAAAGGTGAGGCCACGATACTTGGTCCCATTACATGAGGATTTGATTCCCTCAGGTGATAAGGACACATCTTCGACACGCAGTGTTTTATGGAACACTCGCTTTCATGGCTGGATAAATATAAATTATTTCCAAACCGTATATTCCTTTCTTATATAACAAAGCAATGGGTACATATTCCCTTATGCCATTGGTACTAGTATTAGCAATCACAAGCAAAAAAATGGAAAAAGGATGGCTATCTGATGGGTCGTGGAGACAGCATCATATTACCGAGCAAATCTAATACTCCAAATAAAATATGTGTAGTCCAAGGTTTCTCTCAGATGATCCCCATGACGGTAGCTTTAGCTAGATTTTTTTGCTTTTCCGGCTCGCAATCTCCTACAAAGAAATAGTTGTATCATATGTGCACCTCCATTGGAGGGGATTATTTTTTTTTCCCATGCTTCCAATATGTGTGTAGGCGATCTTTTGATTCGTCGAGTTCCTATATACCTACGTACAAAATCTTGGTTCGTCCTTTGTGATCAGATGGCTCAGCATTCATACCTACGCGACAGATTGCTCTGGAACCCAAGTTTTTAATTATTTTGCTCTTTTCGCAAAATCCCAAGTTCATCGTGTGCTCAACAACGTTCTTATATATATACACACCTCCCCTCCCCCTCCTCACCCGGATTTTGGATCCTCTGCATAGCAAAGGTGGCACAGTGGCGTTTTAAAGCAATATACTGTTGCATCAGATCTAGCACATTCTTTTTGGTCGGACAGTTGAGAATCAAGCAAAGTCATAGAACTGTGCTCTTCTGCCTTCACTGCTCTAAGTCAGAGGATCCCAATCCTCCTCAACTTAGGGCATCGATAATGTAGCAATAAGGTGGGCATTAAGGCTGTGGTGGCCTCTCTGATATCGACCTGAAGGATTGATGACATGAGCAAGGAGAAAAAGCTAGCATCGAGCCGACCTTAATTAGGCTTGAGGACTGGCCTTAAGGAATAAAAAAAGAAGTGCCCCCACCTGTCGGACACATGTGACACATCGTATCGTCCTCGCCAGGCTCGATCGTCGAGAACCGATGCACTGCCGATCCTCGCCACGGGCCGTTAGTCGAAGCCACACGTCAACCACCGTGAGGCCGGGGAAGAGCCACCGCCACCGGATCCGGTCGGTGGATTGGTTGATTGGTTGTGTGAATCGCTCGACGACACGAGTTAATAAAAATGCGTTGTAGTATTTTTCACAAACCACGTAGACCCCACCTTGAGAGTTGAGACTAATCTAGGTGGGATGGGAAGCATCAGAGATACCCTTGCGCCTCAATCGCCCTCGGATGGTGCAGGGGTCCAGCCACGTCATGACTGATCTACGCTCGTTAGTGGCGCGCCAGTTAGCTCAAGCTCGGGGAACCAGGGCATCGAGGAAAGTCTCGAGCTCACCGGCGCGCGCATGGATGAGGGCGCATTGCTACAAAAAGATTTATATTAGATCCTCGTCACAGACTTTTTTTTTAGAAATTTTACAGTGAATTACATAGGTAGTAAGTAGTGGTAGTAGGAATCAAATCTAACCATTCACTCTCAAGGGTATTTTAGACTTTTCCTACCCATTCATCAGGGGTATTTTAGATTTTTCCTAATTCGTTTACAGTTTTGGATTCACCGAATACCTGGTGATCATCAAAGACTTCTTATCCATTCATCCGTCATTCATCGGGATCACATGACGTGTTTTACCGTAAAGAACAGATAGTATGACGGAATTTTTTACCCTTGTACCCCTCTTTCAATTTTACTACCGATACTACAGGTGGTAGTATAACTAGATCTTAATTGATTTCAACCATTAGATTCAAAGGAATAGACGACTTATATTGATTTTAATCCACTGTAAAAGAGCTCTTTTTTTTGTAAAAACAGTCAATGATGAGTCTCGGGCACATCTCAAATAATTTTTTTGGTTAAAATCGTCTGTGATGAGGGGCACATCACATAGAGTTTTAACCAAAAACCTTCTGGGATGACCACTTCTATGAAATAAGTACAGAGAGCCTCGATCTGCTCTGTATTTTTAGGGTTTTCTAAGCTATTTTTAAGGTGGCTGCGATTGGGAGGCGATCTGGTGGAAAGAGATCCTAGATTTGGGAGTGTGATTGTAGATCATTCCAATCTAGGTCATCTAAGGTACTAAATTGGATCTAATTTGCAGTATATTTAAGATCTAGCTTGGTAAAGAGAGAAATGAAGATGGTTTCAAGATTTAGCTTGGTGTAGATCCATTTCTTCTTTGTGATGTAAAGTAGCAATTGGTTCTAATTGTATTATACTCATTATGTAGATAGTTACTTAAAAGAAGGTGATCTAGGTTAATAATTGGTTGTAATTGCATTATATTCAAGATATATCTAGCTTGGTAAAGAGGGAGTTGAAGATAGTTTTCATCTAGCTTGGTGCAGATCTATTTGTTCTTTTTAAAGATCTAAAGCAGAAATTGGTTCTAATTGCATTATACTCAAGATGTAGCTAGCTATGTAAAGAGAGAATTAAAGATGCTGAGTTTAAATATAGCTTACATATGTATATATATCCATTTGTTTATTGTAATATAAGGAGCTATATGTGTTAATTGGCAAGTTTAAATGTAGCTTATATGTAGCATATGTGTGCATGTGCACTTCTAATGTACTTAATTCATTATTTAACACTTATTGTTATGTACGTAGCGTAGATGGACCGAAACTGGATGTACGCTGATAATCGTGCGAGCACCGAGTACATTAATGGCATCTTCGCTTTTAGAAGAGCTGCAGAGGAGGATATGTTGAACAAGGGGGTGGAATTTATGCCTTGTCCATGCATTGACTGCGAGAATCTAAAGATGTTTCGAAACCCAGCGCAGATCGAAGCACACTTGATTCTAAGGGGCTTCAAAATGGGATATACATGTTGGACCAGTCAAGGTGAAGAGCAGATTATTTAGGAAGCAAGTAGCATTAACATTGTAGACGAAGTTAATGATACTCCGGATGATATCGACTGTGCTTTCGATGAGATAGGTTTCACGATGATAATCTTGATCAGATGATGCGGGATGCAGAAGGGAACCGTGATAAGCGGGAGTATATAAATTCCGAGGTTTGATGGACGACTCGGAGAAACCTTTGTTGTAACATCCCGAAAAATGCCATAATATAAAAATTCATATTTTGAATTTTAATATATTATTTCTGATTTTTCCTGACATGATTGGAATTTTATTTGGAATTATTTGGATTTTTGCATTGAATGAAAAATTGAAGAAATGGAATTAAGGAATGGATAATGGTAAAAAGGTAAAATGGTAAAAGATCAATTTTGGAAAAATTACCATAGAACCTTAACCTCTCTGGTAAGTCAGTAAAATCAAGAAGTAAAATTTTATGCACAGAAAAAGGGGTAAATAAAATTAATGTCACCTCTTTTTGACTAGAAGCAGTGCAAGTCAAAATTTATGAAACATATTCGTAGATTATCTGAAGCTGGAAAAATTACAAAAACACCCTCAGTGTAAAACCTACACCTGGTAAAAATATCAGGATTTTATCATGTCGGCAAAGTCCTCTAATAATTCAAAAACAGAGACCATCAAAAATTAGAAATTTTCATGTCAGAATTTATATAAAATAAATACCAAATGTTTTGACTTGAAAATTTTACAGAGACATCCTTGACCTACATATAACCTCTCATAAAAGTTACAAAAATAAATAATAAGGTTTGAACATTTAAATAAATACAAATCCGAAATGGGAATTTTGAGTGATGTACAGTGTCAGAATTTTTATAATTTAACCATGCGGTATTTGAGTCTCGAATTTTTACTGAAGGTTAGAAACTACCATTTAAGGTCAGTCAAAAAGTTTCACAAAATCACACACTGATTTGATAGCGTTTTTAAGGCTCACATGTAGCTGTCCGGCTGAAACTTATCCTCTGCCTTGCTTTCACTCACCGACGTGTGGGGCCATGTCCACTGTGCCGTAACCGTTCAGCGGCAACGGAAAAATTCCCTTGGACACTGACTGGTGGACCCGGACCCACTTGTCGGCGTCACTCTTCCTCTGCCTCTCTTCTTCTTTTCCCTGCCGAGTCGTCCTCCTGCACGCCCGAGAAACTTCGCCGCCGCAGCGTCTCTGCGCGATTCGCGCCACCCCGAGTGATTGATTGCCTCCACGTTCATCCTTGGGAGCTGTGCGCCATACCCTGTCGAACTCACATCGTTTCCTTGCCGAGAGATCACGCGCCACCTCGTCAACCGCAAATGAACCGCGCAACACCTCTCGCGTTCAAATCTGTGCAACTCGAATCCCGGCTATAAATACTTGTGTGCGTCGCCTTGAGACTCCTTCTTCCTTGCTCATCTCCTGGACCAAACACCAGAACCGAGACTCGTGTTCTTCACCGTTTCTACTGAAAACCCGAAAAGAGGGGAGATCTTCAATTCGCGCGAAATTGGTATCCATCCTTGAAATTGATTCTTCCTCTAGCACCACCTGACTTCCTAGTTTACTCATCACCCCGAAATTTTACCTCTTTTCACCTACAGAGCTTCCTCACCGGGCGCCTTTCTCCTCCGACTCGCAAGACGGTGACAACCTGCATCAGTAGCTTCTCCGAGCGAATCGATGGCCAAAATGGAACCCTAGCGACCCACTGAAGCTTCCACTGCTACCGATTCGGCCGAGGAACCACTACCTTTCTTCTCCGGCGAGCCTCACCTTCCACCGCCGCATGCCGGCGGTGGCAGCCCGCTCCGACCGTCCCGCCGGTGGCGACCCCACCCACATGTGCGCCAAGACCTCCGGTGCCTACTGTGCTATCCATTCGTAGGACCCTCGCGGAGAGCCGTCGCCGAGCAACTCTAGCGCCACCTCTGTTCTCCGGTCACTGCACTGCTGTGGGCCCTCTGTCGATGGCGCAGAAGCAACCGGTGCATTCGGTAGAATACGCTTTCAGCTCAAAACGTATTTCTAGTTTTCAATTCAATTTCCAAAACCGAGCCACTTCAAACATTAATAACTTTTGAATCTTTAGTCCAAATAAAGTGAAACAAAATTATAAATTCATATAAAATCTAGTTCTTTCAGAATATGCAATAACATTTTGAAAATGTTCACTGGATAAATTTGAAATTCAAATTTAAAGTAAAGGCTTAAAGAAGTGCTATATATTAAAATGTTGTAAACAAATTTGGAATGGAATGGAACTAATTTTAGTGAAATACTCATGTTTCCAGAAGTTCAAATATATAAAAATATTTGATTTTCACTTATGTTTGAATTACTTTCTATTAAAGATTGTAATCAAAGCATTAGAAATTCAAATATACATTATTTGAATAAATGAAACATGGAATAAGTAAAATTTAATTTCTGAATACTATTATGACAGTAGGATACCTGAATTTACCAAAATAATTAATATATGAATTTGATTTGAACTATCTTTAACAATATGAAATAATCTAAATATAAAATGTATATGTACATGCATATAGAATCAAATAGTCAATAGAGAGATCAAATGAATTCAAATAATCGCTAAACCAGTTTTATTATACCTCTGGCGTTATAAGGTTTCAGATATAAAATAATACTTAAAGTTTACTACATAAAACAGTAAATAATTAATGGTCAAAAAGTAAATAATTGCATATTTGGAATAGTTGTAACCTTCATGAATAAATTCAGAATTTGATGAAACCAAATCTAATAACCTCGAAAAATAGTACCCTGCTGTGAAGACAAAAATACCTTATGTTTGTGTTAGGTTGAAATAAAATAATGTTAGACCCTAATGATCGTTTATAGGAAAAACATCGCGGATAAAAACCAATTGTCATGAAACCAACCTTAAATTACTTCTAGTATCATGCCCTATTAATGCTCGAAAAATGGATAAATTATCCTAGGCGGTGTAGTCATGATCTTGTATCAAAAGCTGAACTATTATCGAGTAAAAATTGAACTATCAAGCCTTTTCATCGATCCGTAGAACCTCTCGTCTAAATGCAAATGTATTAGAAATAAGTTTAGAAATAATATTTGGGATATGTACTACCATATTCTAGAAAAATATTTCATTTACAACTTTCATTTCAACTAAATCCTGCTAGTTGAATACCCCTAAAAAGTATGATTGTCGTAACCTTTTATATCACCTAAGCATTTTCAACTATGAGAATGATGTCTCGTCTAAACTCAAAAATATATGAAATCAGCTTAGATATGTTATTCAAAGTATATGCTATTAAGTTCCGAAGAAATAACCTTATTCCATCATGTTTTGCTTAAAAACTTTAATAGTCAAATAACCCTTAGTTGTATGTTTAATAAACCTTGTCATAGCAAGAATAAGTGAACCTTGTAATAAGGAATTTGTAGTTAATAAATTTGTATCACCAGAACCTTCTTAAAAACTCGAAATAAATCTAATTAGCTAGCTTATCAATCATAACCTATTTAGAGCCTTTCTTATGCAAAATCTTAAAGCTAAGTGCTATTAGCATAACCGCTTTAATTTGTGTTTTACTTCTTTTAATCCAAATAATTTTAGCATCTATAATTCGAAGCTATAAATACTAAAATTCATAATTTTAGCCTCTTGAATTCGTAATTCAAGAAAAGATAATCTATAAAAGAACCCTGTTTTGTTTGTCATAAAGCCATCAAGTTTCGGAATAATGTAATTACCTAAATAATTCAAACCCTAAAATCATCCCTGTTTTCTGCAATGAATCTTTATTTGATTTTCTGTCTGTCTTCTTTTCGCCCTTATTGAAGTTTATTATTTGCTATATTTTCCGATCGATCGACGTGTAGAATTCGACGTCCCTTCCTCCGTCGTGCCTCCGTCGCCTGCGATCGCGTCTTCGTCGTAAACGATATATAAGCAAGGCAAGCACCCTCCTTTGACCATCTTGATCCCAGAATTTAATTTGCATTGTTTATTAAAATGTTTTATGCATACGTTTACTTTTTGTAAATTGCTATTTTGTGGTACTGGTAGTTATACCTTTGGTCTCATGAAACTTCCTTGATAAGTATCAATATGTGAACCTTGATAACCATAGATTAAGCTTAGACAATTACTTAATGTCATACAGGTATATCGATTACTTTTATCCATGCTTAGCCATGCTTTTAGAACAACCGAGAATGATGATCGATCAAAACTTGTTTCTTAAGAAATGGAAAATGTTGGAAATAAAGTGTTGGTTATGGATATTTTGATTAAAAACCCAAAATAAAACTATGGCTTTGATGCGGGCGATTATTGGCAATAGCCGGAGGTGCGAGAGGATTTGCACGTAGTTAGGGTGGAGTATCGCAGTGTCGGATTAAGGACCGAGCAATGGGACGCTATAGATCCAAGATTTTCATTACAACCACGAGGGTGGTATGGGACAGTCTTAGCCTATTAAGTTGCTTAGGTGTGGCTTTGCATCTAAGGAAGGCGGGAGTACTGCACAGGCATTCCGTTTCGGTTTGTTTGTAGGGGTTTCTACATACCAATGCAACGGTGTACGCCTTGCCGTGAACAGAAACGTGGAGTGGGTGTGGTGTGTATGGATCCAGGTCTTGGGTGAGTGTTTCTGTTTCCATGGCGAGGGTCAAACGTCCCGGGCTGGTTCAAAGCCACATCTAGATAATGTAACGGCTCTGTATGATCTCCTTGCCGACACACCAAAGGAAGTGTGTTAACTGATCTGGCAAAAGAGGTTGATCATTCCTTGTGGGTAAAGTGTACACCTCTGCAGAGTGTAAATCTAATCGATTAGCCGTGTCCACGGTCAAGGACACTTGGTGAAGTCATTCCAATGTTAGAATGCTTTTGTATTTCCAAAAATTGGGTTTTGGTTTGGAACTTGTTTAGCAGCTTTTGTTTTCATGTCAAAGGATCGACATTGATGGATTCCATTTCTGGATTATTCGTTATTCACGATGGGTTGTGAATATTACTTATGCTTTACTTATTTCATATCAGTCAATTATGCTTTTACAAATTCCGTTTGCAAATAACTTGTTTTACAATGTCAATTCTGCTTTATGCAAATGAACTGTAGTAGCCTCCTTTGAAATGGCCTGCATATATATTAGGCTTTGCTCAAGTCTTGCGGAGTACGATTGTACTCACCCTTGCTTATATGTGGTTTTTAGGTGGTTAAGTTGCCGATCTTCGAAGGTTTCTTTCGTCACAGGTTGCGGGTTTTTCTTCGTCGAATCTTTCTAGGGATTATGCCTTGTCGGTTGCCTGCGGGTGTTGGATGGGCACACTACAAGACTTTGCTTCTTATGCTGCTTTATCTCTGATTTGTAAGAGTTTTCTTTATGTAATAGCTTCCGCTTAATATTATTTGTTGTATGGTCGTGATTCCAATTGTTGTAAACATGTGAGTGCTAGCTACTGATCCAGGGAATGGCACAGTAATCACATGGAGGTTCCTGTTCATCAGAACGGGGTCTCACATTTGTCCACGGGCTGCAAGTCAAAATACACAAGGGTGTCATCCGTGCTTGAACTGCTGAAATTAAAGGCAAGCAATGGTTGGTCTGACAAGAGTTTCATGGCACTGTTATAAGTTCAAGCTCCATTGATTTTGGTGATTGGTTTTAGATTAATGCTTAATCATTGTTTAATGACAAATCTAATATTTAATGAGACTAATATGTTTATTGAGCTTATTGTTAGTAGTCTCATAATTTGGATGGAAAATAGAAAACCCAAGGTATGCACTCGTATTCATTCTATTATCCTATTGCATACTTAGCACTCAAGTCAAAGAATGAGCTTTTGTATTGCTTATACATTTAAGTTGTGCATTATGTCTCAAATTTCATATATTACATGGATGCACACATCTAGGTGGAGTTCGTGCTTTAACTTGAGGTTTCAATAATATTGATCTATTTCATGTTGCCACATAAATCAAGGATCAATACTTTGAAACAATTTCTTGAGCATATATTTAACTTGCATAGTTGTAGCATACTCATGGTAATATAAGATAAATTTAAATGCAATCAAATTGAATATGTGCATATTGTTTCCAATCCAATTATATGTATGCACATATCTATGTAGAGTTTATTCTATGGTTGATGGTCTAAATAGGTATTGATCCCTTTCCATTCCACTCAAATATTTTGGATCATTACTCGAAACCATCGAAATGAGTATATGAAAATTTGTGTAGTTAATATACTTATATCAATTTAAATAGAATTTAAATTAAGTTCGGTTGTCTTTCAATCAATCAAAGAACGCTTCATCATGTGTTGATGGTATTCTTGGCCGATTAAGGACAAACGAAAAGTTTTTGAGTATAATAAAGCATTAGTCGCATCAAAGTACTGAAGACACAAAAATTATTCTTTCAAATTGATTTGGGTTGTGCTCAATCGATCTTGGGGCATCTATTATGTGTTAATGGAGTGCAATTGATGATTGAGACAACCGTGTTTGTTGGACTAATATTTTCAATGAGTTGTGAAAGTAGGTTAAGTCCAACGGTGATAAAGAATGGGAAAAAGAAGAAGTTATCATGTGTTGATGAGCTTCAAGAGGAGAATCCCGAAGTGAAGAGAAGAAAGGAGAAGAGCTAGAAAAGATTCATCATGTGTTGATAAACAAGACGAGACGCGATCCTGCAAAGTACTATTAAGAGGGGTCAAGTTCTTTAGCTTGAGCTTCATCGTGTTTTGATGAACCAAATCCGGTCACTCTAGCTCACTCTCTTAATCAGTTTTTGCATGGAGCTAACCATTTGGCATGTGTTGCGAATGGGTGAAGCTCGTATATTGGTTTTGGCATGATGCTTTGATTTGCATGTGTTGCAAAAGAAGAGAGCTCAAGCAATTTGATTTAAAGTGGATGCATGGAGTTAGATATTTGCATGTGTTGCAAATAGAGAGCTCATGCACTTGAGTTTGATTGTTGTTTTCATGGAGCAAGATATTTGCATGTGTTGCAAATAGAGAGCTCGTGCATCGGATTATTAGCTTGCGTTTTGATCATGTGTTGATCATCACAAGACTAAGTATGGTTTATGCTTTGTGTTTGCAAAATGAGTTTTTGCAAAATTTGGTTTAATTGAGTCTTATCTTGGAGCATGAGATAAGCATTTGCAAATGTGTTTTGCAAAGTGATATGATCATGTGTTAATCATCTCAATGGCTCAAGACTTGAGTTAATTGGTTGGATTTGTTATTTGCAAATGTGTTTTGCGTATGAATTGGAAGTTATGGGGTTTCGATCCTAGAATATGTGTTGGTATTTGTAAATGTGTTTTGCAAAGTGTTGAGATCATGTGTTGATCCTTACATGGCTAGAGGATTGATCTCATAGGTTCTTGGTTTATTTGCAAATGTGTTTTGCAAGTAAGTTAAAGTTTTAATGCGATTCTTTGGAGCATGTGAGTAGGGTTTGCAAATTGAATTGATCATGTGTTGATCATCACATGGGTCAAAGAATCAATCTTTGATAATTTGGAGAAAAGGTTTTGTGAAAAAATTTGTTTTCTCCCTGTGGCCGTCACTACCGCCCATGGTAGGGCGGTACTGCCGCTTGGTCAGCAGTACCAGCGCTAGGGCCGGTAGTTATATAACAGAGTGGTGTATTTTAGGGTTTGTTTGGCCAGCACTACCGGTCCATGTGGGCGGTAGTGCCGCTCGGCCGATAGTACCGGCCCCAGATGGGTGGTACTACCAACCTATTGTAGTAACGGCTAGTTTTTTAGCCGTTGGCCTAAAGGCCGGCACTACCGACCCCAATTGGGCAGTAGTGCCGGACTTGTTGGTGTTTTGCCCAATTTGACCTCTAACGGCTAGTTTTCGTGTGGGGGCTATAAAAGGACTCCATAGGGGGCAAGGGCAAGGGTGCTGGCTTTGCTAGTTGTGTGAACATTTTGGAGGGGTTGTGCATGTGTTGTACTCTCTAATTTGGTTATTGAGCTAAGAGTGAGCCCTAATTGCATGTGTTGTAATTAGGTAGTGGATTGAGAGCCTCTTGTGCATGTGTTACACCTGAGAAGGATCCTATTATATCTATTGCACTTAGGAGGTCAGAGGAGTGCATGTGTTGCACCAGTGGCAGAACTAGAAATTTTTCGTTGGAGGTGCACACTTCACGCGTGCAACTCTTAGTCTTTTATAATTATTTTGTAACATCGTAAATCCAACACATATATTTGAAATTTGTTAAAAGCACAATATAAATAGTTCTAAGGTCTTAAAAATCCTAAACCACTAAAATCGAAACCAATTCGATCAATAAATTTGACCCATCGGAGAAGCGATATTTTGAATTTTCTTCTAATTTCGCTGATTTTTATGGATTTTATAAAACCTTTTTACCATTTTTTTTAAAAAAAAGAATTTTTGTAGAAAATTTAAAAGCTTAAAAATTCCAAAAATAATTTTATTGGGTTTCAAATATTCTAAAGTATTTTTTAGAATTTTTCTAAAATTTTTGGACCCATTTTGCTATTTTATCTGAGTCTATTTATTTCTTTGCATTAAATAACTATAAAAAAGACCCTCCCCTGAGAGTGGGATCGGACCCCACTGTCAGGCCTTTCTTCTAGCTGCAGCCAAAGTCCAGAACATCAAGAGAGAGCTCGTTCTCTCTTGCATCCATTAAAGCCAACTTTTGAGCTTCCAAATCCCTGTGATTTTCACACCGAAATACCCCAAATAATTATGCAATTAAATCCTCCGCCGAGGAGGCTCACATCCCCCCTGGTTTCTCAAATTTTTAGGTGTGTGTAAGGATCAAGTTGGCCTAGAGGGGGGATGAATAGGCAACTTTATCATTTTTTTTAATTATTATTATGAAAAACTTTTCTCAATAAAAAACGTAGAAACGGAAGTAGTTAAAATAAAAGTCCAGAACAACACTTGTTCAAGAACACTTTGTAAGAAGGGGAATATCCAAAGAGAAACTATATTGAGAATAAAGAGAAATAAAAACAAACACGGGAGAAAACAAAGATTTTTCACCGAGGTTCAAAGTTACTCCTACGTCCCAGTTAGAGCACTTCCTCAGAGTATTGCTCCACCAAACAACCAATCTCAATGGCTTTTGGTTTTCCACTATCTTAACTCTTTCACTACTCCAGTGAGGTGAGTCTCAACTTTCCACAGCAATGGTGGCCTTCCACAATAACTGTTGGACAGGTCGCACCAACAACTTCTCCAACCGTCTAGGAACAGCTAGTTCCAAGAGTAATAGACTATCCACAAGCCTTGTCTCTTGATTCAGTAGCTAGATGCAAACTAGACTTAGCTTGGAGCAAGCACTCTAAATATTTAGAATGAGTGTTTGTGATTTTCTGAGTTGAAGCTCAAAACTCTTTGATGGAATGAAACTCAGGAATTCTAAAGATCAAGGAGTTGTATATGATTTGAATGATATCAAAGATGTTCAGGATATCAAAAATGTGAATATGCAAAGCTCTATATCATTTGTGAACACAGGCATTCTATATATAGACCCTGAATAGAAATAACCGTTACACCTGCTATTTGCCCGTTGGGGGTTGGTAGGATAGCTGGGGTAGGTCAACTGCTGCCTTTTTGAAGGAATTTCTTTGGTGTATGAACCATAAGTCAAACTACACACACGCCGGACCGAATATTTTGGTCCAGGGTACATAGTCTTGAGAGGCATTGTTGAACTCAAAATGACCTATTCACGACGGACCGAAAAAATTCGGTCTGTCGTATGTGAAGAGAGCAGAGGTTTACACTGGCAAAAAGAATATTTGCGTCGGTCCAATAAAATTGGTCCGTCGTGCATATGTTTTGATTTAGCCAGGTAAACTATGTTTGCGCCAGACCAAAAAAGTTGGTCCGGCGTACACATGGCTTGTTCTAACTTAGTACCAGCGAACAACGTTTGCGTCGGACCGAAAAAGTTGGTCCGGCGTACAAGAGTAAATGGCTGGTTTTATCTGAAGTGAGTTATGTTTGCGCCGGACCAATAAAGTTGGTCCGGAGTACACAAGAAAACGGTCCTCTAAACCTTGCAGATTCTTGGTTAAGATTGAGGGCAAAAATCTTAACATTGGACTAAAGAAGATGGTCTGCAGAGAAGAAGTAATATACGCCGGACTGAACAAAAGACTGGGTTCAAATTGGTCCGGCGTGAACGGTGTACGCTCGGTTGAATTTTATCAAAGAGGACTCTTAGCGCCGGACTGAAAAAGTTGGTCCGGCGTTCATGGTGTTCGGTTGGTAAGGATAATTCTCATCGTCGATGAAAATATCGGTCCGACGTACAAGTTTTACGCTCGGTTAGAATTTTGAACTTGGGATCTTTGAGCGCCTGAGTAAAAGAAGTTTGGTTCAAAGAGAATTGTTTTGGCTAACAAGATAAAACTCTGATCTTTGAGTGAGAAATGTGAAAAGTCCTATGCTCCAAGTAATCTTAGTGATTTTGCATATGATCTAAGATCATTTCTTATGAATAATCTCTCTTAATAGTACGGTTATTCTAGCTATGTGACTTGAATCAACTCCCAAGTCAAATCTACAAATAAAAGCCTTAGCCTTATTCTTCAGGAATAGCATTTGGAAGCTTGTACTAAGTATGCTTCTTGATCATCAACACCAAAACCTACAAAATAAATACAATAAAAAGAATAGGGGGCATAGATGCTCTCAGGGTGCCGAGGCATACCCGGCACCCCGCTGGTTCCTTCCTATGTTGCACTAGGTGAAGTTCAAGCTAGGTGCTTGACTTGTTACTCTTGGAGGTTGCCGCCTCCTAGACAGCGTAGAGCGTCGTGCGCGAGAGCTCTAAACGGAGGTTTTGAGAAGCCCCGATAAAGTTTGTGAAGGTTGGAGCTCGCCTACTCGGGAGGGAAAAGGAGCTACCACTAGGATTCGAGGTGGGTGCTCAATGTGTGGAGCCGATCCAATGTGCTTGGGCTTATCTCAACGTGGATTAGGGGAGACCGGCAAGTCTCCGAACATCACGGTAAAATACTGGTGTGTCTCTTGTGATTTGCATTCTATTTCTTATTTATACTCAAGCAATTTATATTTATAGAATTGATGGTTTGATTGTTTGTATTTAGTATTGCAAATTATTGTTAGAGACATAAATAGTTACTACACTTAGTGAGCCTAGTTGACTTAGGCTTTAATTGTCAACCTTAGTTTATCGCTTTCGCGTATTATTTAGGTTTTGACATAGGCGATTGTTAATTAGAGAAGAAATTTTTAAAACCACCTATTCACCCTCCTCTAGTCGGTATCCTCGACCTTACAGTTGTTAGGTCTGTTAGCGGACATATTTTTGGAGGGAAATAAGTTGCCGACAACCACCTACAAAGCTAAGAAGGTTCTTTATCCCTTGGGAATGGAAGCAAAAAAGAATACATGCCTGTCCAAACGACTGTATCCTCTACCGCAAAGAATACGCAAACTTGCATGTATGTCCGATGTGCAACGCATCCCGGTACAAACGTAAAGATAAATTAGATGACGACGACGAGGGCATCGAGGTGAAGAAAGGACCTGCTGCTAAGGTGACGTGGTATCTTCCTGCAATTCCCTGTTTGAAGCGTTTATTTGCGAACCCAAAGGAGGCAAAATTGTTTTGGTGGCACTTGAATGAGCGTAAGAATGATGGAATGCTAAGGCACCCTGCTGATTCCACCCAGTGGAGAAACATCGATAGGAGGTTTCAAGAATTCGCTGCGGATTCGAGAAATATAATATTCGGATTGAGTACGGATGGAATGAATCCTTTCGGTAACATGAGCAGCCGTCATAGCACTTGGCCCGTGAATTTCTGTATCTACAAACTTCCACCTTGGTTGTCTATGAAGCAGAAGTATATTTTTCTATCTATATTCATCCAAAGCCCGAAGCAACCTGGGAACGATATTGATGTTTACCTAGCTGTAACGACCCCCATTTTCACATAAATGCAAAAATGGAAATATAATGCACATACAGTACTAGTCCCATGATCAGTGGCTAGTACGCACATTTTCAACAATTAGAATCACATCCATACATCATTTTATTAAGCGAAAGCTATTTGTACAATATATTCTTACAACTCAGAGTATATATATACATCACAGAGGAAGCAAGGTCTTGTAGTGTGCCCATCCAACCCTCAGGCAACTGACAAGGCATAAATCTCTAGAAAGACTGCTTTATTGAAATTCCCGCATCCTGCGACGAAAATAGTCTTTGGAGCTTTGCTTTCTTATCAACCTAAAATAATAGATTAAGCAAGGTTGAGTACTTTCGTACTCCGTAAGACTTAAGTGGTATTTGCAAATGCAATAATGTAGGCTATATCAAAAGAGGCTACTACAGTTAATTTGCATAAAGCGATATTGAATTTGTAAATCAAGTTGTCATTTGCAAACGGAATTTGTAAGAGCAAATTTGACTGATAAGAAATAAGTAAAGCATAAGTAAAACTCATAGCCCTTCGCAAGCATTGAATAATTCAATGATCCAATAATCATTCCTTTGTCAACACATAACCACTCACCCAATTGAAAGGACAGGGGATGTTGCCTAGAGGGGGGTGAATAGGCGAATTAAAAACTTTATAGCTAAATGCAGCGGAATAAAAATATTGCAGCTAAATAAAATCTCCCGAGGGTCTAAGTCCGGAGTGTCCGGGATTTTTATCCGGAGACTCCGAAAAGTCCGGACTGTCCGGGTTTTGGAGTCCGGATACTCCGGATTGGATCCGAGGGACTCAGGCCGGAGTGTCCGGGATTTTTATCCGGAGACTCCGAAATGTCCGGACTGTCGGGTTGAAGTCGGATACTCGGATTTAAGACCTCGAAATGAGATTTTAAATCCTGCAATTTTCAACAATATACTTGAATACAAAAGATCTAAATGCTATCAGGTACATGGGGATATTGTAGATCTAGAGCCAAACACAACAAAAGAGTAGATCGGGCAATTTCAAGATTCAAAATCAAATACCAAAACAAGAATAAGAAGCAAACTTGGAGACGATGATTTTTCACCCGAAGTTCGGATCCTTGAGGATCCTACGTCTCCGTTGAGGCGGCTCGGTCACACTTGAGCAGGGTCTCTTTCAACCCTCTTCCTCCGGTGTTGCACAAATGCACTCGCGGTCTTCACTCCTTTGATTCCTTCCCTTACGGAGGCGGAACCGACCTTCACAAACTTCCCACGGCCAACCACACAAAGCTCCGGTGGCTCGTAGGCGACCTCCTAGCCTTCTAGGAGTCCTCAACCTCCAAGAGTAACAAATGCTCACGAAGAACAAACTTGGAGATGAAATCAAGTGCTCAACCAACTCAAAACTCACTCCCCAAACTCTTCCCAACCCTTCTCACAAGGGGATCACTTAGATCTAAGGGTAAAAGCTTCCTCAAAGCCCCCCACACAGCCCCTCAAAAATCCACACCAAAAGCCTCTTCAAAAAGAGGGAGGAAGGGCTATAAATAGACCTCCCCAAAAACTAGCCGTTTGGGGCAGGCTGCGCACAACCCGGAGACTCCGGACTTTAACCCGGAGACTCCGGATTGGAAGGATCAGCTCATCCAGAGAGGGCCAACCCGGAGACTCCGGACAAACACCCGGACACTCCGGACTAATTCAACCCGGAGTGTCCAGACCAAATACCGGATACTCCGGACCAACCGAGAGCAGCCACCGAGGGTGCCAACCCGAATGTCCGGACCAAATGTCCGGATACTCCGGACTGTCCGGATTGAATATCCGGATACTCCGGATTGCACTGGCCAGCCCGACGAAAACGAGCATAACTTTTCACTCCGGACTCTGATTTCAGCGATTTTGGACTCTACCAAAAGCTAAGAACGAGGGCTACACAACCAACAAGATCTCACTATCCAAAACTCAAAGGATAACCACAGATTTCACAAAGAAATCAAGAGAGACCTACAACCCTCACTTTTCGGCACCACCAACACCACTCTCTTTCTAAGATTCACAAGGATGGATCACTTGAGCACTTGACACATCTAAAAGTCATTCGACATCGCATCCCTCTTAATAGTACGGCAATCCTTAGACTCAAATTAAATCAAAGATAATATAAGTCTAGACATAGTCACTTGCCGTCTTCTTTCTTGATGTCGATGCATGAAGACCTTCACCATATAATTGATGACATCTTCGCCTTGTCCAACTCGACTCGATTCACCTCATGAGACTCTCGTCCTATCAACCTTGACTTGATCATCCTCTCTGACGATCTCCACGCCAAGTCGCTCTTGACTTAGTCCTCAACTCTTGGTGACACCGCCGTCTTGTTGACCTCGACAATGATCATCCTCCAAGATACCTTGGTCATCATACACAGACGGGACCTAATTCTTTCCAAACTACTCATGAAAGACATTAGTCCCAAAAGCTCAATAGATATGAACAAGTTGATATTTGTGAGCGTTGATTACAACAAGTGTTTCATATAAAGAAGCACAATATAAATGGAAACACTTGACATAAGAAATGTTCTCTACTAAGTACATCATGATGAATATGTAATTGATCTATATGCACTAGAGAGATAATTGCCAATATGATGAATCAATTAAATCATGGCAAGGATCACAGACTTTACTTAAATGTAGCACATGATAGAATATACACGAATTGTACATGTGCAAATAATATTTGGAGTAAGAGTAAATATGTGATCCAACACTAGATAAACTTCACTAAGAGAATTGCATGAGAAGATATACAAATAAAACATGCATGCACCAAGTCAATCTATAGCAATATGAAGTTTAACTCTAGTTAATACATGCATACCATAATGAACTCAAATGAATATATATGCACAAATAAATATGACATGAACCAATGTGCATATATATAATCAACATGCTACTTGGAGTTCACTATGCATTTGCACAAAAGGAATGCAATAACAAATATAGAATAGATACCAAAATTGTATACCTTATCTTTGCTTAACCTTCCTATTTGATTTTCCTCTAAAAGATGAGACTGATACTCAACTAGGCAATAACAAGTTAGTCTCATAGCAATATAATCATATTAGAGGTTTGTCATTTGCTAAGCACTAAGTTAAGCATTTACTTAATTGCATAGATTGTCATTATGAGTGTTTGTCATTAATCACCAAAATAACATAAGTGCCTAGATGCACTTTCACCAATAATTCAATCCTATCATCATCGTTCCTTTCTAACACGTGGCAAAGCACATGATACCAAGCCCTTTTGAAAATAAAAAACATTTAACTAGTGCCAGTTCACCAAGTTTCCCATGATCGAGGGAACGGTTAATCGATTAGATTTACACTCTGCAGAGGTGTACAGCTTTACCCACAAGTCATGACCTTTTCTTTTTGCCGCATGCACCATTGGCGTGTGGCCAGATGTTCATGACGAAAACCTTTACATTACTTAGGTTAACTTTTGCACCAGCACGGTGATATAAAACTCATACTATGCAGCAGAAGATGTGTGTACCTAGTACGACAAAAGGGTGACACACCATTGTCCCACTTCTCCCAATTGCGGCAGCAGAAGATATGTGTATTAATACAACAAATCCATGACAGCAGCATAAGATATGTGTATTAATACAACAAATGGTGGTACACCAAATTGTCCCACTTCTCCCCCATAGCATGGCGTACACACCGCTTCGGCCTACCAATGTGCAAAACTAAACCAGATAACTTAATTGATTTAAGGCTGCCCCATCCCACCACTTGTGGTTGTACGATTTTTCTTGGATCATACAACACTACGTTTGGTCCTTAATCTGACACGGGCGATACTTCACCCTACACTACGTGCATTTCCATCTGCACAACCGGCTATTGCCAATAATCACCCGCATCAAAACCATAGTTTTATTTTCGGGTTTTTTAAGAAATTACCATTGATCCCATTAACCATCATCATGTCTCAATAATTCCAATGATCAACTTATCCAATTTGTTCATCCCAAATCTAAAGCATGGCTAAGCATGATTATTAACTCGTATATACCCATGTTGACATTATGTATTGTCTAACCATGTTCTAGGGTTATCAAGGTTCACATGTCAATACTTATCAAGGAAGTTTAATGATACAACAGGTATATCTATCAGTACCACAATATAGCGAATTTACAGAAAATACGCGCATGCATAAATTGATTTGGTAAAACCAAGTGAAAATTGAATACTGGGATCAACATGATCAAAGGGGGTGCTTGCCTTGCTGATTGTCATCAAAGTTGATCTCAAGGTCGTCAGTGTTCGTATCTGGGACGTCGGGTTCTACACGTCGTTCAATGAAAATATAGTGAACAACAAATTTCAATAAGGGTAAAAAGAAGACAGACAGTAAATCAATAAAGACTTGCTATAAGAACAGATGCATATTCTTTTATAGATTATTTATTCTTGTTTCACAAATTCTAGATGCTAAAATTATTTGGATTAATAGGATTAAAACGATAGTCACCTTGTTATGTGTTATGTATGATTAGTACTTAATCTTCAACTGACTTGCATAAGAATTCGTTTAAAATATATATATACACTAGATCTGTTAGGTTGGGCTATTGGTTACATATTCTGGTTTTTAAGAAAGTTTTGGTGAAATAAATATCTTAAGTGTTAATCTTTCTATTATTACTAAGTTTGTTTACTTGTAGAATGGAATTCTGATATCATAATCCCTAGGGTTATTTGGGTGACAGGATTTATATGCAAAACATGATGAAACAAGATTATTTCTTCATAATAAGGTAGTCTATACTTTGGAGAGCAATCCTAAGCTAATTTCATAAATTTTAGGATTTAGACGAGATGTTTTATTCATTGCTGAAATAGCTTAAATGGTATTAAGGTTTCCGATGGCCATAACACTTAAGGGTATTGAGCTAGCAAGATTCAGATGCAAAGCAAATGGTAAAAAGAATATTTTTCCAGATTATGGTAGAACATATCTCAAGGATCATTTCTGGACTATTCTTCATAAAATTTGCATTTAGACGAGTTATTTTATGAGTTGTTGAAAAGGCTTAAGTATTTCTGAAAACATAATACTTAAGGTTATTTTGCTATCAAGATTTATATTCAAAGCATGATAAAATGAGATTATTTCTTCATAATATAATAGTATGTACTTTGAAGAGTATTTCTACACTAATTTGATAAATTTTAGTGTTTAGACGGGATATTTTATTTGCTGCTGAAATAGCATCAATGACCATTCTGGAATATGTGTATGTACATAATTTTTGCACTAGGGTCTCATTCTTATTCATGAAACAATTCAAGTCCAGTTTATAACTTAAATATTTTAGCATATTCAATTAACCTACTGACATATTAGTGTTTAGAAATCAATTCCACTCATTTTAGATTTCTCTTGCATAAGTTATACCAGTTTGAATATTTAGTATATTGAAATTAACCTTTAATAGAAAATGATTCAAACAAAGATGATATTTAAATATTTATATATATTTGGGTTGCTGGAAGTATAATGATATCAGCAAAATTAGTTTCATTTAATTCTGAGTTTGTTTGTAACATTTTTATGTATAGCCTATCTTTTAGCCTTTTATTTAAATTTGAATTTCAAATTTTTCCAGAGCTATTATCCAAAATATTTTTGCATATTCTGAGAGTACATGATTTTAAATGAATATATAAATTTGTTTCAGTCAATTTGGAGCTATGGTTCAAAAGTTATAGCTATTTGATTATTAATCGGCTTGGAAATTAGATGAAAATGGGAAAATACGCGTTCTTACATGGAAAACACATTGACTGAATGGGCTTTGCTTTGACTGACATCGAGGCCCCACTGTCGGTCGCACAAAACAGAGGGAAACCAGGGCAGCGTCGGCGGTGGCGAGCGGCGGTCGGATTCAGCTGGCTGGCGGGCCAGTGAGCCGGAGGGGAGGCTTGCGCATTTACAGGGAGGCTCGGCCGTAGAGGTGATGCACCTCAAATGGCTGCCTCCGAAGGCCAATGGCGGCGAAAATGGTGCATGGCCGAAGAACAAAAAGAGTTCATCTCGATTCCAATTGGTGGGGAATTAAGCATCACCATGGCTAGGGCATTCCATTTTGCCTACTGGTTGGGTTGGGGGTTGACTGTGTTGTGCTGCCATCGTACGCCGGCTCGGAAGACTGGCGAAGTTCGGTGTGGTGGTTGATTGATAGAGAAGAGCCGAGTTTAATGGATTGGGTGGACTCAGGAGGTCATATAGAGGCTCTAATTCGAAGGAATTGAAGGAAGTTCTACTGAGCTACTCAAATCGGGTTTTACCCCTTTCTCTCGTTTTCTTTGTGAAAATGGCGATTTGGAAGAGCTCTGGCGCAATTGGGCAAGGCTTGACAAGGAGAGGGGTGAATGCTAGTGGTGGGTGACTGCTGCGAACCTTAGGGTAGTCTTTTATAGCTGGAGATGGTGTATGGCGAAGCTTCGTGGATCCTGGCCGCTAGCGATTTTGCTGACGTCTAAACAGCGCGAAGATGAGCTTGGGCAGCACATAACTGGGAAATTGATGGCCATGGCAGAGGCGGTAGGGTATGGGCAACTCTAAAAGCTTGCCGTGGCTGAGAGCGATTGGATGAGCCTCTGTTGCAGCGATAATTGGCGGTGGAGGTGGCTTCATCCGATCGCACAGGGAAGAAGAACAAGATCACGATCCTAACAAGTGGTTCCTAAGCGCTATTTCAATGATTTGAAACAAAACTTCTTTGACCAAATGGTAGGACATGGAGTAATGGCGCCGCAATCTTGTAATTCAGTTCATACGGCGGGGCAATGAAGAGATGCATGCATCTGGGCAGAGGAAGATTCGAAGAAGAAGGGAGGAAGAGGGAAGAGGTGAGGCTGAAATGCGGGACCAGCCCCATTTGCAGAGAGAGCAAGGCTGCGGTTGGGAACAGACACTGCCAAGTGGGACCTCCATTACTGGTTCAATGATTTGAGATGAAACCGCCTTATCTCTTCAGGCGCACGCAATGATGCTGGGCTTTAAATGATCATTAATCCATGATTTTATATTTTTGATAATTTTTCATAGAGACGGTTAGACAATTATATTCACACTGTAGAAATTTCAGACAACAATACACAGTACATGATTTATAAAAATTCTGACAAGGCACTGTGCTCAGAATTGGGTTTTCTGTTTTTAAATTATCAAAGGATATATATCTTACCAAAACTTTTTGAAACTTTTTATAGGAGTTCCACTGGGTCATATAAGACTTCAGTAAAAATTTCAATTTAATATCCTTTGTATTTAATTTATAAAAATTCTGAAATTCTGATCCTTAGATTTTCAGAAATTCTTTTTTGAATTTTTAAATATACTAAATTGATTATTTATTTTTAATATTTTTAATATATATGTTTTTATCTGTCCAGAATATACTATTAAATTTTTATCTCGAGATAAGTTCAGATTATTTTTATTTAAATCTGACAAATTCACTATTACTAGTAAAGAATCATTAATTGCACTCTTAATTGCTTTGATGTGACTTGTAACTTCCTTAAATATCTTGATATAACCTTAAACTTCAAAAATTAATTTCTGAATAATTTTATATGTTTAAATAAATTTTTTTTATTTTTTGTTATAAACTTTTTACTCTTTTCTTTATCTATTATTATGATTATATGAAAAGATTTTTCCTTTGGAACAAAAATCAGGGAAATTCAATAAAATCAAAATAAATTCATAAAAATAATCAATAAATATATTTTAATGTTGAACTTTATTTTCTTGTTGTACTTTAAGTTTTGTATTGTAGAGAAAATAAAATTAGTACAATTAAAGATTCTTTTTTAACCAAAATTCAATAAAATTTTAGATTAGTTGGGATTTCAATGTAAATTTTTATTTTGACTTATTTTCATTTTTTTTTATTTGAAGTTTTATTTTGCAACTCATCTTTTTATTATGGTTGGATTTCAAGATATTGAAATAGAAGATAATATTTTAATTCATTCTTGACATTCTAATTAAAAATTATATTCAATTTCATTTTCTAATTTTTATATTTCCATTTTTATTATTTAGAATTTTTTGGATGTTACACTAGCACCATTGGTGAAAAATCTGAACACACTGTGGGCTCCTGGGGTACAGGTATGGGATGCTCACAAACTAGAGTACTTCACTTTGCACTGTCTCTTGTTCTGCAACATTAATGATTATCCTGCCCTTGCTAACCTGTCAGACCAGAGTACAAAAGGAGCCAAAGCATGTACTCATTGCTTGGATGATACTGAGAGTGTGTGGCTGAATCACTCACGTAAAACTGTGTACATGCATCACCTTAGTTTCCTCCGGTGGAATCACGAAGAACGCAAGATGAAGAAACACTTCGACAAAACGAAGAAAATAGTTTAGCTCCAAAGCCTTTAAGCGGGACAGACATTCATGATATGGTTAAGAACTTGGATGTTGCGCTTGGAAAGGGACGCAAATCGAGGACCTGTGAGAAGAGCATGTGAAAAAAGAGATCAATATTCTGGGACCTACCTTATTGAGAGCATCTAGAAGTTCGGCATTGCATCAACATGATGCGCATAGAGAAGAATATTTCTGATAGCTTGAATAGTCTCTTACTAAACATTAAGGGTAAAATAAAGGACGGTATTAACGCACAGCTTGACTTGGTCCGTATGGGTATCAGACCTGAGTTAGCACTGAAAGAGACTGATAAAGGCCGAACGTACTACGAACCTGCTTGTTACACTCTGTCTAAGGCCGAGAGAACTGAACTGTACCAATGCTTGCATGGTGTGAAAGTTGCGTCCAGTTACTCCTCCAACATTAAGGATTTGTTTCGATGCAAGATTTAAGCTTAACTAGTATAAAGTCTCATGATTGCCATGTGCTTATGACACAGATGCTCTCTATCGCAATTAAAAGTATTTTACCGAGCAAAGCCCAAGAGACAATCACAAGGTTGTGTTATTTCTTTAACACAATTGCTTAGAAAAGTCATTGATCCCGAAGAACTAGATGCTTTGCAGGCTGAGGTGGTCGTGACTCTAGGAAATGACCCTGTTCCAGATGTACGGGTTCATCACTGATGACGTTGGGAACAATTTGTTGAGATGAAGACGACGGAAGAATTCGTGCATCAAAATACGGCGCACAAGACCGTCCAGTCAAAAAATACCCACCCTCACAAACTCGACCTCACTGGGTACGCGGGTAAGATCGTGCAATGAACGAGGGAGGACGACGAGGCAATGCAGAAGGAGGACGCGCCGCCATTTGCCTCGATCTTGAACTTGCGTGCCCAAAACTGGGTAAGAGCGAGGTCACGTCCCACGTCTTCGGGCAGCATGTCCTTTGCCAACCCCATAGACGAGGAAGTGTCCCAACGCCTAGTAAGATATCGAACTACATAGTTTGTAGGAAGAACCTTCATATGTGAAATAATTAGTTGGGGTCTTGGATGCAGATAGCGTTGAGCACGGAATCTTCCCAGTGCTCCTTCAGTTCAGACAGAGAGATATATACTCTCCACGGCTTTGGAAAACAAGGAGCACCCGGGTCGCACCCGAGGCCTAGGTGTTTTCGTTCATTGGAAAATGGGATTCTCACAAGACTCCGACACGTACCGGAGTAGGAAGAGAAGCAAAGCTGAGTGCAAGAATGGCTAGTAGCCCTGATTGATGAAAGTGTTGAGGAAAAGCTAAGTGCGCAGTTCGATAGTCAGCTAAGAAGCTTTGAGGAAAGGATAGAGTAAAGGGTGTCTGCGAAGAGGTAGGCACAGAACGTGCAAACCCCAGAAGCACAGATGCAGTTCAGCCTAACTAACCGTCAGAGCAGCTACGTGTCTACCCCTAAGACGAACATGCACGACGCCAGATTTCCTCCCGACGACACTCGGGTAATATACATGTCTGCAATCCTCCTTAGATAGATCTGTTTGATGTGTTAACTAATTGTGTACCCTTATGTAGGTGGCTATACCGTGTTTGGGGTCACGCGTATCCATTCGGACTAGGGTCGGTGGTGTATGATGGCACAGTAGATCCGGGCTACACGTAGGTTCAGGTCGACGGTGTACATGAAATTTGCAAGGCTGTCACGCTGGAGATGCTCCCAAACGACAATATTGTCACACTAGGGGATGTGATCGACACATTCATCTAGTAGCCCAAAAGGACATCTCCTTTGACGCTCGCCCTATAGCACCGAAGCTACAAGCACTACCGGAGCCACGTGATGCGCCGGAGCTACCAGTACTGCCGGAGCCATGTGCTGCACCGAAGGAGCCCACCAAATCGGCTACTGTATCCCATCAGGCACAGACCGTTATTTTAATTCGGGCCTAATCGTCTCCTGTGAAGATGACATTTGGTAGACGGCGAGGCATGACTTGACGACTATCAAAAATTTACTCGACACGTCGTTCGCTGTCTACAAAGCTCATGGAGGGCCACATCATAATCCTTAACACTCCATAATAATACCTTAGGAACTAATTAACCTATTATATTTTAACAGTGCCACTAGCAGCTAAAGAGCACTAACCTATATGGATTCTACGTTTGCCATAACATGCAACTCCTCATTGGTTCACAGAAGACCAATGTCATAGAGGTTTCTCAATCTTGCAACAATTGTTTTCACTTATGAATTTATATACACGCAAGACTTTACTCTTCCCATCGACATGCTTAGAAATACGCTGAATCTACGTTGGAATAGACTGACCTGCTAGGTATTCGAGGACAACTCTGTGCCTTCTTGATGCGTGAGGTCATAAATCCAAAAGGCGAATGCCACTCAAGCATCACCTGATGAGTTTTGAATTTGTTAGTTACCATTTTGATTAATTTGTGAGTTGTAATTCTGAATTCAATTGGTTTTATATATGTGAGCTGATTCCTGAAATGGATGTGTTGTACGTTGTAATGTGCGATCAGAGTTGATTTCTGAAATGTATACGCTGTATGTTGTAATATGTGATCCGAGTTCATTTCTGAAATGTATGTCATAATATGATAGTGATGCTCTGTAATGTCTTTGTTTCGGAGGGTATGTCTAGCATTTCCTGAAGCTAGCCAAGCCAATAAATCAAAAATTGTAAATAGTGAAAATTCATCATCACAGATGGTTCTAAACAAGAACTGTATGTGATGTAGATCTCATCATAGACGGAACCGTCTGTGATGAGGCCTACATCACAGACGGTTTCAAATTGGAACCGTCTGTGATGACTATTTTTCATGACGGTTGACAAATCGTCTGTGATAAGTTATAGTCATTACTGGTAATTTGATACAGATAGTTCATAAAACTGTCTATAACGTGGTTTGGTTTGTGAATTATCTGTGATAAGATTGTGTTCAGTAGTGACGATGTCCGTGCAAGCTTAGGCTGCGGAAACGAACGGGGAGTGCGCCCTAGCTACCCAACCGCGGACTGTGGTTTGCCGGGTGCATGCGTGGGTGTCAACGCTGTGGCAGTTGGGTAGGCACTCGACGTGGCGCGGTAGCGAGACGGCGATCGAGACTCGAGAGGCATGGTCGCAGCAACAGATCGCGAGAAGTTTGTAGGCTTGTAGCAATGGGGAGAAGTCTTGCGGTGGAAGACGATTTTTTCCTCTCGTGGAGCGAACTGTGTTAGGCCCGGAAAATTTCAATCGCTGGCATTTTCAAGCACGACTTTAGTTGAGCCAGGAATTCTAACCAAGTATCTCGGTTTTTCTATGATGTGTTTGGTTGGTGAGATAAAGTTGAATGAGATGGAATGATCTTGTATCATTTGGTTTTATTGTTTTGGATGAATATAATAGTTCAGTGTTTATAGAAAATATTTTTTAAATTTATATCCCACCACTCAGGATAGATGGTTTTATTCAAATAAGTAACCAAACACATAGATAATTTTTTCTTGAACTATCTCATACATATACACTTGATACAAGCTGCAACCAACAACACATCCTAGAGGATTGAGCTGGGATCCCAGACAACCTTGGATGTCCATCCAAATTAAATACAAAAAAACATGATCCCATAACGACGATCACGTGTAAACCGCAACAAGCTAAGCTATCACACGCTACACACACACTGCCCTGCGCGCCCATCCGAACGTACATCGTAGCTAGCCGTCGGGGTAACACGGAACAGGTTTTATTCATCGTACAAAACATGGACAACCAATATAGCATGCATATACAAACCATGCATATATATGCCGCGTCTGCTGTTGACTGTACGTAGATCACGACCGATACGTAGGTACTTGGAGTTCTCCACCGTCAGGGATCGATCGTACGCCGCGGGCCGGTGGGGAGCTACTTGCCGTGACCGCCGGGGTTGCTAGGACCGGGATTCGTACCGAGCACGGCAGCTTGGCCGCGCGGCGCTGCGAGCTGGCCCCCGCCGTTTGGTGCCGCCGGTGCACGCACCACGGTAGACATTGCATCCCTTGCGCAGTGAACCGTTGTCATGCCATGGTTGATCAGGAGGACGACCATGGCCATCACAACAAAAGTCGAGGCCGATAGCTTGGCCATGTATGTAGGTGTCGGGTGTTCCTGGCTGCCTATCTTAATTAATTAACTAGGTGATGAGGCGGGAGTTGTCTTGGTTCTTGGTGAGTTGGGATGGCTAGCTGAAGGCGCCTTATATAGGCATTTTGCGTGGAGCCCGTATGGGTGGGTGAGAACCAAAGTTACTGTTTCTGCCGGAATATTCTTGTAAAAACATTCGCACAAAGTTATAACACTAAAAAAAGGTTCGCAATAGATATTCCCACGTAACTGAAAGAAATTTCACTACAATATGTTGAAAGCTTAAAATTCTCATTTTCTTGTATATCTTGAAATTGAAATGCAAAATCCTTTATATTACTGAGTTAACCTATGCGTTACGTACCTAGCTGCACAAGAATTCGACTCCGTGGACTTTTGATTGGATGTCCATATGAGAAGGCCTCCCTCGGAAATGTTCACTGAATAGATTCATTCCGTTTAACTTGCTCGAGTAATTCATAGGAGTAATGTCGAAATAGTACTATTCGTTGCTTTATTTCTCTGAGACGCTTTGGTTACATGGACCCACATGCAGAGAGTTCACAACCGCACAATACTTCCTTTCGTGGCTAAACACAGCATTTAATTTTCCATTGGTATATTCCTTTTATTTAACAACGCAATAGGTAGGTATTCCCTTGATACTAGTATTAGCAATCACAAACAAAAACTGCAAAAAGATGGCTATTTGATAAGTCGTACGTGGAGACAGCATAGTAATGAGCAAATCTTTCCCTCGGATATGAAGCTAAGCCATGATGGTAGCTTTTGCAAGAATCTATCCTTCTCCTGCCTGTAAGGAAAAAAAGTTGTATTATACGAGAACTATGGGTGGACATTTTGTTTTTTTCATCAAATCAGTTTAGTTTATTCGGTTTTTAAGTAATTTGGTTCTGGAATGTGGCTATATCGAATTTCTTTAACCAAAATAAAACATCGAACCGAATTGCTCGAAATATTTCAGTTTGATTTATTTAGTTTTTCGGATAGCCAAAATATTTAGATCTCAAGCAGCTGAAAGACTCAGGTCTAGGGAAAGACTCAGTGTCCAAGAATTGTGTCCAGTCTAGTGTCAGGCACCTGAAAGAAGCCAATCACACGATCCATGTGAATTCCACAGTTCCACCGGCTGGCCCTTTCAAGTTTCAACAAAGGACTTATAGGAGTAAGGGTATGTACAATAAGGTCATGCCAGCTGGCTTTAGTTTGTACACATCAGCTTTGGTCTATATGGAGGAGTGAGAAAAGAGAAAAGAGAAGAGATGTGGCTCTTATTTAGTAGCTAGCTTTGAACGGGAGCATAAGTAGATTATTTATGTACAAGAGAGAAAAGATAGTTATTACACAATATCTAGGGACAATATTTAGAGGCAGTTATTGTACAAGCTGATTTTTAGTTTACTATTATCTAGTAGTTGACTTTGCTATTATACTTGCCCTAAGAAATGAAAAGGAACGTGGAAGCAGTACTAGTAACATTGAACTTGTTGCAGCTTAACAACCGAATACCCATCCTTCACAAATGGGCCACGGGGAACCTCACGCAAGCCCAGAAAACGCGGAATCGTCCACCGAACAGTACCGAAGCGCCTGTTTAGTGCCGTGACGCCGCTGAAGGCTGAACTCTCCTCCGTGCCGGACGAGCAGCAAATAACCCAACCACAGCCCTGGAACTTTTCCGGTTCCCCTCGACGCTGAGTTTTACTACTTTTCTCTGTGTTGTCCAAGAATATGCCACCGACTGAAAGTTTGCGGCTGGCTGCCTTTCAAACCACGACCGGAGCTCCAGATCGCGGCCGGCCGCGCGCTTCCCAGCCCCTAAACGCTGGAGTAAAGTACTCCTCCATTTGCATGTGTGCGCGTGAGGGGGGACATCAATAGGGCACCAATTTCACGTGGTGAGTCACCATACGGACCGGCCGGCGCACCCACGCGCGGTCACGCTTCCGTGCTGCCGCTTAACCCCGTTTCCCAACACTCGTGGCGCGGCACGGCTACACTCCAGTCCAGCCCACGTTATGAAACAGCCGCGGCCATGACCGTGCAGAAATAAATGGACAGTTACAGACTCCCACCGTTCAAGCTTAAGGTATTTTCTCTTAGCATAATGATAAAGTAGATATTAAAATTGACTAGACTATCCTAATTAATATCTCTCAGTGCTATATTCAATATATATGTATAGAGAGTTTCAAGTAAATCTGAAAATTTATTAAGGTATAAAGGGAACATATAACTAATTTTTACATTGAAATATGAAATACACTATATGTATGTATGTATGTATGTATGTATGTATGTATGTATGTATGTATGAATAAAACTATTTAAAAAATATATTATATAAATTTACACAAAGCGAGTACAAGTAAAGCTCTTAGTCAACTCGTCCCACTGTAACATTGAGCTAAAGTACGTGGACTTCAAATTAAGTGAGCAAGAAATTAATTACTCACTCTATAAGTAAATGTAGGTTGTGTCGGATATTAAAATGGTTTCCAAAGTACTACTTAAGCCGCTAATTTTTTTACAATAAAAATATATTAAGAAAGTATATTTCATAACTAATCTACTACTCCCTCCGGTCTTCAAATACTTGTCGTTTTGGACATCGACACAGTCTTTAAAACATAACTTTGACTACTAATTTTTATTATAATATATTTATAAAACTCAATAAAATTATAATATTATAAAAGTACTTCTCGAGACAAGTCTACACATATAATTTTCATGTATCCAATTTAAATATTTAAAAATATATCGATAGTTAAAGTTTCAGAAGTTTGATCATCACTATGTCCAAAACGACAAGTATTTGAAGACTGGAGGAAGTAATACCAAAATAATATGTCCAACCTTTTTTAAAAAACGCAACAGGGAGGAGAGCTACCCATGTATACTATATATTATAGTGGAGAGGAATGAAGAGCAGCCATCATCGTCACGTCACCGTCCTGGCGAAAAAGTCCTCCAGAAAATTCAAAATTATGTTTAGGTCTTCTGTCAGTTTTTAACAGAAAGGATCCGAAAAAACTGAAATTACGTTCAGATCCTCCGGCGGATTTTAACAAAATGGACCTTAAGAAAAACGAAATTGTGTTTAGGTCCCAAGAAATCGGTTTTTTGCATACTGAACTCGAAGAGAAACGAAATTACATTTAGGTTCCTCCACGGTTTTCTCAAAAAAAAATATAGATTTGCTGACGGTTTATAGCAGACCACATATTCGCCGACGGGTCCTAGCGACCCATTTTTTTTATAAAAAAACAAGAAAACCAGAAATTACGCAAAAAAAATAAAAATACGTTTGTTTTCTCCTAAAAACAAAAACCATAGATTTGCCGACGGTTTATAGCAGTCGACAGATTCGCCGACGGGTCCTAGTGAAAGCATCTAGACCGCCAAATTTGTGTTGATTTTGGTAATTAATGACAATCGAATCTAAAGGACTAATATTTCCATTTGAGAATGTTGAAAATAGGTTGATCCTAAGCATGGAACACGATGAAGCATGAAAAATGAAGCGAAAGAAAATCATTGCGTCAAGCTAAAGAGCAAAGGTATATAATTAATGACATTTTCATAGCTTTTACCGATCTTGGAGTTTTGGAGAAAGATCGGATTACTAGAATAGGTGTCGTACTATTAAGAGAAACTCTTGATTAGTAGCTTGTTGTGATTTTAGTGAAAATAGCTCAATCGATGCTCATAAAATGATTATTTTCACTTGTGATAAAAAGAAAATTGAATACCTAAATCACCTCTGCTATGCCGGCACTACCGCCCATGGTAGGGCGGTACTGCTACTTGGTCTGTAGTACCGGCCCTAGGGCCGGTAGTTATATTTCAGAGATGTGTGTTTTTGGGGTTGCCTGAGCCGACAGTACCGGCTCCAGATGGGCGGTACTGCCAACCTACTGTAGTAATAACTAGTCTGACAGTGCATTTAATGCAACAGTCGACCATTGGACCTAAGGCTGGCAGTACCGACCCTAGATGGACGGTAGTGTCGACCACCCTGCATTTTTCAAGGGTTTGGTAGCAACGGATAGTGCATTTGATGATGGCTATAAATACACCCCATATGCAGCATAGAGCTCTTCTTGGACACTTATTGCATATTCTTGAGCTCTTGTTTGCTTCTCCTCTACTCTAGTGCATTCAATTCGCATTTTGTGAGTACTTGAGAGAGAAATCGTGTGAGCATTAAATTGAGCCATTTAGACACTTGATACACCTCAAGCGAACATCAAAATTTATTACTCTTGGAAGTTGCCGCCTTCTAGACGGCTTGGAGGAGAAGGAACCGGTGACTTTCTCAAAGAGCTTGTGAGAAAGCCCGGTTGATTGTGAATGCCGGAGTTCGCCTATCCAGAGTGAGGAAGAACTACCAAGTGATCGAGAGAGGCTCGTGTGATTAGAGTTGGCTTGAAGTGATCAAGCTTTCTCAACGTGGATTAGGGGAGACCGGCAAGTCTCCGAGACTACGAGATAAATTCTTGTGTCACGTTCTCTCTTGTGGTTGATTTTCTCATCCTTGTGTGCAAATTACATTCCTACTATTTAGTGTTTTGATCTTGTGCTTAGGTTTGTATTATTGCTTAAATTTGTTTGTCGATGCACTTAGTGAGACTTAGAACATTTAGTCTTTAATTGTCAAAAATTGTAATTATTGAGTAGAATTCTATTTATTACAATTAGAGTCGAACATTTTTAAAAACACCCTGTTCACCCCCATCTAGTCGGTTATCCTTGATCCTACACCTAGGAACCCATTTTTTTTAAAAAAAAACAAGAAACCGGAATTACGAAAAACAAGAACAAAAACATGTTTAGATCCCTTCGCGTTTTTCTCTTAAAAAACCCAGATTCGCCGATAGCTCCTAGCAATCCGCAGATTCGCCGACGGCTTCTGGCAGCCCATTTTAAAAAAAAAACCAAGAAAACCGAAATTACACAATTTTTTTCAGAAATATCCGTCGGACCAAATTTCGCGTAGCGCGGCCGAATTTCCTAAATTTTGTACAGCGCAGCATCGCGCGACGAAATTTCGCACGACGCAGCGTAGCGCGTGACCCTGACTAGTTGTATTGATAAAGCAAGAATAAACAAAGATTAGATGCTAAACAGATAAAAAACGATTAAAAAAATAAAACAACACGAGTCCCCCCAAAAGACCCAAGGCCCGTAGTAAATCATGCACCCAGGGACAGAGTTTATGTGCAATTCTAGAAGGACATGAACTTAAGAAGTTACACACTATGAGCATCATTCGATCGAAGCAACCAACGATTCGGATCTTAGAACAGTGATCAGCTGCAAAGTTTGCTATAGTGCTTTTTACAATGTCAGTTGCTACAGTATTTTCTAAACAATATTATAGAGGATCTAGATCATTATTTTTTGATCCAATGGACTATAGATAACTACTGTAGTTACGGTCCTAACTATGTCTGCATTGAATCTCTTTCCTGTACCGTTTGCACAAAGCGCTTCGCACCATCTAGGAACCAAGCCGAGCTTCCCCTCTCTTTTTTATTGAAGTTGGCCAAAGGAGATCGCCAACGGGTCTTCTGTTTGCTATATATATGAAAATGCTAGTTGCTGTCTCGCTGGATACGACTGGACGAACGACCACTTAAGATAGGCGGAGCTGCTTAGTAATTCCAAAACCATGTGATCAATTTTGCTTTGAAAAAAAAGGTCAATCTAGGCACATCTTTATGCCCCTAAAACTAATATATTTTGACATATGAGTTGGTTGCTCCTTAAATCCTTGCTGTTCTAATTCTTTTAGCCATATGGCTCATTTGTCGCAAAATCCGCCCCTGTTACAGGAAGCCTCGCCTTTTCCTTTGCGAAGACAGGAACATGAGCTCATTTGTTTTTGAGCTATACATTCCTCCTAATATAAAATATAAATCTTAAAACAAACGAATAGGTAAGTAATTAGTACATATTTTTTTCATGTTTTAATATTTGTACAATTTATTTAAAAATTGCATAGAAGCTTTTTTTTTTTATGAAATTACTATTTTATAGGTGTCAGTGGCTTACCCCTTTCCGGACACACTTCTCAAGACCTCAGAGCTCTTATAGTCGTACTCATCATCGCCGTTTGATTAGAGCTCTTCTTGTCACGTAGTGCGTCCGTAACTTCATGCATCGAGTCGCGTCGTAATTTCCGACGAGATGCTGCGCTGCCAGCTCATCCCTCCGCGCTTCCTCTCCTTCTTCCTCGCCGACCAAGCCCGACCGGTGAGAGTTCCGCTGAATCTGTTGGGAGTCTTGGAGACAATCCTCCTCTACTGACCAAGCCTTGACGCGGCCACAGCCCCTGCCACCCGTCCCTATCCCCGTCGTGCTGCCGACGCGATGTCACGGGGGCATCAGATCTAAGTTTTTTTTCTGATCGATTTTTTTCTCTCAAAACGAATTTTTCAAATCGTTTTTCATTCGCAACTATTTCCTTATCATTTTGTCTCAATTTTTTTTCTAATCGAGTTTTTTGTCAACTGATTTTTTTTAATATTTCCAAGAAGACACCCGAGCCGTCGGATCCGGAGTAGTTGAGTGAGTTTTTTTATTCATTTGATATTTTTATCCTGTTTTCTTAAATGATTTTTTAAAACTGAATTTTTTTTAGCTCAATTGAGTTTTCCAAATCTCTTTTTTGCAGCAATTTTTTCTCGGATTCATTTTTCTGTCAGCAGAAAAATAAATTTCTCGGAGTTGCACAACTCATGGATGGCTTTACAATATACGAACTCCATTTTTTTAATAGTAGAAACATGAAATGTAGCTATCAATAAGAAGACCTTTTAAATTCTGCTGTAAAGTAAACATTTGTTTTCTACATGTCCGCTCGTGGAAAGGTCAATGGACGTTGGTCCTGAAGAATCTGGATTTCACCAGAGTCCAACCCGAAATGCGTTTCGAAGACAGACGCAGATCCTAGAGCCAGAGCATCGAGACGTAGATCTTGTCAAGCCGTCACGTGCTGATCATATATACTGTCTGTCGCGCGCGGGGAAGCAAACTCTCGCGTTGCCACCTCCTGCCCTGAAGCCTTCGCGCGCGCTGCCACAGTGCAACGAGGGACCAGCACGATCGCAAGCGAAAAACGCGGTTAGTGCCGTGCCGTCTCTCACCTCTCCTCGCCGTAAGCGCAAAGAAAACCGATCGATCACCGCTGCTCTCCAACTGGGCATCTTCTGTTCCGCTCGAGAGCAACTGCGGAGGCAGCCGACGTCCTGACATTTTTTGCTTTCTTTTTGTGTGTTGTCCGAGAATACATGTGCCGTCATCTGCCAACTCGCGGCCAGCATCGTTTTTATGCTGTTCGAGAACGCAGCATCGTCTGAAACTCTCTGCATGGCAAGGTTGTACTTCACGTACACAAAGAGATTTTGCGTAGTGCCAACGGTCAAGGGATGAATTTTTTTTTCTTAAGGAGATGGATGAACCCGTCTAAGCAACGCAAGTCGCACGTTGTCTGAGCGGACCAGAAAATAACAAATAAAAAAACTCCGTTAATTAAGTACTAGTAGTACAACAGTTGGCGTCGTCAACATAAGCCTATTGATTTTCTGGTCAACTCGCGTCGCGCGACCTTCGTTCGTCTCCTTCCTCGCCACCGCCTTAGCCCGTTAGCCTCCGTCTCTTCCCCGGCCGTGTACGATTACCTCCACTCCTAAGCAAACCAAGCCAGCACGTATCCCTCCTTCCAGGCAAAGAAACCGCGCCCAATTTATGCCGACCTCCTCGGTCTCCCGCAAGATGCCGCGCGCCGCAGCCCAAGAACGCACCAGTAGTCCTACCATGGCTCACGCTGGTGACATGGCGGTCTTCTACGACGCCTGGGTGGGCCGCGAAGAGGAGATCGTCGCCGACCTCACGGCCGCGCTACCCGCGCGCCGGCGCGACGTGCTCGCGCCTCTCGTGGACGCCGCCGTGGGCCACGTCGCCAGCTACTACGAGCACAAGTCCCGCCTCGCCGACCGCGACGTGGTGGCCGCGCTCGACCCCCGCTGGCTCAACCCGCTCGAGCGCACCTTCCTCTGGGCATGGGGGTGGAAGCCCGCACTCATGTTCCGCTTCGTGGACGGCGACGGCGTCGGCTCGCACCAGCGCCGCGCGCTGGAGGACCTACGCATCGCCACGGCGGCGGCCGAGCGGGAGGTGGACCGGGAAGTGGCAGCCGTGCAGGAGTCTCTGGCTGGGCCACGCGTGCTGGCTGCGCTGCGCCGCCAGCCGCCGCGGAACGGTGAGGCGGACGAGGCGGTGACCGCGGTCGGGCGGTCGCTCCGCGTGCTGCTGGCCGCGGCCGACGCGCTCCGCGAGCGCACTGTTCGCTGCGTCGTCGGAGTGCTCGCGCCGGAGGAGGCGGGCGCGTTCGTCGCGGCCATGCTGAGGTTCCATCTCGGCGTCCGCCGCGCCGGCCGCGTCTGGAGCTCCGGCCACGGCGGCCGGCGGGTCCTCTAGCCAGTGAACAACAAGCTACGTACCCATGCGTACTACATGGGAATTAGGCCTCGTCTGTGCCACTGTCAGTCTTGTCAGTCCTATAATTGCAATAAGAGTTGCCCGAGTCTTGTTCTCTCGTGTCAGCGTCGTGCACTTGGTCATGTGTTTTTGTTCAGCATGTCGAATTGGTCCGTGTCAAATGGTCTCGTCATCGTCGTCGTCGAGTCTTGGGTTTTGTCTCAGAGATCGTCGCTTGTCTGTCGCACTATTTGTCCCAATCCGCCCGGGCCGTACTTACGTGCGTGGTTTGTATACTGGATTTCAGAGAAAGCACAATGGAATCTGGTTAGTTCGTGTCACGAGTAGTACGTAGTCTATCCAATGGCGTTGTCTCTTGCACAATTCACTCCTTGGAATTGTACAGTCGCCCGGTGGTTTTGTCCGCCGAGCCACTGCATTTTAGCCGGCCTCGCACGGTGGCGCGCGCGATTTTTTCGGACCTTCGCGTTGGTTGGTCCTCGTTTTCTCCGCGACACGCACGCGAGATGCAGCGTGTGCCGTTGCTGCTGCCGCTGCCTCAACAGCTAATGAATCAAGCTTGTTTTCCGTACTTCTTTTTTTCAGTCCTCTGATGCAAAGCTATTAATCCTGATCTTAACTGCGTGCAAATCCATTTCTAACTGGAAGGAATTTGTAGTGTTATTGTTGGCAAAGGAAGGAACATACAAAGCTGGATCAGTCTAATTCTCGTTCGCACATATTTTTCCTGAAAAATCAGTCATTTTTTAGGTTTTTAGGCTGTTGGATGGATCCAATTGCCCACGTCCCCTCCTCAACCAACTACATCCACCAACATGATCCTGTGATATATTCCATTTATATAAAAAGAGGGAATTGGGCCAAGCCAGCCCTAGTTCGGACCACGTTCTGCTGTGCACGGGAATAAAGGGCCAGCAAGGGCAGCCCAATGCCCTAGCGGCCGCCCCTCCTGTGTTGCGCCACTGTCGCCCCTTCAGGCCGCGCCACCGTCGCCTCTCTGTGCCGCTTTAGGCCGTAGGTGTTGTCGCCTCTCCACATTGTGAGCCGCCGTCCGCGAGCCGACATCGCTGTCTATGCCAACGCCACCTCCATTCTCGCTAGCGCCGCCACTCACAGCCGAAGGGAGTTGCTGGGTGTTGTCAACGAAGGAAGAAGGAGGAGGCAGGAGGCTTGCCCGAGAAGGAAGAGTATGGAAGAAAGAAGAAAAGTAGAAGAAGGGGAGAAAGAAGGGAGAAGAGGGGAAGCCTCTACCACCGTGCTATTCTGGTCCAACGAGCAGATCGAGAAGAAAACGTGAAGAACTATTGTGTTTTAATCATTCCCTCAAATCTTCGAGTTGAAGGTGGAAGGTTTAGGGTTGATATCATCTACACATCATTCTCGTGGTTAAAAAGTAAATGCATGTGAGAACGGTAAACAGATAGTATGCTCTTGTTGATTATGTTTGTAAATTATTTACCATGCTTATTTATATGATTACTCTTGCTTACAATGATACTTACATGATGATGGATTAAATGATGATGATGAGATATGTTAAATGTTAAGAGAACCATTGTGTTTGCATTAGGTTACATATGTGAGCCTCTATGATCTACTTTGTATGGGCATGAAAAACCTACTTGGTAGGCACCTCTATGGATTGGAGAGAATAAGAGGGTAGTACATCGACGGGTGTTCAACCAGTTATATCTGTACAAGCTATATGACGTGTATTATGAGTACATAGTTAGACGAGCATTGCATTGATCAAAAGAAACAGATGATGATAAGATATGTGGATGATGACATGATTATATTTATGCTTATGTTTTTGTTATTTTTCTCATTTTATTATGTACTTATCGAGTCTTGAACTTACTCTTGTTTTGTTATTGTTGTTTTAGGTTATTGTTGAAGACGATATGCCTGGGAGTGGGAGTAATATACTCACACCATATCAATTGACACATTCACAACCACACAATTATCATCATTAGTCACTTATCGGTTTGGTTCACTTAGTTGAAGTGGCGTGAACTTATTAATTAACTTGTTTCTCATTTAGATTGGTTGGAGTTATTAGGTGATGGATTGTGTTGTTAGATGATTTTACAAGATAGATGCTCTTGTGCGCTTGGTTTAGGGTATTATTGGGCGCGAGATCCTAAGTGTTCTTGGGCGAGAGGTCACAAGTTTTTGTATGATGAGTAAGATTATTCCTAGAACTAGTTTTTATTGTAGATCGCTATACGTATGTTGCTTATATTTTCGTAGTTGTATAAATAGGGGAAATGCTGCTGAAATTTAGTTGTAATGGATGTAATGTAGGGTGAGAGAGAGAGAAGTAGTAGCATTTTGGGCTCAGATGTTGGGTCGGGGTGTTACGGTTGTTATCAGAGCAAGAATTAGATTCTTGAAAAAATAGGTAATTTAGGGTAATTAAGTAACTTGATATAATTTAGGACTGATTAATTAAACTTTAATTTGACCTAGAATTGGTTAGTTAAACCTAAAATTTTGATTTAGGTTGATTAATTATTGAAAACTTATTTAGGATGGTTAAATAGCTTAAAAAATTGACACACTGGTGCACAATAGGATAGGTTTGGGTCAAGCGTTGCACATGTGTTTCCATTCACTTATATTGTTTATTACTATTGCCATGAGATTGATGCTTATGAACGAATGGTATGATTGCTTTGATTGTGATGCATAGTTATGTCGAAGGGTTTATATTGTGGTCTTTGATCGTGGTAGAGGCTGTGGTTGTAGACATGGCCAGATAGAGACACCGCCCAAGGTTTAGGAACCTTTGGCAAAGTATAGTGGTTCGCTTAATACGTCATAGACCAGGGAGATTGTCGAAGAGGTTGCTCCCATTGAGTCCTCAACGGTTAGAGAACGGACGGGTTTAGTGATGAGTCTTTATCGATTGTTCTTACTACAATTATTAGTGATGCGTTTTTGTTGGCTATTTTATTGTATGGAGATATTATTGGCTATGAAGTTTGGTGTAGGGCTTAAATTGCGGGGGTTCAAATTTTCTGTTTTTATGAAGAATGATTCCTTAAATGATTGGTCTTTTCTTTCGTGAAAATATCCTTGTGACCATATTGCTTTCATGGAAGTTTGACTTCTCAAATTGCCGGAGAATATTATGTGTTGAAGTTGGGTTCTGTAATTTTTTTAGTGTGATTTGAGAGTCAAGTTTCTTTGTGAAATATTATTATATTTTTTAAGTAAATAAATAAAATATAAGTCTATTATGAGTTTTTGTGGTCTCCAACATAACACTTTGACTGTGATTTTGTATCACAATATACTAGCAAAAATAATAAAAAAATACATATTATAAAAGCATTTTGTAAGATAAATCTAATGATATTATTTTTATGTAGTCAATTTATATATTTAAAATATATTAGCAGCCAATACTTTAAAACCTTGACCACACGGATTCTGAATGGTCTTATACTATGTGTTGAAGTCTGATATGAATTTGTATCATATCCATGTCAGACACTGCACCATCCCGTGCTAGACATAGCATGACCAGGTAGGGCTAGGCATGGGCCATGCACCATCCCGTGCTAAACATGGCATGACCAGTGGTAGGGCTAGGCGTGGGCCACACCAAACGTGTTGTCGACCCAACACAATCGACTCTAATTTTTTTTCCTTCTCCGTCTAGAACTCTTATTCTTAGTCTTATATATGTACCCTTGTCGTATATTTTAAATAGTATGTCATTTTATGCCTATAATCTCTCCTCGCATAATGATCTCCACCTTGTGTACACCTATGATTCTTTCCCGTAATTTTTTTCGACGTAAAAAATCATCTCCCTATCTCTTTATTTTTTTTTCAACGCTACGGGAGGAAGGAAGCAATACATACCACTGTGGAAGTTTGCTTGCCTCTCATCGCGATTGGACTACGTACTAAATTGTAACTTCTCATCACTAAACTAATGCCCTATAATTGATAGTTCTTTTCGGAGAACCGTCTATCGTGAACTCTTTTCTGTTATGGTGAAAGCATCTTCCAGTTCAGTGAAGCATTTGGGGCAAAAGCATTGGTTTTCTTTTCTGTACTGTGATTCTTCAGGCACATGAACATTAAGATCGAACGAATGAGAGATTAAAGTAAAATTGAAAAGATACAAGTGAGTGTGCCCATCCGGTCTGTGCCATCAATCCATGCAAACAAGCCATAGCATGATGAAATGAATTATCCTTTTTCTCAGAAATAATATCTGGCTAGATTATATGCTGATATCAATGAGTGGCTCTAGCTGGTAAAATGATGATGCAATTTTGTTTCATCCAGATAGCAAGAGGTCTCATCAACTATAAGTAGGGTTTGTTATTTTAGATTTTTCAGCATTTGATCTCATATTGCCAAATGCCAATGTCTCTACAGGTCTGGTCTACATAGACTAAAGTTGCCCTAGTTACTACCTAGGATGAGCAAATCTCGTTTTGCTGCTGTGTATTGATTAGATGTGAGACAACTGACATACAATATTCACTAGATGCATATGTGTGACACCGTGTGAGGATGATTTTTCGAAACCCTAGTTTTTTTTAAAAGGGCATGTCCGGGATTGGACATAATTCTCTTAAACCACGAGGGTTTTTTTTTACTTGAACTTGCGGAAACACGTGTTTTTTTTTTTGCCAAAAAATGCGGTGGGAGGATCTAAATGCATTTTCAGAATTTTCGAAAGGATCTTTTGCGAAAGAGCCAAGGGACTTGAATGCAATTTCCTAAATGTTCGGAGGGACACAAACATAATTTTAGAATTTTCAAAGGACCTTTTTGCAAAAGAGCCGGTAAATGACTTAAACTCAATTTTAAAATTCTATAGATTTTTCCGCGAAAGAGGTGACGACCCCTCTACCTTTAATATAGGTATTATGCATGGCCTAGACCCTGTTCATCAGTCCCCCTTACCTTTCAGCCCAGTCCAATGAAAAGACAAGGCTTGCCTAGTTGCTACAATTAATTCATGACCCTCTTTTGGCAGTTTAGCAAGTACGCTCGTTGAGGGTTCACATTATCGTCGATTATCGCGCGATTATCGCACGATTATCGCGATTATCGACCTTATCGGTCCGGTTCGGTATCTAATACCGGTCGGTAAACCGGTTAAATTCAAAAAAATTCAAAATTCAAAAAAAAATATGTGACGTAAATATCGCGATAATCGGTGAATATCGCTCGATTATCGATGAATATCGAGCGAAAATCGCTCACAATATCGACCGCCGAAGAACACAAGTTTGCAAAATCGATTGGGTCGATTTTCGACCGATTATCGGTGCATATCGACCGATTATTAGTGCAGATCATTTTTTTTTAACAAAATTCATCAAAAGTTTGATTTTGAAACCCTTTGATTTTCGACCGATTTTTTCCGATTTTCGAAAATCCCGATGTTGTCGATTATCGCGATATCGATAATGTGAACATGTGCTCATTTATTCGACTAATTGGGCACAAGAGATGTGAAAACTTATTTGTTCTTAGGAAAGACTAGCCATGTCCATAGATCCCTAGTAATCTCTTTATTGGAAACGAAACTTCTATTTGGGGGCAAATTTAACAATACTTGCCAGACAACTAAATTTGGTTGCTTTTCCCTAGTAATCTAAAAAATTAGCAATGATCATAGATATATTATAATATGAGAGGTGCTTCAATGCTTTTTTTTTTATAGTTGCACAAATATTAAAGCATGAATGAAGGGTAGATGGAGATTACTTACCCCTTCGCTTGCTTCAAGATTTGTGCAACTTATATTAGAAGGGAAAGCATTGAAGCGCTGCTCTTATAATATTTCTATTGAGTTGAACAAGTACTCTCGACAACTTTGTATCCTCCAATGGTAGACTTGAAGCACTAGATTCTAGCAAAGATTAGAAAAAAGAAATGCGCAGAACGGCAGAAGAGCAAAAACAAAAGAGAGAAAATTAAGGACCGTCAACTTGTTAGTACAAATTTGGGGCAAAGAAAGAACGGATCTTGTATGCATGCAGTCATACAAATATCGACACGACTTGCATACATGGGTAAGTGAAGCCTGTAACAATGCCCTCAAAAAATCAAATAGGAAGTGAAGCTTGCAACACTAAAAGGAGGTTGCAATTTCTGTCGACTGTTCATTCACTTATATGAATAATACAGTACTTCAAGGTACTTGGGAAAAAAGGACATTTTTCAAGGATACAACCTTGTGCTCTACGACTAAGTTACATGCGTGTGTGTTCCCGGTACAAAAATATCGACTACAAAAGAACCAAATATGCTCACATGTCCACCAAAACACATATACATTACTACGTAGGAAATACAAATAGCATGATGCACCCAAGACCTCTGGCATTCACTGAAGGGGGGTGAGCATCTGGGTCGATGGTAGGACTCGAACCCACGCAGGCGAGCGAGACGAATGCACTGGCACCTCTTTACCCCATATCTCCATATACATTCAAGAACTAAAAGGGGTCAGATACTGACATTCAGTGTTAAACCTCAAATATTATGCAGTGTGTTATGTCCTCTAGATCTAGTGTTCTGAACTCTCCACTTCTGACGCTGGCCACTGATACGAATAAACGGACGGTGCAAGACGTCGAAAGTTCAAAACCTCATGCCCTTCCACAGTATCAGTTGCTAGCTCAAACTTGCCTATAAAAGGGTTCTTAGCACACATGTACTGAGCCATCACATCTCCTGTCAGCACAGAGCAGATCAACCTCTCCTGCCCTCTCGCAAACATAACAGGCACAAGAGACCATACGAGCAATGGCAAGATCCTTCGCCGCAGCACTCGTCCTTGCCCTCCTGGCCGTGCATCTCTTGGCCGCGGCCTGCGCGCGACATGCGCCAGCGGAGCCCAAGGGTTCCGGCAGTGGCCGTAGCGTCGACATGCTGAATACCTCACCCACCAACAATGGCCCTAGCCCTGCTGCTGGCCACGGGAACCAGCCATCAGCCGATGTGGCTCTCAGTGGCACGCTCAACGGCGCCTCCGCGTCGGAGGCCCATGCCACGTTCAGCCAGAGCCCGTGCGTCTCCCGTGGCAACCCGCCGGCAGCTCTCAAGACACCAGATCATGTGAAGCAGCTCAGCACCGGCGAGGGAGAGGCTTCAGGATTCCGACCCTGAAAGTCACCGAGCGCCAAAGCATACACTTGACCAGCTGCGTTATATTTGTTGGAAATGTGCTCTAGAGGGCAATCATGAAGATGATTGCCTTGTATATTTATGCTTATATATTGTTCCTTTAATAATGTCATATTACCGATCATCAAGTATGTGACTTGATCGTGAAACTCTATAATTTGATTATGACATAATTATAAATTGTCCTTTATATATTTATTGGCTGAGACACCAATAAACTTTATTCAAAACAAGTATATGAATTGATTGATAACCACGTTTCATGGATTATGGATATGTGATACCGCTCAATCATGTGAATACATGTAGGTATACATGCTATTTGACTGACCCGTTTAGAAAACACCTTTTGAGGATTTGATGAGTGTTATAAATTGTTTCATACAATAGTAATGATTGATCCTTAGACTTGAGATCAACGCAGTTTCCTACATGAGGATGGTATACTTTGATGTTGTCTAACGTTACCCGTAACTGAATAATCATAACGACAACACTCGGGTATGCTTTGAATCATGCAGAGGGAAGTGTATAATCAAGATGGAATTTATCCTCATACCGAGGGAAAGATATCGATTGGCCACTCAATGAAATAAACTAAAGAATGTGCATGACCATGCCCGAACGATTAATGTGTTAATCGATCGATCTTGTTAGTCTACTTTAGATAATCGAGAAAATCGATTTAACAGTACAAGGATGACACACCTCAACTTTTAGTTAAACCATGATATCAAAATGACAAAGGAATCGACATGTATTCATTGAAGGTTTGTCGGATAAACGACATTTATACAATTTGGGTATATAGTCGTTATGTTTTGTTGAGAGTCGCTTGCAACTTATGAATTAAAAAAGGGAGTTTTTTATTTATGGCCAACATTGCATGAACCTAAAGGGTCACACATAAGAATAGGTTTAAGATAGATTTATAAAAAATCTTCTCTTGTGACAACTGATTAATGCGATTGAACATGATATCTGGTTGTTCACAAAAAGATTGCAACCCGCGCATGCAAAAATATGATTTTTTGTGCTGAAAAACATTATAGCATGCTGAAAACACTGTAGCATATCGGTAGAAATGCAGAAAATAGCGTATGATAATTGCCACGTGGCTGTTACTGTAGCATTAACTTTGCTACAGTGTTTTTGCCCACAAAAGGATACCCAGGGTTCAGAAAAAATCATGAAAAATCGTGAGGAAAAAATAAAGAAAGGTGAAAAAGTTTCACATGAACCAGAAAAAAAAGGTCACAAGAATCGTATTGCGCGGTACTAGCATACCGACATACGGTGTCGTCCGCCTGTTCGTGTGGATACCTGAAGGTCATGGCTGCTACTGCCACGAAGATTCGACTTATCCATTTTCGCTGCTACATCCAGACGTTGAAGCTGTGAGCTTCGCAAGAGCTTCCCAAAGTTTTGTATTTGTGCTCTTAGGACCACGGTACGCATTTACTACTTTTGATATATTCTAAATCTTGGTTCTAATGCATACGATCGGTCTGGGAAGGGGATAAATTTTTTAAATTTACTGGGTCTTTCCCACCCCAATTACCCAACAGTGGTATCAGAGCAAATCGTATTGCATTAGTTTTGGATTTGCTTATCGTATATGAGATATACATGGTTTATGTTATATGTTGATGTGATCAACATCTTTTAATAATGTAAAATCTTTAACTAGCTTGATCTGATCATGCTGATTCATTGATTTAATCATTTTGGCTTCTCTAGATGTATAAGATGTTAAACATGTTTACTTTTATTCATGTTTTATCATGTTCATTTGAGAATTGCCATGATTACTATGTTTATAGTATATGCTTTGATTAGTAACGTACTAACCATATTGGTCTCGGATGAAAATTGTTTTATGATGATGTCTTACCAATTATGTACGCTGTCAAGGTTACGATCCTCAGTTGACGGGCTTGCCAAAGCAAGGTATCAATAACTATCTTAATAAGGCAGATGTAAGTGTCGGACACTTACAGGCTAAGGGTTGGTTTAATTCAGTAGGGCTATCAAAACAGTTTTGAGCCTTTGGGCATCAAGTTGATAGATTTACCATGAGATTTTTTCTATCAACCAAGAGTTGCATGAGATGTAATTAGCAAAGTGTTTATACTTACCTAAATAACCTTATTCCAAGCAGTGATGCCAAAGCTCACTCGGGCATTGTGAAATATGGATCTTGGACATGCTATACGCTTTTGGGAAAAAAAACACTCTTTTGGAGTGTACAACATATTTTACTTTCATATGATGAATGTTATAAGCATAAACATGTTTTTTTACATGCTTTTGTATATTTTATTTGTTGTAAAAACGGCGAATAGTTCGACATCCAGTTTTATGTTACGATCTATCCTTGAAAAGGAAAAATTGAACAAAACCAAATTTCTTGATTGGATCCGTAATTTGAGAATTGTTCTTAAACAGGAAAGAAATGGAATATGCTCTAGAGAATCCCATTCTTGTTGTATCAGCCTCCAGTGCTTCTCGTGTCGAATTATATGCTTACAAGAAGCATGCTGATGATGTACTTGATGCCACTTGTCTCATGTTAGCCACTATGAACTCAGAGCTTCATAAGCAATTTGAGAACATGGGGCATACGACATTGTCATGCACTTGAAAAACTTGTTTTAGGTACAGACGCGTGTTGAAAAGTATGAGACAACAAAAGAATTGCATGAATGCAAAATAGCTGAGGGGACCTCGATTAGTACTCATGTGATCAATATGATTGGTTACATTGAGAACTTGGAAAGGTTAGGATTTTAATTGAATCGAGACTTAGCCAAGAATATAATTCTCCAATCTTTGCCATCATGTTATGGTCTGTTCATCATGAACTACAATATGAATGGCTCGGAGAAGTCGCTCACTGAATTATAGGGATGATAACAACAACTGAGCAAAATATCCAGAAAGACACATCAGATGTCTTCAAGGTACAGAAAGGAAAGAACTTCAAAAGGAAGGGAAAGAGAAAGGCTAAAGACAATGGTATTACTAAAACTAAGAGTTCGAGTAATAACCATAAGGCTAAGAAGTTCAAAACTAGTGCTTCTTCTGAAGCAGCCTGCTTCCATTGCCAAGAAGTTGGTCATTGGAAGAGAAACTGCAAGAAATACCTAGAAGATCTAAAAAAAGAAGGGAAGTTCGACTTCCGCTTTAGGTATTTGTCGGCGTTTCGAGCATCGGCAAGTAAATTTGTAAGTCTAAGGGGCCGCGCGTTCCACTCCCTGAATGGTTAGACTCGGAAGTCCAAGATGTATACTGGTTCAGGCCGAAAGTCCCTACTCCAGTTCGTGTGGTGGCGTTGTATTTTCTTTAGTACAGATGGCTGCACAAAGTTTACAAGCGAGAATGCTAATGGCTTAGCGAGATGAGTTCGATTGCGATCCTTCCCTCCTACGGGGGTTCCTGCCTCCTTTTATACGAAAGGAAGGGGCAGGTTACATCGAGAATTGGGAGAGGACGAGATGGCCTACACTAGGAGCTTCGGTCCTTCGTTGTGCTGACTGATCATCGCCATCTTGCCCATCTTTGGGTCGGTAGCTTAGTCGGTCAGGGCGGTTAGATATTTCCCCGGGAAACGGCGTACCTACCCTCTGCGAACCTTACGAGTGTTGACGTTGCTGCGCATGACATGGGAGTTGCCTCGGGAGAGAGCGTGTCTTCGTACTGTATGTGACCGGCCGATGGGACTGGGAGCATGACTTCGATCAGTCATTAAACCTCCTAGGGAAGGAGCCACCTGCCCTTGTATAGTCACTTTGATTGACCCTGTTCGTGGGGTACGTGGCTGTTGTCTGGTAGAGGCTTCAACACGCGGCCCTTGGCAGGGGTTGCCTTGGCACGATCGGTCGGGGATCCCGACCAGCTGCGGGTCGGAGCCCGCTGGTCGAGCCGGGGTCCGTCTCGCGGCGGGGGTCGGGAGCCCTGCTTGGTCGGAGACATTTCCCTCGATCGGTCGGGAAGGGATGTCTCGTGTGGCCTTGCAGGTGCTTCGGTCGGTAGTGGGCCGGGAGCGGCCTGTTGGGCTTGAGCTGTGCTTGAGGCCGCCGGCTCGTCGCTTTGGGCCGTTGGGGTACCCCTGTTATAAGTATTCGTCAGTATTTATATTATAGAAGTGAACATGGCCATTTCTCCTCCAAATGCATGGGTATTAGATATTGGTGCAGAAGCACACATTTATTCAAATATGCCGGCACTCTAAAGGAGTAGAAAGTTGGTAAAGGGTGAAGTTCAACTTCACATCAGCAATAAGTCAAGAGTTGCTGCTATAGCCGAAGAAACTTATATATTAACTTTGCCTTCTGGTTTGGTTCTAGAATTAAGTAGTTGTTACTTCGTACTTGCCATAAATAAAAATATTATTTGAATTTCATGTTTGGATATGGAAAACTATCGGTTCAGAATAAAGGACAAGTGTAGTTCGTTTAATATGAATGATGTATTTTATGGCATAGCTCCATTATTGAATGGACGGTACTATCTAGACCTTCAAATACCGATCTATAACATATCTACCAAGAAAAATAAGAGTTGATGATTTAAATCCTACCTTTATTTGGCATTGTAGTTTAGGTCATATAAATGAGAATCACATTTTGAAGCTCTATAAGAATGGACTTCTTGATTCATTTGATTTTAAATCATATGATATAATCGGATCTTGTTTATTTGAAAAATGACCAAAACGTCTTTTATTGGTCTAGGTGAAAGAGCAAACGACTTATTGGTACTCATACTTATAGATGTATGTGGACCAATGAGTGCAATGGCCAAAGGTGACTTTCAGTACTTTGTTACATTTATTGACGACTTCAGTAGATATGGCTATGTCTATTTGATCTGACATAAGGCTGAAATCTTTGAAAAGTTCAAAAAATTAGAACAAAGTACAAAATCAACTTGGCAAGAAGATTAAAACTTTGCAATCAGATCGTGAAGAAGAATGTCTAAGCCATGAGTTTGGTAATCATCTCAAAGATTGTGGAATTATTCCACAAATGACTCCACTAAGAATGCCACAATATAATGGTGTTTTTGAGCGCAGAAATTGAACTTTATTGAACATCATTCGATCAATGATGAGCCAAGCGGATCTTCTAATAAATTTCTGGGGATATGCTCTAGAAACAACTGTGTTTATCTTAAACAGGGCATCATCAAAATGAGTTGAGAAGACACCATATGAGATATGAACCGGAAGCATCCTAATTTGTCTTTTCTCAAAATATAGGGTTGTGAGGCTTATATAAAACGTTACGTCAGATTAGCTTGCTCCAAAATCTGATAAGTGCTTCTTCTTGGGTTACCCTAAGGAAACTAAAGGGTACTACTTCTATAATAGGGTTGAAAACAAAGTGTTTGCTGACCGTAATGGTGTTATTTAGAGAAAGAGTTTCTTTCCAAAGGAGTTAGTGGGAGCTCGGTACATCTTGAAGAAATTCAATATATACCTCAAACTTCCCCTACCTCTGAGGAGCTACAGGAAGATCTACAAACTGTTGTAGGACCTATAGAAGAGACACCAGCCTCACGAAGATCAAATAGGATACGTCACGTACTTGATAAGTATATGTTCCTTGTGAAGGGACAAAGTTAATACTTACCAAGAAGCGATGGTAGGCCCGAACTTCAATGAATGGCATGAAGCCGTGAAATCCGAATTGCAATCCATGAGTGATAATCAAGTTTGGAACTTGGTTGATCTGCTCGATGGCGTAAAAACCATAGGATGCAAATAGGTGTTCAAAAAGAAACAGACATGGGTGGAAAAGATCACATCCATAAAGCGCGATTGGTGGCAAAAGGGTTTAGACAAATTCATGGTATTGACTATGATGAAACCTTTTTGCCCGTCGCTATGATTAAGTCAATTTGTATTGTCCTAGCACTAACAGCATATTTTGATTATAAAATATGGAAAATGGACGTCAAAACAGTTTTCCTTGATGAAAACCTCAGTGAGGATGTGTACATAACATAACCTAAGGGTTTTGTTGATCCAAATTATGCTGGGAAAGTATACAAACTTCAAAAATCCATCTATGGACTGAAGCAAGCATCTCGGAGTTGGAATCTTCGTTTTGATGAAGTTGTTAAAGAGTTTGGATTCATCAAAAATGAAGAAAAACCCTATCTTTACAAGACTAGTGAGGGCGCACTTGTTTTCCTGGTTCTGTATGTAGATGGCGTACTGTTAGTCGAAAATGATATTTCTATACTTGAGTCTGTTAAGTCATCATTAAAAAATAGTTTTTCAATGAAAGACTTGGGCGAAGCAGGCTATATATTAGGCATTAAGATCTATAGATATAGATCGAAAAGGCTAATTGGATTAAGCCAAGGTACATATATTGACAAGGTGTTGAATAGGTTCAACATGCAAAATTCTAGGAAAGATTTCTCGCCCATGTCACATGACATTAGTCTTTGCAAGAATCAGTGTCTTTCGACACAAGATGAGCGAGACCACATAAATAAAGTTTCGTATGCTTCAGCAATCGGATCTATCACATATGCCATGCTATGTACACGCCCAGATGTATCTTACACCTTAAGCGTTACAATTCGATATCAAGCAAACCCCGGTGAAAGTCACTGGACAGCAGTTAAAAACATCAAGTACTTAAGAAGAACTAAGGATGTGTTCCTTGTTTATGTGGTGAAGTAGAGCTCTATGTTACTGGTTACACCGATGCAAGCTTCAAAACCGACAAGGATGATTCATCTTTTGCCTGAATGGAGGAGCGGTTTGCTGGAAGAGTTCCAAGCAATCAACCGTTGCTGATTCCACAACAGAAGCCGAGTATATTGCTGCTTCTTAAGCAACAAAAGCGGCTACTTGGATAAATCCAAACACATACTGCAGCATTATCATCTTATTCGAGAAATCATGAATAGAGGTGTTGTCAAAATATGTAAAGTGGCATCGGATGCTAATGTGGTAGATTCATTGGCAAAGTCTCTCCCACAAGCAAAGCATGAGGCACATACTAGAGCAATGGGTATTAGATACAGGAATGATTGGCTCTAGTGCAAGTGGGAGATTGTTGAAAATGTGCCCTACAGGCCAATCATGAAGATGATTGCCTTGTATATTTATGTTTATGTTGTTCCTTTAATAATGTCATGTTACGGATCATCAAGTGTGTGACTTGATCGTGAAACTCTATAATTTGATTATGACATTATTATAAACTATCCATTATTTATTTATTTATTTATTAGTTGGGACACCAATAAACTTTATTCAAAACAAATACATGAATTGATTGATATCATGGATTATAGGTATGTGATACCATTTAATCATGTAAATACATATAAATGTACATGATATTGGACTGACCTACTTATGAAACATCTTTTGAGGATTTGATGAATGTCATAAGTTGTTTCATATAATGGTAATGATTAATCCTTAGACCATAGATCAACACAATTTCCTACATGAGGATGGTATGCTTTGATATTGTCTAACGTTACCCGTAACTAGATAATCATAACGGTAACACTCGGGTGTGCTTTGAATCATGCAGAGGGAAGTATATGATCAAGATGAAATTTGTCCTCCTCATACCGAAGGAAAGATAACGATCAGCCACTCGATGAAATAGACTAAAATATGTGCATGGCCATGCCCGAATGATTAAGGTGTTAATCGATTGATCTTGTTAGTCTACTTCAGATAATCGAGAAAATTGGTTTAACAGTACAAGGATGACACACCTCAATCTTGAGTTAAAGCATGATATCAAAGTGACAAAGGGATCAACATGTATTCATTGAAGGTTTATCGGATAAACGACGTTCATGCAATTTGGGTAGTCATTATGTTCTGCTAGGAGCCGCTTGCAACTTATGAATCTAAAAAGGGTGTTTTTCGATTGATTGCTAACATTGCATGAACCTAAAGGGTCACACACAAAAATAGGTTTAAGATAGGTTTATGAAATCTTCTCTTGTGACAAATGTTTAATGCGATTGAATATGATATCTGGTTGTTCACAAAAAGATTGTGAATCCGCGCATGCAAAAATATGACTTTTTTTTTTTGAAAACACTGCAACATGTCGATAGCACTGTAGCAAACAGACGTGTGATGAGTGCCAAGTGGATGTACTGTAGCACCAATTTTGCTACAATGTTTTTCCTGTAAAAGGATGTCCAGGGTTCATGAAAAATTGAGATGAAAAATAAAGAATGGTGGAAAAGTTTTACCTGGACCAAATAAAAGGTCACAAGAATCGTATTGTGCAGTACTAGCATACCAACATACGGTATCGTCTACCTGTTCGTGTGGATACCTAAAAGTCGTAGCTGCTACTGCCATGAAGATCCGACGTATCTATTTCCACTGCTATATCCAAGCATTGAAGCTGTGAGCTTCGCAAGAGCTTCTCGAAAAGTTTTGTATTTGTGCACCCAAGACCACGGTACGCATTTACTTCTTTTAATATATTCTAAATCTTGATTCTAATGGATGCGATTGCTCCGAAAAAGGGATTATTTTTTTAAATTTACTATATCTTTCCCACCTTGATTCCCCAACAATATTGTGGTGTGCTTCTTTTCTGAGTTGTTCCGTCGTCCATGGACCATGCATGCTGTTTTAGGCATGGTCTTGCTATCTGGTCGGTTGATCTCTCAGGGAGTGTGTATGATCCTGCGGAGATCCTTGTTTAATAATGTCCTAATTTAATCTTGAAATATAGGGTGCTCTTGCTCTTTTGGTGAACCAGCAGCAGCATTTCATCTTGGAGATATGCTTTCAGATGATGCATTAACCCAAAGAATGCACTCTCCAATATTGTGTTGCATGCAACCAGTTTACTCAAAAACTTAAGATGACAGAAAAAGCGAAGTAATTCACTTATACTTCAACACTCTCCTCACATGTAGGCTCCCTCAGGCTTAAGGCGTGAAATATAATTAGGCTGCAATTATTTCTTTTAATTGTACCAACCGGACCTTGAACTCAAAGCATCTTGACTTTGATATCATGTTGAGTTACATGCACCAGCCACTTCCCTCAATCCCTCGAAAGCCTAAGCTAGCGAGGAAAGGCGGGGTAATTGACTTATACTTCAACAACTGACAAGTAACAACTACCACATAAGTTAAGAACTAAATTTCAGTCCAGGAGCTTCAGAAAAATTCACAAGAGTTTCCACACAGAAGGCAGAATGCAGAAAAACAGACTGATGTATAACGTTTCAAACTGTTATATATCATTATAATCTCGAACTCCAAAAACATAAGTTACAATTATCTCAACCACAATCAGGGTACCAAAGATATACCAATGAAAATCAATATGTTGAAATTGAAAAATAATTTATCGTCATCATCACTGTATCTAAGCGCAATCTCCGAAGCACTCCGATGTACACGACTCTCATCGTTCACTACCTAGCTCTGCTCCACACCATCCACCCCCGAAGCACCTTATTTGCTACTGAAATATCAAGCTAGTTTCTATGAAGCAACTCTAAAACAACAGTAACCTAATCCGGACCCAGATATCAATCAACAAGGGGCTATAACATAAATAAAGCCCCGTCAATGGTAATATCAAAAAGATATTAATACTTGTGCCCGTGGAGTTTATGGGTGTATGTTAAGTTCATAGGTTAATTAGTGGGCATCTGGCTGAGGTATTTGCCAAAGCGTAGGGAGTTTTCACAAAGATGCGTTCTAGTGTGAGAGGAAGAAACGGTAATCTGGGTGATCTACTCGTCGCTGGCAAAGCCAGTCATCTGCAGATTTCAAAAGCTCTGTAGTTAACTGCTGCTCATGCTGCTGATTTGATGTCCACATGGAACCACTAAATTTGTATGAAGCTAGACCAATGAGAGGCAGTGTGATCTTCCCACGAACATCAGCAATTTTATTGTTATGAAAGTCATCTATCTCAGGATGCCCACTTAATGTACCTGCCCAACGTTGCATCTTAATTAGTGACATGATTCCAGATTCTTAATTCTTCAGAAAATTTTCTTTTAAAATTTAATGAAATGTGTAACTTGTACATGATAGGAAATGCAACTGGTATTTGTAAGTATAGCGTTTTGAACCAAAGAAAGAACAGTATTTACCTCAGGTGATTTTAAAACGTAATGAAGCATGTAAGTTATACATGATAGGAAATGCATTAGTATTTTATAAGTCTAGCGTTTTGAACCAAAGAAAGAACAGTGTTTACCTTCAGGTCGTGTTGACAGTGAATGAAATGTTAAAAAGCAAGCGTCCAAGTCTTGTAACGTGGGTCCTGTTGGTATCCTGTATATGGGATACCTGCACTCAGCTTCCATTGGGTAAGACAAACCTGTAAGTAATGGATCTAGTAGCTAACGGGGTAACAGGGAATACCAGGCTACAGAAATCCAACTGGATGGCAGCAGATCGCAGCTCCTATATGTCCTCAAATCGGGAAACCTACTTGCAAGTATTGATATCTGCAGGTATTAACAAAAGAAAATTCATCATATAGGTTGCAGATGCAATATTTGGATGAACAAAAAATAAAAAAGACTCATACCATGTCTGCTAAAGGTTGTCTCCCGTACGGTGCATCATGCTCCAAGTATTGGAAAACAGGGTACGATTCCTGGTTGCCAGACTCACTGTCATCACTGGAGAAACCTTCTTGATCAGCAGAAATATTGTTCACTGAACTTCGGCCTCTTATTCCAATGGGCCATTCATGGTCACTCCCACTGCTTATATCACTGTTTGTGTCCCCAGCATTGTTACTGTCACTGTCTTCACCAAGTCGTCTGAAATTGAAAAGGGCAGTATCCTAGTATCATCATCACATAGGGCCACATAAATAGAAAAGTACAGCAATAACAGTAAATCAAATGAAATTTTATGTATTGCACAAGAAAACAACATACATTATTTTTTAAGATGCCTCCAATTGACGAGAGCCAAACATGATTAAACATTCTAATCTATTGATATCTGCTAACTAGTTTCCTTTAGTGTGTACAGATAAGTCCTGTTTATACCTTTTCCATAAACAACCTTAAAAGCACTTAGATTACCGTCCAAACAATAAAAAATCAGAAACTTTTGGGGAAATTATGTTCTGTAAGATCTAAAAAAAATTATGCCTTTGAGGGAAGCCCCAGTTATAAATTTATGTAGCTTTGAGGAAGCCAGTCAAAGACTTCTCAGTCAAGCTGCAATCTAGGCGACTTGTATCTTCAGTAAGACAAAACAATACAATCACAAAATCAGTTAATCTAAATTCCTAACGATTCCAGCTGACAGGTTGTTTTGAATTAGTACTGAAATAAAATCACAGTTCAATAATATCACTCGGAAAATGAAAAAGGGAACAATGAAAATGAGGCCCCATTTGGAACGAAGAAGACTATCCAGATTCCTGCAGGAATTAAACTGTTTTCTGCGAAATTCTAAGAAATTCCTGTGTTCCAAACAGGCATTGAAAATTACCATAGGTGAACAAATATCGCTTACCATGCTTCAGACAGGATTGCAGTCAATGGAGATACCAGCTTGCAATTCAATGCATCAAACTATGATAATGGGTAAACCATTATTCTGAATACTGAGCATCACACTAAATCCCACAATAGGTAAAACATCCGATGGAAATTCAGATGAAGATACAACATGACCTAAACTAACTTTAGTTAACATTCGAAAAGTTATTCCACATTATAGCAGTACATGGTTGCTTCATGTTCTTTATTATAATTAGACATGGAACAAATAATAAGTTCACTGTTAATAAGGATAGGAAATATAGTTCAAGGGAACACCAAGATACCACATGAAAAGTTGATCTGTTGACAGAAGAAAAATTATCATAGAAGATTTCGGTGAGTTTTATTGGGAAAAGATACATTGCCTGAATTATTAGTTTATTACTAGTATAACAGTACAATCATGCAACAAATGACACATGTCATACCCAAAATTAGTGTGCAAAGAGGGCAAACAGGCCAAGAACTCTAACAATAGCTCCGGTCCTGACCACTTACACTACAGTAGTGCCGTTCCAACAAACAAAACACAGTTCATAATTAGTAAAAGGTTTATCATACATTTTGCTCGACGGCGGCGGCCGGGACGCATAGAGCTGGATAGCCGACAGGAAGGGGACGTAGTACTGCACGACGCCGTCCGTCCCATTGAGCACGAGCGGCACGCCGGCGCCGTACGCGCTCCACTCCCTGAACGCCTCCCACAGATCCGCGAGCTCGTAGTACGCCGCGCCCGTCGCTCCCCTCCCCCGCCCGCTCGTCTGCATGGGCGCACACATCCCACGAAACTCGTCATCAGTTTCCACAAAAGGACATCGAATTACCCCCAAGCCGCAAGGAAGCGCTCGAGGACGCACCCAGGGGTGGCGCTGCGCCGGCACGCGGACGGCGGTGGAGGCGATGAAGCTCTCGAGGTTGGTCTCCTCCGGCGGCGGTTTCGCGGGCTGCTCGGCCGCCACCGGTGGCGACTGCTGCTGCTGCTGGAGGAGGTGGCGGCGCGGCGGGGGGCAGTAGAAGCGGTCGGCAGCGCGGGAGGCGACGCCGGGGACGGACATGGCTGCTGGCGGCGGGCGCCGGAGCTGGGCTCGGGGCTAGGGTTTTAGGCGCGCGGGTGGCGAGACGGATCCGTTCGGGAGCAGACGAGAGTGAGGAGAGACGGTGGGAGATGGGAGGGAGGAGAGAAAGAAAGCGGAGGTAAAGGCTGTGTCTGCTGCGAGTGAAATAAAAATTCCTCGTGGGGAAGATGGATGGATAGCACGCTGGCTGGCGCCAATTGTTTACTTATTAAGGTGTCCTTTTTTCGAAAAAAAATTATAATTCTTTTCCGGAAGTGTCTAGCCTTCATCTGGATGTTTTGTTTCTTACGAACATCCAAATTTTAGGCCTTTAGATCAAAGCATCAAACCATCCATCAAAACACAATCCCACTTCCTTTCACATCTTACGGATCTCAACGCAGATCTAATGCTCCAAAATTTGGATGTTTTTTTCTAAGAAAACATCCTGGTGTTGTTTATCAAAACCCTTCTTTTCCTGAGTTTTGGATATATTAGGGGCTGACTTAAATGTTTTTTTAGAGTAGACTGAAATGTAGCCTGTTGAGTGATATTAAATTGAGTTTTGTACTCCACCTTGTACCCACTGCTGTCCGGTGACGCTCATGGATATGCTCGAAACCAAGGTAAAAATACTCTCTCTATAAGAGGTGATCCATTAAGGTAATGACAATGACACCAATGCTGGTGTGTTCTGGATCGGCCCTTAACTGCATCTTGTATTCAATTCATGTCATTCCTTGTATATTATTTTAGCCTTTTCATTTCGTTTCTAAATAGTAAATACCTTCTCCATTTCAAAACAGAAAGCATGCGGTATTATTTTTTCTTTTCTCTTCTTTGATGAACTGTAATTCGGTATTGTACCTTAGCAACCAACTAAAACTTTCTAGGTAAAACTTTAGCTCCTTAGTGTTTTTTCCTTGGAAACAGAAACTGTTAGTGGTATATTACTAGAGTAGAAACAGGTATTTACGGTCTTGTAGACCCGAAATACTTTCTGAGGTGATTATCGTTGCCAACTACTCCTACTAATTAATCTTGTGGTTATTGGCACGGAAAAATGTCACATTCATCGTTGCTTTTCAATTCTTCAGTCTCCACCGTAAGCTTCTTTGCGACTTGTTGCTATATCTAATATTCTTTTCTTTTCTTTTTTCTTGTATCTTTTCTTTCTTACTTGATCCAAACGGTAAGCAGGTGCGACTTTCAAACTTACCTTGGCGTCTCCACTGCTCAGAAACAATTGTTCGACGTTGATGTGAACTCAATAGAATCTAAATTAATTACAGGAAGAAGATGAAACTAACAGGAAAAAAGAGAGACAGCAACCAACCAACACGTCGTCCAACGCTGAATAATAAATTCGAAGAACGAAGTCAGCTTCGCATTAATAATTCAGAGCAAAAGAAGTCCAGTTTGGAACGCAGAACTCTCCCAAGAATTCAGTGGAAAATCCTCTCTCTCAATATTTCTTTTTCTCCAAAATTCCAACGGTCAAAAAGTCAGCTCCACATGAATAGTATCTCCTTCGTTTAAAAAATATAAGGGCATTTTTTCTTTTACATAAACCAATGAGATATTAAAAATGACTAGACTACCACTAATTATTACTCTCTCCATCCAAGTTTATAAGTCGTATTTTTTGAATGGTCTAGTTCATAATTATAGGACGTATTTCATATACCAATGCAAAATTAGTACGATATTCCCTCTATACCCTAATAAATAGGATAGGGTTACTGTGTAGTCCAACTGGGGATTGCAAGTCCTCAGTGCTACCCAATCGAGCCGACGAACGGTCCGAATTATCTAACAGTGATTGCTACAGTGTTCCTAAAAGATCTAGACCGTCGCTTTTTGATCTAACGGTCCACGTGCAACTGCTTAGGTTGTAGTCTTAAATAGGATTGCATTGGGTCCCTTACCTAATAAATACTCATCTTGCTTTATATTATTTACATACATGCATTGAATTTAGTGCTTAGTGATAATAATTAGTGGTAATCTAGTTATTTTCAATATCTTCTTGGTCTATGTACCAAGAAGAAATATGTCTTATAAAATTAGATAGAGGGAGTATCTCTAAGCACCTTATTTAATGCATGTATGTAAGAAATACAAAGTAAACCTAGATATTTATTAGGGGTATAGAGAGAACAACACACCTATTTTGCATTGGAATATAAAATGCACCCTACATCTGTGAATAAGACCATTCAAAAACCGCGTCCTATATTTTTGGACCGAAGGAGTGTCTAAGAAGCGCTTCAACCCCTCCCTCTGTCTCGCAAAGGGGTAGCGGGAGGCAACCACGAAAGTCCACCAAACTCTTCCCCCACCCTCCACCTCCCTCGCCGCCATCGCGGCAGCGACGGCAAGCCACCCTTTTATAGTCCCCCTATGCATTCTCCTTCCATCCTTCTCTCTCTTTCTTTTAAGCTTTGGAACCTAGATCTGTTTGGTGTGTTGTTGCTATAGCGCCGCCATTGCTTGTGCTGGCAGCGTTCGCGCCAGAGTGGAGGGCCTCCTCTTGTCCCAATTTGTCTACCCCAGAAGCAGGATATCTGCCAGCATTTTTCTTGCCAATTGATCGTTCCCAGCCAGATCCGACGTTGGTAGGCTAGTATTGTCATCCTCGAGCTCTACCTCCTTGCTCATGACCCCTTTCTACCTCTGTCTCACCACCGCACTATGACCCGAGGTCACTGCGCCCCCTTGTGCGGAGGAGAAGAAATGGGAGCCGTCACACACGCTGCCTCCTCAACCTCATCGGTTGAAAGCATCTATTCCCCTAATTCGATTTGGTTTTGGTAATTAATGACAAATGCGATTAAAGGACTAATATTTTCAATTGAGTGTTTTGAGAGTAGGTTTGGTCTGGATTTCGGCGATCATGGAAGTATGAATATGACGAAAGAGAAGATCAACGCATCGATGACTAAGGTATAAAGTTTAAGGACCTCTTTATAGCATTTTACCGATCAGGAGTTTGGAGAAAAAGATCGGATTGCTAGAATAGGCGCCGTACTATTAAGAGGGGTTATTGTTGCTCGTTCGATGCCGAAAAATGTTTAGAGGATCAAACTTGTGCACATTTGAAACTTCCTTAGCACTGCATTTGATTAGAATCAAAACTTGGAAATTTGAGAAAATTCAGTGTAATGGGGTCGGTATGACCGAGCCCCCTCCGGTCATACCGACCATCGGTGTGACTTGGGGCTCTTCGGCCCCAAAATTCCAGAGAGGCTATTTTTTGTGCTAAGGTGATCGGTATGATCGAACCCCTCTGATCATTCAGGCTGTCGATATGACCGACCTCTATCTGGCTTGTTTTTTCCAGAGAATGATGTTTTTGGTTGAACGGGGGTTTTTGAAGCCCGGTAAGACCGGACCCTCTCCGGTCATACCGCCCAAGTGACCAATGGTCACTGACATGTGCATTAAATGCACTGTAGCGACCGTTGGCCGCTGAGGGGCGGTCATACCGGCCCTAGGGCGATATGACCGGCCCTAGGGCGGTATGACCGCCTCCCAGGGCAATTTTGGGAAACTTTTGTCCAACAGCCATATTTGGTTGGTGAGGGTTATAAATACCCTCCCACCTGCATTCTAAAGCAAGTTTTGAACCTCATTGATCATCCTTAAGCTCTAGAAAGTCTCCAACTCATTGTGTGCATTCAATTCTCATTTTGAGTGAGTTAGGAGAAAAATCAAGTGCCCATTTAGAGTTGAGCCTTTAGACACTTGATTCGGCCTCAAGCAAGCGTCAAGACTTATTACTCTTGAAGGTTGCTGCCTCCTAGACAGCTTGGAGGCCTTGGTGCTCAGTGAGCTTCCCGATGAAGGTTGTGAGAAGCCCCGGCAAGTTGTGAAGACCGGAGTTCGCCTACCTAGAGCGGGGAAGAACTACCGTAGTGATCGAGGAGGCTCAAGAGGTTGGAGCCGGTTTGAAGTTGTTCAAGTCACCTCAGCGTGGTTAGGGGAGACCGGCAAATCTCCGAGACCACAGGATAAAATTCTTGTGTTCCATTCTCTTGTGGTTTGCATTTCTCATTCTTGTGCAAAATTTACATTTCTAGCAATTTGAGTATATCATTTGTGCTTAGAATCATTTCTTGCTTATACTTGAATTGTTGGAGCATTTAGTGATCTCTAGAAAACTTAGTTTTAATTTGTCAATATTGCAATTCTTTCTTAGTGATTTTATTAATTGCAATTAGAGTCAAAAAATTTAAAAACCTCCTATTCACCCCCCTCTAGTCGGTTATCCTTGATCCTACATCGGTGTCCTCCATCATGCAATGACCTATGCCTGTGAGAAGGAGAAGGGAGAGTCATTGCTCATTGCGGTGGTGCTTGATCTGTGCCCATCCCCCCTAGGGGCCTGTTTTGGGAGCCGCGTGGGTGAAAAAGTCGCTTTTGGTTTCTTTGGTGTAAGCGACTATAGTTTGTGTCAGTAGCTTTTCTTGTTATGCCGTTTGCAAACAGGCTGCTGCATTGTAGCTTTGGGGGACAAACGAGCGGGAGGCAAGTAACCTAGCGGCTGCGCGAACGAGTGGAGAGGTGACGTGGAGGTGGCGAGGCAGGGTGGCGGAGGTCGGGAGGCGAGTGAGCGAGATAGGAGGTGGTCAGCGAAGCCATGGTGAAAAGCACCTCCTCGGCCTGCAGCTTTTGAGGGTGCTTCTGCGTGGCTTAGCTTCCCGGTGCTATGACCATCTTTGTTTGGGGAGCTTTTGGACCAAAGTCAAGCCTGACCCCAAACAGGCCCTAGATCCCCCAGTGGGAACTTCTAGGCCGCTTCCTCGTCCTCACTGCCCATCTGCCTATGCCACGCCACCACCTTGGAGTGGCCGCTATGGCTCGTGGTCACCATGCCACCTATAACATCCAGACCCAAATTCCACTCAAAGCCTAGTCCACCGTGGGGCGGATCCACACATGCATAGCACCCCATTTACACTTTTGTCATCGTTTCGTATAAAAGGGTAAACCCGGAGGTGATATGTTTGGACCCTAACAGGCGTTATATGTTACTACAACTCACTTTAAACAAGCAATGTAGGACTAATCCTAGCTACCACCGCTCCACATGGACCTTCATACTAACAGATCAGGGTATTACATTCACCCCTGTTAAGGGCTGACGTCCTCGTTAGCACACCATATACACGGCAAATACCCAGACCACTCCTCGTTACACGTCCGTGCTTCTAGTGCTGGCATATATGTCATGCCGTGTGTCCACTCCATGCTCCGATACCATCTGTAAGACCATAGCCCAAAATACGCTCAACGACGAGCCCACCGAGGAGCAGGCCCACATATGCATAACACCCCACTTACACTTCCGTCCTCGTTTCATATAAAAGGGTTAACTCAGATGTGCTATGTTTGGACCAACAGACATCATATACAACTACAACTCACTTTAGACAAATAATATGAGACTAATCTCACCACCGTTTCATATGAGTCACATGGACCTTCACACTAACGGACAGCGTATTACACCGCCCCATGCAGATAGGTACAGAAGGGGAGGCATCGCTCGAGGCACGAAGGTGCTTGAGGTTCCACTGCCCATCCATCGATTGATGTGCTTGCAAAAAAAGGGCCGACCAAGCTGTGTTTCTGGGTCATCATCCTGAGGTGCAGGCCGCCAGTTGGTGTAGCAGCTGGTTTAAATCCTTTGAGCAGACAATCTTTTATTGGTGAGCTCCGTGGGGAGGCATATAGTCGGGGCCATTGGCTTCTCCATCCCGGTGCGTGGTGGTGTGAGAGGAGAGGCTGCCTCCTCACCTGCTTCATTCTGAAGTCTTCTGGTTGTTCTGATGGTGTATTTGCATATTCTATGAGTTGGTGCTGAAAAATATGATAAATGATTGATCGGCTCAAACACACACAAACACCGGATTTAAGTTGGTTCGTGGCGTGCCAGCCTATTTGATCCTGCAATTGGCAAGATAAATAGATGCAAACTGATATAATCAGCTTAAGCCAAGATAAATAAAAAATAAGCGTCTCAGCCGATTAGATGGTACGATCGGCTGATGGATCTAAATGACTATTACAATCGATTAGACGATACGTAAAGGTATGTTTTCCCCCGAAAAAGGCGATTCGTAGGAAGATCGGTATGGAAACAAACCTAGGATAACTAGCGTAATTGAAGATGACCAACAATCGGCGATGTGCAACTTTATTGATCAAAATCGAATTACAAAGAAATTCTAAGTAAGAAATTCTAAGTAACAAAAGCTACTCTTAGTCAACAGAAACTAAATAAAATGTAGATGTGAGTTGATTGATTGGTTCTGGGTCTCTTATATAGTACTTAGGCCGATCACATCCTCCTCCAATTCTTGTAAACACATGATTTGTATCAGCCTCAACGTCCAAAAGATAAACTTCTCTTCGAGCCGATATCGGCTAAGACTATCTATGTTTGACCTTATCTTCGTAAATCGGCTACACCTATCAAATCTTAGAGTCAACAGTATCACTTAGGCCGATTGTATCCTTCTTCGACTCAAGATACACAATGCGTATGGGCCTCAACTTCTAAGAGATAAATTACTCTTTGAGCCGATATCGGCTAAGAATCTCCATATTGAACTCCATATCGGCTATAATTTCAATTGTAACTTATCTTATCTCTTTTTAACGATATTAGCAAAAAATATCTAATTTCATCTTTGACTTAACAAATCGGTTATGCCTTGCCAAATTTAGGTGCTAAGACTATGGTTCCTTGTTTTTTTTCCTTTAGCTCGTCGTGTTGATGTTGCCGTTTGTTGTTGGTGCAGTGTTAGTGCTAGCATAGCGGGGTGGGTTCTAGTGAGCCGTGGTATCGCTGTTGCCATGGTGAGCACTTTGGCATACCCTTACAAGAGACATGGTTCTTCAGCTTTGTGCAGTGTCTCGTTTGGATACTCAGTTGTTTTTTTGTTGCAAGCCGGATAAGGCGTTATGATCCTCTTGGTATCCCAGCAAGTGGCAGTAGCTAGTTGCCGGGGTTGCCACTTGCTGGGTCGCCTTTTTGGTGTTGCTTCACATGGTGTTTGCCTTAATGTTTGTCATGTTTTGGTAGGAGTCCAGTTTAGGGCTCCTTCTCCGGGGCAGGTGTCTTTACACTTAGGGTGTCTTAGGTGTATCTCCTTGAGGATTAGTGTTTGTATTTTTCTTCTTTTCAAAATGTATAAGGGAGCTTATGCCCATAGTCTTTTTTAAAAAAATCATGAATACTAACTAGTATGCACCGTGGCAGAAAGTCTAATAAGGGGAGTGGTATCATATTCGGTATGTTTCACTTGCTCTACATCAAGAATTACGGTTTTGTTTGGTTGCTATACCAAAATTTGGTCGTGAAAAAAACCAGGGTACTACCAAAACTTTGGTATTGTAGAAGTGTTGGATTGCAACCAGTAAAGCATGCCAAATTTCTCCTAATTTTGAGTATGACGTGTGGGTCCCATTTGGCACCTAACATTTGCAACGATAATACATATCCAATATTGATATTATTTTGTTTATCTCGTTACAAGAAATACAATAGTTTAAACTGACGACAAATCGAATACCCGATTTAAGAAATATAGTTATTTGGAGCTTGTGATAACCAATCAAACAATGAATTTTATGCAGCCAACCAAATGCCGCCACGTCAGCCATGAAAGGTACAGTGCGTGCCCTCTCCAAAATTTGGCGATCCATTTGCTCGCCCACAACACTGCCCGCGTCTTGGCAGCTTTTCTACATGATGTTACTAAAGTTTTGTGGGCCCACCAAATATTGGTAACAATAAAAATAGTGACTAAATCTAATGAGCAGTGCCAAATTTTGGAATAGTTTGTGAGGGCTTCAAACCAAACAGCCCATACTCCTAGCTATACATGATCTGATAAGAGCTACATGTAGATCAAAATAAGAGGCAACGAGACATTGGTTTCAATGTAATTAAGCAACATCTGAACTAATTTATTAAATAAAGAATTTCAATAATATTTTGAAAAAAGCCTCTCCCTAACATCTTTCCAAGAATTGACTATACCGCTACATTACCCTTGGGCCTTGGCAGTGATGCAAGTGAACCTTGCCACACCACAGGCAAATCCGATCCGAAATTATTTCCACAAAATGAACCATGCATGTCACATCCAGGGTTTAAAATGCCGACGAAAACCGGTCGGTTTTCGCGAAAACCGGCCGTGCCGAGCCGGTTCGGCAAGTAAAACCGTTCGGAAAACCGTTCAGATGAATAGTAAATTTAAAAAATTTGAAGAAATTTCGCAAAAAGTGTCAAAAAAATTTGAATTTTTTTTTGTGCGGTCCTGAGGCCATCCTAATGATTGTATAAAATTTTTAGATTATTATCAGATACGTACATTTTTAAAAAATTCTGACAGTGATACTGTCACAATATATGATCTTTAGTTTTTTATTTTATAGGGGCACAAAATGAAGTCTAATATTTCTTAAACTTTCTTTTGATGTTATAACTTATTTACAATGATTATGTAAAATTTTCAGAAGATGATCAGATATGTGTATTTTTAAAAAATCTGAAAGTGATATTATCATTGTATATGCTCTTCTATTTTTGATTTTATATAGGTACTAAATGAAGTCTAATATTCTTGAAAATTTTATTGCATAATACTTTGGAACTATTTATGGTTAAATTAAATTTTCAGAATATAAAAAATCTTTTAAATATTTATAAAAATCTGACAATATCTTTGTTCCTTTTCCTTAATTGCTGTTTTGGATTTTTTAGAAGTAAACAATGATTTAAAAAATTATTTAAATTTATCTGAGGTGTTTTATAGATTAATTGGGATTTTTTCTATTTTTTTCTATTTTTTTGCATTTTTTTCAATTTTTTCTTTCATTTCCACCATTTTTCCTTGTGTCGTCGGTTTTCGACGAAAACCGACCGGTTTTCGAGCTTTTCGACCGGTTTCCATTTTTTTTGAATTGGTTTGACCACCTGTTTGACTTTCGCAAACCGATCGGTTTTTACCGAATTTCGACCGGTTTTCGCGAAAAACCGGTGCCGAGCAATTCTCGAAATTCAGTTTGAAAACGAAATTGTTAACCCTGGTCACATCCCCTAGCCGCAGTGCAAGTGAATTTTTGTCCACATGTAAGTCCAAATTTATTTCCACAAAAATGAACCATGTCTGCCACCGCTTAAAAAATATCAAGTAATGAAAAGTTCGCAACTTGTTTACCTGATCGCTGAGGTGAATTTCCTTTTAATATTAATTTTCCTTGTGTAGGTTTACTTTCCTAAAACACAAGTATAAATGTGTTGGGGGGCAAACCAATTCAGCAAAATTAGATCTTATGAGGATATTCAAGTTCTTAGCGACATTTCTAATCATATAAATTCTTCTTCTTTTTTGGAGAAGGATATAAATTCTCATTTCAGTAAAGTGAGGTAACTATTATAATATTATAGTGACAAGCAGATAACTAACAATTCTTTTCTAAATCATCTGTGTCTGTCATTTGTTGCCAGGGATTCTTCAAACAGCTCAACCATATATTTCGTCATCGATCTCCCTCTAAATTCTAGGTAATGGACTTTCCAAGGTTTGACTAGACTTATAACAAGGATTATTTCCTATTCAAACAACTTCAGCATTATTTCCTCTTACCAAGGTTTGACTAGACTTGTAACAAGGATTATTTTTAACACAATCCTTGACCTAATTAACTAGACCAACGAAGAACCGAAGTGCGCAATGTTGACATGTTCTGGACACAAACGGTCCCGCAGGCCGTAGTGCTTCCATTGCCAGGGCATGCATGCACATCTATCCTACATCTGAATCCAAGCTTTCTCTCTCCACTCAGATTGACAGATGTGCCACTGGATTCTGCGAGAAAACCATGCATGATGGGTACAATGTATTCTGGTTACAAAGGGAAAATATTTGGTGAATGCATCCGAACTGAACTGCGTGTACACCAAAGATTCTGAAAAAAAAAAAGAATTGGCAAACCTACAATTAAACCATTTCATTCTCTCCATAATCATAGTAGCCTGTGAGTGTACCCACCGGTGGATTCTATCTTTTACCTTTTCTAACTTGGGTTTTAACTACATGTCAAAATAAGTTTGCGGTTCAGAAAGATGCTACTTTATGTCTAACTGATAAATAGGCCAAGGTGGCTAGGCCCCTCTATTTATATTGACAATTGGTAGAATTTTGTTAACAGAATTGCTATCCGATTTGAGGGAATTGCTAATCTGCGAGCGCACTCGCTAAATTTTTATGAGTATGTCGTCTTGTTGTGACATGTAGTGGTACCTACTTATTCTTCCTACTTCCCTTTCCCTTAAGAGTAATGCTACCCTACACTATACTATGGAATCACTTCCAACGGTATAGGCATATCTCACTAGGTTTCATTAGGTTCCATCTATGTTTCATAGGTTTTATACATATTTCAGTATGTCTCAACAAATTTCAATGAGTTTCTAATTAATATGAAACTATAAGTTTTGTCCAGTTTTAAATCTGAAACTTGATTTAAAATGAGATTCAAAATAATTTTAACTAAGTTTCAAGAGGTTAACTTTAAAGTTTCATAGCACACATTGCAGATTTTTAAAAAAGTTTCAAACTAGTTTCATAAGGTTTCAGCATATTTAAGCAAATTTCGATGGGTTTTAAATTATTTGAAGCTTTAATAAGAAAATGAGTTTCAAAATAATTTCAACTAAGTTTCAAAAAGGCAAACTTGTCCTGCATCAGTTTTACGTGATCTCTTCTCGCTTGTTTTCTTCACTGTTCCTCCGCACGTCAAGAACTTGTCCTGCATCAGTTGTACGTGATGTTTCCTTTATACACCCGCACGAAGCATTGTTTCCTTGCTACAGCCTTACGCCACCTTGCCCGGGAGTCTATCCTCTCTTTATATACCGTTTGAAAAGTCAAGAAATGGTATGCCGTGTTCTAGTATTCCTGTTCCCTTAAATGCTATCTCGTGGCGGCATCCTTTTTATCCTCCTTTTTCTCGCTCATTCCCTTTCCCAAAAACTCAGAAAGTTTTTGTTTTCAAATTTCCCCTACGTTTTGTGAATAGGAAGTATTTTTAACTAACTTTGAAAGTTTTTGAACCAAAAGTTCTTTGAATAAAATTTTTTTAATAGGAAGTTGTTTGAGTCGAAAGTTTTTTGAGTTAGAAAGTTTTCGGATCAGAAATTTTTTGAATTGAAAGTTTTCAAACCATAATTTTTTTAATCGAAAGTTTTCGATTGAATTCATCTGAAGGTTGTGAATCAGAATTTCTTATGTTAGAGGAGAAGGAAGGGGTGGAAAAATGAAAAAGAATAATGAAGAGAAGGACGCTATGTGACAACACCTAGACATCCTCTTCAAAGAATTGATAAGGATATCCTCAAATTAGTGATACTTAATTGTAAACAAGGCTACTATCAGGGTTCCAGGCGGAATCTTTTCTGTATAACTAGGATCGGGATCGTAGGAATGTGATAGGATTGTACCTTATATTCGCGATAATAGAGGTCACAATATTTGGAATCCTACTTTATAAGTTATACGTACGTAACTAATTTAGATTCTACAATGATCAGGATCGGAGTATGTAGTACGTCTCACACTCTTAAAAGGACCTAGGGTACCGATTTAGATTCTGATAACCTTTGATTACGCGCTCTTGAGTAGACATGCTTCGCGCGCGCGCGTATATATATATATATATACACGTATATATATATATATATATATATATATATATATATATATATATATATATATATATATATATATATATATATATATATATATATATATATATATATATATATATATATATATATATATATATATATATATATATATATATATATATATATATATATGATCTAAAAAGGGTATTTTCTCTATATATTTTCATGTATTTTTTTTAAAATTTTTAGGATGCCGAGTTTAACCAGTTTACTAGCTAGTTCAAATAAGTTTGAACTGAAATTCAAACTAGAGTTTCCCTTTTGGATGATAGTTTGTTTATAGGTATGTGCTGATTTTATATATAAATCAGCAAAGCATGTGATTCAAACTCATTCAAAATATTTGAATTCGAGTATATTTTTTCAAAGGTATGCGTTTCATTTGAATTGTTATAGATATGGATATACTCTAAAACTGAAATTTTTGAAAAATATACTCGAATATGACTTGAATTCGCGCATTTGAATATATATATAGTATAATTACCTGGGATACCATGGTGTCTGAGCACCATGATTTAAAACAAGTACTTTCCCTATGTATTTCCATGCGAAATTGCGCGGTTGTTGTTGCTTTGCCATATGCGACCTGATGCTTCACGCAAGCAACAACTGAACTGACCCGCACCTTTAACCAAAATACAAGTGAAGACTCCATGTAGCATCCTAAATTTTGTTTAAAAATTCATCTAGCACCTTAAACCAACAAAATAAATATTTGACCTCTTGAACTTTGCAATCGGTTCAAACAACACCTTGACCTGATTTCGTATGGTGGTATTATTCGCATGGCACAATAAGTAAATGGTTTTACCACGTAGAATGATATGTTGACCAAGTTTTAGGTAAATGACAAGTGGGACCTACATGAGCTTCTCTCATAAATCGAAACAAAGAGAGGGGAGCTATAGGGGAGTGTTAGCTATGGAAGTGCGACTCGAAGCTTAGTAGGGAGAAACTCCTGTAAATACTACCTCCTAACTTGGTCAGCGTATTACTCTATACGGTAAAACCACTTACTCATTGTGCCATATGGGCAACTCCGCGAAACCGTATCAAGATGTTATTTGAACCGAATTGCAAAGTTTAAATTGTTAAATATCTGATTTCATAGTTTAAGACGTTAGATAAACGTTCAAGCAAAGTTTAAGATGTTATATGGATTTCTTACTCCAAACAATACTCCACACGCATCAAAGAATGGGACTCCACACGCATCAAAGAATGGGTTGACAGCAAAACAAATCCCATGAGTTTGCAAATGCCTGCAAACAAGGATGCGTTTGGCCAGATAGACTGACAAGTGTTGCTTGGGTGGTCAAGCCATCCATGCATTGGAAAACTCTGGCACATGTGGGTTGTAGGACCAAACCCACTGAATTGGTGGAGCTAATAGGATCAAGTTGATGTCAGTATATGTCACTTGCACAGTTGCACCAAACGCAGCAACTCAATCATCAATGCTTTTGTTCTCTGCATGCATACAGTCTAAAATGTACAATGCCCATCATTTTCCAGTTCGAGTTATGAAACAAGATATTCAGCAGTCAACAGTTCTTGCAGGTTCGGATCCTATTCCTGGAATTCAGTAGGTTTTCTAGAGAGAGAAGGAATTCGGTAGTTCAGGCTCTTCAGGGTATTAAACGAGAGCCAGTCTGAATTTTTAGCAAAACAACACACATAATCCCCAAATGTCCGCGAAACGCCACCCTTTGACCACCAATAGTTTCTTCATTTCAAGGTATATTCAGATAAACACAAGATATTGTTTCCTTCCTCCGAAATGCATGTCACAATTTCATATTCCAGGCATGCTTTCAACAGTTACTGATGTGAACCTACATTCCATACCCCAGAGAAAAGATCTGTTTCCTTTTCTCCTTTTTGTCAAGATAGCTCCCCTTTGCAAACCAATTAAAAGCAAGCCAGCAACATGTCAAAGTCTTGAGGAGATAAGTGGCAATTCACACAGATAGGCTGAAGATTCGATGCACAAGCAAATGGCCAAAGCTTGAAGGGAGGCGCCCAACTTAATTATGCAACCAAGTTGGCCAAATGGAACAAAAAAGAGAGAGTAGAGAATAGAGATAAGTGGATATATGGTATCATGCTGCATAGCTTTTACTGAGGCGGCCATATTCTTCCCCTCCGTGTCACAAACTTATGGCCCAAGTGCCCAATAAGATCTGCCATTGTGGAATTCAGAATCTTTGTTCAACCTTTTGGAGATGCATGCCGTGTTCAACCTCTGCCGTTGTTGAGGCATTAGTAAACTGTATAATTTTTCTCAATATCCTTCAGTTTTCATGTGAGCTAGCCTGAGGCCAGCATGTGATTATGAATAGCCTATAAAACCAATTTTAATTTCAATGATATAAGATATGATGCCAATTTTCCTTCGCAAGGCTGTTAGGGATTGATCGTTGGCCGAGTTTGTTTTGGATATATTTTTTTCCAGTTTTCTTGTTTTTAGGGCCTATTTGGAAAGGGTTGGTTTGGATCCAAAAATCCTTAGGATTTAGCTTAAATTTGAACTAAATCCTAAAAATCCTAGAGCAATCCCCTCTTCCAAACTGGTTCTTAGTAGTTTCGTTAAAGGGGAGATGAAATACAGGAGTGTTTGCTTGGGAAGTTTTATTTTGTTTTCTTCTGGTTTTCTGCAGTTTGGTGTGGGACGTTGGAGGCAGGGTTCACAAAACCGCGGTAAACCGTTCGGTTTTTGCGGTTTTAGACCATATTGTTCCGGTTCGAGATCCAAAACCGTTCGGTAAACCGATCTAATTAAAATTTTAAAAAAATTGAAAATTTTGAAAAAAAATATGCGTTGAAAATCTCTTGAAAACAGTTGAAAAACCGCTCGAAAACCGTTTTTAGGAACATTCAGTTGGTTGGCTGGTTTTTCACGAAAAACCGCGGTTTTTGCTAAAACCGAACGGTTTTCGATTTTTTTGGATTTCTTTCATTTTTTTTATTTTTTAACCCTTCAGTTTCTAACAGTTTCGGTTTTTGCGGGTTTTCACGGTTTCGGTTTTGTGAACCCTGATTGGAGGATAGAGGCGGACAAAGGATGAACAATGGAATTTTTTTTTAATTCAACTGTATTTGATCGAGATCTTGCACGACACTCTCGATGGTGATACTAACAGGGAGTTTACGGGCAATAAGTGGATCAGGTATAGAACCATGCCAAATATACATGGCATGGTATGCCTAATTGACACTAGGGATGAGAGTGAGTGTTGAAATATTGAGCAGGCTACCTGTTTTTCTCGTTCACAGCTTAGGTTTTTAGATAACTAGTAACTAGTAAGGTGGTAAGGTGCACGTACCTACCTTGCAACTGAGTACAAAAATAGGATAATACACATAGTTCGAAATTTCACCGAAATTTTGATCGAGATTTCGGATTTCAACTAGGGATGAGATTACAAATCCCGATCGAATAAAACAAATTGAAAAAAATCACATTACTACAGTGATTTCAAAAATTTCGTCATTCGTACTGAAATTGCTGCAAAACAGATCTGATTTGATGATTTAACGACCAGAGTCCGGTTAGAAGAGTGGATCTCAGCCGAGGGACCCGGTTCGGGTCCTGGCAACTAAGTTCTTTTTATATAGCAGGCATATATGATAATAATATTGTTATAATCATAAGAAGTGTTCATAGCTCATATGGTAGGCCGCTTGCTTAGCACTTGAGATGTTGCAGGGTTCGATCGGGTTGAACTTAGAATTTTTTTGGACCACAACGGTAGCATCCAAAAATGTAAAAAAATAATATTGACAGTGGGATTCGATACCGTGCCCTCGCAGAGGTTCATCGGCGCGTTAGACCACTCGGCCATGCAGATTTTTTTTAAAATTTGTTATACTTATCATTATCTAAAATTCTTATAAGAATATTAATGATGTATCAGGACCATCTACAAAAATTTTCAAAATTTTCTAACATCATTTCGACTATTTTTCACTCGGTTGAATTTTTCCAAGATTTCTGCAATTTCAGTCAAAATTTCGGAAATTCGTTTAAAAATTCCAAATATCAATTTTTCTATTTGATTTTGACCGGATGTCATCCGAAATTCCAAGATTTCACTAAAAATTTCGGAATTCGCCCACCTCCGATATGTGAATCGAAAATGAAATTTCAAACCCTGGTAATAAGTATTAGCAAAACGTGATTCTAAATTGTATCGTGAACATCAATTTTATCTTTAACACATATCATACCTCCATTAAATTTCGAAGAATTCTCAGGCTGTGGTTGATTTGAGCCGGCTCGGCGACGGTTCGGCTCGCGGCTCGAGCCGAGCCGTGGAAAAAAAATACATTTGGGTCCTTTTTCTGTAATAAAAATTACGTTTAGATCCTTTTTTTGAAAAAAAAATACGATTGTCTTTTTTTTGAAAAAGAATATATATTATGTTTAGTTCCTTTATGCATTTTTAGGCATTGCGCTCGGTCCTTTTATAGAAAATCAAAATTACGTTTAGGTCCTTTTTCGGGAAAAAAAGTAGGTTTAGGTCCTTTTTATGGAAAAAAAAATACATTGCATTTAGGTCCTTTTTGTATTTTTTTAGCATTACATTTAAGCCCTTTTCCGTAAAAATAAAATTCTGCTTAGGTCTTTTCCGGGAAAAAAGAATTTAAGTCCTTTTTTCGTTTTCCGTTTTTCCCGAAGTGGACCTTCCGTTCCAGCGAAATCGCAAATTGTATCCTTTCAACCGTTTCGCGTGTTTCTTCGATTTGCTCGTGTAGGGAGCGGCAGTCGCACGTTTTCTCGATTTGCTCGCATGGGGAGCGGCGCCCGCGGCGTGGCACGCCGCGTTTGATTATCTTGTAGCTAAACATATATGAACACAATGAGGTCAAACCGAACACAGAGGTAAACTTTTACGTAGCGTATGTCATTTGTTGTGTAATATTAGTACAAATAAAATACATCAGGTCTCTAGGATGATAGAACATCTTTGGAGGCAATATTCTTGGTAAGTGTGCCAGCGGAATTGAAGCTCACAACCTTTCTCGGCGCAGCAAGTATTATAAGATTGCTTCTATCAGTTGCTTGCGAAGGGGCAATATATGGTTGTCCGTGGAAGAAAACCGGATTAGGGAGAAAGACACCAACATTCGGTATTCTTTACCCTTGTGCCTTATTAATGATCATTGTAAACTCAGTTCGACAGGAAACTGCTTTATCTTGAGTTTAAATGGAAACATTTCGTCATGAGACAGGCACAAAGGTACGAGGGGCAGAAAAAACCCTCTTTCCGAGCATTTTGTCCTTGCACAATTTTGTCTGTTTTTTTGGAACATGCACTAAAGGGAGGGTACGACGTACAAACTCCCTTTTATGTCAGTAGCCGTGCACGGCTGCTTATTTCTTACACACTAGCGGTGTAGCCCATACCAGTTGCACGGGCCAGCGGGGCCGCATTCCAAAGTAGTTTACGTCCAAAAAAATTATGGTCCATCAGTTCGCTCGATTTTTTTTAAAATAATATATTTATTTATTTAAATTATAAAAATATACCTCAAACTCAGAAAATTACAAAAATATATCTATTCGCCCATTTATAGAGCGATCGCCTTTTGAACGGACGATATTTTCTCTGTTCTGCAGCTAGTTTCTAAAGAAAATCATAACTTTTTCATATGATCTCGGATGAAGATGAAATTTATATGAAAATTGTAGCTCTCGACGGGATCTACAACTTTGATATAAAAACTTTTTAAATTTGAATCCATTTAGATGACCAAAAATGGGATAGAATGTTCAGATCTAAAAATCAGATCTGTTTTTAGATCTGAACATTTTATCCCATTTTTCGCCATCTAAATGGATTCAAATAGAAAAAGTTTGTATAGCAAAGTTGTAGATCCCGTCGAGAGTTATAATTTTCATAATATCATGTGAAAAAGTTATGATGTTCTTTAGAAACTGGCTATAGGACAGAGGAAATATCGCTCGTTTAAAGGGCAATAAGAGGCCTCTGTCGCCCTTTGAACGGGCGACAGAGGTATATTTTTACAATTTTTTGAGATCGGGGTATATTTTTTAATTTAAATAAAAAATTGTATTATTTAAAATAAAAATTCCAGTTCGCTCCTTCCGCTTTCTTTTTCTAGAAAATATAGGTGATCGCTGCACCAATTATTTCGAGTCAAAGGAATTCAACGCACAAAAAATGAGAATTGGAACAGACTTGGGACTTTACAACACCTTTCGAGCGAGATGAAATCAGGCAAATAGCATGCTTGTCATGAGCAGGAGCAGGGTTCAAGATGCCGACGAAAACCGATCGGTTTTCGCGAAAACCGATCGGTTTTCGCGAAAACCGGCCGTGCCGAGCCGGTTCGGCAAGTAAAACCGTTCAGATGAATAGTAAATATAAAAAATTTGAAGAAATTTCGCAAAAAGTGTCAAAAAAAATTGAATTTTTTTTGTGCGGTCCTGAGGCCATCCTAATTATTTTGTAAAATTTTCAGATTATTATCAGATACGTACATTTTTAAAAAAATCTGACAGTGATACTATCACAATATATGCTCTTTAGTTTTTATTTTCTAGGGGCACAAAATGAAGTCTAATATTTCTTAAACTTTTTTTGTGATGTTATAAATTATTTACAATGATTATGTAAAATTTTCAGAAGATGATCAGATATGTGTATTTTTTAAAAATTCTGAAAGTGATATTATCATTGTATATGCTCTTCTGCTTTTGATTTTATATAGGCACTAAATGGAGTCTAATATTTTTGAAAATTTTATTGCATAATACTTTGGAACTATTTATGGTTAAATTTTTAGAATATAAAAAATCATTTAAATATTTATAAAAATCTGACAATATCTTTGTCCCTTTTCCTTAATTGCTGTTTTGGATTTTTTTAGAAGTAAAAAATGATTTAAAAATTATTGAAATTTCTCTGAGGTGTTTTATAGATTAATTGGGATTTTTTTGTAATTTTTTAATTTTTTTTGCATTTTTTTGCATTTTTCCTTTTGTTTTCACCATTTTTTCCTTCTGTCGTCGGTTTTCGACGAAAACCGACCGATTTTCGAGCTTTTCGACCGGTTTTTGGTTTTTTTGAATCGGTTTGACCACCTGTTTGACTTTCGCAAACCGATCGATTTTTACCGAATTTCGATCGGTTTTCGCGAAAAACCGTTGCCGAGCAATTCTCGAAATTCAGTTCGAAAACGAAATGGTTAACCCCGAGCAGGAGTGCTAATGGGCCTGTATTTATCTAGCATTCTGGACCTGGTTTCCTCATATTTGTTTGATGTTCATGCGACACTTGGGTGTGTATACCAGGGTTCATAAAACCGATTTCGAAAAACTGGTTCGAAAACCGAATTTCGAAAATTAGAAAAACCAAGCCGAAAATCGTCAGAAACCGAAGAGTTAAGAAATAAAAAAAATGGAAAAAATCCAAAAGAAATCGAAAACCGGTCGAAAACCTCAAAAAACCGGTCGAAATTCTCGAAAAACCGGTCAAAAACCGACAGACCAAGTGAATGTTCTTTAGAGCCGATTTTCGAGCGATTTTCGCTCGATTTCATCGAAAATCGAGCGGATTTTCGACCGGTTTACGTCACATAAATTTTTTCAAAATTTTCAAATTTTTTGAATTTGAATTTGAATTGAATCGGTTTTTAATATCGAACCGGCCCGACAAACCCAGTTTTCGCAAAATCCGATCGATTTTCGTCGGTTTTGTGAACCATGGTGTATACTGTATAGGAGGTGAAGGATTGAAGGCTCAAAGAATGCAATCAGGGAAATGATATATTAAAAGTAGACGATGCCACTCACCGTCATGTACTATTGGCGATGGATGATGACCGATCACCAGTTCTTGCTGCCATGCACGCGTCCACACGTTAGTCGGAAGTCCGCGTAGCACGACGTTGACTGGTTGCTCGATGGTGCATATTCCCTCCAGCCACGAATTATGGCATGGCCGCATGGGCCGTTAGCTCTCTTTTTTTTTTGAAAAAAAATCATAGACCATTAGCTTTCTCTTTTTTTAAGATGTTTTTTTTAAAGTCATAGGCGCTAGCGTGATATGATAACCAGACTATCATCAAATACTATCTTCCCCTTCATCTCCTCTCATGACACATCTGACATAGTCGCTATCTCACTACGCCTCCGTCGTCTCCTCTCTCTCTTTCTCTCCTCTCACCCTCCTCTGCCCCTGTTTCCTTCGTGCTGACTTGAATGTATAAACAATCAAGACATTGAGAAGTAGTTATTATGTATACATATTATTATTGTACTTTCTTATTTACCGAGGGAATCCCATCATAGAGAGTAAGGTTTTTAATAAGATAGTAACTTTATATATGAATCTAATTAATAAATAAAATATATTTTTTTCTAAATTATTGTATGTACCAGATCCTCATCAGCGGTCGACGCTCACTCCTTATCGTTAGTGCCATTCACGGCTACAGACTGATGACGGCGACGTCCAAAACTCTACACATCTAACAGAATAAGGTCTAAACCGGCACGATATACCTTGGATCGTACTTAGATCTCATCAAAAACGAGTCGGGCTAAGTCAGCGTGGCACGACAAGATGATGCGCCAAACAGGCATAACATGCTGCGGCCAAATGCCTGTTGGCCCGTGCCATACCAGCACGTATGGCCGAACTCACCTCGGTACGGCCCAGCTCACCTCTACTTGGAAAGATCAGCGCGCATGACTCGGCCCAGTGGTGGAGATCTAGTTTCGCTTCTCCTCCGCCGCCGTGTTCAACTTCCAAGCTCCACTGCCGCGGCAGTTGCTCTGCTTTACCTGTCATAGCGATGGATCAGGGGCGCCCCTGTTCTCTCTCACCGTCGTCGAACGATGCGCCGCTACTGCTGCAGCTCGTTGCTGCCATTGGTCAGAGCTCGAGCACAGCACGTCTGTCTCAAAGCTCCATCGCTCGTCTTGGGGATCGAAGCACACCACAACCCATCACAAATTCACAGTCATGCAGAGCTCCACGTCCTGCCGTGAGCCCCGCTCGCTCGTTGACGTTGCTGAGAGCAAACCACGCTCCGGACGTGCAGTCAAAGCATGTAGGATAGAAGACTCTTCGTGACGTCTAAAGATAAAAATAAAGATACCTTCTACAATAAATAATATCTTAAGATTGTCTCTGTAAAATTCTATAGTCCTTTATTTATAACATGAAAAATTGTTTATTATAAACAATAAGTCATAATAGTGTTTAATGATAGCTATACATTGTCTCATCACAAGAAGATACCTATACTCTGTAAAATCATCTTACATGTCAAATTATACGGACGGTTAATATTAAACCGTTGTACGTCCCGTTAGAGAACGCTCGTGCCAGCTACTTGGAATACAGGCATGCAGCACGCGCGAAACTTCCGCGCGCTCTCCGCCTCGGCCGGCCGGTAAAGTAGCTCTAGCTAGCGCCCGCTGCGCCGCGTCTGGGGCTGAACCACGCTAAATTCCCGTATACTCCGTAGCTATCATGAGGAATACGCTGTACGCACGTATACAGACCATACATATGGTGATCTATATATGTTTTCTCTATAGTCTGCTAACGAAAGAAATATATGTTATGGATTGCCCAAATATAATTAAGCGAGTTCTACCATTCAGGGATGTACGCTACAAATGCAAGTGCATGCTAGCTTGATCCATCATCTTTATACAGACTACATAATAATCAGATACTCTCATCAATTCTTCTTCTTCTCGTGTTGTGTGTTAGACGAAATTCAATAATTCACTGGGTTGGGGTTTGATTGAGGCCGTAGCGTAGAACACGTTGTCTTTCAGATATAAACTCCCTCTTTCTAAATTTGTAGGAGTATGTGTTTTAAATAATTTTATCTATAAATATTATAGGACATATTTGATATTTCAATGCAAAAATTATTGTGATGTTCCCTTTATACTCCTAATAAATATCTAGATTAACTTATATTATATACATGCATATATTAAATATAGTGCTTAGAGATACTCCCTCTGGTCACAGATAAGTGTCGTTTTGGATATAGGTGCATTCAAAATTTTACTATCAATATCTTTTTAAATATTTAAATTGAATACATAAAAATCATGTGTAGATTTGTCTAAAAAAAATACTTTCATAATATTATAATTTTATTGGTTTTATAAATATATTATAATAGAAAATAGTGGTTAAAGCTGTGTTTTAGAGACCATGTCAATATCTAAAACAATGACAACTGTGACCGGAGGGGTAATAATTAGGGTAGTCTAGTCATTTTCAATATCTCCTTATTCTATGTGACAAAAGAAAATAAACCTTAAAAACTTGAACAGAGGGAGTAACACATAACTACCAGCTTGCGGCAACTGCACTTATGGAGTGCACCAGGTCAACTAGTTACACCAGATTAAGGGCATGGTTGGTTTGAAGCTAACTTTGCCACACCTAAACTTAGTGCAACAAATTCTTAAACGAATATTTGGTTCGTTGCTACAACTATGGTTTGCCACGGTAGCCTCATATTCCACACGTTATAGACTCAGTTTTTTACCAAACTTTATTATACTCGTAACCTTGAATTTTATTGCTACGAAAATATAAAAAATCACACTTGTCTAAAGTTAGTTATGATAAAATTGGCTCAAAAACAAATAGGACCTAGATTAGTTAGCCCCCTCCCCCTCTTGCAACTAGTTAATCTCCCGCGAAGCAACCGACTCAACAAAGCCGGGGATCATGAGCATTCATTCCATTCTACCCCTAGTTAAATCGATAATCCCTATTCCTCCTCAATTTTCCGGTAGATTTGTCTACTTCTGACAACGCTCCTCTTCCCTAGGGGGTTTATTAATACTAATCCAATGCCATTGTCCCCCATTTTTTTTCTATATTAATCTATGCGTCGTCGACGATCCGCTGATTGCTTAGACCTAGACGCTCCACGCACGCATCCATGCATGGACGTCGTGCGGGGCACCCCAGGCGCCGGCGGCCACCGCCCTCCGTCGTTGATGACCGCTCGCAACCCTACCCGCGTGCTCGCCGTCGTCGGCGACGTGGCCAGCCGGAACGCCCTGGAGAGGATGCTTCACCGTCGCGGCTACGTAGGTACGTATACTGCATGCCTCCGTGCATATATAGGTTGATGCTTATTCTGCGGCACGTATCATACGTGTACGCTCTGCTAGCTGCGTGCTTCGTTGCTTTTCAGTGACGGCTTGCTCGCATCCGGCGGTGGCCATGGCGGTGCTGCGGGAGCGCAGGGGAGAGTTCGACGCCGTGCTGATCGACATGCTCGCGCCCCGCGACGCCATGCTCGAGCTCTTCGAGCGTGTCGAGAACGAGACGGGCCTCCTTGTGTACGGTAATTAGATTAGGAATTAGGGTTTATTGCCCTACTTTCTCTCCACCCACACCCCCCCTTTCCTTTGGAGAGAGAGAGAGAGAGTTTTCACTTTGAGATTTTGCTTTACTTGCCGAAGTGGAAACAGAGGAGAGGAGATAAAAATTTGTTTGAAGTTAGGGTTTAAGACTTTAAGAGCCCTGCTGCTATTTTTTTTGTTAGGATTACGAGTTGGAAACAATGATCAACCTGCTTGGAAATAGAGGAAGGGATAAAGCTTGTTTGAAGTTAGGGTTTAGTTGCTTAACTGGCCTAATTGGCAATAGAAAGGGATATAAAGCTTGCTTGAAGTTAGGGTTGAAGGGTATAGAGGCCTTCTAATTTTTCTTTGAAGAGTAAGAGTTTTTAAACTTTGGTCAAATTTCTTAATTAGTTGTAAATAGAAATAGATCAGATAAAGCTTGATTGAATTTCGGGTAATTTATTGCTAGCTGTTCTCTTTTTCAGGATAAATATTTGCTACTCCTAGTGATGAAGTCTTTCTTTCTCGGTAAAACAAGAAAAAGCGCTTGCAAGAGAATATTAATTGGGCGCCTGTACTGGAAAACTTTAGAGTGACGAGTCTAGTATTTTGCAACAATGGTTAGGGCTTGTTTAATAATGTCATGCTTTCTAATAAAGTTGAATCAAAGCTTTTCGTCTAAAGCTGTTTATGCAATAAACAAACATTATTTGAAAGCTGCATTGATATTAAAGAATTAATAAGGGATAGATGGTGATTAATTACTTACTATATTCATTTGCTTCAAGCTTTGTATAAATTGTATTGAAGGGCGATTGCTTGGAAGAAGATAGCATAGGTATGCGAATTCCCCCACGTACATTAGCTTTTTGTCTTTTACAAATAAAAAGAGTGAATGTATAGACAGAAAGAGAAATGTATTGTGGATTAGATTTCATTTTCACAAAGATCTAAAATACTACATGGTTGGTGTACATGCCTATGAAAATCTCCAGTAAGTGTTACTCCCTCTCCAAGTAGATTTCATTTGGTCATATGTGCAGTCTAACTTTTAAAACTTTGGTCATTAAAGATATATAAAAAATTTATATTATTTATATAGAAATAAAGTTAGTAGATTTGCCATCAACTGCTCTTCTGCATCATTACATTTTAAAAAGTTTGTAGTAGCACGTAGCTATAAAAACATAATGGTCAAAGGTACGTAGTAGAAGCCATGTCGATGTGTGAAACAACATCCATTTGGAAATAGAGGGATTATCAAGTCGCATCATATGAATTTCTCCAAACAAAATTTAGGGATAAAAAGAAATATCTCGTATTTGTTAAGCCCGAAAGTGGATTGATATGTAAAATGCTTAATACAGTAGTTAAATTAGGTGAGCCGATTTCATTTTTGGTTTGTGTGCAATGAAATTTTCGCTTTCTTTTAATAAATTAGATTAGAATGATCATCTATAACATTCCACATTTTCACTTCAACTCCAGTCATGTCAATGAGAGACCACAACAATGGTTTTGTTAGGGCGTACAGGCCCTTGACCACGCCTGCAGGCATGGCAGATCTCGAGACCTTCCTACAAGCCATGATGGACCGGATGTCGCAGGAATCTAGGTCGCCGGTGGCCTCACCGGACGGCGAGAGCAATGGCTTGACGGCTGCCTCCGCGATAACGACGGTGTCATCATCAAGAAGCAGGGCGACTAGGAGGAGGAACCAAGAACGTCAGACGACGAATCAGGAGGCCGAGCAGAATAGCGTGGAGACGACGAACCAGGAGGCCGAGCAGAATGGCGAGTACGGCGAGGAGCAACAGCAACAGTTGCCGAGAAAGCAGAGGCTCGTCTGGAGCAACGAACTGCACAGCAAGTTCGTGTACGCACATGACAGACTCCTCGCCAGCGGAGGTAATGCGGTATCTCATCTCACTCCCCCTTCATCTACTTTGTAATCAGTGAAGGATTACCAAATGTTTGTACGCATGTTTAATAGTTAATGCTACGTTTAGTGGACAAGGTTTACATCTTTTAACTTTTCATGGTTTGCTAATTAGCGGATGTGCCGAAAAGAATACTTGAGTTGATGAATGATTCTACACTCACTAGGACGAACGTTGCCAGCCACCTTCAGGTAATTATTAAATTAAACTTTTGTTCACAGACTTCAAAAATAGCATATACTCTCTGTTCTTTCTTTTTGGCAGAGATTGACCCTTTGATGCTTCCATTGTTAGCTAACAAACATGTTTCACGAATTGCAGAAATATAGGAAACAAAGAAACAAACATGTTCATCGGAGAGCCAAATCTAGAACAAGACTTAGAAGGGATCCACTGCCTCAAGCACATACTATGCATGAGAGAGCTGTACCTCCTCAAGAAGACTTTACCACTCTCAACATGTCCCAGCAACACAGGCACAATGGCCAACCAGTGCATAGATCATTTAACCCCCAAAGCAAAAATCCTGCAAACTTATGTGCAAACCAATCAGGCCAGACATCATCAAATCCCCACTGCGACAATTCGGCAAACTTACTTTATCAGTATGCAAATAACCTGCGTGTGCAGCCACCTTCTATAATAACACATCCTCACCATAGTGCAGAGGTGGCCATGACATACAAAAATATTATTATGGAACACCAAGTTGCGGTGACGCACCAGCTTGCTGCTGCTGCTTCAGGTCATATACCAATGGGGAACTACAATTTGAATGCACAAACTATGATAGGGGGTCCCACAGCAAGCGGCACGCAAAACCATCGTCCTGAGCTGCACATGGAAGCATCTGAAGCAGTGAACATGAGCAAAGGTACTTGATTGGCTGTATATTACATACCACTGCTTGACTGTTCTTGTTCTCTGATCACACATTACATTTACATGCTTTTATTCCATCTTTTGTCATAGAACATACGGTTGCTAATCTCGATGTGGGAGATGAAGCGAAGGCAAGATGCATGGCGCAGAACGAGATGCACTCCATATCTCAAGTGGGACATGAGTCTGTTGCTGAACTTGCAGTTCCTAATTCTCGACATTCAGATGGCAGCTTCCATGAAGATTTAAGCAAGAGTTTTCAACAATTTTTGGTAATAAGTGATAAGTCCTTGAAAAAAAGATAGTACAGTAGCTAGTTTTGGTATTTGAATTGAAATTCTGTGATACTTACAGGTGCATTTTTCAATCATTTATGTTTTTGCAGTACAACGATTCTGAACCTTCATGGGACTACGAGTTCCTACACAGATCTGATTAGCATCCCAGCCATGCCGATGGCCAGAATTCCATGCCTACCCTGCTGGAGAGACAATCTTGTTCGCAAGGAAACCAGATAGCGTACGTGTGATGTACTATTAGCGGGGCCTGTCTAGGCGAGCTTGAGCTTCATCTTCAGCTTCAAGATGTCTGAATCTTAAGCTGTCCTAAACAGGATAAAGATTTTAGGAGATGTTATTAATAAGCCCTCCATGGACAAGCCCTCAGTTTGGTCTTCTTTGGTGGTTAATTATGTTGTGATCACTTCTTGATGTAAGGATACGATGGTTATGTAAACTTCTCTTATTATCTGGTTTCTTTGAACGTGAACAATTTACGTATTATATCTTGGTTTACCTTCCATATAGAAGTTTTATCTTCTAATAATATTACTATTATAGAACTGCTTTAAGTGCAGGGAGGTAGGTTACAACAACGGAAACCGGACCTAAATTTCAAAATGTTTTATGCTAGCTGATCGAGCACTGAAGTGGTAAAAAAGTTGCAAGGTGCGGTACTTTTTTCAACTCAGAATTTTGTTACCGCTTGTCACTAGATGAAATTCGTTCAGATTATTTGCACTTCACAAAATTACTTTCTATGTGGTAAACTAGATGAAACTTGTTTCAACAAAATTACTTCCCGAATGCAGCGCCGAGCCGGCGCCCTCCGCGAGATCATGTTGCAGACAACATGCCACGTGGAGACGGCGGTGGCTACTGGCCACTATTTTGAGCCCATCGAGCTCGGTGGACTCGGATGGCTCCACGAAAATTTCTCGCCCGGCGTAGTCCGGGTTGGCACCTGCGACACGCCAGCCAACCGGTGGTCCTTGCTAGGGGTGGAGACGGGGCCGATCCTGGTGTCCTTGAGGCTATCCGGACTCCGAACCTCCATGGATATCTGGAATGCCGACGCCCGACGACGACGCTTTTACGGACGCCGTCGTCATCATCGTGCTGCCGAACGGCGGCCGGCGTCAGTGGAGTTGTACAGCCACGGCTGGTAGTCCTAGGCCGTTACGTTCCGCTGGCTGTAGAGCACCTTGGTGAAGTCCAGCCGGCGGGTAGGTCCTTCCCTGCCTTATAAAGTACCTCTGGCTCTATATGAACTCGCCGTGCTTCCTGTTGTGAAATTTGGTTGAAAACTATTTATGTGCCCGTGCGTTGCAACGAAAACTCAATTTGCGAAAAAAATTTATTTACAAAGAACACTAACTTTAGTTATGTTTCAATAGTAGGAAAAGTTTGTTTCTCCAAAGAGATCTGACTATCGGGTTAAATCCTCTTCCATCTCAACCGTTCATGTTAGATCTAACGAATCAAGTACTCTGAAGGAAAACGGACGATCGCAACCAACTCTTAATTAGAATTAGTAGAGAGATATCAATCCTTACTATTGAAGGAGGAGAAAGTTATTGCCTTCCTCTTGAAGGAAGGAGTAGATGAAAGCAGAAGGCAGCGTACGCAGGCGGATAGAAGCTAGGTCTCCTCGACATCTTCGTGATTGGCACATGATTTGGTTGCGTGATTATTTCCTTTTAATCTATGCATTTCCAGATATGATGAGATAGAATTCCCGTATTATGGAATATAGTGAGTATATCCTTCTATCCATGCAGGATATGATGAGAAAATCCTTCCATTTAAAAGATATATGAATAACATCCTTCCATAGTAAGAACATGTGAATAGAGATATGCTAAATAATATTTCTATTCAAAAAAGATATGATAAAATCTTTTCATCTAAGATATGATTAAATCCTCTTCTATCTCAGTCGTTCATGTCAGATCTAACGAATCAGATACTTTAGAGGAGAACGGACCACTGCCACCAACTCCTAATTAGAAGTGGTAGAGATTTAAAGTTTGGGGTTGGGCTTGGACTTGGCCTGTTTTGCGAAATGGGCCAAGTAGCCGGCCCATTAGGGCATGTGTAAAAGAGAGTCCCTGGTTCTGGGCGGCGGCAGCACTTCTGGAACGTGCGCCTCGAGCGAGAGCCGGCGCAGCCGTTGCGGCTTGAGCGCGAGGATGGCGGCCGGGAGCTCCTGCTCCTCTCCTATCCTATTTTAGTCCCTTGGTCTCCCCTTTAAGGTAGCAACTCAGTTTTTCACAATTATTTTTCATCTTCGGTTTACTCCGGTCTTTGTGGTTGGTGGCTACTTGTGAGCTTTGCTTGTTCCGGCAAGATCCTCTGGTGTGTCTTGAGCTCTGGGCGCTTGACCTGGTGCCTGGCTGCCCTGTGCATCGCGACCTATTGTCTGGTGCTTTGGCCGATTGGATCTGCTCTTGTACTCCATTCGGTGCTGCTCTGTGCCTGCTGTGCCGTTAGGTAAATTTGTGCTTGGCTGCACTGATCTTGTTCCTGGGCACCAACCTTCTGGGAGTGATCGATTTGGAGGGTTCATCTTGTGTGGCTGATTATTGAGGCTTGCCTCTGCGCTGGGTGTGTCACTGTGTGGAGAGGGAGGGTATTGTATCTCTGATATCCAGGCCATTCTGACCGTGGCATATTATTTCTACATACTGTCATTTCACATTGTTGCTGCCTATTTGATGCTCGATGAAGCAATTCGGTCAATTAAGTTTTGAATACTTGTCATTCGTGAGTATTTCTACTTACTGTCATTTCACATTGTTGCTGCCTATTTGATGCTCGATGAAGCAATTCGGTCAATTAAGTTTTGAATACTTGTCATTCGTGAGTATTTCTACTTACTGTCATTTCACATTGTTGCTGCCTATTTGATGCTCGATGAAGCAATTCGGTCAATTGATGAACTAAACAATCATGGTTGTAAATATGGCCTTGAACACTTGGTTTACTTCCTGCTGATACTTGGTAGTATATACTGTGCTTCACTGTTTAAAGCTTGTTCTTTGTTTAGCACATACTGTGACCTGCTTTAGATTACTTTCTATATTGCTGCTTTGTTCTGAGCATTAATCAAGTGGTTCGGTTGGTAAATTTCCTAGTGGCCAATCTGAACATATTCTATATTTAGGTCATTTTAACATTGAACTTGATTCTATATACTGTATTGTGCATGGGTTATGAAGATTAAAGTTCCAGGTCTTATTTGCTTAGTTAATTATTTAGTTAAATTGTGATAATTCGATCAAAGTGTAGAAGAGGTTAGAGATGGCCAAATGGGCCGTGCCTAATGGGCCGGCCCGAGGCACGCCACTGTAGGCACGGCCCAGGCACGGCTCGCGAGCCCGTGCCGTGCTTGGGCCGGCACGACACGGCCCAGTGCGGCCCGGCACAATTACGGCACGGCCCGTTTTGCCCGTTTAGTTTAAAAAATATCCGTTTTATAGCCGTTGGAGGATTAAAAAAATAAAAAAAATCAACATACTTCGAGTTTTTCTAATTATTCTAAATTTTTTCTATTTTTTCTGCAATTTTTTCATACTTTTCCTATTTTTCTAATTTTTTATGATTTTTTTAAAAAAAATTGGCGCTAACGGGCTTCATTGTTTTTTATGATTTTTTTAAAAAATTAGGCTGCTGAAGGGCCAGGAAGTAACGCACGACGGCCGAAAACTAACAGTGTGCTCGGTCGACGCACGCACGACCGCTTAGTAGCCATGCCTAAACGAGCCTTGTCGCCCGTTTGGCCATCTCTGGTCTCTAGCAGCCTTACACCGAGTGGCGAGGAGGCTGAAGATTTAATCTTCAAGCAGTCCGACAACTGAGAGCAAATTAAAATACTTTGTTGTTCATTAATCTATTTAGAAGACATGATCCATTACATAGATATATAAAAGTTATGATATGTTTTATCACTTTGATTATGTCATTTTTGCTATCTTTGAATTATGTAAATTTCATCATATTGTTATTTTGAATTAGCAAAAAAGAAGCGGGCATGGCTCAGTACTATTGGATATAACGTATAGTTCAATAGATCACCAATATAACGGAAATTTTGGAATACAGTACAAGAATCGGTCCGTAATTAAAAATTGATACAACATGTTCGCGTATTTACGAAAAACCCAGTGTTACCCGAAACCTGAAAATTCGGTTTTGTTTACCCGGAATTTCAAATTTCGGCTAAACTTTAAACGAAAAATCAAATTCCGGGTATGGGGGGCCCACCCCATACCCGAAATTTCAAATTCCGGTTATGGGGCACCCGAAATTTCAAATTTGGTATTGGTGGACCCCATACCCGAATTTCAAATTCGGTATGCACAGTCCACCACGGTAAAAAAATAAAACGAGGATGCAAACAACGTCGAAAATTTTTGAAAATTTTTGTGGTGGTTACTAGAAATCAATGATACTCCCATAAAAATTTCAGATTATTATAAGATGTGAGAATTTTAAAAATTCAAACATTACAACTATCCGATAAATATTGACGACAAGTTTGAACCGAATGAAAAGTGAAACAAACCACGTTAGAAAATTTAGAAAATTTTTGTGCATGGTTATTACGAATCACTAATGTTCCCATAAAATTTTCATATGATGAAAGTTTTATGAATTCTTAAAAATTGAACGATTACTCTTTGTCCGATGTGGCTTTATCGGGGCGGTGAGTATTGTGCAATTTTCACAAATTTATAAAGCTTGATCATCACATGAAAATTTTATGGGAATATTAGTGATGCATCATAACCATGGAAAAAATTGAAAATTTTCTAACGTGGTTTGTTTCATTTTTCATTCGGTTCAAACTCGCTTCAAGATTTTATCGAGACAGCTTGTAATGTTTGAATTTTTAAAATTCCTCGATCTTATAATATTCTGAACTTTTATGATAATATAATTTATTTGTCGAAACCTCCACAAAAATTTTAAAATTTTTCAACGTCGTTTGGGTCCTAGTTTTATTTTTTAATTAATCTAATTAGTTCGCGAGAATTGAAAATATTTTGAAAAATTCCAACAAATTTTTATGAACAAGTGGACTACATTTGATCTTTGATATATGCACTACCATATTATGAGGGTCTTAGTAAAATTATAATTAGTATACTTGAGACTAATTAATTAGCGAAATCGCGTTATTGTATGTGGACAATTCGTAGCCTTCCTTGTTATTGCATGTGAACAATTCGTAGCCTTATGCGTTATTGCATGTAGACAAAATCGCATTTTTGCATGCGAACAATTCGTAGCCTCGTGCGTTACTGCATGTGGACAAAATCGCGTTATTGCATGTGAACAAATCGCGTTATTGCATGTGAATAAATTTACACCTTGCTTTGCATGTAATTTCCACTAGTGCAATAACCCATAATTATTATAGTCGACGACAACTGATGTTATGAATAGTTCGTACGAAGCACTTAAACTATTTGTTGAACATACATGAGGGCACATGCACCGAAAGTTCAGATGATAAAATAAGCAATAGATTAGATTGTATTACAAGGGCATTACAACAGTGACGAAATTGCCTGACGAACTAACTAACGAAAACATTGTTTGTCATGGTGGAACAGATGATCGTTTCGCCTATCTGGGTATAGCCAGAATGATGTCCCACATTTTCTGCATATTACCTGGCCCGTGTAAATTTTGAGATTTGTTCTCGGACATCGCTCAACCCCTACTATGAAAGAACTCCATGGGGTTCCGCAATGCTCCCAGCTGTCGCCGAATGGGTGGCCTATGCCGTACGTCTCGGGTGTGTAAGACAAAATTTTTTGGTCATTTCGATTCCCGGCGCCCCCTATGTTAATACCACCCGGGTTCCCGGATGGTCTGTGTAACGCGTCAAGGATTTGTTGCGTGGTGCGGACCTCGGTCGCTTCTCCTTGTCCTTCCTCCGAGAGGAGGTACCTCTGCACCTCATTGCGTTGGCGTTGGCGGAGAGTTGCCGAGACGCTGCTTTGTTTCGCTCGCACTCCACTATATGGTGCGGGAGGCGTGTGTTGGGCTTATCCTTGTACAACCGAAAGCGTGCCCTGCAGTCAATGCAGTATGCTCGCTGTGGTCGTTGAATAATACCATAGGCGTACTCGTGGTCTGGCTTTTCTAGGCGGTAGTAGCACCTCGGAGATGGTTGCTCCCCCCAATTATCCCATGCTGGAAGTTTGAGATGCGGGTGGTACGTCTCTGGGTCCACCCAGTTGAAGTAGCTGCACCATTCATCCTCGGCCAAGGGGCACCGGTAGAATCTCCGGCCCGCTAGCTCATCGTGGCAGGTATCAACCACCGCCTGCAGGCCGTGTTCGCAAAAGTCGGCACTTTCGGGTGGCCCCTAAGGAGGTTTCTCCTTTGAGTCGAGCAATTTCGCAATTTTCTTTTTGAACTCCTGTATGCGATGAACTGGTTTAGAATTACCACTTTGTGAGTGAAGCATGAGTTTGTCGCATGGAACTCACTAATTGGTTGGCCCCTTGCCCACCGGCCCTGAACTCTGGTCGCTCTAGAATCGGGACGTATCTTGGCGGCCTCTCCCACTGGTTGAAGTTCTCGGGCGAAGTGGGGTCGGCGTCGTGGCAGTTGTAGATAAATTCGTAGTCACGTCGTTCTGGGCCGTCGATCCATTGGAAGAAGCAAAACCGGTCCTTGTGCTGAGAAAAAAAAGAACGATGCATGAAATAGTATTGTTACCCTGTATTGTATAGACACCAGTAGGTTTACCGGTAAGCGCGGCACATGAAGAGTGGCGCGGCGGCGTCTCTCCATGGGTAGATTGCATCATCTTATTTGGAAGGTTGCGATCGCATTTGGGTCAAGGCAACTCCGGCAGAATCGGGCGTCAACGCTACTAGTATCCGGTACTTGGGCGGGATGACTTCGCTGTCAAGAGGCGACGGTAGAATGACATCGCGCCCTAATTTGTGTAGATTCACTAATGTGTATTGCTTGTTTGGCGGTGTTGGATGTCTACCCTCGGCGGTTTTATAGTGGTGGTGAGGGTTGCTCCACACAACTAAGACAGCGCGATCTTTGCATCCTCTGTGAAAAGTCGCACGACGTGTCACCCATCATGAAAGCTACACGACAAGGCTGACAAAGATGATGCATGTGACTTATCTAATCGGCCTGACAAGGCTGACAAAGCTGATGCATGTGACTTGTCTAATCGACCTGGCAAGGCTACAAGGTCGTGAGCAGGCTATTCACTCAAAAGCTATCGCACGTCAAGATGCCGTTATGCTTGAAAGCGAGACTCTTGTAACAAAGAATAACAATATTTCATAACAAAAATATATCGTATATAACTAAATAGGTGAGATGAAAAGTATGTCACAATGTAATAACTAAATATGTAAGCTAAAATAAACCGCGAAAATATTTACATCTAAGACTGGGTTCAAATTGGTCCGGCGTGAACGGTGTATGCTCGGTTCAATTTTATCAAAGAGTATAGGCGTACACATGCGCTTCTTGATCATCAACACCGAAACCTATAATAAGTATAATAAAATGAATGGTGGGCCTAGATGCTCTCACATGGGTGATTTGACATGTACCAATAATTGCCCGTGAGATTCCCTGTAGGGGGACTAGGGCGGCGTGGCGCGGCGAGGAGGCCGAGCGCGCGGCGAGGAGCCCGAGGGTGGAGGCGCAGATCCAGACAAGTGGCGGCCAGCAGGAGCGTTGGCACGTTCAAAAGATGTGAATGTGCAAAGCCCTGTTTCTTTTGTGAACACAGGCGATCTATATATAGCCCCCGAACAGAAATAACCGTTACACCTGCCATTTGCCCGTTGGGGGTTGGTAGGGTAGATGGTGTAGGTTAATAGCTACCTTTTGGTAAGATTTTCGACAGAGTGAATCGGAAGTCAAACTACACACACGCCGGACCGAAAATTTTGGTCCGGGGTACATAGTTTTGAGAGGCATAGTTGAACTCAGAAAGACCCATTCACGCCGGATCGGAAAAAGCAGTCCGTTGTAAGGGTGAAGACATCAGATGTTTATACTGGCATGAAGAAGATTTGCGTTGGACCAATAAACTTGGTCCGTCGTGCATATGATTTTACTTAGGCAGGCAAGCTACATTAGCGTCGGACCGAAAAAGTTGGTCCGGCGTACACATGATCTGATCTAACTCAGTACCAGCGAAAAACGTTTGCGCCGGACCGAAAAAGTTGGTCCGGCGTACACATAGAATTCAGGTCTGCATCAGACTTAATTTTTTTGACATTTTAATATAGACCAGAATTATATTTGAAGTGAAAATAACTTATGTCGGACTAAAATAGAAGAAATAATTTAGATTTGTCCTATGAACACTTGTTAAATATGATTGAAAAGAATTCTTAACGCCGGCGTACATGGTGTGCGCTCGGTAAGGATAATTCTCAGCGTCAGACCGAAAATATCGGTTCAGCATACATGATGTATGCTCGGTTGAAATTTACAACTTAGGATCTTTGAGCGCCTGAACCAGAAATAAGTACATGCGCTACTTGATCATCAACACCAAAACCTACAATAAGTACAATAAAAAGAATAGGGGGCCTAGATGCTCTCACATGGGTGATTTGACATGTACCAATAATCGCCCGTGAAATTCCCTGTCCCAATTCCGAAGCGCGGGCGTAGGGGGGCCAGGGCGGCGTGGCGGCAGACAGAGCGGGCGCAGCGCCAGGGGCCCAGGGGGGGCGCGAGTCTAGACAAGTGGCGGCGGCGGGAGCGTTGGCACGTCGGGCGGTCAGAAATTGGTCGATCAGGCGACGCGTAGAAAATAGCAGAGCGAGCTTTGTACGGACGATTACACAACTGTACAGCAGCGCCTCTATCGGCAGCAAGTATGCACTGCCTCTATAAGTAGGTCTTCATACCAGCTCCGCTTGCACATATCCTCCTCAATCCATTCACATATCCTCATCCCATTCCTTGCCTCCAAAGACCATGTCTCAAACGGCGAGCTCAGGAAATCGGAGGGCCCATGCGCTTGCCACCACAAGGCAAGTCGATTGTCCTAATTGCCATATGCAAGCTAATGTGTTCTACTCCAGCACCGAGGCAAATAACGGTCGGGTGTTCTACAAATGCCCTTTTTTCTCCGTAAGTGAGAAGTTCGTTTGCTCCCTTTTTTCGGTTGGAGTTGTGTAGTTCCTTGCGGAGATCTCATTTGTTTGCACGGCCTAAAAGCATGTTAACCTCATCACGTAGGTGCAGGTGCCAATATTTCGGTGGCGGACACATTGGACACCTCGGTGGGCGTGCAACAACCACGATACCACGGAGGATGCATCCTACTATGGAGAGGATGGACCCTATGCTCGGCGGAGGTGAACATCTTGATGTTCAAGATAGACCGCCTTTTAGATAATGTGAAATGGTTGGAGAAGATTGTGTGTGTGGCTATCCTTGTTGTACTGGTAGCTATTCTTGTGAAGTAGATTGTAAGTCGATTAGCTACCATCGCTCTGAGCTTCTTCAGGCAGAATTCACTACTCGTGGCATCTTTTTCATGGTAATATAAGCCTTTCCGGCATCCTGTGAAATACCCTGTGCAAAGGGGAAATAGTCACGGAATAGCTTAGAAACAATCTCTGATATCTGTTCTAACGTAAACTTCAAAATTATTTTATTTCTTACACACTACACAAACTCATGAAAACTCCATACAAGAGATTTCAACGACGTGTTGTCGATTAGGGTTTTGCTTAAGTAGGATTCAGATGCAAATCAAGTTTTAATTAAAATAATTTTACAGAATATGGTAGTATATACACTAAACTCTGATATTTTTTATTTTACTTTTGCATTAGGGCGAGATATTTTTCTGATTGCCGAAAAGGCTTAGTCATTATAGTTTGTGCAGTTCTTAATCTTCGAAGGCATTTGCAGCGATAAGTTTCATATGCTACACTGGTTGTAATTGAAATATTTTTCCATATTATGGTAGAGTAAATGTCATAGGATGGTACTGAGCTTTTCTTTCATTATTTTCCATTTATATAAGATATTTCATGACTTGCCGAAAAGCTAATACAATCAAGCCGATCGCGCGGTTGCGGTCAAATTTTAATTCCTCGATTGCGGCTACACTTTATGGAAGAATCTAACCATTTTTCATATATTAGCAGGGGATAGCCCTAAAAGTATTTTAAAGTTAGTTTCGTGGTATTACGCGTTTATTTGAGACATTTTTCACGTGTATGGTCATTAGGGCTTAATTTGGCCTAACTCAAAATTGATCAAATTGATGTTATTTATGTACATAAAGCAAGTACATGTTATTTTAAGGTTATTGCATTTTAGTTCGTCGAATTCGTGGCTTGTTTGCGAAGGTTACGAACAAATGATCGTGTTGCGGATTGAATGTTTAAGCAACTAGTAAACAATGCAAACTGAAGCAAAGTCTAAATGTTTTTACATATCTTTGACCAATGCAATCCCAAGAATGTAAAAAAACTGGTTTTATCAAGTTTTGAGGTCGTTTGAACATTTTTCCAGCCACTTGAAATTTGAATGTTATTAAGGGTTTCAACTAGCCATAACTGATTCAAAATGCTTTTAAATTTAAATATTTTTACAGAAAAGAAGTACATATGGTTGCAGGAAGCTATGATAATTATTTCAAGATTTAAGGATCAACAGAGAGTATACTTCATTCGCAAGTCACATTTAGAGCCTACAATTCGAACCGCAATAAAAATATTTTTCTGCATGCAACATAAAACTTTTTATTTAAGATTCAAATTCATCATTTGAAAACTTAAATTTAGAAACTAATTTCACTTTATTTCGACCATCCTAGCAAAAGATATGAACGACCGGTGTTGCTTCTTCCAATGGATCGACGGGCTGGAACGACGTGACAACGAATTTATCTACAACTGCCATGACGCCTACCCCGCTTCGCCCGAGAACTTCACCCGGTGGGAGAGGCCACCAAGATATATCCCCGTTCTAGATCGACCAGAGTTCAGGGCCGGTGGGCAAGGGGCCAACCAATCGGTGAGTCTCATGCGATATACTCATGTTTCACTCACATAGTAGTAATTCTAAACCAGTTCATCGCATACAGGAGTTCAAAAAGAAAATTACAAAATTGCTCAAGTCAAAGAACAAACCTCCTCAAGGGCCACCCGCAAGACCCGACTTCTGCGAACACGGCCTGCAGGCAGTGGTTGATACCTGCGACGATGATCTAGCGGACCGGAGATTCTACCGGTGCCCCTTTGCCGAGGATGAATGGTGCGGCTACTTCAACTAGGTGGACCCAGATACGTACCACCCGCATCTCAAACTTCTAGCATGGGATAACTGGGGGAGCAACCCTCTCCGTGGTGCTACTACCGCCTAAAAAAGCCAGACCACGAGTACGCCTACTGTATTATTCAACGACCACAGCGATCATACTGCATTGACTGCAGGGCACGCTTTCGGTTGTACAAGGATAAGCCCAACACACACCTCCTGCACCATATAGTGGAGTGTGAGCCGAAACAGAGCAGGCGACTCGGCAAGTCTCCGCTAACGCCGCGCACTGAAGTGCAAGAAGGTACCTCCTCTCGAAGAGGAAGGGACAAGGGGAAGCAGCCGGCAGAGGTCCGCACCACGCAATAAATCCTTGACGCGTTACGTAGACCATTCGGGAACCCGGGTGGTATTAATATAGGGACGCCGAATCGGGATGACATGCCCATATGGGAGGCGAAATCCACATAAAAAGACCAAAAATTCTGTCTTATACACCCGAGACGTACGGCATAGGCCACCCAATCGGCGACAGCTGGGAGCACTGCGGATCCCCATGGAGTTCTTTCATAGTAGGGATTGAGTTGTGTCCGAGAACAAATCGCAAAATTTACACGGGTGATGTAATATGCACAAAATATCGGATATCATTCTCGCTCTACCCAGATAGGCGGAATGATCACTTGTTCCACCATAATAAACAATACTTTCGTTAGTTAGTTCATCAAGCAATTTCGTCACTATTGTAATGCCCTTGTAATATAATCTAATCTATTGCTTATTTCATCATCTGAACTTTTGGTCTATGTGCCCTTATATATGTTCAACAAATAATTTAAGTGCTTCCTGGGAACTATTCATAACATGAGTTGTTGTCGACTATAATACTTTAATACTTAGGGTTATTGCACTAGCGGAAATTAGATGTAAAGCAAGATGAAAATTAAATATTTTTTCAGAATATGGTAGTGCATATATGAAAGATCCAATGTGATCCATTGTTCAAAAAAATTCCATTTAGACATGATATTTTACGGGCCGCTGAAAAGGCTAAAAAATATGATATGAGTTGTTGTCGACTATAATACTTAGGGTTATTGCACTAGTGGAAATTATATGCAAAACAAGGTGTAAATTACATATTTTTCCAAAATATGGTAGTGCATATATCAAAGAGCAAGCAAATCTGGTCCATTCTTCCTAAAAATTATATTTAAACATGACATTTTACGGGCTGCCCAAAAGGCTACAAAAATCACACTCTCTCTTATCTCTCACACTCTCTCTGATCTCCCTCTCCCACCATCATTTTGCAATTTCTAAAAAAATCAATTCTTTAAATAATTTCAAATTATTGATTGATCGGATTTTTATTGGACACATTTATCATTACCTAAGTTCAATGACTAGTTGCTCAGCCACTTCCTCCAAAATAAGTATTTTAAATATCTTTACAAATTTGAATTGAAATTGTTCACATGCAATAACGCGATTTTGCTAATCAATTAGTATCGTCATACTAATTATAATTTTTCCCGCGAACAGTAAATTCTAGCTGACGGGCTTCGCAGGATATTTTTATTTCTTTTCTAGCGAACGGATTCGGCTGGAATTTTTTTATTTTTTTAATCTGCAATTCCTGCGAACTTAATTCGCTGGAATTTTTTGAAAAAATTTCCAATTCCTGCGAACGAAATTCACAGATTAATTAAAAAAATAAAACTAGGGCCCAAACGACGTTGAAAAATTTTAAAATTTTTTGTGGAGGTTTCTGATAAATAAATTATATTATCATAAAAAGTTCAGAATATTATAAGATTTGAGGAATTTTTAAAAATTCAAATATTACAACTGTCCTGATAAATGCTGACCGACAGGTTTGAACCGAATGAAAAATGAAACAAATCACGTTAGAAAATTTTGAATTTTTTTTCCATGGTTATGATGCATCACTAATATTCCCATAAAATTTTCATATGATGATCAAGCTTTATAAATTTGTGAAAATTGAGACAATGCTCTTGTCACGATAAAAGCCACATCGGACAAGAGCACTGTCTGAATTTTTAAAAATTCATAAAGCTTGATCATCATATGAAAATTTTATGGGAACATTAGTGATTCGTAATAACCATGCACAAAAAATTTCTAAATTTTCTAACGTGGTTTGTTTCACTTTTCATTCGGTTCAAATTTGTCGGTCAGCATTTTATCGGGATAGTTGTAATGTTTGAATTGTTAAAAATTCCTCACATTTTATAATAATCTGAAATTTTTATGGGAGTATCATTGATTTCTCAGTAACCTCCACAAAAAATTTCAAAAGTTTTTGACGTCGTTTGGGTCCTCGTTTTATTTTTTTACCGTGGTGGACTGTGCATACCCGAAATTTGAAATTCCGGGTAAATTTGAAATTTCGGGTACCCCACAACCGGAATTTGACATTTCGGGTATGGGGTGGGCCCCCATACCCGGAATTTGATTTTTCGTTTAAAGTTTAGCCGGAATTTGAAATTCCGGGTAAGCAAAACCGAATTTTCAGGTTTCGGGTAACACTAGGTTTTTCGTAAATACGCGAATATGTTGTACCGATTTTTAATTACGGACCGATTCTTATACTGTATTTCAAAATTTCCGTGAGTTTTGTGCTGTATGCATGTATTAGACCATATGTAATTGGATCAAGTGGATATGTATGCATGTATTTGATTAGAGATAAGAAATTAAGGTTAAAAGGAGAATAAATAGGAGAGGGTGCCTAGCGAGCCGCACGAAAAAAGAAGAAGAAATCATATCGTAGGCGGAGCATCTCCTGGTGGCGGCGCGACGGCCCGACTACCTTATCCAGAGGCTGGTGACGTGCGGCATAGCAAGAAGCTTCGACGGCGAGGCGACGCAACTAAGTGCAGCTGGGGTAGAGGTAGCTTGCGGCTGCATCAAAAGCAGAGGAAGAGCGGCTGCAGAGGGCGGGGTCGAGTCAGTACACGATTGGCAAGTTCATCTCGAGTGTCAAGCAAGAAGAACAGGGAAAGCAACATGCTAGCAAGAGAAAAAAAAGAGGGAAGTCAGAAAATATACATAGCCTCACTGGAACTCGATTTCGCATTGTTCTCTGATCCCATCATTCAAAGTAACACTTTTTATTTATATTGCCCCTTTTGTGATTTGCTCTCTACAGTTTATACTCCTGTGTACTAGTTAGCATCCTATGCATATCTTAAAATTGCTTGCTACTGATAATGCATTGTTGGGCTATACTATAATAGTTTGTTTGCCATCAATTATTCTAGATTAATCTTTAAGTTTGATCATTATTTATTAATTTAAAGAATTAAAAATAATAAAAAAATAGATTTAGATGTTAGTTTTCACAGATTCACTCCTCATAGTACGCTGGATCCGTCAATGAACATATAAAAGACACACTAAGAGACGGTGGGCCAGTGGCAGGGGAAATTTTGTTGACATGTAATTGTTGAATGATAGATGATTATTCTTGAAGTCGAAGAAGTTGTGGTTGTCGTTACAACGTTACAGTAAAAGTGCTAGGAAAGTATTTTTTTTTGTCACGACAAGGTTACAGTAGAAGTGCTAAAAAATAAATCAAATACCGGTGAAATTGTTCTAATCTTCAGGGTAGCAGTCACGTCAGAGACATTCAAGAAAGATTCCAGCACTACAGAAGCCCGTCGACGTCGCACTAGAGACGATCTATATCGTGTACGATCATTGCATTTGTTTTGCAAGAGTTTTGGGCTGGACAACTGAAGCTGAAGCTATACTCTTTTTAAATATGGATAAGTGAGAACAAATACGGGAACAGAAGGATTTTAGAACAGCTTCAAAAGAAAATAAAGGAATATGAATATGTGATGCTCTATCGTATTATCACAATTTTTTACAACCTTTTAAACTCTCGAATGATCGAATCCTTGATTTACTGCCTATCCAATCCTCCCAAGCTCTTAGAAAAAAATTAGCACAACACTGCCATTTCTGATAGAAGTTTCAAGAGCAATACAAACGAAGAGGTAAGTAATCACTATCTACTTTTTATTTATACTTTAATATTTATACAATTAAAAAAAAAAGACATTAACCAAACATAGTAAGGCAAAAATCAGGAAATATGTTAGGCTTGTCCACCACATGTTTCTCGTACAAGTCGGATATGAAACATGGTTGCTGAATATAATGCGGTTGCAATTTGGAGAGGTCGATCGGACCGTGCTTTTGGATTGAGCTTCATCCCTGGCTGGCGTGTCACTTTTGTGGTGCCTTCTTCTCATGTCGGAGAGAATCTTTGCGTCCTCGCTGCGGTCAGGGACGGAGTCATCTCCCGGTCAGGTGAGCGATTGCTCTGGCTCATCAGCGACGAGCACTAGAAGTTTAGTGCAGTTCAGTCGATATCATGTACCATATGATCCACATATTCTCAGGTATACTTTTGATCGTAGTTAGACTTGATCAGACTTCTATATATTCTTGGTGCCGCACTACCTGCGATTACGTAAGTTTTTGTAGTGCGAGCTCTATTATTGCAGTGCGCCTTTTCCTATCGGGTTCATATCGCTCGATGTTGATGCAAAGAGAAAAGAGCCATGCCTATCTCTACCCCCTTGGAAATTCCTCCATTTCCAAAAGTTCAGGCTCCTTTTGCTGTTTGCACTGCATTTTTGCCACTGGCGAAAGGCGGCAGCGACTGTTCACTCGGTCATTGTCAGCGAATTGTTACAAAAGTTTTTCTCGCGTAACATTATCCGAAAAATATATGTAATGACAGCCGCTATCTAGAAGGCTCGAGATAACTATGGCACCCCTGCCACCGGATACCAGACAGTAAACGATGAGTTTATATGGGTCGAATTCCTTTATGGAGTCCCCCTGTTACTATCCGTTCTTGCATGTTTATTTCGAATTCAACACCTGGGATAAAGTCTTGGCTATTCGATTCGAATTTCGGACTTGGGGTTTAAGTGTACCCTAGAGGAAACCTTTAATAAAGAAAAAACTCATTGGAACATATTGGCGGAGCGGCCTCAGAGCTGGGATAGAATTGGCTAGTGGAAAAACATGTACTCCACTATAAGCTGATAGTTTAAATGATCTTATTTAGAAATATAAGACTTACACGTAGATCTAATGAGATTTTTCTACTATGCCCCTATTTATTCTCTCAGAACCATGTGCATTTATTCATTACCACCCACATAAAGTATTATCTCTCATCTTTCAAGATAATTAAATGAGGTATCTAAGTCATTTTATTTGTCGTTCTCAATTTCACCACAACCTTAATAATTATACAAAGTTAAAAATATACTTTATATTTTTAAACATAATTTACTATATGGTTAGTCCATAAAAGTAGGGACGAAAATGTATCAAATATGAACATATTATGGCATTACCATATTTGTTTTCATATTGTTTTTTCTCGGATGCAGATACTAATACAGATAATCCGGATAAGAATATGAATAATATCGAATACGAATTGAAACGAATACGGTCATGAATATTTGTCTGAACATGAAAAACCTTTAAATTGTTCACACAAAATGAACAAAAAAGTAACTAATTTATTTGATCTAAACATTCATGAAGAGCTTATAATGACCCAAAATTTGTATTCTTTGTTGAATTATGTTAAAAATAATAAATTATGTATTTATGAGTTTTTATGCATTTTTAGCTACTTATTTAAAAAAAATTCCTATTAAGAAGAGCAATGTTTGAATTTGCAAAAAAAATCTGATAAAATCTTGAAAATATTTTTTTAATGTTAGATTGTGTCAGGAACTTTTCTATATTTTTTTTGTAATTTTTGGAGCTGATTTGCCAATTTTAATAATTGAAACTTAATTTATGGATTAATTAAATTAGAAAACAATTTTGAAATTCAGAAACTTTTTTAGGTCAAAAGAGTAGCATTGAACTAGCCCACGTGTATATCTGGATAATTCGGCCCATAAATATCAGGATTATCTGAATTCGTATTCGTATTCGACGCGTAGTGAGCTACTGAATCTTTATCCGACAGAAAAAATCCGTATTCATTTTCGATCCGATAAATATCTGAACCGACATAATCCGTTTCCAAAAATTATCCAGATAGATTGAAAACTAACCAATCCAATCCGTTTTCATCCCTATATAAAAGTTCCTTCTCCCACCTACTGTTCATCACGTGAGAAAACAGTGTAACCCAGACCAAAGGTAACTCTCTCCTGGTGGGATTAATTGAACATGCCAGTCCGATTGAAATCCATCCAGTGAATTTAGGCTCTATTTATTTCATTGTAATTTCACAGCAAACAAAATCGGAGAAAATTGGTGTTACAACTTACAACTTCCAAGCAGGAACCTGAGATGTGTTTGGTTGTTTAAATAGAACCATCCTATCCTAAATGATGATAAGATATAAATTTTAAAAAATATTCTCTATAGATATTAAACTATTCTATTCATTTAAAATAATAAAATCAAATAATACAGTACCATCCCCATCCCATCCTATTTAACTCTGCTCTATCAACCAAACACAGAGGTACCGGATGATCCAAACCCAAGCTTGAATTAAACAAACCGAGGTTCACGAGGACTGAGGAGGCAGGCATGTATGTATAAGTCGTACCTATGTACCTGCAGACATACAGAACCGGGCAAATAACCAGGTGACGTGACACAGATCGATCTTTGCGTGCGCGTGTCTACGTGCAGCCGCTATCGAAGTGCACATTGGACATGTGCAGCTACGCTCGCGCGTACCGATGTTTATGGACGGCACCAGATCACGGGATCCCATCCTGTGGCCTGACGAGTGACGAGCATGGTATCCATCACTCGTCAGGCATGTCGCGAGCAGCAGCATCTCACGGATATTTCTTGGTCCAACGGTTGGGGACAAGAGTATCGCCGTGCACCGTCCACGCATTTACCCGCTCGTACTCTTTCTCAGTCCTTGTGATATTCATTCGTGTGCGCATTTCACTTGTCCACATCGATTTCACTTTGCATGCAGTGGAATCTGACCGTGATGAACTACCATGGTAGTATATAGTTTTCAACCCATTGGCTGAGGGAGATCTCAAAGAAAGGAACAATACAGGCAAGCCGCAAGCACTTCGATGCAGGAAGGAATTACACACACTGGCTCCTAATTAAGCCATATGAAGAGGCCCGGGCTCCATCTTTCTAGACTTTTACTGAGGGAGCGGGCTCATCTGTATATGGTGTGCATGTACATCTTTCTTATAATAATAAAAAAAAAAGGCAGAAATGCTGATTGCTAGGTAGAGTCATGCGCGAACGCAAAAAAAAAAACAGTCTAGCTTTTGTTAGCTTCGATGCATGTATGATAAACACGCCATCAAATTCAAATGTTAGCTTGCATTTGGGCACAAACCAACCAAATCCACTGTGCAACTCATATCTAAAGCTGTCCATGTCATCTAGATGTAATTCTAGAAACAACACCTCTAATCTATTGTATCTTTACACCAGAGGCGGAACTGATGAGGGTGCCGGGTACCCCAAATTTTTTGAAAGGCCCACAACTGGTATTTGTCAAAGTCCATTAGGCCACCAGCAATACCCCATTTTCCAAACCAGGCTCACCGACTCAACCCTAAATCCCTAATCGAGGCGCGGCCGCGCGGGTGAGGAACTAGTGGCGGGAGGAAGCAGCGGCAGGACCGCAGGAGTCAGGAGACAGCGCGGGCTGCAGGAGGCAAGATTCGGGACCGGGAACGACGGGAAGGCGGGAGGCGAGGCCCGGGCTTCGGGCTTCGGGCCTCGGGCGGCCGACGGGAGGCGCGATCTTGAGCGTCGGAGGCGGCGCGGGCCGCAGGACTGCAGGAGGCGGCGCGGGTGGAGGCAGTGGCCGGCACAAGGCCGCTGACGCTGGAGGGGGAGACGCTGAGGAGCAACACCGACTATGTCTACTTGACCACTTCCTCGCCTCGCTTCTCACCTACGGGAAGATAGTAAAATTCATAGTTGGTTCTATCTTCCGTACTATGCATTCATAGCCAATATCAAGTATAGCTTAAATTCAAGTGCACTGTCTGGTATAGCTGCGCATGCTCTTAACATAGGATTCTTGGGATGGGATCTGATTTGGAGCCCAAGTTTTTCTTTGAAAGATATTAAATGTCACCGAAACTCGATTGAAAACTATTAAATCAGAAATGTGGTTGGCAAATGAGAAGTTTTCATTGGGACTTCAGAGAAGAAAGTCCATGGGAATTTAGAGGAAATGATATGTTTGAATTTAAGCGCAATGTCTAGTATAGTTGGTTAGGCTCTTGGTATACGATTATTCAGATCTAATTTTGAGACCAAGTTTTTATGTGGGAAAAATGAAATGTCATAGGAACCTGAGACTTGGGTGACATGAAAACGCGTAAAGTACAATTGTAATTTTCATTACATATTTTGTAATCTTCTATTCATGTAAGACCTTACTTCAACTATATGTATTGTATTATTGGTAAATTTCGAACCTATGTGGTGAATTTATGCTATAAAACTGTGTATGTCAACTGTTTGGTGTCAAATGTGCGTACCCATTGCAAATTTTCTAGTTCCGCCACAGCTTTACACTAACCCGCACAATCATTTCTACAATTAATATCTTCACCGATAGACCCCACCCATCATTCTTACCGTTCTTTCCCTCTATCTCCTTTATTTATCACTCCCTCACCCAGATTCATCCCCTCTGGTGGCGAAGCCAGGAAAAAAAATAGAGCGTGTATTAAAAGAATTAGGCTAAATTGAGATAAACATATTAAACAGCTTGTATTGTATTCTTATCAGTTCATGGGTTACTAGTAATACTTTATTATTTGAGAAATACTTGTACAACGTTTGCTTGTCAAACTTTTATAAATCTATGCAAGTTAACACCAATCAATTAAACAAATCGGCTATTATCTGTATTCAACCATTTACACAATTATAATTGACAAAAAAATACCATAAATAAAAACAGAGACTCACATTGTCTATTTATTGTTTTGGTCAGCCCATTTAGTCAGTTAGGCACTCGTTGACTCATGTTGCGTTGCGTTGCCTTCCCTGCCTGCTCGCCATCGTCGCGGTGGGTTGCCCGTCGCCACACAATTGCGCCCTTGCTGGCTTCCTGGTATCCACTCTCCGTGACGTGTGTCAAGTGACCTTGACTCGGTGGGTTGCCATGTCCTCGCGAAGGAGAGACGTTGAGAAGTGTCATCTCTCTCGCTCTATGGTCTTTGCGTGTATTTAGGGTTCAAGACTAGTTGTGTAAGCAGCAAGCGAAGTCACCAATTGCCAAATTAAGCATCCAATAAGCAACAACCCACAAAGCTATATGGTATATGAAGTAGCTCATTCAACTAGGAAAGCTACTTCTTCCTCCAACTACGTCCAAGCACGTGTGTATTCGCTATCATTGTGTTAAAAATTAAGCACTGATGCTAAAGATGTACTTAAGGTCTAACAGCTAGAGGGGGCTCTAGCCTAACGGAGCACCCCTCCCCGCGCTAGCTATGCCTTGATCTACTCCATGGCTTCATCACAAAAAACAGCCAAAGCACTCCATCTCAGCATTGCCGGCATCAATCGTTGGAACCATCGAATTCCCTCTTCCTCCTCTCCCCAGGGGTGGAAGCAGCTAATGGACATGGGTGTACAGATGTCCAAAATTTTTGACAAAAAACTTAGTATATAGTAAGTATATTAGGTGTATATACAAGTAAGTAGGCTCAAAAAATATATTTCAACCTCCAAACCAATTTCAGCCCATCCCACACACTTCCTCTCCCAATCTTCCTTGCATGACTCAATCGTCTAAGTATATTAGGTGTATATACTAGTAAATAGGCTAAAAAATGTATTTCAACCTCAAATCAATTTCAACCCATCCTACACACTCCATCTCCCAATCTTCCTTGCATGGCCCAATCGCATAAGGCCTAGCCTTTCTTCATTCAAGCTTAACAACCAACCCCCTCTCCATTCCACATGCCCTACGCTCTCTCACTCTCTCTATGGCGGCGACGTAGCTGGCAGGCAGCAACCCGATAACGACGGACGAGGGCTATGGGGCAAGTGCAAGTCGGCAAGGAGTAGGGCAGCAGACGAGCGCTGGGCAGCCACCAACACTGGCGAACTGATGGAGGCGGCAAGATAGCCCTGGCCCTTGTGGCCATGGCAAGCACTAACTCGGGAATGGAGAGTGCAAGCCGACAGGTTAGGGCGACGGTATCTGGTGGGGTAGGGAGCAGCGCGTAGCGTGTTGCAGGGCTGTCCCTGTGGCCGCGGCGAGCATCGAGCCGGGGATGGAAGGTGTGAGCCACGACACCCCGCGAGGTAGTAAGCGGTGCTAAAACAACATACAGTAGGTAAGCATTTGACATTAGCAACCACACAGGTGAATTTCATTCTTGATTCCAATTATGAAATCTCAATTCATAAATCTATCGGTGTTGTGCTGATTGTAACGGTGGATCTTGATTTCTGAAATGTAGCATGTAGAGCATACAAAAATAAGAAGGAAGTGTGTAGATTTTAAATCCCCAATTCACAAATCTCTAAGTTATTTAAGGTGTTGCCTCGGGCAAGAACAATCTATACTTTATATTTTTGCTATTGTGAATCTTTATATTTTATATTGAATAATATTTTTATAACTCTAAACACTCATTCTGAAAATCATGCATCCACCACTGCCTCTTCATTACCCGCATTGCCCCCACCCTCTGCCGCCGCCTCCTCCCTCCACCCTCACTGCCCTGTCGCCGCGAGCCGTGGCCGTGACCGTGACCGCTGACCACCATAGCTGCCGTGAGCCGTGGCCGTTTCGGGGTGGTGGCATAGGCCTGTGTGGCACACGGAGATGGTGAGCGGACTCGATCACCCTGTGTAACTTCAGAATGGTGCTCGACACCTGGAATCAGTGACACATGATACACGACCCAGCTGTCAGATCAGAACGGATGGTGCTTCAGGTAAGAGGCTGTACAGGTTTGGACGACTGACCTGAATGAATGACCGAAGCATAGAAAGCGGGAGAACAAGTATTGCATTTGGGCCTGACAGTGCAACAGAAGATAACACGGGTATTGTGGGTGTCTCCTATTTGGTTCATCGACTTCACATGCTGGGCCGTCTCGTTTCGGTCCAAAACATATATAATAAATGAAACTGGCTCGGAGAGGTCAGGCCATGGTAAGTTCGGATTTTTTTTTCTTTAATATTTTTTTAATCTTTTTTTCAAAACTATGCGTCGGACAAAAAATTACAAAATTGGGCGTCGGTCGCCCGTATATGGGGCGATCGCCCCATATACAGGCGATCGCCCTACATACGGGCGATTAGTACTGCTTTAAACGCGCGATTTTTACTCTGTCTGCTGTTAATTTCTAAAAAATCATAACTTTTTCATATGATGTCGGATGGAGATAAACTTTATATGAAAATTGTAGCTATCGACGGGATCTACAACTTTTGTATACAAACTTTTTCAATCTAAGTCAATTTAGATAGTCAAAAATGGGATAGAATGTTCAGATCTAAAAACGGATCTATTTTTAGATCTGAACATTCTATCCCGTTTTTGGCTATCTAAATGGACTCAAATTGAAAAAGTTTGTATACAAAAGTTGTAGATCCCGTCGAGAGCTACAATTTTCATATAAAGTTTATCTCCATCCGATATCATATGAAAAAGTTATGATTTTTTTAGAAATTAAACGCATGTAAAAAAATCGCATGATATACGGCGACGGTGGCGATTTTGTAATTTTTTTCGCTCGACGCTAGTTTTGAAAAAAAGATTAAAAAAATATTAAAGGAAAAAAAAATTCGGTAAGTTCGTGCCTGAGCCCTGACGGGACACCGATCAGGAGATCAGAGAAAAGCATATTAGCCATTTGCCCATTGCCCGTTACGAGTTAGAACTTTTTCTTAGGGAAGAATTTACGAGTTAGAAGACTCTCTTCCTAGTGATTAGTTTGCATTGACCGAAAGGGCAGCCAAAGCGATAGGCTGACTTCACTGGGTATATCACACATTCGCTCACACATGTACAGGTATACATATATACTAGATGTCTAGATGCATACGGCCAGCGCCTTGCGTGGCATGACACTGCTCGAGGATGATTTTTTAGAACCCTAGAATTTTTTTTCATAAGGGCATAGTTTGGATCTCGATGCAATCTTAAACCGTGAGGGTTTTTTTTTACAAACGGGCTCGGGAAGGAGTTTGATTCAAACTTGCGGAAAAATGAGTTTTTTTTAGCAAAACTGCGACGACGCGCGAGGGCGATTTTTCAAAACCCCATATGTTTTTTTTCAAAAGGGTATGGTCCAAGATTGGACGTAATTCTCTTAAACCACGAGGGTTTTTTGCAAAAGTGCTCGAGAAGGAGATTGATTCGAACTTGTGGAACCGCGAGTTTTTTTTGGCAAAACTGGTGGTGGAACGATTTAAACGTATTTTTGGATTTTTTGATGGGTCTTTTTGCCAAATAGTTAGTGGGGGACTTTAAAGTATTTTTTGGAATTTCTGGAGGGATCTAAACGCATTTTTTACATTTTTGAAGGGCTTTTTTGCCAAAAAAAAATACGGTAGAAGGACCTAAACGCAAATTCAAAACTTTTGGAGGGTCTCCCCGCAAACTCGGTGATGTGGCGGGCTGCCCAGCTGGGAATCTCTCCAACTTTAATATAGGGAGTATACACCAGAACGGGGTACATGGCCCCGGTTAGAATGTATGTATGTATGTATGTATGTATGTATCTATCTATCTATCTATCTATCTATCTATCTATCTATATCTATATATATATATATATATATATTAAAAATTCCAGTTTTAGGGTGTATACCTATCTATAACAATTCAAATGAAACACATATCACATATCTTTAAAAATATACTCGAATTGAAATATTTGAACGAGTTTAGATAACATGCTTTGTTGATTTATATATATAATCAACACATACCTACAATCAAACTATCTAAAAATGAAAACACTAGTTTGAATTTCAGTTCAAACTTGTTTGAACTAGTTAGCAAACTAATTAAAGTTAAATTCAACATCCTAAAAATTTCAAAAAAAATTGCATGCAATACATAGGGGAAATTCCTCTATGTATTTGCATGCGAAAATATTTGAAATTCTTAGAATATTGAGTTTAACCAGTTTACAAACAAGTTTGAACTAAAATTCAAACTAGAGTTTCCTTTTTTTATGATAGTTTGATTGTAAGTATGTGTTGATTATATATATAAATCAGTAAAGCATGTGATCTAAATTAGTTTAAATCTTTGAATTTGAGTTTTTTTTTCAAAGGTATGTGTTTCATTTAAATTTTTATAGATGGGTATATACCATAAAACTGGAAATTTTGAAAAATATGCCTGAATTTGGCTTGAATTCACGCATTTAAAATTATAGTGTCCGGGCTCCATAGTGCCCCATGTATATATATATTTGTGTGTGTATGTATATATATGTTGATGGAATTAATGTTGAATTAATTCAATGGAAGAAGACAAAGGGTCGTGCAACAAGCGTGAGGGAGAGCGGTGTCTCCGATCCGACACCGGCCACTTGACGCCCTGCACAGGAGATCGGCGATCAGATTTCTAGGAAACACCACACCGTGCGACTTCTCGTCTTCGTCTTCGATCGTCGCATTGATTCAGCGTGGCTTCCTTTCTTCATCAAGCCCTCAATGAGTGCTCTGGACTAAGTAGTTCTTGGTCTAAATAATTTATTTTGTGATCAGATCTGTTGAGAATGCATGCTGCTATGATAGTTTTGTTTATATCTATGTATCTTTTGTGCTATCTAGCATGTGTAGGCATGTTTTCTTTACTAGCATGTTCTGTAAATCTGCTGGCTGCTAGTAACCATGTTGTAGACACAATATTTAACTTCATGTTCTTATTTACGTATCTTTATAATTAAATTAAGGTTATGTCATGTTAATTTTCCAACGTATGCACTTGGCTGTTTGATAGATAAGTTAGCAATGATATGTGGCATAAAAACAGGGCATCAGGGGTGCTCAAATTGCCTAAGGAAAGTCCCCCTCACACAAAACTCGCATAAGATAAGATCCATTTGGAATGTATATATAGAAATTTCACAGTAAACAGTTCAATACCAATATGAATTAGGAAAAATCTCATATTCGAAACATGAACTAAATAATTGCATGTTAAGTCTGTCCTTGACATATGTACACGGGACATCTAGAGAGCCCTGACATTAGGCCCAAAACAGTACAACCATGCTGACCATCGGGATTGCAGGTACAAGAAATCATTACTGAACTTGTTAGTGCTAGTTTTATTTATTTTTTACATTAATTTAGAGTTAATTAAGATGTGCAAATGGCTGGTTCAAGAGCTGCTTATTGCTTAAGCGTGAAGAGCATACGCAACACTGCTTAACTTGGCATTTAATTGGCCTACCATAGGACTCACTGGTAGAACTACTCGAGGCTACACATTCCGGTAGGCAACTGAATGCCGAACTGGTTAGGTTAAATGGAAAAACTGCAAAGCTATAAATAGAAAGGGAAGAAAATGCAAGACGAAAGTTAGAATTGGTGGCACGTTTGAGCTTACAACTTCAACCTCGCATGAATTGGTTTGTGCAGCATGAAATCCCCATATGGTGATGCTCCTCCTCTCGTAAAGTTCGCTGTGAAGTTTCAGTAATAAAAAGCAATAGTTTTTCTTCTAACAAAACTAGCATGCAGTTCCATTTCTTAGTTCCAAATGTCTGTGAAATTATCTAAAAAAATCTGCAAAACTCAGTCAAAGAAAGTGACGCTACACGAGGGCATGCATCTGACCATATAACATTTTACCAAAAATAGGACATTTCTTCCGACCAAAGGATAAATAGGATTTTTCACTCCACGGTACCGGCTGTCTCATTACCAAAGGAAAAATAAGTGCAAAGTACAGATAGGATCCTGAAATTTTCAGCCCTAGAAGATCCGAATAAACCAAGCTCCACTCGGATCATGCCACGCACCCTTTTGCTACCCTTTTGTACCTTTTTCTCTTTCTTTGTCTCGCTTTTATATGCTTCTGAGTTCTTTCAATAGCTCGATACCGCAAGAAACCGAAATAATCATTTTTTAGTTCCGTGATATCTCATTCTCTTTCAAACATAATTATAAAAATAACTTTATTCTCAACTACAGAAACACTGATATACGACATGTGCCACTTGTCGTACTCCTGAAGCTCGAAAGGAGCCGCCACTTTCGTCGTAAAAACGAGCCTATTTTTACAATTGTTTTGAGAAAGAAGCTAGATTACAAAAAAAACATTACACAGAAATCTAGAAAAGTGGTAAAATCGAAGAAACCCATCCAGCTCCTAGCCATAGCCAAAACACGAAGGTACTTTCCTATTTCTTCATTTCTCGTCAATTATACACGTACACCCATTAAAAGCTACTCCACCAAGGGTTTTGCATGTACAGCCCAAGGAAAACCATGCATGACTGGTGTGCATGGCCTGCAAAATTTGTTATTTTCGTCTAGATTTACGCCTTTCCTTGGACAAGGGCAACGCAATAATATATTTTCCTGGATTGCATAATGCATATATGCAGCAAGAAACTCCATTGCTTCGGCGGGAGCACACTGTTTGGGCTTTGGATGCTTGCCTTCGCTTTTCGAGGCTCTGACAAAGTGATGACAACTAGCTAGATTGTGCGCCCTTCCATTTCTATTTTTCTTCGGAGGCAAGAGATTTCTCCACAACCACAGATCTGTTAACACCTCGGGGGGAAAAGAAAAAGAAAAACACGTAACGAGATAAATTTCTTATTTGTTTTTTTTCTTTAATATTTTTTTTAATCTTTTTTTCAAAACTAGGCGTCGGGGCAAAAAAATTACAAAATTGGGCGCGGTCGCCGTATATATGGGCGATCGCCCACATCTGACGATCGCTTCACATACTGGCGATTAACTATTTAAACGCGATTTTTACTCTATCTGCTGTTAATTTCTAAAAAAAATCATAACTTTTTCATATGATGTCGGATGGAGATAAACTTTATATGAAAATTGTAACTCTCGACGGGATCTACAACTTTTGTATACAAACTTTTTCAATTTGAGTCCATTTAGATAGGCAAAAGCGGGATAGAATGTTGGATCTAAAAATTGATCGTTTTAGATCCGAACATTCTATCCCGCTTTTGCCATCTAAATGGACTCAAATTGAAAAAGTTTGTATCAAAAGTTGTAGATCCCATCGAGCTACAATTTTATATAAAGTTTATCTCCATCCGATATCATATGAAAAAGTTATGATTTTTTAGAAATTAACCGCAAACAGATGAGAAATCGCGCGTTTAAAGTAAAGATTAATCGCCGTATGTAAAGCGATCGCTCAGATATGAGGCGATCGCCCCATATACGGGCGACCGACGCCTAATTTTGTAATTTTTTTATACCCACGCTTAGTTTTGAAAAAAAGATTAAAAAAAAATATTAAAGGGAAAAAAATTCATGAGCCAAGTGTGTGTGCATGGTTAAACATTAAAAAAGTTTGGCCCAAATTTCTTGGGTAAGCATTGGCACAGAGCCGTACTGTTTTTTCTCGTTGCTGCTCTGCATCTATTGATACTCCCTCCCGTACTATACTAGTGTACAATCTGTTCAGAGATTGTTGCCTGACGCAAGATATCCTTTAAAATGAGAAATCTCCGGAACAATCACCAGCTTACACAGACTAGCTGCATCTATTCATATACTAGCAACTAGCAAGTCAGCAAAAGACAAGGTCAGAAATCACATGTATGCTAAACATTTTTTTTACCAAAAATCGTTTGGGATCAAAGAGAGTACATGAGCACATATTTCTTAGGCATGAACAATTTAATTAGATGCATCTATTGTGATACTAATGCTTATTACTTGCCTTTCTTTTACATTTTAATCTGCTACTACAGGTTTTTATATCAACACATAAATCACCAAGAAAGTAAAAAGAAAATACTGCAAAATTAAAATTACACAGGCCACAATTAAATCACCGTCCCCCTAGTGGGAAAAACTGCGCATCAACTCGGCAGATCTAACCCACATTCTCACCACAGTAAGAGCCCGGAGAGCATGAGAAGCAGCAGTGTTGCCGCCGGCGACGAAACGGCCGCGGCCGAGCTGCTGGCATAGAACGGCGGCGGCGGGCTGTAGTAGTAGAAGGGGAAGTAGGGGAGGAACGGGTTGGGCGGCGGCGGCGTCGGGTAGACCCCGCCTCCACCGGCCTGGGACCCGCCACCGCCTCCCCCGGACGATCCGCCGGTTGGCGGGGGGTAGAATATTCCTCCGCCGCTGCTGCCTCCTCCGCCGCCGCCGTAGGGAGGAGGGGGCGGGGAAGAGTAGACGATGGTGCCTCCGCCGCCGCTGCCTCCTCCGCCACCACCGTAGGGAGGAGGGGGCGGGGAAGAGTAGACGATGGTGCCTCCGCCGCCGCCGGAGGGAGGAGGCGGGCACTGCGACGTGGGGGTGACCGGAGGAGGGGGAGGCGGGTAGTAGGAGGGGTTGCAGGGGTTGTCGCAGGAGGCGCAGAGCGTACATGTGGTGCCGTCCTTGAGCACGATGGTGGCGCCGTCCTTGAGCGCGGCGGCGCCGGGAGCGGTGGCGTGCGCGGCATTGAGGAGCAGCGACGAGAGGATGAGGAGGACGACGGGGAGGGGAGCCATGGGAGGTGGTGGGGAGACCGGGGAGGGGAGAGAGGGGGAGGTGATGGGGACGTGAGTGGGAGTGTGAAGTGTGGAGGGGTACTTAATTTGAGCGAGCGGCAGCGCAAAGAAAGGTGCCGTGATCGCCTGCGCGTTGCTCACCTCGGTTTTACTTGACTACTAGGACTAGTTTAGTTGTTTTGAATTATTCTATTATATACATAGACACATCTTTAACGAGAGTTTATTGAAGAAACTCCTATGATTTTCTTAACGAGGACTAGGAGTGCCAGTATGATTTTCTTATCGAGGACAAAGAGTGCCAATAGATTAATTTAGATCTATAATTGTATGTATGGCGAGAAAATTTTCCTTCTTTCCCACATATAAGCTGAGGTATATGGTAACATTGTACACACATCAGAAAATATCAATAAAAAAGGGATATTCATGAGATCTATATCTATTGTTTCTATTCTGACCTCATATTTATGTGATCTTGATTGGTCAACAACGATCTTTATATAAAACACGTTATCAACACAAGAGTGCTCTTGAGCGAAGCCTGTTCACGTTTCAAAAGTTGTTGCTTTGTTGTTTCATGCCTGGGCATGCTCAGATTCTTCAGCCGTTGATTCATGGTTTGGCATGATCAATGTTCATGTCGCGCCTTAGCGCGGCTACCGAATAGATCTAGGCATTGGACAGCATTGTGGCTCACCAAATCGATGTATTGGTAGTTGGATCACGTCGTGATGTGATCGACGTCATCCTGTGCCTTGTGCATGGTCATCGACCAGCCGACGACACACTATATACGACGCACCGACGTGTGCATCGCCATTGAGAGGATGTCTAAACGTCGTCCAGACCGCATTGTGGCATGGCTCGTTGGAGGTTATCTTCGTCGCACTGTAAGCGTGGTATGTTGCCGACGATCTTATTGTGGCAAGCTGCCGGACGTTGCCATCGCCGATTCACCGAGCTGGGAAAGCCTAGGACGTCATCGTCATCACCGCCGTGTTAGGATGCAATCGTGCATCCTGGTCAGCATGAGTGCACCAACAATCTAAGTCTAGATCAAAGTTTACAATCCTAGGGTGACAGGCAAGCAAATTCGATTCTAGAAATATAAATTGCAAGAATGTTAATGAGCATAAGGAAGCAGACCATAAGATAACACACGATCTTCCTACCGTGGTGTTGGGAGACTTGTCGGTCAATCCTAATCCACGTTGAGGTAAGCTCAAACGAATTGGATCAGCTTCATGAATTAAGTCAAAAACCTCGAATCCACTGGTGTTAACTCTTTCCCCTCAGGGTAGGTGAGCTCTAACATTTACAACACACCGGGCCTTCTCACATGCTTCTTGAGAAGATTACTAGACCACGATAGCACCACGCCGTTTAGATGTCAGCAAACACCAAGAGTAATAAGCCAAGGCTCTTGCTTGACCCTCACCAAACTCAAGACGACACTGTGAGCAACGAATGCCGCACCGAGCCATCGACTTGGGCTGCATATCATGCCACTGCCGATAGCCTTTGTGAGGAGTGGGAGCTGGGGCCGCCAACGGGAGCGACAATCAGAATTTGCCGCTTGGAACCACGATCGGCGTATGCAAAGGGGAGCAGCAACCAGAATGTTTCGGCTTAGTTGAGCAAATTTGATAAAATCTTAAATGAAGATTCAGTACCAAATGAAAGTTTTGGGATAATAGTGCTAGATGATTACACTTTGTCGGTGCAATCGATATTGGACAATATTTGCTGGTATTCTACTATGAAAAGACAAGTTTAAGTAACCTACCTAGAGTGGTGGTTTATTGTGATATTTTTGCTTGTGTAACTCAATATTCTTGTTGATGTTATTAGTCGATCGTGTGTTAGGATTGTGTTAAATTATAAAACATAAAATTTTGGTTTATCCTATGAAAAAACAATTAATAAAGTTGATCTAAAGTATAATCTTTACTTCATATCTATAAATAAAATTTGATTTCAGCTTATGCATGATGTTTGCATAATTTATGCCTGATGTTTGCTAGTATTAATACCTTTGTTGTGTTTTATTACATGCAATTATTTATCTCATGCTTATAGAGAAAGCACGACAAATGGAGGGGGAAAGGAAATCTGTCTTGTAAATAGTTGCACCACGAATATTATCCTAAGAGATAGAAAGAATTTCCAAACATTGAGTAAGATGATTGGCAATGTTTTGATTGTAGCTGGAAACTACAATAACATTGTTGGATATGAAAGAGCTTCGGTAGTATTATAAATGGGAATTAAAATAATCATCGAGGATGCATTATTATTCCCAGAATCAACACTCTCTCTTTTGAGTTTTAAAAATATTCGAAATAATGGTTTTCAATATGAAAACAGCAAAAGAGAATGAATCGGAATACCTTCTCTTAGCATGATTCCATCTCATACATTTGGATGAGCACTAAGAGTCCTCGTATATAACTTTAGATCCATATGTGGCGGGCAAGCAAAGTCTCATCCTCTCCTACTATATAAGTGGGATCATAGGGACATATTATGCGCACACTAGAAAATACTAATAAAGAGGGGAGAGCTATGTGAATTACATCTATTATTTCTGTTCTGATGTTGTGTTTATATGATCTTGATCGGTTAAACGTCCCTTGTTTTAGCCTTTTCACATTCCCTTTTCTGTCACCTTTTTGTTTGAGTAAGAAATGGTTAATTTGCAGGCACAGCGCATGAAGTTTAACGAACTAGTACTAAGCTTCAGTTTAACTTTCTCTTGAAAAAAAAATCACTGAAATAATCGGAGACACGCATTTTTCGTATCATGCACGCGAACACTCATCGCTAACTAACGTCTATGAATGACGTACGCTACAGCTTCTACTAGATGCGGATGCATACATACGTACGTACGTACGCTGCACCGCTTGCAATGGACCGATGATCGATCCGTTCGACCTCATCAACTGTGCACTGGCACTCCACTCTACCGCAAATATTCTCGATCATGCGTCCACCGTGGCATGCAGAAAAGAAAGATGCGATATTGCTGGCGGCTGGACACGGCCGTCGGCCGCGGATCTATGGACGACAACACCCACACGCGTCGTCGACCTGGAGGGGTGCCCGCGCACGGCGCACCGAGGCGAGAGCAGGCGCTGTAGCACGCATGAGCTGGAGCTGGAGCCGGAGCTGTTGTTACTTGTGAGTTGTGACGGTGAAGTAGCCAGCCGGCCGGAAGCTGCGTCGACACACCACGCGCGCCGCTAACTCTAACCCTGGCGTTTTACACGCGCGGGCCGGATCGTATGACTGCGTACCGCGTGCCTGCTGTCTGGGCGCGCGTGGAACACGAGTGCAGACCGGCACAAGCGACGTTGTTCGCTCAGCATGCATGCATGATCATTCAGCCATCAGCGGGAGTAGTTACGCTCGCCAAAAGGAAAGGAAATTAAATCTTCATGTGTGCTGCAGTTAGTAATTAGGTCGTTTATGTTAAGGAATCTCGCTATCGAATAGTCCGGGGTTCCTGAACAGATCTGAAGTGGAGAACAGAAAGAGAGAGACACGTGTTTAGGAGAGCGGCGGAAATTCTTTATTGCTAATGAATTACGTATACATGGGGGACCCCCTCCTCCTTTATAGCGCTCTCTAGGGTTTGGCATTAGGGACCACATGGGCCTTCGGTGGGCTTCAGGTTTCTCAACACTCCCCTTGGGCCCTTTGTCGCGAGATGCATATGCCTCATTAAAACTCGAGAAAAACCCGATGGGAAAAATACTTGGAGAAAGAGTACATAGCATACGCTTTACAATGTTGCACAAATTGCCTCGTTAAAACCTTATGCAAGAAAACTTCATGAAAAACTTGCTAAGGAAAAGAGTACAATTCTCCCAACTTCAATTGCTAATCTTGAGATTCATGTTGGGTATTCATAATTCATCTTCGAGATTTATGTGGGAGTATGTGAAATATCTCCCCCTGAAATCTGCACTTCTCTAAGTCTCATCATCCCAATTCCTTTCACGCACCTTTCAAAGGTAGATGTTGGGAGTGATTTAGTGAACAAATCTGCAAGATTTTCACATGACTTAGTATGCAATATCTTGATCTCGCTCATCTTATGCAATTCGTGAGCATAGAAGAACTTGGGGTTGATATGCTTCGTGAGATAGCTCTTCACATAACCCATCCGTGCTTGGGCAACACAAGTGCATTATCTTCATAGATTATCGTGGGAGTTTGCTCAATGTTCAAACCACATGACTTACGGATGTGGTGAACCATTCTTCCGAGCCATGCACATTCACGAGATGCTTCATACAAAGCGATGATTTCGAGTGGTTTGTCGACGTCGAGACAAGAGTGCGCTTAGACGACTTCCAAGAAATTGCTGTTCCTCCACATAGGAAAACATAGCCGGTTTGGGACTTGCCGATTATCTGGTCCGATAAATACCCAAAGCATCGGCATAGCCAACCAAATTCAATTCATTATTTCTTCTAAAGAATGGATCGAGGTCTTTGCTTCCTTGGAGGTAGCGGAAGATGTCCTTGATCCCTTTCCAATGCCTTTTGGTGGGTTACGCACTGCATCGAGCTAGCAAATTCACAGTGACATAATGTCAGGTCTAGTGCTATTCGCAAGGTACATGAGCGCTCAATTGCACTCAAATATGGGAATTCTGCTCCCGGGACTTCCTCCCCTCTTCTCTAGGTCCTGTATGGGTCTAGGTCCGCTTGGAGTGACCTTGAGCCATTGGAGTCTTCGCAGATACGCTTTTTCAAATCCAAACCTTTCCAACACTTTTGTGTGTAGGTTGATTGATGTACCAAGATTCCTCCTTGGACATGTTCAAGCCGCAAGCCTAAACAAAACTTGGTTTTACCCAAATCTTTCATTTCAAACTCGGACTTCAAGTATGAGCATGCCTCTTCAATTTCTTCATCCGTCCCAATGATGTTCAAGTCATCTACATAGACGGAGATTATCTGAGAATCCATTCGGGATCATTTGTATAAACACACATGGACAATCTTATTTGTTTGTGTAGCCTTTCTTGCAGAGAAAGTCACTCAGCGATTATACCACATTCTTCCTGATCGCTTCAAACCCATACGGTGATTTCTCTAATTTCACCTTTGCAGGTTTCTATTTGCTCTATCTTGGTTGGGATAGGAATTCCTTCCAGTACTTTCATGTATATCTCGAATCCAAGTTTCCATACAAATATTTGTGACAACATCCATTAGCTTCATTCTCAACTTCAAGTTGATCGCCATTGAGATCAAATATCTAAAGGTAATTCCTCCCATGACCGGAGAATAGGTTTCTTCATAATCAACTCCGGACGTTGAGTAAAACCTTGAGCTACAAGCCTTGCTTTGTACCTTACAACTTTGTTGTTTTCATTTCTCTTAGAACAAAGACCCATTTGTGACCTACGGGGTTTATATGGGAGGTGTGCGGCATCTGCCCAAACACTCTCTCTTGTTGGAGAGACTAACTCTGCAGATGATTGCCTTTTTCCATTCTTCCCAATCTAGCCTTTTCTTGCACTCTGCGAGAGATGCAGGCTCGGGATCATGATCAATGATCGAGGCAATCTTCTTTGCAAAGTATGCATCAACGTTGGTCGTTGCTCTATTCAGGATTCTCTGTTATTACAAAGTTTATGGCCATTTCTTCATAGGGTGCTTCATGCACTTCTACTTGCTCTTCTTGCTTTTCCCTATCGCAGAGCAAGTTCCTTTAGCTTTTCATCGCCTATGTGTGCGCACACATTATTTCCGTGGCTTCCTTGATGGAAGATTCAAGTCCGAATTGCCTTTCTGTTGGCTTCTTTCCGGTGCAGTCTCAACTGCCCCTTCTTTCCTTGGGGCATTTTCGTGATTGGTTGTGGTAAGTCCTCTCGCTTGATTTTCTCCAGGCGTCTCGGGTACTTTGGGTTTGAGGAGCAGATTGCTCGCTCTTTTTCTTTGAGGCCTCGAGCAGGTTGAGGATACCTTCTATTTTCTTTGGTATTTCCACCCTCTGGTGCATTCCTTGCGGGTACATGCGACTTAACCACGCCTTCGGATCACAAAATGATCGGCGATTCATTTGCTAAATTCGCAAATCAATTATCTTCGACTTCTTGATTTGCTTCATTAGTTCGGGGTCATGCGGGGATCGGTGGAATGCCATATGATTTCGGCATTTTCATCCAAAGTTTGATTTCTCCCTAATGACGGAAACGATCCTCGTCAAAGATGCAATCGAATCGGGCTGTATGCAAGTCTCCGATCATGGGTTCCAAATACGATTATGGATGCACTCTCATAACCAACGTATATCCCGGACTTGCGGAGAGGGCCCATTGCGATCACTGGGGTGGTATAGGTACATATACCATACACCCAAATTTTCTAAGGTGGGAGATCTTGGGATGATCCGTGCACAAGCCGTGCATAGGAGAATGGATGTTGTAGGCCGACGGTCTAAAATTGATAAGAGGCTGCTGCGTGCGAGAGTGCGTGTCCCCAACAAGTGTTGGGCAAGTTACAACTCTGCAAAAGTGGTCGGCAATGAACTTAATCCTCTTTATTAGTGCTTACGCTAGTCCATTCTGCGTATGGACGTGCGATGCATGAGTGCTCAATCGCTATCCTGTTGTTGCGTGCAATAATCATCAAATGCCTTTGAAGTAAATTCTCGGCATTGTCCATTCTAATGGACTTCACGCGATGATCGGAAAGCATTCTTAATTCTTATGATCTGCGAGATCACTTTGCAAAAACATGGTTTCTTGTTGACAACAAGCATACATGCGACCATTTCGAGGAAGCATCGATGAGCACCATAAAGTATCGAAAGCGGCCCCGACGGTGGGCTGAATCGGACCGCAAATATCCCCCGGATGCGTTCGAGAATGCAGGATTTCACTTTGCACTTTCATGACAGAGGGTCTAGTTATTAATTTCCGTGGCACATGCAGGCACACAAAATCTTCATGATTCGGGAAATTCTTAACGTTAATGCCATGACCTTGTGAGTTGTTCACTATATTTCTCATCATTCTAAGACCAGGATGACCTAATCTACCATGCCATAAAGAAAATAATTGAGCTTCTAAAAGCAGTCTTCAAGGAAGTATACACTTGGTGCATGAATATTCGTGTAGTACAACCTGATTCATATGAGGACATTTTCTAGTACCATTTTTCCACATGCCGCGTGCTTCACAATGCACAAGTATTCTTTGCCATTTTCTTCATTGGTTTCTACGTGAAAACCATTGGCGCGGATGTCTTTAAAGCTTAAGAGAGTGCGAGTTGATTCGAGGTACAAAGGGCTTCTTCAATTACCAAAGTTGTACCCATAGGCAATATAATTGTGGCTCTTCCCGAGCCGATTACATATGAGTCGCTTCTGCGATCGTAGTAATCTTTCGGCGTTCTTCGTGATCGATGGAAATACTTAGACTCTCTTAAGATGGTATTTGTTGTGCCACTATCAACAATGCATATCTCTTCCATTTAGGCGCTACACGATTTCTTTTCAATCGATCTCCGTAGAGCAATTACGTGCGATAACGTGTTAAGGAACCTCGCTATCGAATAGTCGGGTTCTGAGCAGATTTGAAGTGGAGAACAGAAAGAGAGAGACACGTGTTTAGGGAGAGCGAAAGCGGAAATTCTTTATTGCTAATGAATTCTGTGTACATGGGGGACCCCCCCTCCTCCTTTTATAGCGCTCTCTAGGGTTTCAGCATTAGGGACCATATAGGCCTTCGGTGGGCTTCAGGGTTTCGCAACAGTTTAAGGGACAACTTTAGGATGGATGGATTGATTGATCACGGGGGCGCAAAGTGGCCGGACACGCATGTGCGCGTGTGCTGTCTTAGCTTAGCTAGTTGCCCCGTCAAAAAGCTCGAGTCAACTCAAACGCACATGCATGTTGAATCGAAACACGGTCTGAATGGGCGGCGCGCGTCAACACTTCTCATTGACTGATCGATATACTATGGCCCTGTTTGTTTCGGCTTAGCCTTTTTAGCTTTTGGCTTAAAGCTAGCTTTTTGGCTTAACGAGCTTTTAAGCCGTATGCTTTTAAGTCAAGACATGCTGTTTGGTATCCTGGCTTTCTGATGGGTTAGATGGTGTAGCCAGGGTTCACAAAACCAGCGAAAACTACGGTTTTTGAGTGTACCACTGTGGTTCGATATCCAAAACTGCTAGGTAAACCGTTTTATTTAAATTTAAAAAAAATCAAAAAATTTGAAAAAAATTATGCGTTGAAAACCGTGGTTTTCGCTCGAAAACCGTTTCTTAAAAACCAAGCGGTTTCTTGCGAAAAACCGAATTGTTTTCGATTTTTTTCAATTTTTTTATTTCTTAACCCTTCGATTTCTTACGGTTTTCGAGCGGTTTTTGCGGTTTTCGAATTTCGAACGATTTTTTGAAATTCGGTTTTGTGAACCCTGGGTGTAGCTTATTGCTAGAAAGTTTGAAATACCTTTTAAAGTTGTGGGTAATTTTGGAGACTTCCAGTGGCAAAGAGTTATTTCATCCCAAAAAAGCCCAAAAAAACACCTCTCACCTGGCTTTTGGCTTATAGTTATATGGAGGCTTTTGGCTTTTTTTAAGCTCGGCTTAAAAACCAGTTGTTTGTTTCGGCTTTAGCTTTTCTGCTTTAAAACCAGTGAAAAAGCCGAAACAAACAGGGCCTATACCGATCGATGTAACTAGGCAGCGCTAGTGAGGAAATTGGCGTGTCAACAACTGTTGACACGGGCCGGCGACTGTACAAAACCACACGAGTGACGAGTGAAGAAGAAGTCGATCCGACGGCTAGGTGCTTCCCCAGGTGTCATCCAACCGCCTTTGCAACGGGCGCCTATAAATTCGCCATTTTGCATGTATAACATGTACATATACATAGCTACACACAAATGTACGAAAAAAACTAAATTAATTGTTAAAAAAAAATGGGAGGGGTGCTTCCATGCTTTTCTTTTTAGCAGTTGCACAAATATTAAAGCATAAATAAATGTTACATGGTGATTACTTACCCCTTCACTTGTTTTAAGATTTGTACAACTTGTATTAAGAGGAAAAGTATTGAAGCACTACTCAAAATATGATCATCCATAGCTACAAAGAGCTACGGCCACACATACATATATAGTTTGTTATATAAAAAAAACTAAATTAATTGTTCACCATCCAGTAACTAGATCCTGTCAAACCAGAACTCCCTCATGAACATCAAGTAGAGCTGCAGAGGAAACCATGGATTAAAATCTCACCGAAATTTTGTGAGATCTCGCTTACCAGATGTGGACGAGTTTTGAAACGCCGGCCGGAGTAAAAAAATTCAAAAAAAATTACATTGCTACAGTAATCTCAGAAATCTCGGCGAGGTCTCACCGAGATCTCAGGGTTTTTTTACCGGAAATTGATCAATAACATTTAAGAAAGTCGTCTCCTATGAAAATTTGTTGAAAAACCGAATTTTTGAGATATTTTTTAAAAACTATAGAAACACTATCGGATTTTTATAAAATTTCATATACTTTATCATGATATAAAAAATTTATGATACCATAATAAGAAGTTTAGGATCATACATAAAAATTTTCAACATAATTTAACTTTATTTTTTATATTTAAAAAATCTAAAACCGAATGAACATAATTGGGATAGTAACCTTGTTGGAATTTTATAAATTTTCTCAAGTGTGATCATGATCCACAATTTTTATGAGAGCTTAAGAATTGCCTCAGTACCATTCTATAAAACTTACAAAAAATTTCAACTTTATATGCCTGCTCAATCAAATCTATGTATGCATTGAACTTCATTTGTTATATTTCAAAAATTAAAAACATAAAGAATATAAATGGTACAGTGCACTTGTAAGAATTTTATAAATTCACTGGAGTGTGATCATGATTCAAATTTTTTTGATCTTAAGAATTTCCCTAGACCCTTCTGCAAAATTTTCAAAAATTTTAAACCTTTTTTTATTATTAAAGAAAATCTATGTATTAATCATGTGGCTTTTTATCAGGACATAGCAATGTTAGAATTTTTGGAACTTCTTGAAGTTTGATAATTATATGAAAATTCTATAGAAACATTAATGATACATTAGAAACATCCACAAAAAATTTCAAAATTTTCTAACGTGTTTTGTACAATTTTTCATTTGGTTGAAGTTTGCCGGTATGGCTTTTATCAGGACAGCAGTACTGTCTGAATTTTTAAAAATTCATGATGCTTGATCATCACCTAAAAATTTTATGGGAACATTAGTGATGCATCCTAACCATGCACAAAAAAATTCAAAATTTTCTAACGTGATTTGTTTTATTTTTTATTCGATTCAAACTTGTTGGTCATCGTTTTATCAGGACAGCTGCAATGTTTGAATTTTTAAAAATTCCTCAGATTTGATAGTCATCTGAAATTTTTACGGGGACATCACTGTTGTGTCAGAAACCTCCACCAAAAATTTCAAAATTTTGACGTTGTTTGAGCTATTTTTCATTCGGTGCAATCTCGCCTAGATGTCGGTAAAACCGGGCGAAATTTCGGTTTTCTTGGTAGAAAAAAATTCATATTTAAAATTCTATTTTTGTGGTTAGTACGAAATTTATTTAAAATTTTTAAATCCCGCCGAGATTTCGTTCTTTGATCATAGATGATATTTAGAGCAAAACTAGACCTTTTTGTTCTTCGCAAAAGCATCCGACCTTTCCCCTCCATGCTCTAGGGAAAAAAAAAAGAAATGGAGCAATCTTTCTCCCATAAACAAATAGGACCCTCGTAGGCCGTAGCTCTTTACACCTCAGAACCCATCTTCCAGAACACACATTGCACATGGGGTGTGTATGCGTAGCTGCCAAAATGACAGGGCGAACTCCCATCCTTCCAGTCTAGGGCCTCCAGGCCCCACCCTGCAGCGCGTAAAACTGCTAGAAATAGCCAAATGGAAGAGACGGGAGCGGGAGACGTGCGGTGAGGTGGTTGGTGGTGTCTGCGTTGGAATCTTGGCGCATGTGACTGTGTGAGTGAGAGAGAGCTAGAAGTAAGCTCGCCGGCCGGGGGACATGCTTTGGTTTAAGTGGAGGTTGATGCGTGGAGGACAGAGGCTCGAGGTGGCAACGGCATGCGTGGATGGATCGCTGTGGGTCGCGCACATCGGGCCATCGGCTCTCTTCACGCGCTCTCTTCACGCTGTCTGCTTTAACTAGTTACTTTGGTTCGTGGTCAATGGACGGCGGGGGCGAACGCGCGATGGCTTGTCCACAGATTGACTCCATGATTTGTCTTTTTTTTTTTACGAGGATATATTATTTAGAGTAAATAATAAAATCAGTTCGTATAATAACTATCTTTAAATATTATCTCTAAATAAATACTTTTGACTATAACATTAAAGCTTGTACAATAACTATCTTTCATCCATGTCATCTAGAGTAATCATACTTGCTCTAACACAGCCTTTTGGTTGGTTGGCGATAGCATGTTGTTTTCCGTGCGATGCTGGCCGCTGTATGAGAGCTGTTTTTTTCTCTTCTCTTTTCTCATTCTTTCACATGAGACAAAACTGTTGCGTACATGCTAATAGTAAGCTGAAGTGACCTTATTGTACTTGTCCTAATGTAATACTCCCCTGATCATAAATAGTTGTTATTTTGGACATCAACACGATTGTTAAAATATAATTTTAACCACTAATTTCTATTAAACATATTTATAAAACCTAATGAAATTATAATATTATGAAAGTACTTTTCGAGACAAATCTACATAAATGATTTTTCATGTATCTAATTTAAATATTTAAAAATATATCGATAGATAAAATTTTAAAAATTTGATCACATCTATGTGTAAAATGATAACTATTTGTGACCGGAGAGAGTATGTGATACGATACCTGAAATCTAGATGCTTAAGCTGACGGTGGAAATACTACAAATTTTACACACTGGAGACAAGTCTCTTGGGCGCAGCGTTTGCTATTACATCACAGTAATTTCATTTTCCAATCTCAACCTCTAGCTCCTACTGTATACTTGCCATGATTAATATGGTTTGCATTTGTTAGTTCGTAGCATGTAAATCTTTCTGAGTAGTCCATTTTTGTTCAAGCCGGTGATTGATTACCACTGTGGCAAGCAACCAGCTGATGCTGTCAGTGATCATTGTCGGCAAGAGATGAGAGACCAACCGCGTCCGTCCGTGCTATGGACTAATGATGGAACGCATACTAATTTGTATAACGTTTACGTGCAAAGGATAGAAAACTTACAAGCAAAGACACTACCGGTGATCATGTTTAAAACATATACAATAGTGTGACATCAACTGTATACATTTTTTACTATATAAGATTTTTACTGGCACATAAGAGAGAGAGAGAGAGAGAGAGTACAACTGTTTCTTTGTAAATAAATGAGATAACATAAAACATTGTTAGGTGAGTTATTATATATAATAAACACTTTTTTATACCATATTTAAAAAGTTGTATAATCTTGTAAAGACAATCTTAAGATATTATCTATTGTAGAGGTTATTTTTAATTTTATTTTTAGATAATAAGAAGAAATATATAGATAATAGCTATCTATATAATAATACCTTCTACTAATCTTGGAAGAGTTCCTGCCTCCTCCTTGCTTTGAGCCGTTGGAGAGCCGGCTAAAAAAAAAACGCTCGGGTCTTTTTTCGGGGGAAAAAAATTATGTTTAGGTCCTTTCCGGGAAAAAAAATTATGAACAGGACCTTTTTTTGAGAAAGAATATATATTATGTTCATGCCCTTTTAGCGTTTTTAGGCGCAGCGCTCGGGTCCTTTTTGGGAAAATTAAAATTACGTTCAGGTCCTTTTTCGAGAAAAAAAGGCCGTCAGGTCATTTCTGCGGAAACAAAAACTACGCGCTACATTTAGGTCCTTTTTTTTTTTTTACGTTTAGGTCCTTTTTCGAAAACAAAATACGCTTGGGTCTTTTTTTTTGGAAAAAATTTGGTTATGTCCTTTTTTCGTTTTTTAGCGTTAAGCAGGCGCTACGTTTAGGTCCTTTTTCGTTTTTAAAAATTATTACGTTTAGGTATTTTTCCAAAAAAAAACGCTTACATCGTGTGTTTCCTCGATTTGTTTATATTGAGAGCGACGTGCACACGTTTTCTTGATTTGCTCGTGTGGTAGACGACGAACGTAACGTGACACGCCGCGGGCACTTGCCTAGTTGTACATGCTCTTGTAGAAAAGGAGCGATGGACGGCGCATTCAGCACTTTCCTCGCTGTATATACTTTTGCAGGATTTCCTTTGATTGCCAATGATGCCTTTTCTTTTGCCTGGCGGCTAACTGCAGGTCTGGATTGCATCTTTACTTACACGGCAATCTACTCCTTACGCAGTACTATTTCTTTTCTTTTTTTGCGTGTGTGCTTAAAATAGAGCTCGTTTCGCTTTGCCGTCATTGATTAGTTAATTACTAGTACGCTTGTGATCGTCAGGCAATGAACAAATCATTACAAACGTGGAAGTTGGAACGGCATGATGAATTGAGAATATATATTGGGGTTTTCTTTTTATTTTCTTCCTGTGCGCGCATGCGTGTGTTCAGGCCTTCAGGGAGGCCTGGCCCTCGAGAAATGACTCTGATTGCTGTTGAGGTGATACCCCTTCCATGATGCTGACTTCTGCTCAACGGATGAATGGCTTCAACTATCATCCACCATGACGGCTTTAATCATTAATTCTAACGAATCGAACATCCGTCACGTCTCTGGTGCTGATCGATCGTCGCGATCGCCGCCGCATTACCGTGGATCATTAATTCCACGTTGTTTGTCCGTACGTACGTGTTCTTGGATTTTATTAGGCCCTATCAAGCTGGTTGATCTGTTGGTGGTCCATCCGTTGGTGGGAGTATGTTCTGCAAATCTAGACTACTATATGCGGACATGTGACGCCATGCTGTATGAGGGTAATGACATATGGATCAAAGCATTGGTCACAGAAGTTCTCAGCTTTGCTTTACAAACCAGGTTGTGCGATATACATCGTGTCAGACCAATTTCGTCTTGAGACTGAACGTAATTTTTTGGAAGTCCATTTTTTTTTGGCAAAATGGCATGATCCAGGTCTATATAAAATTATCTGAAACCTACTTTCTTTTTTTATTTTGCAAAAGGGCTCAAGAATGCACCAGACTAGAACTTGTAGCACCACGAGGTTTTTTTTTCAAAAGAGACGGTGGGAGGACCTAAACGTATTTTCGAAATTTTTGAAAAGTTTTTTTACGAAATAGCCAGTAGGGGTTGAACGTAACTTTTGGAATTTCTAAAGAGACCTAAACGTAATTTCAAAAATTTCAACAAGTCTTTTCACAAAAGAAGCGGTACAAGGTTTCGAACATAATTTTGCAAGTTCCGAAAGGCCTGTGCGAAAATGATGAGGCGGCGGGGCGGGTCATGAAGCCCCATCTTTAATATCTACTAGATAAATATACGCGGCGTGTCACGCCGCGGGCGCCGCTTCCCACGCGAGTAAATTGAGAAAACGCGTGACCGCCGCTCTCTACACGAGTAAATCGAGAAAACACGCGAAAATTACCTAAAAAGAATTTTGTGTTTTCTGCAAAAGGGCTTAAACGTAGTGCTAGAAAAATAAAAAAAAGACCTAAATGCAACACATAATTTTTTTTTAAAAAAAGGACCTGGGCATATTTTTTCCCCCTAAAGGACTTAATCGTAATTTTGATTTTCCAGTAAAAAGACCCGAGTGCAACGTTTAAAAACGCATAAAAGACCTAAACGTAATACATATATTCTTATTCTTAAAAAGGACTTAATCGTTTTTTTCCTAAGAAGGATCTATCCGTATTTTTTAAAAAAGGACCCAAACGATTTTTTTTTGCCGGCTCAGCTCGAGCCGTGAGCCGAGCCGAAGCCTTCCCGGCTCAAATCAACCGGAGGCCAGGAAACCTCCGGGATATAGTAATTTTTTTGTCGACTCAGCTCGAGCCGTGAGCCGAGCCGAAGCCCTCCCGGCTCAAATCAACCGGAGGCCAGGAAACCTCCGGGATACAGTAAAGGTAGTATATGTAGTATAGGGTGCTGCCTGATTTCGATCCTACGAAGGATTGGGATGTCCTGCTAAGGAGCCAAGGCCGTTGATGTCATCGCCTTCACATTGCATAACGCACTAGACTTGCTAATTTTTCTTGAAGTTCCATGATTGACTTGAAATCCAACCATCTCTTCTGACGACTATTTTTTGTTCTCGAGGATAACTCCATGGACTTTAAAATCGGACTAGCTCTTTGCTGGACAACTGTGAACCTCAGTCGTGTCTGACATGTGACTCTGGGAGTTCAGTTGTCAGTTGTTACAGCCTTTCAGGCCTCCAGAGGCAGAACTGCAGTAGTGAATGGACATTAACAAAATAGTAAATTTTACAAAACTAAAGGTTTTTTATACAAAATATCATAAAACTATAGATTTTAACTTCTATTTTATAAAACTACATATTTTAAAATAACTTGTTTAACAAAACTAAGGTTTCTTGTACAAACTATCAGAAAAATACAGATTTTAGCTTCTATTTTATAAAACTACAGAATTTAGAAGAACTTGTATAAAAAAATACAAGTTTTAGAATGAATCGTTTCTTGTAACAGGTCTGACAGTTTAGCCCACATGACAACCTCACGCGTGAGTGACGTGGGAAATGAGGACGTGTGAGGTCGCCATGTGGGCCCACACTGTAAGACCCGTTACAAGAAACGGTTAATTCTAAAACCTGTAGTTTTGTGATACAAGTTATTCTAAAACCTGTAGTTTTACGGTACAAGTTCTCTTAAAACATGTAGTTTTATGAAATAGAAGCTAAAATCTGTAGTTTTTTGATAATTTGTACTAGAAACATGTAGTTTTTTTATACAAGTTCTTTCAAAATCTATAGTTTTATAAAATAAAAGCTAAAATACATATAGTCTTATAATAGCTTGTTTAAATAACTTGTAATTTTGTGAAATTTACTCTTAACAAAATGGCCTAGTAATTCAAAGCCCAAATGCGAGCATTTCGGCTGCCTTGTTACACTATACCGTCATTGGAAGATGGAGGCCCAGTTTGTCTAATTTCTCTACTGGGCCCGTAAGGGCGGACCCAGATTGCGGTTCCCGTGAACCACTTGTTTTCTTCATTGTTGGCAAAATTTCAAATACAGTCAACAGTATACCGTATAATTTCAATTTTGGACTACTTCTTCGCGTATTCTCCCAAATGGCAGCGATACTCGGCATCTGGGGCACCGGCAGTGCATAGCCGAACGCGTGGTGTCCGGCTATGCCATAAACCCCAAAAATCGGCTATGGCATAGCCGCCGTCGCGTCGCCCCGCCGTCGCGTCGTGTCGCTTCTCTGCTTGCTCGTTTGTCCGCGATTGTTCGCATGCATCGAAAACCAATTAATTTGCATGCATGTTGATGATTGCTATGCCGTGGGCCCGACCGGTCTCGTCGAATGTCAACTCGATTGTTTGCATGCATCCTCACTTTGCGCCGATTACGTCGCGCGTGGAGGTGATTTGCAATTCTTGGTTGCGTCCGTGTGAAGATGCATGCCTTTGCTCGATTCGGTCGCGTCGCCGTGGAGGTGATTTGCATGCATGCTTTGCTTTAATCTTGATCTCGTCGCGTCAATCCTGTATGCATCGCACGTTTGAACTTCCGTGAGTTGAGTAGGGCAAGAAACAATTATTCTTTGCTAGTTGGAGCATGGCTTGATTAAGTAAATTATTTCTAGTTGACCACTATCATACGGATTACACACTTAATTACTTAGTCTACCGACCTGCTCGTGGATTACACACATGAATGAAATTTTCATAAAAAATTCGGTTGACAAGTTAATTTTAACCGAGCGAAAAATGAAACAAATCATGTTAGAAAATTTTGAAATTGCTTAACGAAAAACTAAACAATAGATTGGATTATATTACAAGGGTACAAGGGCATTACAACGATGTGAAATTGCTTATCGAAACAACTAACGAAAGCATTGTTGGTCATGGTGGAACAAATGATCGTTCGCCTATCTGGTACAATGGGAATGATGTCCAACATTTTCTGCATATTACATGACCCGTGTAAATTATGCGATTTGTTCTCGGACACTGCTCAATCCCTACTATGAAAGAACTCCAAGGGGATGCGTGGTGCTCGGCTATCGCCGGATGGGTGGCCAATGCCTTACGTCTCGGTGTGTAAGATTGTTTTTTTGGCTTTTATGTGGATTTCGCCTCCCATATGGGCATGTCATCCCGATTCGGTGTCCCCTATGTTAATACCACAGGTTCCTTGCGGTCTGCGCAACACGTCAAGGATTTGTTGCGTGGTGCGGACCTCGACCGATCGCTTCCCTTGTCCCTTCCTCTTGAGAGGAGGTACCTCTTCTTGTTGTTGGCGGAGACTTGCCGAGCCTTTGCTCTATTTCGGCTCGCACTCCACTACATGGTGAAGGAGGTGTGTGTTGGGCTTATCCTTGGCCAACCGGAAGAGTGCCTGCGATCAATGCGGGATGCGGTTCGATCGTTGAATAACACCGTAGGCGTACTCGGGTCCGGCTTTTACGGGCGATAGTAGCACCACGGAGAGGTTGCTCCCGATTATCCCACATAGGAAGTTTGAGATGTGGATGGTACGTCTCGGATCTACCCGGTTGAAGTAGCCGCACCATTCATCCTCGGCCAAAGGGCACCGGTAGAATCTCGGTCCGCTAGATCTTCGTGGCGGTATCAACCACTGCTGCGGCCGTGTTCGCATAAAAGTCGGGCTTTGGGTGGCCCTTGAGGAGGTTTCTCCTTTGACTCGAGCAATTTCGCACATGTCCTTTTGAACTCCTGTATGCGATGAACTGGTTTAGAATTATTACTTTGTGAGTGAAACATGAGTAGATCGCATGAAACTCACCGATTGGTTGGCCCCTTGCCCACCGGCCCTGAACTCTGGTCGATCTAGAATGGGGACGTATCTTGGCGGCCTCTCCCACCGGTTGAAATTCTCGGGCGAAGCCGATTCGGCGTCGTGGCAGTTGTAGACAAATTCGTTGTCACGTCGTTCTGGGCCGTCGATCCATTGGAAGAAGCAACACCGGTCCTTGTGCTAAGAAAAGAAAGAACGATGCATGAAATGGTATTGTTACCTTGTATTTTGTAGACACGATGGGTTTACCTCGTAAAGCGGGCTGTGATAGTGAGCACGGCGGCGTGTTCCGTGGGTAGATTGCATCATCTTCGCGGAAGGTTGCATTCGCATTTGGGTCGGGCGCTCCGTGAGCGGGTGCGTCGGCGCTCATCGGTATCCGGTACTCGGGCGAGATGATTTACGCTTCTTTGAAGAAGCGACGGTAGAAACGACATCGTGTAGATTGTCTTGGCGTTTATCGGTGGTTTGGCGATGTTGGATGTCTATCCCTCGGTCGGTTTTATATTGGTGGAGGGGGTTACTCCACACAACTACAAAGACGTATCTATTATGACGACTGTCACCTTACGAGAAAAAGCTGCTCAAAGGTCGCACGAGGTATCACCACATGTCGAAGGTTGCCGAGTTGTCACCCTATGTCGAAAGTCGCACGACTGTCACCCTCATCAAAAGTGCACGATGTGTCACCCCTCGGGAAAGGTGCCACGACGTGTCACCCTCATCAAAGGTGCAAAGAAGTTAGTCCACAAGGGATTTCAACGGCGTTGTCGATTAGGGTTTTGCTTAAGTAGTATTGGATGAAAATCAAGTTTTATTTAAAATATTTGTACAAAATATGGTAGTATATGTCTTGAACTGTAATATGGACCCTTTTTCTTTTACTTTCGCATTAGAGCGAGATATTTTTACGATTCGGAAGGCTTAGTCATTATAGTTTGTGCAGTTCTTAATATTGAAGGTATTTGCGTGATAAGTTTTATATGCTACTTGGTTGTAATTGAAATATTTTTCCATATTATGGAAGAGTAATTGTTGTAGGATGGTATGAGCTTTTCTTTCATTATTTTCCTTTTATATAAGATATTTCATGACTTAGAAAAGCTAATACGACCAAGCCGATCGCGCGGTTGCGGTCAAATTTTTATTCTTCGATTGCGGCTACACTTTATGGAAGAATCTAACCATTTTTCATATATTTGCAGGGGATAGCCCTAAAAGTATTTTGAAGTTAGTTTCGTGATATTACACATTTATTTGATACATTTTTCACGTGTAGGGTCATTAGGGCTTAATATGGCCTAACTCAAAATTGATCAAATTGATGTTATTTCTGTACGTGAAGCTATTACATGTTATTTTAAGGTTGTAGCATTTTATTTCGTTGAATTCGAGGCTTGTTTGTGAATGTTACGAACAAATGATCGTTTTGCCGATTGAATGCCAAGCGCAAGATTTTGAAGAACAACCTAAGTAACAGACAGAAGGACCTTTAGAGATGATTTATAACTTGGGTTTGGATCTAGCAAAATAGAGATAAGATTGAAGAACTTACAGGACCCTTGTTCGCCGAAGCTTGAGCAGATTGAACACCGTTGCCAATCACCCGTTCAGGATGAGATTTGGTGTGAAGAGAATGTGCTCAGGAGTTTTGCAAGAAGATTGGTGGAGATGAACTTTGGTCAAAACATATTTTGGTGGGGAGCAGGAAATTTTGAGAAACTCATGAAGAAGAGGATGGTATAAATAGCACGGAATTTCAAGAACAATTGCGCAATGAAAGCGTCAGAGAAGCATAGGAAATAACGACAGCAATTGTCGTACTTTGAGGAGGTCTCTTTATGAAATAGTAGTTGGGATTGTAACCAGGGAATCCAAGAATTTAGTTACCAAACTTGGACAGGGTTAGCAAAGATAAGAAATTTAGAAGATTGTGATCAAAACAATTTGAAAAAGAAGGCATAGATGATGGAGCTATTGTCGTTACATACTGGGACGCTTTTGATCCGATCGAGAGTCTGATGGCTTTCCATCTGCGCCGGCCCCGAAAAAACGGTCCGCCGTAGTTGGAAAACACTCGGTTTGGTTTCATGGCAAATGTCCGAGGTGCATAGCATGGGTATGATTGACTCAAGCTCAAGAATTTGTACGGTGATGTACCATAAGTCCAACTACACACACGTCGGACCTAAAATTTTGGTCAGGGTACATAGTCTTGAGAGGCATTGTTGAACCAGAATGACCTGATTCGTCGGACCGAAAAAAGCGGTCCGTCAGATATATGAAGAAGAGCGAGAGGTTTACACGGCAAAAAAGAGATTTGCGACGGCCCAAAAAAATTGTTCCGTCGAGCATATGTTTTGATTTAGCCAAGCAAACTGTGTTTGCGTCGGACCGAAAAAGTTGGTCCGGTGTACACATGGTTTGTTCTAACTTAGCACCGAACAACGTATAATAAGTATAACTAAGTATGCTTCTTGATCATCGACACCAAAACCTCGATAAGTTTAATAAAAGAATAGGAGCCTAGATGCTCTCACATGGGTGATTTGACTGCACGATGAATCGCTGTGAGATTCTGTCGCCGATCTGGGCGCGGGCGTATGGGGACCAGTGGCGTGGCGTGGCGGCGGAGAGGGCGCAGTGCGGCGGGGCCGGGGGTGAAGCGCGAGCACGGACAAGTGGCGCCGGCGGGAGCGTAGGCACGCGTCGGGCGGTCAGAAATTGGTCGATCAGGCGGCGCGTAGAAAAAAGCGAGCGGCCGTAAGGGCGATTACACAATTGTCTGCGGTGCCTCTATCGGCAGTGAGTATGCGGTGCCTCTATTAGTAGGCCTTCATACCGGCCAGCTTGCACATATCCTCCTCCTCCTCGGCCCATTCACATATCCTCATCCTCATCCCATTCCTTGCCTCCAAAGGCCATGTCTCAAGCAGCGAGCTCAGAAATCGGAGGGCCCGTGCGCTTGCCACTGCAAGGCAAGTCGATTGTCCTAATTGCCATGTCCAAGCTAATGTGTTCTACTCCACCACTGAGGCAAATAACGACCGGGTGTTCTACAAATGCCCTTTTTTCTCCGTAAGTGAAAAGTTCGTTTGCTCTCTTTTTCTGGTTGGGCTTGTGTAGTTCTTTGGAGATATCTCATTTCTTTGCACAGTCTGAAAGCATGTTAATCTCATCACGTAGGCTAGAGGGTGCCAATATTTCCAGTGGGCGGACACCATGGACACCTCGGTGGAGCGTGTGACAACCACAGTACCACAGAGGATGCATCGTACTATGGAGGATAGGATGGACCCTATGCTCGGCAGAGGTGAACATCCGATGTTCAAGATGGACGCATTTTAGATAATGTGAAATGGTTGGAGAAGATGGTGTGCGTGGCTATCCTTGTTGTCTTGGTAGCTATTCTTGTGAAGTAGATTGTAAGTCGATTAGCTACCATCACTCCGAGCTTCTTTAGCCATAATTCACTACTCGTGGCATCTTTTTCATGGTAACAAAAGCCTTTCCGGCATCCTGTGAAATACCTTATGCGAAGGGGAAGTAGTCACGGAATAGCTTAGAAATAATCTCTGATATCTGTTCTAACGTAGACTTTAAAATTAGTTTATTTCTGACACACTAAACAAACTAATGAAAACTCCATACAAGAGATTTCACGACGTTGTCGATTAGGGTTTTGCTTAGGTTGGATTCTGATGCAAATCAAGCTTGAATTAAAATATTTTTATAGAATATGGTAGTATATATACTAATCTTTGATACGGACCCTTTTTCTTTTACTTTTACATTAGGGCGAGATATTTTTCTAATTGCGAAAAGGCTTAGTCATTCTGATTTGTGCAGTTCTTAATCTTGGAAGGTGTTTGCAGCGATAAGTTTTATATGGTACACTGGTTGTAATCGAAATATTATTCCATATTACGGTGGAGTAAATGTTACAGGATGGTACTGATCTTTTCTTTCATTATTTTCCATCTATGTACGATATTTCATGACTTGAAAAGGTAATCTGATCGAGGCGATCGGCGGTTGCGGTCAAATTTTAATTCTTATCATGCTGCACCTTATGGAAGAATCTAACCATTTTTCATGTAATAGCGGAGATTGCCCTCAAAGTATTTCAAAGTTAGTTTCATGATATTAAGCATTTATTTTAGACATTTTTCACGTGTACGGTCATTAGGGCTCAATATGGTCTAACTCAAAATTGATCAAATTGATGTTATTTACGTACATAAAGCTAGTACATGTTATTTTAAGGTTCTGACATTTTATTTAAGTCGAATTCGAGGCTTGTTTGCGAAGATTACTGAACAAATTATCGTTTTCGATTGAATGTTCAAGCAACTAGTAAACAATGCAAATTGAAGCAAAGTCTAAATGTTTGTACAAATCTGTGACCTATGCAATCCCAAGATTGTAAAAAATATAGTTTTTTCAAGTACTGAGGTCGTGTGAACAATTTTCCAGCTACTTGAAATTTGAATGTTATTAAGGGCTTGTTGCACGTGCAAGTCACTTGCTCACCCCCTAGCTGACATTGTTGCACGATGTCCCCCGTGTGATAGGTCATGCCCTAACTTACGATCATGTGTGATAGATCATGCAGCTTTGATGAATCGGTCCGGCGCAAATAAAAATCGGTCCGACGCAAACAAAAATCGGTTTTCTATGATTTTTTTCTGTTGCTGAAATGAAAAACTTGTCAACATGAAGAAGATGCGCCTTGAAATTCTTCACAACTTTCATGTGGACCAAATAATTTTTCGAGCACGGGAAGACCCTAAGAAAGTGCTAACAAGAATCGGTCGGCGTAAACAAAAATCGGTCCACAAGCGTGAACACTCACCGTTAACCGTCCCGATTTTCTATGATTTTTTCTGTTGCTGAAATGAAAAACTTGTCAACATGAGGAAGATGCGTCTTGAAATTCTCTACAACTTTCGTGTGGACCAAATAATTTTTCGAGCACAGGAAGACCCTAAGAAAGTGCTAACAAGAATCGGTCCGGCGCAAACAAAAATCGGTCCGGCGCAAACGTGAACACTCACCGTTAACCTTCCCGATTTTCTATGATTTTTTCTGTTGCTGAAATGAAAAACTTGTCAACATAAGGAAGATGCGTCTTGAAATTCTCTACAACTTTCGTGTGGACCAAATAATTTTTCGAGTACGGGAAGACCCTAAGAAAGTGCTAACAAGAATCTGTCCGGCGCAAACAAAAATCGGTCCGGCGCAAACGTGAACACTCACCGTTAACCTTCCTGATTTTCTATGATTTTTTCTGTTGCTGAAATGAAAAACTTGTCAACATGAGGAAGATGCGTCTTGAAATTCTCTACAACTTTCGTGTGGACCAAATAATTTTTCGAGCACGGAAAGACCCTAAGAAAGTGCTAACAAGAATCGGTCCGGCGCAAACAAAAATCGGTCCGGCGCACACCGTTAACCTTCCCGATTTTCTATGATTTTTTCAGTTGCTGAAATGAAAAACTTGTCAACATGAGGAAGATGCGTCTTGAAATTCTCTACAACTTTCGTGTGGACCAAATAATTTTTCGAGCACGGGAAGACCCTAAGAAAGTGCTAACAAGAATCTGTCCGACGCAAACAAAAATCGGTCCGGCGCAAACGTGAACACTCACCGTTAACCTTCCCGATTTTCTATGATTTTTTCTGTTGCTGAAATGAAAAACTTGTCAACATGAGGAAGATGCGTCTTGAAATTCTCTACAACTTTTGTGTGGACCAAATAATTTTCCGAGCACGGGAAGACCCTAAGAAAGTGCTTACAAGAATCGGTCCGCGCAAGCGTGAACACTCACCGTTAACCTTCCCCATTTTCTATGATTTTTACATTCTTTGAAATGAAAAACTTGTATTCCAAATTTGACCATACAATAGTTATTTGACATTAAAGCTAGGTCAAAGTAATAAATGCAGTACACAGATGTAAAAAATCATCAATGCCTCCTCGCGTCGTCCACCACGCTACGGTGAAGTCCTGCAGGGTGAGCGTCTCGGGGCATGTGTCCGCCGCTGTCCCTTGACTGTGAGGGGCCCGCCACGTGGCAAGCTCTCCGTGTCCTCATCAATTTGCTGCGTCGGACCCCCGGAAGGTGTAGTTAGCACGATCATGCGTTCTAGGTGTACGAGTGCCAACGGGTCCTCTGGAGAAGCGCGGTTGGTCAGAGGATGTCTTTGCGTGGGATCCTGGCGATGCAGTCCGATCTTGTGAGGATTCACCTCTGTGGGCATCCATCGTCCACGATCGAGGAGCTCGGTGAATGTCGCTTGCTCCATTCGGGCGGTGAAAGCAAGATCCTCACTCCATCGTGGCGTTTGCTCGGACCCAACTTTGGCGTCATCACCGCGCTACGGTGAGCGTCGTCGTGCTCACCTCCGTCTTGATAGTGGCACAACTTGTTGGTTGCGTCACATGTGGGTAATCATCGGCGCCGTAGTCCTCCGTAGTAAAACATGTAGTGAGTTACGTTACAAAGTAGAGTATTTAACAACGATTGCCTTGAATTGAGAAAATAAAGCGATACATGAAACTTAGCAAGTCACGGAACACGAGTATCGCGGTGAGGATCGGATGTGCACGAGATGTGGGCGGACGCATTGTGGAGGGACGAGCACTCCGTGATGAATGGGTATCCACCGATTGCTTGGCATGGGAGGCACGTGAAGGATCCATAGCAGGAACCGTACCTGTTTGGCCTAAGTGCGCATCCACAGAAAGAGCGGATAGCGAGACCAAGCGAGACCCTCGCTCTTGAAGTATCGTGCATTGGCCAATAAGACAACGTACATTGTAGGATATCATATTAAGAAATTGATATAGACGACGAAATATAAATATATACTTTACCCTCCTCTCATGAAGTACCTTCGTAGGTCGCTCTGTTGTGAAGCGGCGATGACTCGCAAATCACGCGCGTGCGGTCTACCGTCTTGTGCATCTTATACGCTTCTGCGACTACAAAGCGAGGTTCACGTGTAAGTATGTATTGTTTATGACAAATTGAAAGGATTGCATGCATCAAAGTACTAACCGGGGCGTGAAGTGGCGAGAGCGGTCCTCGAGAGCGATCTTGGTGCATCTTCCACGGGACCACTAAGTAGAGTGGCGCGTGTGCGAGGGCGGTACCACGAGAAGTACTCCCGATGCGAGGAAGGGTCGTGCGACCTGTAGGGACTACTGGCGAAGCATCGGCTGCTCGTTCCACGCGATATGTGATCACGATGGACGGTGGACCAATCCAAGCGTGCCTCCGTTCCTTTGCGCTCCTCCGCGCGAAGTTTGAAGGTTACAACTCACAAAAGGAAGAATGATCATAACGTAGTAATGCGGTATTTTCTACTAAACTTACAAGTGTGATCGGCTGCGTCTCGTGGTGGGGGCCGGGACTACTGCCGGTATTGACCGTCATTGCACTGCGCTCGGGAGTAGACTTCCCGCAGTACGGTACACAATGAAGCATGTAGTCATCCACAGTGCTCATCACGTATGCGAGCGATGAGATCGTGCGCTCGTTGCGATCTCGCAAATCTCCCTGCGTCCATGGATCCCGACTCACGTGCTCGGCGGTCGGAAATCAAGATCGCTACCGGTAGCGTGGTTAGCTTCCGTGATCACGGAGGTGGCTCCATTGCAACCTAGCATGGATCCACCTATAGCCCATCGTGGGCCTCATGCTCTCGAGCACATCACGGGAGATATCCATTGGGTACATAGCGTTCTCCACCCTAGGACGAGAGATAGGAGATACTCGGCTCCACATCTGTGCAGTGCAAAAACACGTGATCGACCCTTCGCGGTGGCCCGCGAAGCATCACAAAGTCCTCTGTAGGTAGCGCCAACACGGCGGAACCCGGCTATCTTGTGGGACCTCATCCGGTTCTTGCGACGGATGGCGCTAACAAGATGAGGTGTGGCTCAAGATAGTCGCCATTGCGTTGCGAGAACATGATACCTCGAGTAAATCATAGAGGTACACCTCCGGTGCACGAAAATGGTGTCCTCGTCTGCGCCTCGGGACATGGGCGTGCTCGGGCAATTCGCGGAACCATTTCAAAGAGAGGCCGTGGTCCTTGCTGCGTCTGGACGACCAAACACGCTGCGAAACAAATGAATGTTAGCTTAATTGAAGTAAAACTTTACGCATGTAACGACATACATGTTTACCTTTGTTGCACGTACTCCTCCCTCGATCCTTACGTGGCGCGTACCCAATAAGGGCAACCTCGATCGGCAAGCCGATAAGCATTGCCACATCCTTCAAAGTAATTGTCATCTCTCAAAGGGCGGTGGAGCGTGTGCGTCTCGGGCGTAGCGATCTACAGGGCAATCATCGAGGACACATCCATGGCAGGAGAGTTGTGCGTCGCACCCCACCCCGCGGTAATGGCTCGATAGTCCCATCCATCAAAAGCGCGACGGAGTAGTCCAACTCGTGCTAGGCACGAGTAAGCGAGGTCAATGCCTTGATCTTGTGGAAGACTTGCGCACGCAATGGAACCATCTACAAAAGGACACGATCATGTTACAATCAATGGTTACAATGTAAACTCGAAATATGGAACAATAAATACAACAGTGCTAACGCAATAAATACATGATACTAACTGCGTGCGTGAAAATCATCCTCCCACGATGCTGATCATCGTACTGCTGCTGAAGAAGCTCGGGAAGACCACCGGTAGCCATCTTTGAAAATACCACCTGCATAGGTCGATTGCAACAAAATCATCGGTACAACAACAAGTTAGCATTCACAATCTGGGATGGAAGAAATGTTAAACAAGACGGTGCAATACAACACATAAGAAATCCAGTTTTGAATACAACACCGTACAGTACAAAAATTACTAAATACGTTTACTGCTTATTAGGACATGTCCTCCGATCATGTCCACTCTGCTTGCAAATCTTGCACTTCCTATGCGCCTGGACGGCATCAGCTGCATCCATATCACCGTGCATTCTTGTCCCTCTGGGCCTCCCAGGCTCTTTGCGTCGTGTTAACGGATAAGGCACCCACAAAGGCCCATCGATCGACTTGTAACTAGTACCGACATTGAAGGAACTCATCTTGGGGCGCCAAGTGTCTCTCGGGGCTTCTCTTGTGTAATGCGGCGATATGTATTGGGATGCATCGTTCCTCCCATATCCACCGCAAGCCGCGAATACATGGGAGCAAGGGATATGATGCGATTTTGGCTTATTGCACGTGCACACCACCTCCTCCGTGCCTAGAGTACATTCTTTGGGCGGTGTCACCGCCGTATTTGTAGCTGAGTGGTACCTACGGCGGCACATCACCTCAAATATGTAGTTCTGAGGTCGTACACCTCGTGCGGTGGAACATGGATTTGCTCCTCCTACTACCGATGATCTCCTCTACCTTGGTTGAGAATTGAGTCTTTGCCGGTCGTGATGACGACCACGATCTCAGCGATCTGTACATTACGTAGAACGTCGGCTCTATTATGGCACATAACGGAAGCCCGCGAGCGCCCTTAAGGACATTATTGAAGGCTTCCGCTATGTTCGTCGTCATAATGGTGTACCTAACAAGCAAACACATAAAGTTTATCATGAATGGGTCAAACACTCTTACACAAAGTTAATCTCACAAATTAATAGACGCAACTAACCTCGCGCGCTTTGTGTCGTGCATAAGGGCCCAACGCTCCGCTGGCTTCCCTGCTATCCATTGGCTAAAGGTGCGACGATCATGATTAATGACAGTTTGCCCTCCCACCATTTGCGATTGCACCTGCTCCTCCTGTGATTGCTGATTTTCCATCATTTTCCTTGTCGTCTTGTTCAACTATCTCCAAATCTCACGAAACTTGGCAGGCTTGTTCTGAAGGCACAACCCTTTGAACTTCTTCACTAGGGACCTGTTATGGTACCGTGAATATAGGTTTGCACCAGTGTCGCATGCACCACCTTCTCTCGCATCAACCCACGCTATAGGCGGGTCCGTCTTTGCCATGCGGCACCTCTGAAGCGTGGAGAAGACCTCCATTGCGGTCGGACACAACACACACTCTCTGTCTATCCCCACGACACGCGTTCGGACCAAAGTGAGGAACCAAAACCAGCTATCATTGTTCTCACTCTCCACATATCGTAGGCAATTGGTATTATCGGTTGTTTGCATCGGTAGTGATCGCGGTCGAGAGGGTGCCATAGTACTTTCCGCTCGAAATGTGCCATCAACACGGATAGCAGGCCTGCAATGCTTGAAAGCCTCAATGCATTGTCAAAGCCCGAATACCCTAATCGGTATCGTTCGCGATCTTTGAGCGAACCATCTTGAAGCTTAGTAGGCTCGTCGCCATTGCGGCCCGAGTCCCTGGGTTGGTAATTGATATCTTCTGCAGCAACCTCGGGGCATAGTTGTCGAGTCTTGAATGATCCAAAAGCATCTTCAGCGCATATACGCTTTGCTCGCCACGTGGTTAGGTAGCTTATGTGCATCCTTGTTCTACTCTGCACTTGCTTCATAATTGATTTGGTGATAGTCCAATATCCGAACCAACACAGGGTCACAACTAGTTGGGCAATGAATCTAGCGTCGACCACGTGGCTCATGGTTACGATCGACTCCTCCGTGCATGTATGAGGTGTGTTCGGCTCACCACAAAGTAGTGCTCGTGTTTGGTTTGGTGAGCACGGACGTAGAAAGAGGCGATTAGGGGCCTTGGTGCACCTAACCTCATACTCGATGGGCTTCGACACAGTACACTTGTGCTCTCTTCTAGTGATAGCGGCATAATTCTTGATGAAATGGATTAGCTCCAACTTGTTGGGAATCGTCTCCCAATCTGGATGTCATTTGCAGGTACCCCACATAGCTAGGTTATTATAGTCGGCAATGCCACACTTGGAAGGTCATTACCACGGAAATCTTTGAATTTGCTGGAGCTGGGTCATCGTTGTCAGTGCCCTCTTCATCCTCGCTTCCACCCGCCTCGTCATCCATACATGTCGCATCTACCTCACAAGGAAGTACTTCTTCTTCATTTGCACCCGAACTACCCTCCCCCACATGTCCTTGGCCCACTTCTCCCTCTCCCTGGTGGCCTAAAATTTCGCCGCTAGGACCAGCATCGGCATTCTCCTCTAGTGGCAGTATGTTTACGTAAACACCCATCGGAAACCCGCCCTCTATGGCCTTTCGTGCATACAATAACCAAGCCTTATTACTTCTCAGTGCGAACAAAGTGTGAACAATGACGTTGTTGTTTGGAACTTCCCTTGGTCGCACCCGCCCAGAAAAGCGTATGTGTTTCTGGCTTAAATAACACGCTCATAACATGTGATTTAAGTCCTTCCAAGTCTAATGGACTATCACTTGAACTATATGTGTGTTCGCATTTTACTGCTTGTGACTATTCTCTCGTGCAATATGACAGGCCGTTCACCGTAGTAAATATGAAAATTCATGGTGCAAAGGCCACGTGGAATATGGTACCTAAAAATATTTCAAAAAATAACAACTAATTAACTATACCGAGGGTTAAAATTAATTACTTAACAATTTAAATTATTTGTTCATTACTAATTACTCAGACTACGCCCATGAGTTAGAGTTACTAACAATTACGTTTACCAACATAACTAAGACTATTTTATCTAACTATGCTATGTGAAGTGCATGCAACTAAGTTCAAGCCTAATTACTGTGGAGTTCTAATTAACCTAACTATTTAGCACAACCAAATGTGCTAGTTTATGCACCAAACATACTTGCTCGTACTCGTGATTTTTTCTTGCTCGTACTCGTGATTTTTTCTTGCTACTTTGCTCCATACATAAAAGGTTTTTCGTTCATCGATGGCGTATCTTCGCCATGTAGAAATAAATAAAACTATAATTATATGAGATGCATGAGTGGGGCAATAATTAATATACTACAGAGATTGATGTGAGATTAAGTACATGAGGTGCGAATGAGATGCATGAGTGAGGCAATAATTAATATAATCGACTATAATCGCTCTCTAATTTACGAATCGTCTTCACGCTAATTAATCTAACTACGTAAATACGGATACTTACGCTAATTAATCTAACTAGGTAATTACGAATACTTACGCTAATTAATCTAACTAGGTAATTACTGATACTTAAGCTAATTAATCTGACAATGACTTACTAACGATAATTAATCTGACTAGGTAGTTACGAATAATTAGTCTAATTAATCTAACAATGACTTACGACCGCTACTTAATCTAACTAGGTAATTACGCAAATTAATCTAGCAACAACTTACCAACACTGGACGCCTCCTTCTCCTTCTCCTTGCTCTGCACTGGACACCTCTAGGACCTCTGCTAGCCAAGCTCCTCTCACTCGCAAATCCTCTGAGTGTGCAGGCTCTCGGTGCGACGCTCCTCTGCGAGTTCTGCTTCCTCTCCTCTCTATTTATCTGCGTTGCGCTTAACCATGTGAGGCGATCGACAAGGAAAAATGCATGAAAAGTGAGGATGCATGTGAAGCAATCAACCAAGAAACATGCATGCAGAATAAGCGACTTTCGGCGTGCAAAGTTGGCATGCAAAGTATGGATGCATGCATATGAAGCAACCACCAAACATCAAACAAATGAGTTGACATTTGACGCGTTGGCGGGCCCACGTTGCATGCATGTTTCTTGGCCTCACATGCATGGATTTCATTTCGCCTCGCAGATGCATGAGTTAGGGCAATTAACATACTAACTATAATCGCTCTCTAATTTAGGTATCGTCTTCACGCTAATTAATCTAACTACGTAAGTCGAATACTTACGCTAATTAATCTAACTAGGTTTTTCTAAATACTTATGCTAATTAATCGACAATGAATTACCAACGCTATTAATCGACTAGGTAGTTACGAATAATTACTCTAGTTAATCTAACAATGACTATAATTACTAACTTCCTAACGGTGATTACGTTCGTGAGAGCGAATGAGATGCATGAATGAGGCGAGAATCTAACGGTAATTACGAATAAGTCTAGCAGGGTATTTACTCTAACAATGACTTACCAAGGCTAATTAACCTAACAATGTAATTACTCTACCAGCGACTTACGACGCTAATTAATCTAACGGATAATTACTCTAATAATTACTTACCAGCGATAATGAATCTAAGCTGGGTAATTACTCGGACAAAGACTTACCAGCGATGGTCGTCTTCTTCTCTTCTGCTTGTGGCGCTCTTCTTTCTCTTCTAATTGCAGTGCACCTCCTCATACGCGCCAAGCTTACGTCTCGCGACTCCGGCTCCTTCCGTCCCTCTATTTATGCTGCGATGAAGAATGCATCCGAGAGATAGCCAAGCATGCATGCAAGCAAAGCGAGGTGATTAGCAAAAGACACCGACAACCCTGCATGCATGCATGCATGCAAATAATCGATCCGACGAAAGAGCTTTGGCGCAAAAAATGCCAAAGCAATGGACAACGGTGACGTGAGTGGCCAGAGCCCACGGCATCAGGCACATGGTGTGAGCTATGCCATAGCCGGTTTTGGGGTGCCGGCTATGGCATAGCCGAGACACCAGTCCTGCTATGGCTGCCGGTGCCCAGTCTTGGATTATTGCCATTTCGGAGAATACGCGAAAAAGTTGTCCAAAATTGAAATTATACTGTACAAAGTTGTCCGTATTTGAAATTTTGCCCTTCATTGTTTCTGTTGAGAAGTTCTTTTTTTAGAACTTGATACATGAGTTTTTTTAAAATAATATATTTTTAAATAATTTTATAAAAATAATATGCCAAAATAAAATTTTACAAAATACCCTCATTGCCATTTCAAAATGACGAGATTTCAAATGGTGATGAAGTCATTTAGTCGCGGATTGAATTGGTAAATGATTATTTTATCGTGGATTCACTTGGTTGATAGTATTAGTGGCTGAGGTTTCTATCGCCATTTGAATTTGCGACAAAACCCTATGACCAATTCAAATGGCGATAAAAGGTCTGTCTGTCACCATTTGAAACGGCGAGAAAGGTGTATTTTTGAAAAATTTTGTTTCGATATATTATTTTCGTAACATTATTTAAAAAATATATTACTTTTTTTAAAAAATCACTCATGTTTGATATGACGGGTAGTTGGGTGCATGAGCAAATTGATTGATATACACCGAGGCACTTTAAACTGACGTGCACAGATGTGGTAGTACTACACTACTACTACTACATATGAGTGATGCTTCTTCTTAGTAGCAAACGTGCTATTTAATGATGCTAAATGTGTAGCAAGCTGGGACCAATTAATGGGCCACATAATGCGTAGAGCCAATGCCTGCTCTTGCTTCATCGTGTCCGCTAGCTTTGTCATAACTACACAAGATAGTGACATAGGTGATTCATACATAATTTGCGAGGATCACTTGCCCCTCTTGGCAGAACAGGCCGAATCAATTATACTTTTCCCATGCATTCGGGAAATAACCAAATACAGGAACCCTAACGTGGACCGATAAAATATCCTAACTTTTTTCTTTTGAGAGTAGATACCCTAACGTTTTGGTTATCATCGAATCGATTTAGGGGATTGATGACTAGTCCAACTGGTACGCGAGCCAGCCATGGCTCTAGCTCGAGTTTCAGTAAAAAGAAGTCAGACGACTGGCCCAGCTCCAACCGGCCAACCCAAACTTTCTGGGTCAGGTGAGTGACTGCTCGATCTCTTCGGAGTCGACGAGTGAAACTCTAGTGCAATCTGATCTGATCGCTGTCGGTTACAATAAAAGTTATATTTTTCTAAATAAGTTTTTTTACCGTAGTAGATAGGTTTGCTTGGATGCCTTTTTTTTTTCTCCGCCAAAGGTCATAAGGCCACTGTTGCTCAAATCAGCTTTAACCGGAAGAGAGAAAGACGAGTCTCGAAAGTGAGTACAGTGCTGGTGGTATTCTGGCGACTAAGCGAGCGTTTCACCACCCACCAAACCATTCACGACCAAAAGGACGGCGAGCTTGAATCCGGGGGGTTCATGGAGCCCTCGTGCGGACGCGGACACAGGAACACATCGCACATGCCGCCACCGCATATACGGAATGGAGCGACGGTGGACGGCTCGGATGTGGCGGTTATCGCCCATCTCCTCACCGATCGTCATTAATTCAGGGAGCCAGACACCCAACAACTACCCGGCCCCTTTCTTCCTTAAATGCGACGCTATCCCCTTCTGCACACTACACTAGTACTCCTACAGTTTTCTTCTTCACACGCACCCCCCACTGTTTCTGCAATTACCGATGCTCCGTTCTGCTCTCTCTTGAGGTTGCCGTCCGGCCCATATGAGCTAAATGGAGCATAGTTAGGAAGATTTTCCTCCAGCTAAGATACTGATAGTACTACTACGAAAGTTCACTTTCAGGGTAAAATATAGGAAAAAATATATACTTTTAACCGTAAATTCTAGACTCGGTTTGATTTGCAACCATGGGCTGTAAAACCGTGCACTTTACACCCCCCAAACTATTAAAACTGATACGGAATATCTCTTTGCTCGAAACCACTTCAGTTTTTTTCTCAATGGTTTTAGCTTACTTGGCATCCTACTATAAAATAGTTGATGAATGATGATACAGCCACACCGCTCAGCATAAATCGAATCGGGACCAAAGTTCAGATTTGGATGTATACTAACTGTTCATCTGATTGCTTAAATTTTGTAGGCTGAACGAGACCTCTTCTCTCAACACAAGACGCGTTACCTTGTAGCGTGTGAAAACCATGCATGTACTCTGATGCATGTACTCGTAAGTCTATAAAAGTACTCCTCAGGTAAGTACGTACCGAGCGTTATACGAACAATTAGTTGGACCACCTGCAAAGTCAATGAAAGAGCAAAAATACGACCAAAGAAGGCTTAATTTAAGAGTAACTCCTCCTAAGTTTATCTATCCAACAAAATCTTATGGACACATACATGACTCGAGTCAAATAGGGATTCGAGCAACTTGGGGAGTTCGCCAACGGGCGCTTGAGTAGGATTTAGGGTTGTGGACTCGTGGTTCCTGCTTTCCTCAGTCTGCGATCATGTTACAAAAAATGATTCCTATAGTAGCCTAAGCTTAATTTGGTGTCCAATCCTTGAAATAGCTAATCTTGCGGGGACTCAACTGCACACTAAAAAAGGATTCTGCCTCTCCCACGATCCCATCGTACTCGTACTGTCGTACACCATTTTAAATACAGACGCAGACACACTCGCATGCTTTCATTCATTCACCTCTGAAACGACCGAGCCAAGAAACGCAGGGAGAGCCGCCTGGAGGCCAACAAGCCATGGACCGCACCTACAAGGGCGGCATCAAGGCCTACTGGAAGCGGCGAGGGTACTACCGCCTCGACACCGCCGCCGCCCAGCGCCGCCCGCCGCTCCCCACCGCCCAGCTCGGGGGCGGCGCGCCGCTCAGGAGGATCCCCGGCGCCGGCGCCGGGGCTGGCGCGTGCGCCGCGGCCTCGGAAGGCGTCTGCTCCGCGCGCTCTCGCCGCGGCGGTGGCTCACACGCCTCCGCGACGCGTACGTCTCGGCCATGCTGCGGCTGGCGTCCTCCCCTGCCGTGGGGTACGGCGCCGGCGCGCCCTACTGCGCCACGGGGCCCGAATCCTTGGCGCGGCCGCGGAAGCTCAAGGAGTACGACGAGATGGTGCTCGTCGGGATCTACAGGTCCATACTCGCGAGAGGCGGGGCCCTCGCGGTAGCCGGCGACGGCGCGCCTGCCAACGCCGCAGCCGCCACCCTCCGGCTGCGCATGGCCGGCTGATCAGCTAAGTGTTTGCTGGATTCTTTCTCAGGGCTTCAGCTAGTACTTGTAACTTATTTTCTCAGCGAAACTACTTGTAACTTACAAGCGTGCTTCCGTGCTTTTATTTTTAAGAGTTGCATAAATATTAAAGCATATATGAAAAGTAGACGGTAATTAAACTCTTCGTTTATTTCAATATATATGCAATTTGTATTGCGAGACAAAGCATTGAAGCACTGCTCGAAACTTAATTAGTATGTCTCAAAATCTCTTTGTTTGATATACTACGGTTTCAGGCTGTCAATTCTTGCTACTACTACTTCACTTCATAAAGTTCTCTGGATTTACATCTTTGGAATTACTAGTTCAGTAGTACGCATGTGACGTTGATAGCAAGCTGTGCTTAACAATGCAACCATAGTTATTAACTGTTAACCACTAACGACGACGAACAGAGAAATGTGACAACTACGCTACGGTACACACCACATGATCTCAGACCCCTGCTGAGACACGAAGTTTTGTCAACAAGCTTCCTGTTCCTGGTAGCCGGGTAGTATAAACTAGCATATCTGCTTCCTTAATATACTGGAAATTTTGGAATACAGTATAAGAATCGGTCCATAATTAAAAATCGGTACAACATGTTCGCGTATTTACGAAAAACTCAATGTTACTCGAAACCTGAAAATTCGGTTTTGCTTACCGAATTTCAAATTCCGGCTAAACTTTCAACGAAAAATCAAATTCCGGGTATGGGGCCCACCCCATACCCGAAATTTCAAATTCCGGTTATGGGTACCCGAAATTTGAAATTTCGGTATAAGTGGCCCCTATCTCAATTTCAAATTTCGGGTATGCACAGTACACCACGGTAAAAAAATAAAATGAGGACAGAAACGACGTTGAAAAATTTTGAAATTTTTTGTGGAGGTTACTGAGAAATCAATGATACTCCCATAAAAATTTAGATTATTATAAGATGTGAGGAATTTTTAAAAATTCAAACATTACAACTATCCCGATAAAACGCTGACCGACAAGTTTGAACCAAATGAAAAGTGAAACAAACCACGTTAGAAAATTTAGAAATTTTTGTGCATGGTTATTACGAATCACTAATGTTCCCATAAAATTTTCATATGATGATCAAGCTTTATGAATTTTAAAAATTGAGGCGATTACTCTTGTCCGATGTGGCTTTTATCGGGACGGTAGCATTGTCGAATTTTCACAAATTTATAAAGCGATCATCATATGAAAATTTTATGGGAATATTAGTGATGCATCATAACAATGGAAAAAATTCAAAATTTTCTAACGTGGTTTGTTTCATTTTCATTCGGTTCAAACACTCGATCGCTTTATCGAGACAGTTGTAATGTTTGAATTTTTAAAATTCCTCGATCTTATAATATTCTGAAATTTTTATGATAATATAATTTATTTGTCGAAACCTCCACAAAAATTTTAAAATTTTTCAACGTCGTTTAGGTCTAGTTTTATTTTTTAATAAATCATGGATTCATTCGCTTGAATTGGAAATTTTTAAAAAATTGAGCGAATTGAGTTCGCAGAATTGCGGATTAAAAAATAAAAAATTCCAGCCGAATCCGTTATTTGGAAAAGAAATAAAAATATCATGCCAAGCTTGTCCAATTTGGAATTTCTTGTTCGCAGGAAAAATTATAATTAGTATGACGATACTAATTGATTAGCAAAATCGCGTTATTGCATGTGAACAATTTCAATTCAAATTTGTAATGATATTTAAAATACTTGTTTTGGAGGAAGTGGCTGAGCAACTGTCATTGAACTTAGGTAATGATAAATGTGTCCAATAAAAGTCCGATCAATCAATAATTTGAAATTATTTAAAGAATTGATTTTTTTAGAAATTGCAAAATGATGGTGGGAGAGGGAGATCAGAGAGAGTGCGAGAGATCAGAGAGAGTGTGATTTTTGTAGCCTTTTGGGCATCCCGTAAAATGACATGTTTAAATATAATTTTTAGGAAGAATGGACCAGATTTGCTTGCTCTTTGATATATGCACTACCATATTTTGGAAAAATATGTAATTTACACCTTGTTTTGCATCTAATTTCCACTAGTGCAATAACCCTAAGTATTATAGTCGACAACAACTCATGTCATATTTTTTAGCTTTTTCAGCGGCCCGTAAAATATCATGTCTAAATGGAATTTTTATGAACAATGGATCACGTTGGATCTTTCATATATGAACTACCATATTCTGAAAAAATATTTAATTTTCACCTTGCTTTGCATCTAATTTCCACTAGTGCAATAACCCTTAGTATTATAGTCGACAACAACTCATGTTATGAATAGTTCCCAGGAAGCACTTAAATTATTTGTTGAACATATATAAGGGCACATCCACCGAAAGTTCAGATGATGAAATAAGCAATAGATTAGATTATATTACAAGGGCATTACAATAGTGACGAAATTGCTTGATGAACTAACTAACGAAAGCATTGTTTATCATGGTGGAACAAGTGATCATTTCGCCTATCTGGGTAGAGCGGGAATGATATCCGATATTTTGTGCATATTACATCACCCGTGTAAATTTTGCGATTTGTTCTCGGACACAACTCAATCTCTACTATAAAAGAACTCCATGGGGATCCGCAGTGCTCCCAGCTGTCGCCGATTGGGTGGCCTATGCCGTACGTCTCGGGTGTATAAGACAGAATTTTTTGGTCTTTTTTATGTGGATTTCTGCCCTCCCATATGGGCATGTCATCCCGATTCGGCGTCCCTATATTAATACCACGGGTTCCGGATGGTCTACGTAACGTCAAGGATTTATTGCGTGGTGCGGACCTCGCATTGCTTCCTTGTCCCTTCCTCTTGAGAGGAGGTACCTTCTTGCACTTGCAGTGCGGCCGTTAGCGGAGACTTGCCGAGTCGCTGCGCTCTTTCTGCTCGCACTCCACTATATGGTGCGGGAGGTGTGTGTTGGGCTTATCCTTGTACAACCGAAAGCGTGCCTGCGATCAATGCGGTATGCTCATTGTGGTCGTTGAATAATACTAGTAGGCGTACTCGTGGTCTGGCTTTTCTAGGCGGTAGTAGCACCACGGAGAGGGTTGCTCCCCCCAGTTATCCCATGCTGGAAGTTTGAGATGCGGGTGGTACGTCTCTGGGTCCACCCAGTGAAGTAGCCGCACCATTCATCCTCGGCCAAGGGGCACCGGTAGAATCTCCGGTCCGCTAGATCATCGTCGCAGGTATCAACCACTACCTGTAGGCCGTGTTCGCAGAAGTCGGGGCTTGCGGGTGGCCCTTGAGGAGGTTTGTTCTTTGACTTGAGCAATTTTGTAATTTTTTTTTGAACTGCTGTATGCGATGAACTAGTTTAGAATTACTACTATATGAGTGAAACATGAGTATATCGCATGAGACTCACCGATTGGTTGGCCCCTTGCCCACCGGTCCTGAACTCTAGTCGATATAGAACCGGGACATATCTTGGCGACCTCTCCCGGGTGAAGTTCTCGGGCGAAGCGGGGTAGGCGTCATGGCGGTTGTAGATAAATTCGTTGTCACGTCGTTAAACCGTCGATCCATTGGAAGAAGCAACACCGGTCGTTCATATCTTTTGCTAGGATGGTCGAAATAAAGTAAAATTAGTTTCTAAATTTAAGTTTTCAAATGATGAATTTGAATCTTAAATAAATTTTTTTATGTTGCATGCGAGAAAAATATTTTTATTGCGATTCAATTGTAGGCTCTAAATGTGACTTGCGAATGAAGTATACTCTCTGTTGATCCTTAAATCTTGAAATAAATACTATAGCTTCCTGCAACCATATGTACTTTTTTTCTGTAAAAATATTTAAATTTAAAAGCATTTTGAATCAGTTATGGCTAGTTGAAACCCTTAATAACATTCAAATTTCAAGTGGCTGAAAAAATGTTCAAATGACCTCAAAACTTGATAAAACCAGTTTTTTTACATTCTTGGGATTGCATTGGTCACAGATATGTAAAAACATTTAGACTTTGTTTCAGTTTGCATTGTTTACTTGTTGCTTAAACATTCAATCCGCAACACGATCATTTGTTCGTAACCTTCGCAAACAAGCCACGAATTCGACGAACTAAAATGCGATAATCATAAAATAACATGTACTTGCTTTATGTATAGAAATAACATCAATTTGATCAATTTTGAGTTAGGCTATATTAAGCCCTAATGACCATACACGTGAAAAACGTCTCAAATAAACGCGTAATACCACGAAACTAATTTTAAAATACTTTTAGGGATATCCCCTGCTAATATATGAAAAATGGTTAGATTCTTCCATAAGGTGTAGCCGCAATCGAGGGATTAAAATTTGACCGCAACCGCGCGATCGGCTTGATTGTATTAGCTTTTAACAAGTCATGAAATATCTTATATAAATGGAAAATAATGAAAGAAAAGCTCAGTACCATCCTACGACATTTACTCTACCATAATATGGAAAAATATTTCAATTACAACCAGTGTAGCATATGAAACTTATCGCTGCAAATGCCTTCGAAGATTAAGAACTGCACAAACTATAATGACTAAGCCTTTTCGGCAATCAAAAAAATATCTCGCCCTAATGCAAAAGTAAAATAAAAAATATCAGAGTTTAGTGTATATATTACCATATTCTGTAAAATTATTTTAATTAAAACTTGATTTGCATATGAATCCTATTTAAGCAAAACCCTAATCGACAACACGTCGTTGAAATCTCTTGTATGGAGTTTCCATGAGTTTGTGTAGTGTGTAAGAAATAAAATAATTTTGAAGTTTACGTTAGAACAGATATCAGAGATTGTTTCTAAGCTATCCCGTGACTATTTCCCTTTGCGAGGTATTTCACATGATCTTAGGAAGGCTTATATTACCATGAAAAGATGCCACGAGTAGTGAATTACGCTGAAGAAGCTCGGGCGATGGTAGCTAATCGACTTACAATCTACTTCACAAGAATAGCTACCATTACAACAAGGATAGCCACACACAATCTTCTCCAACCATTTCACATTATCTAAAAGGCGGTCCATCTTGAACATCAGCATGTTCAGCCTCTGCTCGAGCATAGGGTCCATCCTCTCCATAGTAGGATGCATCCTCTGTGGTACTGTGGTTGTTGCACGCTCCACCGAGGTGTCCAATGTGTCCGCCCACTGGAAATATTGGCACCCTGCAGCCTACGTGATGAGGTTAACATGCTTTTAGGCCGTGCAAACAAATGAGATCTCCGCAAGGAACTACACAACTCCAACCGAAAAAAGGGAGCAAACGAAATTCTCACTTACGGAGAAAAAAGGGCATTTGTAGAACACCCGGCCGTTATTTGCCTCGGTGCTGGAGTATAACACATTAGGTTGCACATGGCAATTAGGACAATCGACTTGCCTTGCAGTGGCAAGCGCATGGGCCCTCCGATTTCCTGAGCTTGCCGTTTGAGACATGGTCTTTGGAGGCAAGGAATGGGATGAGGATGAGGATATGTGAATGGGTTGAGGAGGAGGATATGTGCAAGCGGAGCTGGTATGAAGACCTACTTATAGAGGCAGTGCATACTTGCTGCCGATAGAGGCGCTGCTGTACAGTTGTGTAATCGTCCGTACAAAGCTGCTCTGGCCGGCACTTGTCTAGACCTACGCCCCCACCCCCCTGGGCCCCCTGGCCGCTACGCCCCGGCTCCTGCCTGCCGCCACGCCGCCCTGGCCCCCCTACACCCGCGCTACAGAATTGGGACAGGGAATCACACGAGCGATTATTGGTACATGTCAAATCACCCATGTGAGAGCATCTAGGCCCCCTATTCTTTTTATTGTACTTATTGTAGGTTTTGGTGTTGATGATCAAGTAGCGCATGTACTTATTTCTGATTCAGGCGCTCAAAGATCCTAAGTTGTAAATTTCAACCGAGCGTACATCATGTATGCTGAACCGATATTTTCGGTCCGACGCTGAGAATTATCCTTACCGAGCGCACACCATGTACGCCGGACCAACTTTTTGGGTCCGGCGTTAAGAATTCTTTTCAATCACATTTAACAAGTGTTCATAGGACAAATCTAAATTATTTCTTCTATTTTAGTCCGACATAAGTTATTTTCACTTCAAATATAATTCTGGTCTATATTAAAATGTCAAAAAAATTAAGTCTGATGCAGACCTGAATTCTATGTGTACGGGACCAACTTTTCGGTCCGGCGCATAAGCGTTGTTCATTTGATCTTGAGTTAGATCGGATCATGTGTACGCCGAACCAACTTTTTCGGTCCGACGCTAACGTAGCTTGCCTGCCTAAGTAAAATCATATGCACGACGGACCAAGTTTATTGGTCCAACGCAAATCTTCTTCATGCCAGTATAAACGTTTGATGTCTTCACCCTTACAACGGACTGCTTTTTCCGGTCCGGCGTGAATGGGTCTTTCTGAGTTCAACTATGCCTCTCAAAACTATGTACCCGGACCAAAATTTACATTCGGCGTATGTGTAGTTTGACTTCCGATCCACTCGTCGAAAATCTTGCAAAAGATAGCTATTGACCTACACCGTCTACCCTACCAACCCCAAGACAAATGGCAAGTGTAGCGGTTATTTACATTCGGGGCTATATATAGATCGCTGTGTTCACAAAAGAAATATAGCTTTGCACATTCACATCTTTTGAGCGTGCTAACGCGCTCGCTGCCGCCACTTATGCGGACCTCGCCCCCCCCTGGGCCCCGGCGGCGTTGCGCCCGGCTCTTGCACACGCCACGCGCCTAGTCCCCTATAGGGAATCTCACGGACGATTATTGGTACATGTCAAATCACCCATGTGAGAGCATCTAGGCCCACCATTCATTTTATTATACTTATTGTAGGTTTCGGTGTTGATGATCAAGAAGCGCATGTATGCGCCTATACTCTTTGATAAAATTGAACCGAGCATACACCGTTCACGCGGATCAATTTGAACCCGATCTTAGATGTAAATATTTTCGCGGTTTATTTTAGCTTACGTATTTAGTTATTACATTGTGACATACTTTTCATCTCACCTATTTAGTTATATACGATATATTTTTGTTATGAAATATTGTTATTCTTTGTTACAGTAGCCCTGCTTTCAAGCATAACAATCTTGGCGCAAATGACTTTCAGAGTGAATAGCCTGCTCACGGCCTTGTAGCCTTGCCAGGCCGATTAGACAAGTCACATGCATCAGCTTTGTCAGCCTTGTCAGGCCGATTAGATAAGTCACATGCATCATCTTTGTCAACCTTATCGTGCAGCTTTCATGATGGGTGACACGTCGTGTAGCTTTTCACAGAGGATGCCGGCGCATCAGTGCTGTAGTTGTGTGGAGCAACCCCTCACCACCACTATAAAACTGGCCGAGGGGTAGACATCCAACACCGCCAAACAAGCAATACACATTAGTGAATCTACACAAATTAGGCGCGATGTCATTCTCGTCGCCTCTTAAAGCGAAGTCATCCCGCCCGAGTACCCGGATACTAGTAGCGTTGGCCTTGATTCTGCCGGAGTTGCCTCGACCCAAATCATCGCAACCTTCCGCGAAGATGATGCAATCTACCCATGGAGAGCGGCGCGCCGCTCCTCTTGTTGTGCCGCTCTTCTACAGAGTAAACCTCTGGTGTCTATACAATACTGAGGTAACAATACTATTTCATGCATCGTTCTTTTTTTCGGCAAAGACAAGGACCGGTGTTGCTTCTTCCAATAGATCGACGGCCCGAGCAGCGTGACTACGAATTTGTCTACAAGCGCCACGACGCCGACCCAGCCGCGAGAACTTCAATCGGTGGAGAGGCCGCCAAGATACGTCCGGTTCTAGGCGACGAGTTCAGTCCGGTGGGCAAGGGGCCAACCAATCAGTAATTCCATGCGACAAACTCATGCTTCACTCACAAAGTGGTAATTCTAAACCAGTTCATCGCATACAGGAGTTCAAAAAGAAAATTGCGAAATTGCTCGAGTCAAAGGAGAAACCTCCTCAGGGGCCACCCGAAAGTGCCGACTTTTGCGAACACGGCCTGCAGGCGGTGGTTAATACCTTCCACGATGAGCTAGCGGACCGGAGATTCTACCGGTGCCCCTTGGCCGAGGATGAATGGTGCGGCTACTTCAACTGGGTGGACCCAGAGACGTACCACCCGCATCTCAAACTTCCAGCATGGGATAACTGGGGGGAGCAACCATCTCCGAGGTGCTACTACCGCCTAGAAAAGCCAGACCACGAGTACGCCTACGGTATTATTCAACGACCACAGCGAGCATACTGCATTGACTGCAGGGCACGCTTTCGGTTGTACAAGGATAAGCCCAACACACAGCTCCTGCACCATATAGTGGAGTGCGAGCCGAAACAAAGCAGGCGTCTCGGCAACTCTCCGCCAACGGCCAACGCAACAGAGGTGCAAGAGGGTACCTCCTCTCGGAGAGGAAGGGACAAGGAGAAGCAGCCAGCCGAGGTCCGCACCACGCAACAAATCCTTGACGCGTTACACAGACCATCCGGGAACCCGGGTGGTATTTACATAGGGGGCGCCGGGAATCGAAATGACCAAAAATTACATCTTACACACCGAGAGGCGTGCGGCATAGGCCACCCATTCGGCGACAAGCGGGAGAACCTGCGGAACCCCATGGAGTTCTTTCATAGTAGGGGTTGAGCGATGTCCGAGAACAAATCTCAAAATTTACACGGGCCAAGTAATATGCAGAAAATGTGGGACATCATTCTAGCTATACCCAGATAGACGAAACGATCATCTGTTCCACCATGACAAACAATGTTTTCGTTAGTTAGTTAAATCGAGCAATTTAAATCCTTTGTTGTAATGCCCTTGTAATACAATCTAATCTATTGCTTATTTTATCATCTAAACTTTCGGTGCATGTGCCCTCATGTATGTTCAACAAATAGTTTAAATGCTTCGTACGAACTATTCATAACATCAGTTGTCGTCGACTATAATAATTATGGGTTATTGCACTAATGGAAATTACATGCAAAGCAAGGTGTAAATTTATTCACATGCAATAACGCGATTTGTTCACATGCAATAACGCGATTTTGTCCACATGCAGTAACGCACGAGGCTACGAATTGTTCGCATACAAAAATGCAATTTTGTCCACATGCAATAACGCATAAGGCTACGAATTGTTCACATGCAATAACAAGGAAGGCTACGAATTGTCCACATGCAATAACGCGATTTCGCTAATTAATTAGTACTGTTATACTAATTATAATTTTACTAAGACCCTCATAATATGGTAGTGCATATATCAAAGATCAAATGTAGTCCACTGTTCATAAAAATTTGCTGGAATTTTTTCAAAATATTTTCAATTCCTGCGAACGGAATTCGCAGATTAATTAAAAAAATAAAACTAGGACCCAAACGACGTTGAAAAATTTTAAACGTTTTTTTGGAGGTTTATGAAAAATAAATTATATTATCATAAAAATTTCAGAATATTATAAGATCTGAGGAATTTTTAAAAATTCAAACATTACAAGCGTCTCGATAAAGCCGACGAAGCGAGTTTGAACCGAATGAAAAATGAAACAAACCACGTTAGAAAATTTTGATTTTTTTTTTCCATGGTTATGATGCATCACTAATATTCCCATAAAATTTTCATATGATGATCAAGCTCTATAAATTTGTGAAAATTCAGACAATGCTACTATCCTGATAAAAGCCACATCGGACAAGAGCATGTGCAATTTTTAAAAATTCATAAAGCTTGATCATCATATGAAAATTTTATGGGAACATTAGTGATTCGTAATAACCATGCACAAAAAAATTCTAAATTTTCTAACGTGGTTTGTTTCACTTTTCATTCGGTTCAAACTTGTCGGTCAGCGTTTTATCGGGATAGTTGTAATGTTTGAATTTTTAAAAATTCCTCACATCTTATAATAACCTGAAATTTTTATGGGAGTATCATTGATTTCTCAGTAACCTCCACAAAAAATTTCAAAATTTTTCGACGTCGTTTCTATCCTCATTTTAGTTTTTTACCGTGGTGAACTGTGCATACCCGAAATTTGAAATTCCGGTTATGGGGCCCACCCCATACCCGAAATTTCAAATTTCGGGTACCCCATAACCGGAATTTGAAATTTCGGCTATGGGGTGGGCCCCCCATACCCGGAATTTGATTTTTCGTTTAAAGTTTAGCCGGAATTTGAAATTCCGGGTAAGCAAAACCGAATTTTCATGTTTCGTGTAACACTGGGTTTTTCGTAAATACGCGAACATGTTGTACCGATTTTTAATTACGGACCGATTCTTGTACTGTATTCCAAAATTTCCCAAAACTCACACATATGACCACGTACGGACCACCTGCCGCTCTCGCGTGACTTACTCGTCTGCACTAGGGGTGGGCATTCAGTTAATTCAGTTTTTAAAATTTTTGATTTTTGTAATCTAGGAATTGAACTGAGTTCAAAACCAAATCGAATTTCGATTAATTAGGTTTTTGGTTAACCGAAATTCTCTGAACCAGAAGCTAGCTAATGCAGCAATGCCAATGAAACCACGCTAGCAGCAGCAGCAAGCGTCTAGTAACTAAATTTTTCATGGATGCTAGGTTTTCTTCCACTAACCAGTAGCTACCAGCCTATCAAAACACTAGCACCAATCAATCTCACACACAAATTAACAATCAATCTCTCACACAAATTAACAATCAATCTCTCACACAAATGAACTGGACCACTAACAACAATCAATCTCACACACAAATGAATAATCAATCTCGCACACAAATGAAATGGACCAGTATAAAATTCGCTAAGCAACAAGCACACATCACAATTCACAAATCACAACAAGTAATGAAGTGAAAAGGCATAATAAGATTTGGTCATCTGGGATAACCTACTTACAGCTCAGGCCTCGGGGAAGATCGGAAGAGGACAATGACGGCTCGGCTGGCGGCCACTCAGGGGTTTGTAGACGCCGACTGCTGGCGATGATGGCTCGGGCTAGCGCGCCTCCATGTCGGATCTACCGCTTCCACGTATCTGTCCCGTCTCGGTCGGATCTGGTAGTCGAGCTCCTTTGCGTCACCTCTGCGTATCAGATCCGATCGGATCTGAACCTGAGGGAGGACGGAGAGGATGGGGTCTGAGAGCCTTCGCGCCTCCACTACAAGATCCGACAGCCGCCGAGTGACTCCGCCAGAGGACAGCCTGATCTGGTTGCCATTCGCTAAGCCCAAGCGCCTCCGCGTACACTGGCTCCCCACGCGCCGCCACCGTGGGCCAAGGGCCATGACCCGCCGGATCTGGAGTGGGCAAAGTCCGCGAGGGCGGGGGCGTGAAGCTGCGGGTGAAGGCTGGCCCGGGACGTGTTCCGCTGTGCGGGTGGGCCACGCGGGAATGGCGTATGCCGCAAGAGGCGACGGTGGAGAGAGTGGTGGCCGGCTTGTTGTCGTGGAGGAGTGCGCAGGCCGCAGGAGGCGGCGTGGGAGGTCAGATACGCGTTCAACAAACGGGGAATGGGAATGGCCGAATGAAAGAAGAATGGCGAACGATTCAAAGCTTTTGGGCCTTGGCTGGTTGTTCACTTGTTCGGTTGAATCGATTCTTCGGTTTTTGAGAATTAGAGATCGAACCGAAGCCCAAAAACCGAATAGCCCTAAATTAAAAACTGAACCAAAAATTGAAAAAATCGGTTAATTCGGTTCAGTTTTTCGGTTTCGATTTAAAAGTGCCCACCCCTAGTCTGCAAGGCACGCTGGCCGTTACATTGCGTAGTCCATCTGCGTAAACCTTTACGCATCCTGTCTCGCTGCACCTGCGTCCTTCGCGTGTTGCGCCTCCTGCACCTACAACCTCGTGTGCCACCTGCACCTTTACGACCTCGCGTGCTGCGACTACACCTACGACCCTCGTGTGTTGTACATCGGGCTACGTGCTGTTGGATAAATAGGCATATTAATGATGAATTTATCCCAAAAATATGCTATGACGATAATTGAAAATAGAACAGTGAAAACAAATAAACTAGACACAAGCAATATACCAATTGCAATGCCTATCTCATGCATAATAGATAAATAGAACAAAATTGCGGTTTGCGTGTGTTACCGAGATGACGCGAAGAAGTGGCCGAACCGGTAGTAGATGTTGATGAAGAACAACAGACGAGGTAGTCGAAGTCGATCGGCGGTGAAGAAAACAGCGAACAGTCTCGTGAAGACGCTTCCTAAAAACGTGATTCGTCCTCTCCCGGTGCAGGATCTCAAGGACGGACGTTTGAGACTGCTCTCCCAGCGATCGGCACGCCCGGTGAGGGATGGGAAGAAGGATGCAACACGATCGATGGAAAGCAAAAGGTTCGAGAGATATCTTGATCTGATCTCTGTTCCGCGTAAAATCTGCTCCACGATTTGAGTCGGTTACAGATTCTGCACGTAGTTAATTCCATATAACAGAACCGTGTTGACACTTAGTCCCACGCTGCAAAAAGAACTACGCCAGCGCAAGCCATCGAACTCGATTTCTCTGCACCATTCACGCGCACGTCGCTTATGCGCACCGCGTGACGAGGCAAGGCCAGTGAGCGCGCGCGTGTGTTCTCTTCTTCTCATGCTCTAGCATGGTGGAGAGAACCATCCCTTATAAATTGGTCTTTATCCACCTCCACTAGTGGTACTATTCTATTTTTATCTCCCTTCTACCTAATGGGCCTTTGGGATTTTTCAAGAATTATTTGTGAATTAATGGGTCTAGCCCAAATAATTCTAACAATCCTCCACCAGATCCCAGAGATTTCATAGGTCTCTACCTGTTCCAAAGTACTGTATTTATACCAACTTTCGGTGACAGTGGACTATGCCTTGAATTGCACCTGAACTTCAAGCTACATTCATCTACAACTTGCATAATGGACTATGCCTTGAATTGCAAGTTTTGCGCAGATAAGTTTCACTTAAGGCCTTGACTGATACTAGGCTACCGACAGTCTGCCCCTCGGGTGGAGCGTATAAGTCATACTCCTTGACATCTTCATGAGCTTCTTAGAGAGTACCCACGTCTCACGGACTGCGACCAACAGTCGGACTAATATAGGTGTGTTCTTTTAAGAATGCTTTGTGGGATAGTATCTTTGTTTGTGTAAAAACCAACATAACACATTAAGACTGTAGTCAACTTCCCTCACAGATTTTAAGAGTACGGCATCTTTCACATAGTGAGATATAGAATGTAATCTTCTTCAGTTAATCCAACAATTTGTTATTACCCAGGTACTAATTCACGGGATCTCCAATCACATAGCTTGGGTTACCACTGTGATTAACTATTTGGTAAGTTTCATTCTCATCTTCCTAGATGCACTATCTACCACATTTCGTGATAGACCCTTTGTAAATGGACCTGCTAGATTCTTAGTGGTTTGGATGTAATCCAAGGCTATCACTCAGGAGTTTCTCAATTCCCTGACATATTTCAATCGTCTTGTTACATATCTTGAGGACTTCATGTTATCCTTTACATTGCTCACTTTCACGATAATCGTTTGATTATCACAGTTCATAAGGATAGCCGGTATCGATTTTCAAACTACTGGTAAATCCATCAAGAGCTCACGAAGCTATTATGCTTCAACAGTGGCTGTATCCAATGCTGTGAGTTCTGCTTCCATGGTTGACCTCGTCAATATGGTCTGTTTACAAGACCTCCATGAGATAACACCACCACCAAGAGTGAATACATAACCACTCGTAGCCTTGAGCTCATCTGCATCAGATATCCATTTAGAATCACTATATCCCTCAAGTACATCAGGATACCCAGTATAGTGAATTCCATAACGCGTAGTACCTCTCAGATAACGCGTTACTCTCTCAAGAGCACGCCAATGATCATCACCCGGATTAGAGACAAACCAGCTCAATTTGCTGACAGCAAACGAGATGTTAGGCCTTGTAGCGCTAGCTAAGTACATAAGTGAACCAATAATCTTAGAGTATTTCAGTTGATCCTTAGTAATTCTTCGGTTCTTCTGAAGTATTAAACTAGCATCATAAGGTGTTGGAGAAGGCTTACTGTCCATATAGCCAAAACGGCTTAAGACCTTTTCCACATAATAGGATTGCCTAAGTGTAATCCCATCCCCACTTTTTATCAGCTTGATGTTCAGAATTACATCAGCTTCTCCCAGATCCTTCATATCAAACCTTTGGGACAAAACATCTTGACCTCATTAATCACATCAAGATTTGTTCCAAATATAATTATGTCATCCACATATAAGCATAGAATAACTCTCTCACCCCACCATAACGGTAGTATACACATCTCTCGGCTTCGTTTACAGCAAAGCCATCAGATGTTAAAGTTCTATCGAACTTCTCATGCCATTGCTTGGGTGTTTTCTTAAGGCTATACAAAGATTTCAGCCACTTGCACACTTTGTTCTCTTATCCATTTATTACAAATCCATTGAGTCGTTCCGTATAGATTTACTCATCTAACTCACCATTAAGGAAAGCTGTCTTAATATCCATTTGATGAATAAGAAAACCATAAGAGGCAACCAAGGACAGTAGTACACGTATTGTGGTCAACCTAGCAACAGGTGAATAAGTATCAAAGAAATCCTCGTCTTCTTTTTGAGTGTAACCCTTGGCCACAAGTCGGGCCATGTACTTCTCAATAGTACCATCAGGCCTAAGCTTCTTTTTAAACACCCACTTACATCCAACTGGTTTACAACCATAAGGATGATATGTGATTTCCCAAGTTTCATTAGCGAGAATGGAATCAATTTCACTACAGATCGCATCCTTACAGTAGTCTGCGTCAGGAGATGCATATGCTTCTGAAATAGTCTTGGGAACATCATCCACAAGGTACATTGAAATCATCACCAAAGGATTTTGCGGTCCTTTGTCTCTTGCTCCTTCTAGGAGCATCACTGTCATCCTCCTCAGGAGCTTGTTCATGTGTTTGTTCAAAATGCTCAATTGGTATGGCAAGTTCAGGAGTTGAATCACAAGCCTGACTCGAAATGCTATGCATATCCTTCATAGTAAATATATTCTCAAAAAACGTTGCATCTCAAGACTCCATTATCGTACCGACGTGCATGTCAGATACCTCAGATTTAACTACTAGAAACCCATAGGCAATACTGCAATGAGCATATTCCAGAAAGACACAATCAATAATTTTAGGTCCAAGTTTGTGCTTCTTTATTATCGGCACATTGACTTTCACCAAGCACCCCCAAGTGCGCAAGTAGGATAGTGATGGTTTTCTTCTTTCCCATACCTCATATGGAGTTACCTCACTAATTTTAGTGTGAACTCTATTTAGGACATGACTCGAGGTCAACAAGGCCTCCCCCACCATGCCTTAGATAATCCCGCAGTGTCCAACATAGCATTAACCAAGTCAGTCAGGGTGCGATTCTTCCTTTCGGCAACCCTGTTAGATTGGGGTCAATAGGGAGGCGTCATCTCATGGATGATACCATGCTCTGCACAATATTGGAAGAATTCATTGGAGAAATACTCTCCACCACGATCCGATCTAACTCTTTTAATTTCTCTTTCCCGTTGATTTTCAACTTCTGCCTTATAGATTTTAAAGTAGTCCAAAGCCTTATCTTTTGTTTTTGAAAGATACACATAGCAAAATCTAGTCGTGTGAAAGGACAGGGGATGTCGCCTAGAGGGGGGTGAATAGGCGAATTAAAAACTTTGTAACTAAATGCAGCGGAATAAAAAAATATTGCAGCTAAATAAAATCTCCCGATGATCTAAGTCCGGAGTGTCCGGGATTTTTATCCGGATACTCCAAAATATCCGGACTGTCCGGGTTCTGGAGTCCGGATACTCCGAAATGTCCGGACTATCCGGGTTTAGAAGTCCGGATACTCCGGATTTAAGACCTCGAAATGAGATTTTAAATCCCTGCAATTTTTCAACAATCTACTTGAATACAAAAGATCTAAATGCTATCAGGTACATGGGGAAATTGTAGATCTGGAGCCAAACACAACAAAAGAGTAGATCGGGCAATTTCAAGATACAAAATCAAATGTTAAAGCAACAGAAGAAGCAAACTTTGAGACGAAGATTTTTCACCCGAAGTTCGGATCCTTGAGGGGATCCTACGTCTCCGTTGAGGCGGCTCGGTCACACTTGAGCCGGGGTCTCTTTCAACCCTCTTCCTCCCGGTGTTGCACAAATGCACTCGTCGGTCTTCACTCCTTTGATTCCTTCCCTTACGGAGGCGGAACCGACCTTCACAAACTTCCCACGGCTAACCACACAAAGCTCCGGTGGCTCGTAGGCGACCTCCTAGCCGTCTAGGAGTCCTCAACCTCCAAGAGTAACAAATGCTCACGAAGAACAAGCTTGGAGATGAAATCAAGTGCTCAATCACTCAAATCACTCACTCCCCAAACTCTTCCCAACCCTTCTCACAAGGGGATCACTTAGATCTAAGGGTAAAAGCTTCTCAAAGCCCCCACACACCTCTCAAAAATCCACGAAAAAGCCTCTTCAAAAGAGGAGGATGGGGCTATAAATAGAACTCCCAAAAACTAGCCATTGGGGCAAGTGCGACAACCCGGAGACTCGGACATTACCGGAGACTCGGATTGGAAGGATCACCATCCCGAGAGAGCCAACCCGAGACTCGGACAAACACCCGGACACTCGGACTAATTCAACCCGAGTGTCCGGACTAAACACCGGATACTCGGACCAACCGAGAGCAACCACCGAGGGTGCCAACCCGAGTGTCCGGACCAAATGTCCGGATACTCGGACTGTCCAACAGACCGAGCAACCCGACGAAAACGAGCATAACTTTTGACTCCGGACTCCGATTCCAGAGATCTTGGACTCTACCAAAAGCTAAGAACGAGGGCTACACAACCAACAAGGTCTCACTATCCAAAACTCAAAGGATAACCACAGATTTCATAAAGAAATCAAGAGAGACCTACACCCCTCACTTTCCGGCATTACCAACACCACTCTCTTTCTAAGATTCACAAGAATGGATCACTTGAGCACTTGACACATCTAAAAGTCATTCGACATCGCATCCCTCTTAATAGTACGGCAATCCTTAGACTCAAATTAAATCAAAGATAATATAAGTCTAGAAATAGTCACTTGCCGTCTTCTTTCTTAATGTCGATGCATGAAGACCTTCACCATATAATTGATGACATCTTCGCCTTGTCCAACTCGACTCGATTCACCTCATGAGACTCTCGTCCTATCAACCTTGACTTGATCATCCTCTCGACGATCTCCACGCCAAGTCGCTCTTGACTTAGTCCTCAACTCTTGGTGACACCGCCGTCTTGTTGACCTCGACTTAATGATCATCCTCCAAGATACCTTGGTCATCATACAGACGGACCTAATTCTTTCCAAACTACTCATGAAAGACATTAGTCCCAAAAGCTCAATAGATATGAACAAATTGATATTTGTGAGCAATTGATTACAACAAGTGTTTCATAAAAAGAAGCACAACATAACTGGAAACACTTGACATAAGAAATGTTCTCTACTAAGTACATCATGATGAATATGTAATTGATCTATATGCACTAGAGAGATAATTGCCAATATGATGAATCAATTAAATCATGGCAAGGATCACAGTCTTTACTTAAATGAAGCACATGATAGAATGTACACGAATTGTACATGTGCAAATAATGTAGTAAATATGTGATCCAACTCTAGATTAAACTTCACCAAGAGAAGTGCATGAGAAGATACACAACTAAGACATGCATGCACCAAGTCAATCTATAGCAATACGAAGTTTAACTCTAGTTAATACATGCATACTAAAAACAAAGCACATAATGAACTCAAATGAATATATATGCACAAATAAATATGACATGAACCAATGTGCATATATATAATCAATATGCTACTTGGAGTTCACTATGCATTTGCACAAAAGGAATGCAATAACAAATATAGAATAGATACCAAAATTGCATACCTTATCTTTGCTTAACCATCCCACTTGATTTTCCTCTAAATAGATGAGACTGATACTCAACTAGGCAATAACAAGTTAGTCTCATAGCAATATAATCATATTAGAGGTTTGTCATTTGTTAAGCACTAAGTTAAGCATTTACTTAATTGCATAGATTGTCATTATGAGTGTTTGTCATTAATCACCAAAATAACATAAGTGACTAGATGCACTTTCATCGTGTCATCAATTAAAGTCATGAAGTATCTTTTTCCATCCTTCATCAACACACCATTCATCTTACAGAATGTATGAGTTCTAATGTTGCCAAGTTTCTTTCCTCAACTGCCTTATGAGGCTTGCGAGGTTGCTTAGACTGCACACAACTTTGGCATTTAGAACCTTTGACAATGGAAAATTTTGGAATTAATTTCATACTGAAAAGCCAAGACATAGAACCAAAATTAAGATGATATAGTCGTGAATGCCAAACACATGCCTCACTACCAATAACATTGTCGCAAAGATGATTCACGAATTTATTACAGACGTTCTCAAGAGAAAAGCAGAACAAACCTTCACTGTTATAGCCTTTACTAATAAATAGTCCGTGCTTTGGTATGACTACTTTATTTGTCTCAAACACCAACTTATACCCATCTCTGCAAAGAAGGGAACCACTAATGAGATTCTTGTTGATTGAAGGGACATGTTGCACGTTCTTTAGCCACACTATCTTTCTCGAAGTAAGCTTCAGATCTACCATGCCAACACCAACAACAGAAGCATGCGACCTATTCCCCATCAACACGAAGGAACCCGAGCAACCTAGTAAGAAGAAAATAATGATACATCAGCATAAACATGAATATTAGCCATTGACTAGCCAAAAGAACAGTGAGTAAATTACCATACCCAGGTGTCTTCGTCTCGGCATTGCCAATAGTCATATTGACAGATTTGAAGTTCTGTCCTTACTGATCCTTTCCTCATTTGTGGCTTGGACATTTCTTTGTCCAATGTTCAATCTCACCACACACGAAGCAAGACTTGTCATTCTGTTACTTCTTCTTCTTAAAGTTGGTAGTCTAAACAGCCTTTTCCTTTGACTTAAACATACTAGAACCAGGACGCTGCATAGAATTGGCACTGGTTTGTCCCTCAACCACCTTTGGGTGCACATCCTTCGTCTGAGCTTTCTCCTCAATATCAAGAGACGCAATCAGACTCTTAACGGAGATTTCTTGCCTCTCGTGTTTTAGAGATGTGGCAAAATTCCTCCACAAGGGAGGCAATTTGGCAATGATGCCACCAGCCACAAATTTGTCGGGTAACTTACACTTGAGGTGATCAAGTTCCCTCGCAATGAACTGTATCTTGTGAGCCTGTTCAACCACAGAACGGCCATCAACCATTATGTAGTCATGATATTGCTCCATAACATATAGTTCACTGTCAGCATCCGAGACACATAATTTATTTTTGAGTGCCTCCCATAGCTCATTAGCATCTGACATGTGCATATACACATCGCAAAGACGGTCTGAAAGAACGCTAAGAACACATCGTACAAAATTTGTGGTGGCATCCTTGAACTCCTTTTTCTGCTCAGTAGTAAGGGTTCCTTCAGGTTTGCCAGCCGCAACCTAGTAGACGTTCAAAGATGTGAGCCACAGAGTAGCTCGCGTCTGCCATCTCTTAAAGTGAACACCAGTAAATCTATCCGGTCTCATTGCCTTAGCAAATCTAGATGCTTCCATCATATTCATCATGAAAAGCCAATCACGTTTTTTGGATTGTTGGATAAATAGGCATATTAATAATGAATTTATTCCGAAAATAAGCTATGACGATAATTGAAGATAGAGCAGTGGGAACAAATAAACTAGATACAAGCAATATACCAATTGCAATGCCTATCTCATGCATATTAATAGATAAACAGAACATAGATGCGCTTTGCGTGCATTATTGAGATGACGCGAAGAAGTGGCCGAACCGGTAGTAGATGTCAATGAAGAACAACAGACGAGATAGTCGAAGCCGATCGACGGTGAAGAAAACTGAGAGCAGTCGCGTGAAGACGCTTCCCAAAAATGTGATTCGTTCTCTCCTGGTGCAGGATCTCAAGGATAGATATTTCAGAGACCTACTCTCTCAACAGTCAGTGCACACCTGCGAAGGGACGGGGAAGAAGAAAGCAACACAGTACTAAGGGAAGGCAAAATGTTCGAGAGATATCTTGATCTGATCTCTCTTCTGTGTATATATATAACAGAGAGAAAATCGTGGAGCACGAGTTGGTTACGGATTCCACGTAAAATCCGCTCCACAATTCGAGTCGGTTACAAATTCTGCGCGCAGTTAATTTCGTATAACGTAACCATATTGACCACTTAGTCCCATGCCGCAAAAACTATGCCAGCGCAAGCCGTTAGACTAGAATTCGCTGCACCATTCACGCGCACGCGCACCGCCTGGCGAGGCGAGGCGAGCGCGCGTGCGCGCGTGTTCTCTTCTTCTCATGATCTAGTATGGTGGAGAGAACCATCCCTTATAAATTGGTCTTCATCCACCCCCACTAGCAATATGGTACTATTCTATTTTCATCTTCCTTTCACCTAATGGGCCTTTGGGATTTTCAATAATTATTTGTGAATTAATGGGCCTAGCCCAAATATTCCAACACGGGACACCTGCGCGGATTCTCTCTGACCTACAGTGTATGTCCATCTCACATCCCTGTTACACATAAAAACAAACTCACATAATACCTTGATCTTCCACAGATAAATATTGTAATCCGTCACAAATATTGTTGCCAATTAATCATGACACACTCACAAATATTGTTGTCGAATTAATCATCACATATATATTTCACAAATAGAATTAACAATCTCCCCCTTGATGAGTGATTTGACAACACACAAATAATCCATAATTTTATCATTCAATAGCTCCCCTTTAATTATTTCTCATCAACCAACATTGCTAAAGATGATTGTTTCAACAGATTGTCTATTAGAAATGACCCACGTAATAAATAACAATATTTTCTAATTTTCCCAGCACCAGACCCACATGTTGGTCTTAAAATAGTGTATTAAACTCTCTCTCCTTCTCTCACCTCTCTTCCTTCTCAGTCTTCCCAACCATCGATGCTGCCACCTCTCCATCAATCCCACGTCACCGCCCATCACCTCCCCTTCCTTAGCCATACACCATGGCTACCGCTAGAAAGCCCCATTCTCCATTGTCGCCGTCGACGCACCTACAGATGCAGCAGATAAGGTCATGTCTAACGACCACGCCATCGACGACCTCCTTCCCTCTCTCCAACGACCACGTCACCGACAACCAGATCCCACTGCTCTCTTCCTCACCTTCCCTCACTAGCACTCCCTTCCGCTCTACCGAGGCAACGACCATACCACCGTCGACCATATCTGAGTGGTCGACATTTAGGTCCAGCACCCTAGTCTTGATTGTAATTTAGGTCCAGCACCCTAGTCTTGATTGTATCAATAGCCCTTCGACATTTTCAAAGTGTCTCCTAGGTGTAAAAACACACTCTTGCAGCAGGATTTACAACTTGAACATATTTATGGTATTAATTAGAAAACAAAGAATTTGGAAATAGGAACTACGATGTGAATTATGCATATAGAATCTAGTTAATTATAGTCCACAAGATTTTTTTTACCGATTATAGTAAAACTATGTTGCTATCGCTTAAAAAAGATTGTTTCCACTAATACCAATGCCGAAAAGTAGAAAAATATAAGTGCTTTTCAAAAGCCACAGAAGCCAAATAAAGCCCAAAATTGAAATCTCTTGTATTTAATGATGAAATTCTAAAAAGGAAAAATAACTTTTTAAATATTCTAGTGGAGGTCCAGTCCATCTATTATATTATTAAAATAAAGGAAAAAGAAGCTATCATATTCGCTCTAAATGGCTAGAAATTAATACGTAAATTGGAGGAAAATGAGAAATATCTACATCCCTTGTTCCACTAACACCAATGCCCAAAAGTAGGAAAATATAAGTGCTTTTAAAAAGCCACACAAGCCAAATGGTGGCTAAAAATTAAAATTTCTTGTATTTAATGATGAATTCTAAAAAGGAAAATAACCTTTTTTATTATTCTAGTGGAGGTCCAATCTATTTGTCTATTATATTTTTAAAATAAAAGAAAAAGAAGTCACCATGTTCAATTTAAATGGCTAGAAATTAATATATAAATTGGGGAAAAAAAGAAATATCTGCCTTGCTTATTTTGGTGGGTCCAGATTATAACGGTATTGATCACTAAGATGCATCTGAGGATTTTTACGGTTGTAAGATCATGAGTATTTGAGTTAGATAACAAATACGACCGTATTTCCAAATTTAAACATATGTATTGTACTATCTAGACACGCAATTGCGTGGGAATTTGGCTAGTTTCCATTAACACCATAAGATACATATTCCGGCAAACCCTTTACCGAACCCTCAGCTATGATGGCCACCCATTTTTAATTAGCAAAAAAGACAGAACATTGAGGCGCAATTTTTATTATTTTTCTTTAAAAAAGAAAAATGAAAGGAAGACATGCTTATTCTGATGTTACTACCACAGTGACTAATCTTATGGCATAAAATCTAGCAAATACTAATCAGACAGAATTTTCCTTTTATTAACAGATACATCCGTCCCTTAATTTGAATAAAAAGAAGGTGTTGCATTACTGAATAAAAGCCCGACGAATCAATATTAATTCTTTCCGTATGTAATCAGAACAAACTCGTGTTCATCTAAAAAATCGTGTTTGCTTGCAATAATTTAAAAGACACTAACCTCCACTTTAAACGGAGTGTCTACTTTAACATGAGTACCACAAAACCACATAATTGCATAAATAGCATATAGGAATATAGGTAGGATGAGTTTTAAACCAGGGTTACATAGAGACAAATACTTTTCTTTAGATAAGGGATTCCCATGAGTGTATATCCTACACCTCTCAAAAAAGCTCTTCTTTTTTACCAAAGGAGCCCCTATATATCTCTTCTCATGCTGTTATCTTCTCTCTTGGCCGTCTAGGTTCACTGCTTTCTGTGACGGGCAAGAGTTTTCCTGACGGGCTCGCAAGCAACCGACAGGAATATTCACATCCTTGTGGACTCCTAACGCCGCCAGGAAAATCTAATATTCGCGACGCTTTATTAGATACCTGTTAGGAAAAATGTTTCAGTGACGTGGATTTGACCAACAGGAAAATTATTTCACGAAAATCCCCTCAGATTCGGAGCCAGTGACCCTTCGCCTCATCAGGTTTGAAAAATCAACAAAAATTGCTTTGAAATCGCGATTTTCGAGCTTATTTAGCCGGTTCGATATTAAAAAAATTGAGAAATTTGAAAAAAAAAATTATCCAAAATTTTTGAACTTTTTTTTGAGGTTCATAGGTAATACTAATGATTCTTTAAAATTTTCAAATGATGATCAGACCTATAGATTGTTTTTAAAAAATACTAACAGTGCTACTGTCTTTGTATATGCTCTTCTATTTTTTATTTTCTAGGGGCACTAAATGAAGTCTAATATTTCTGAAAATTTTACTACATTATCCTTGGGACCTTTCTATGATACAATTAAAATTTTAGAGCATGATCAAGCTTGTAAATTTTTATAAAAAATTGAGAGTGTTTCTATTCCTTTTCATTAATTGTTGTTTTTTATTTTCGAGGGGCACTAAATGAAGTATAATATTTATGTTAATTTTATTACATGATCCTTGGGCAATGTTTATGATATTGTTAAAATTTCAGAGCATGATAAAACTTATAAATTTTTATAAAAATCTAATAGTATCTCTGTTCCTTTTCATTAATTGTTGTTTTTTATTTTCCACAAGCACTACATGAATTCAAAAATGTTGAAATCTCTCCAAGATATTTTATAGATTAATTGAAATTTATTCAGATTTTATGCAAATTTTTCAAATTTTCCTTGAGTGTGCCGATTGTCGATGTAAACTGGTCGAAAACCGAACAAAAATCGAAAATCAAAACCAGTCCTTGAGTGTGTCAAAAATTGAACAAAACTGGTAGAAAATAGAATGAACCGATCGGTTTTTATTTTTTCCGCTGCTGTTTGATCGCCGAATTCAAATCATTCGACTGCACGAACCTTTGATTTCTACCGATTTTTGTCGAATCAGTACTAACGGATGGCCGATTTTTCATGATTCGGTATTGTAAACCCTGCACCTCATTCGTCCCACCCCAGGCCACCATCCTCGCTCCAATGATGCCGCCTCCACTTTGGATCCGGCTCTAAATCGGATCCACCGTAGCCTTGAGCGTCCTCCTCTGGTCTCTCCCACGCGCAGGTCCGTCAACACCTCCGTTGCCGAAGACACCTCGCAGATCTGCCCCCTAATCCTTCAGCCCTTACCTGCGTAGATCTGTGGCCTCCTCCACCTTAGGAATAGACGTGACGAATAATTTTCCTGACGATTTCCCATCAGGCAAATGGAATTTCTGCATCACGCTATGCCTAATGGTTATTGCCTGACGAGAGACCGATAAAGAAAAATATTCCTGACGTTTTTTTCTTTTTTTTCCTGACGGGTTTTAGCCGTCGCTAAACATCCGAAGTCTGGTAGCGAGGGAATCTTCCAGTCCGCACTCCGATCAATGGATGCCAAATTGCACCAAAGCCAACTCCAAAATGGAGACGGTAAAACGTCGCCGCAAAAACCAATCACATCCAGGGCCCCAACAGAGAAATATAATGTTACTGTTTTGAGTGAAGAAAGGGAAACCCTCAACTATATGGAGAAGCCAATCAAGTGTGTTTCTTGAGACAGAATGATTGTAGGCTAGTTCCATCCCACGGGGCAACCGGATTTTGACCCCGTTCGGTAGAGTTGTCCTGAGGATCCGGAGCTCTACCGAACACCCTCGTGCTCCCAGTCGCTCGGAGCAGAATCAAGTGAAGCGATTCTCGTTTTTGTACTGGACACAAGAAGCAACCGAAACCTCGCCCGCCACAAGAATCCGCTCGGTCCTCATCCCCGCCGCTCGGTCCTCGGCGCGATTGGTTCGACCCCGCTCGATACTCGGCATCGCCGCCTTGACCTCGCTCCCGGTCGTCGACTTCATCGCCTCGACCCAGGTCCCCGTCCCTGCCGCATCGATCCCACACCGTCACCTCAACCCCGCCCCGCTGCCTTCACTCCGCATCGTCGTCGCTTGGTCGCCGGTCGCCTCGACCCTGCGTCGACTGAAGTGCCACCGGTCACCTCGACCCCACCTAGAGCATCGCCGTCCCTGCCTGGAGCGCCGTCAGTCACCTCGACCTCGCGCCACCGTCCCCGCCACCGAGATATGGCCGAATTTGGAGCCCCTCTGCTAGCAACGAAACACTTTTCTTTCAAGCTCCTGATTCTTCATAAGATCACAATCCAGAGGAGTCGGAGCAGAATCGGTGAGGAGCAGGAGCTGAAGCCCTACCGAACGGAGCCTAGTAAGATCACTGTTATTCCAAAGTCCAAACATGAAGCAAGGAACATCATCCTAAGAGGCTATGACTTCAAACAAACAGAACTAATATCGATTCTGCTCAAGACAACACGAAAAGCGAAGGAAATAAGGAACTTACATAGTGATGATTATGATGAGGCCCAAAATTCTATATCGACGCAAACAGGTGGCTTATCAGTAGAGCTGTTGTTTCTTAAATCATGTTGTTTGCACCAAAATTTGGCAGATAGGGTCGAAATCGGCAGTCCAAGATCAACAAGATACGATTAGATAACGGATCAAGATATTTGGAAATAAAACAAGTTGTTAAGGAAAGCACCCTCCAAATAGAGGCCGATACGGATTCTATTCCTAACGTGTTGTACCAGGACTCTATCGGCCAATGGCTATAAAAGAGGTCTAGAGGTGATCGTAAAAGTCGCCAGAGCCAACCAACCAATTCGCGTCTACTTTTCATCTACTTTTCCGTCGACTAGAGTAGTTCTTGTAATTTAGTCTTTGTAATTCGATCTTGATCAATAAAGTTGCGCATCGATTGTTGATCTTCTTCAAATTACGCCTGTGTTTGATTTATTACGATTTTGTTGCGCATCGCCTTCTTGTAATCGATCCGCTTTATCCTCCGATTAGCCTTAATCGGCTAGTTAGATCTATTCGATACCTTGATCTTGATCGCTCAAGTCGATTAAGTTTAAGCCGATTGATCGTTACGATCGGCTTTGAGAGAATTTTATCCTCGATTAGCCTTAATCGCTAATTAGATCTCGATACTTTGATCTTGATCGGCTTCAAGCTGATTGAGTCTAAGCCGATTGATCCCAACGATCGGCTTCGAGTGAACTTTATATCTTTTACCTTGTTGATTATAGGTCAAATCGACTGGCACGCTCTGAACCCGGTGTTCGTCTGGTGTGCTGCTGTCAGAAACCCTACATCAAGTTTTTGACGCCAACACACTCTTGGCACGCCTGGTGGGACCGATGGATTCATCAAGTAAAGAAATTCCGCCATCCGATCTCAACACAGAAGCTATAATCGTCCCCACGTTGGACGATTTAACGACAGAGCAGCGCAAGGAAATTGAAGATCGAAAAGCTGCTTTGGAGGAGATGATGCTGGGTTGTTACCAAAAAACCCGGCGTGGCGTCACGCAGAGGACCGCTTTGCCGACGCTCAATCCACTCGGCGATGCAGGTGTCACCGACGGTTCGGTAAGTCAATACCTGCCCGCCCAAGCCGAACTATCGGCTATGATAAATCAATCTGTGCACCATGCTATGATAAATCAATCATCGGCTCTCGTTGCGACACTTAAGCCGATGATCACGAATAGCGTGAAAACTATAGCTCGGGAGTTGGCATCATCTGGAGGTCTGCTTGACCCAATGCAAGTCCTGCCAAGTTACTCTGTTTTTTCAATAGCACAAAATACACAGAGTGCCTCAGCCGATCCTAAACCATCGGCTACAACTCCACTCCCCACTATGATGCCGACTCAACCTACCGTCATGCTACCACGAGATCCCTACGAGTGGGGTAACACATTATCAGCGTATAATCGATGTCGCTAAACTAAACATGTCGGCTACTTTGCCACTGTCAACTCCGTTTAATATTTCCCACAATCGGCCTCACACCGATTGAACAAATTAGGCACGCATAATACCAAGAGCCGATTCGCCTGTGAATCCATCCCTCATAAGGTGATAACCTACGCAGAGCCCTTTGTCCTGTCACGAGAACCACCGGCTAGGAGGTACGATGGGTATGAGCAAAACCAACAAAATTGGCTTCGGCTCGGTCTAGCGACACCGAGTTTGCACTCGGGGCGGAATATTAGTTATTGGCGAGCCCGAGGTCTTGTTGGCTAACAACATTAATTCGGGTGACGATTTACGCGTGTTGAGAGATCAATTCGACTTACAACCAAAGGGTAGAGTCATCGGCTATAGAAAGCCGTGATCCGGATTATATAGATCGCATGCAATATCCACATAATTTTAAAGTTCCCGATTTTGCCAAATTTTCGGGAATGATTCGGTCACGACCTTAGAGCACGCGTCGGACGCTTTATCGCTCAAAGGTGGCGAGGCAATTTCAAATCCGACGGGTGAAAATTAGATTATTCCCTTGTCTTTATCGGGAGTTGCTTTCACTTGGTTTGCTAGTTTACCTCCAAATTCGGTTCATTTTTGGAAAGATTTGGAAAGCCGATTCCATGAGTACTTTTCTCCGTGATCTCGAGCTCCGGATTTCAAATCTAAGTTCTGTCCAACAGATGACCGGGGAATCGGTAAATGATTATGTTAAGAGATTCAGGGAAGTGAGAAATAGGTGTTTTAGTGTTACCCTGCCTGATAATCAGTTGGCCGATTTAGCTTTCCAGGGGTTGATACCCCCATTAAGAGAAAAATTCAAGGTGAATTCACCAATTTAAGTCATCTCCTACAATGAGTATCACCAAGAAAGCCGTTTCTCCGATGATAATGGCTTCAAAGATGAATTGAAGAATAACAAAGACAAGATACAATCGGCTATAGAGGATGACCAACTAAAATTTGCAGAAGAGCCGACGATGCAGCTGGACGCTGATCCTTTTCCAATTAACATGGTTCATTGCTCTAAAAAGAAGGAAAAGCCGACACAAGATGCAGAGCCTAAGGATCAAATTCATATATCATCGGCTAAAAAAATGACACGTCAAGCCGATGTACAATCAAATTCTGATGGCAATAAGACACTCATGATTACTGTTGGCTCTATACAAATAAAAGCCGACCGTGAAGGGGAAATTTTTAAAACAATCACACCAAAGGGTTATCAGGCTAAGAGAGCATTGCCACTACGTAAGCCGATACAGAAGTCGAAGCCCACTTTTTCCCAACTACTAGCAAAATATGAAAGGAGGAATGAAAGGCCACGACGAAGTCCTCCACATCGCCGCTTAATAAATATCGCCAAGCGGCCCGAAAGAGCTCACCGATGGTGCCCTTTTGGCAATTTTGTGGGAGAAGGGATTAGCTTTGCCATCACCAAACACATGTCCGATGCAAGATTACCCATGCCAAGGTGATAGCGCGATGGTCGGCTAAAGATAGAATTCCTAAGCCGACCATAAGTCGAAACAAGACCAAGATGAAGGGTCTAACATCGCGCTAGTATGGATCTGTTAGGAAAAATATGTAAGTCGATCGAACCAAAGCCGAGATGGTGTCCTTGAGGTTTAAGCCGATCACAAAGAAGAAGACTTGAGCGCTAAGGACCCAAGAAATGAGGAAGTGAACAAGAAAAACGAAGGGATAAAACTTTTAATGAGCTTCATCCGATTAAGATTGTGAGAAAAGTGGAGGAAGAAAAACCGGATTCGGTCAATGATTTTTGTTCGACGGCCGATCTAGTCTGGAAAATCATACCACCCGTCACCGTGATAGCCGATTTGGTAAGGGATCAACGTGGGATCGTGTAGTGTGCATCGGTTTGTCCAAGGTACCGTTAGGTCTTGATTGGCTAAAACTCAAATACGAATATACGAGTTGGCCGATTACCGACCTGAAAGCCAAATTAACTCGATGCAGTTAAAAATTTGGCTATGGTAAGAAAATATATGTTCAAGTCGATGATGAAAATTTTTGGAAGATAACATATTATCTCCCAAAAATGGGGGGCATATGTTTGCACCAAAATTTGGCAGATAGGGTCAAAATCGGCAGTCCAAGATCAACAAGATACGATTGGATAACGGATCAAGATATTTGGAAACAAAACAAGTTGTTAAGGAAAGCACCCTCCAAATAGAGGCCGATACGGATTCTATTCCTAACGTGTTGTACCAGACTCTATCGCCAATGGCTATAAAAGAGGTCTAGAGGTGATCGTAAAAGTCGCCAGAGCCAACCAACCAATTCGCGTCTACTTTTCATCTACTTTTCCGTCGACTAGGAATAGTTCTTGTAATTTAGTCTTTGTAATTCGATCTTGATCAATAAAGTTGCGCATCGCCGATTGTTGATCTTCTTCAAATTACGCCTGTGTTTGATTTATTTCGATTTTGTTGCGATCGCCTTCTTCGTAATCGATCCGCTTTATCCTCTGATTAGCCTTAATCGGCTAGTTAGATCTATTCTGATACCTTGATCTTGATCGGGTTCAAACTGATTAAGTTTAAGCTGATTGATCGTTACGATCGGCTTTGAGAGAATTTTATCCTCTGATTAGCCTTAATCGGCTAATTAGATCTATTCTGATACTTTGATCTTGATCGGCTTCAAGCTGATTGAGTCTAAGCCGATTGATCCCAACGATCGGCTTCGAGTGAACTTTATATCTTTTACCTTGTTGATTATAGGTCAAATCGACTGGCACGCTCTGAACCCGGTGTTCGTCTAGTGTGCTGCTGTCAGAAACCCTACATCAAATTTTTGACGCCAACACATGTATAACAGTTTTAAGCTATTAGAATTGGGATGTAAAAACAAAAAGATTACTCATATTTAGGAAGATTTGTCGCAGAAGTTCGGGCCATCCATGAAGCTGGCACATTTATCATGATGGACAAAGGTGTCCCTGATACTGGCACTAACTAAATTCCCAACCACACTTATTTAGCTCTAGCTAGTTACTAATGAGTTTCACTGATTCCAACCGACCTTCATACTGTTTTTTATTCTAAATATAACATTTCATTCAATAGTATCATTCGGAAAAATTGAAATCATGCAATAATCGAATGATGTACCGACCAAAAGCAGGTTCATTTTGGCTTAGTTTCAGGCCATAGTTGCAGGTATCGCTGATGAATGGAACGGTGTTCCCTCTAGTAATAGAATCAGTGAATAATAGCTATTATGAAACTGGGCCACCTAGCTATAACCGGTTCGGTTTTGGTTCTATAAACCTCAGGACGAATGACTTAGATTGGATCCAATTGTTAGCACGCCTTAGAACGCACTTGCAGATACGAGTATACGACTGCAACACATGGAAAAGAAGAGGAGCTTATACCAAGATGGTGATATCAAAGGGCCCCCCTTTTCACTTTCCAGTGACTCTTTGGGTGATCCACACAAATCGGCCTCTAAATATTCCGTTTCAGTCCCTCAAGCATTGCCATATAAATGCAACTCATTGCATGACTCCATGACTCCAAGCTGCCTTGTCCTAAAGTCTTCAGAGTTCCTCCGTTACGGCTTCGAGCTTCAAGCCCCAACCTAACTCTCCAATTCAAAGCCTCCATAATGACTTCAGGATCAGAGGTTTGTGAGCTCAACAATCTCTATAACTCAGCTCATTTTTCTTCTCAGGCTAGGAACTTATGATTTGTTTACTTTCTGATAGTTTAGCCATGTACATATAACTACAGCAATATTATGTTCATGGTATTACTATTTAGGCCTGTGGCGTGACTGTAATGTGACATAATGAAACTAATCTCCATGAGCACATGTTTCCTTCACAGTGGTTGTACTAATCTTTCTGTGTAAAACTGCAGACGCCGCGAATAACAGAGCTTCATGAAAGGATGGACTGCAATGGCTGTGTGCATAAGATCAGGAAGACCCTGAGTGGCATTGAGGGTAAACCATTCTGATCCTTCTATACAGAAACGCTACAGTTCTTTGATTCCCCCTCATTCAGGCATCCAGTTTGGCATCTCAAGTGCATTTTGGGAACATCTAGAGAATGTACTCGACTGCAAGCTTGTCCGCAACATCACACAAGCTATGAAATGGCCTTGTGCAGGTATTAGGGAGGTCTATGTTGATCAAGCTAGCCACAAGATCACAGTGGTGGGGATTGCTGATCCTGAGAGGATTGTCAAGGCCATCAGGAAGACCAAGAAGGTTCCTACACTACGCCAAAATCTGCAATAGGTGACGGTCTATTTGTGGCGGTTTTTTTCGAACCGCCACAAAGATAATTATCAGTGGCGGATCTATTTCAAAATGGCGGAAATATCGATGGCGGTTCTATCCTCGAACCGCCATCGATAATAATTATCGATGGCGGTTCGAGGATAGAACCGCCATCGATAATAATACATTATCGATGGCGGTTGGAGGCTAGAACCGTCACTGATAACTAGGTTATTGGTGACGGTGCTATCCTCGAACCGCCACTGATTCTATTGGATTATTCGTGGCGGTTCTATCCTCGAACCGCCACTGATAATGAATTATCGATGGCGGTTCGAGGATAGAACCGCCACAGAGATAATGTTATCGATGGCGGTTCTATTTAAAACCGCCATCGATAATATTGCCTATAAATAGGTGGTCGAGAGCAAAGATTGGTCTTCTTCTTCCCGAGAGCAAACCAAAACTTCTAAATTTGATTTCGTTTTCTCCAATTCTTGTGCTTGTACTTCCTCTAGTTGTTCCTTGGTGAGTTATTTTTCTCCTCTCTTGATTTGTGTTAATCTTGTTGCAATTTAATTTTTAAACCAAGTTTAATTAGGATTTATATGTAGATGAGATGAAAAGTTTAGATTTTGTTTATTTTTATTTAGCTACCATTTTGTAGTTGATGAATTTATTTCTAGCTAGGTTCATTAGATGATGTTGTGTTCCTTTTATAGATGATGAATTATGATTAAGCATATATTTAATATTAATTGCATTTTAAGTTAATTTGATACATGATGAATTTATTATCTAGCTCCTTTAGATGATAAGTAATTAGATTGGTTTTTTAATTACTATTAATTGGGTTCTATTAGTGTACGGACATATACATCTTGCATATATATGAATTTATTATCTAGCTCTTTTAGATGATAAGTAATTAGATTAGTTTTTTAATTACTATTAATTTAGTTCCATTAGTGTACGGACATATACATCTTGCATATAATAAATTTATTTAATTAAGATTATTGGGTATTAATATAAATGAAATTTTAGTTAATTTGGTAGGTGGGTGCTCATCATTTTTAGATGATGAATTTATTATCTAGCTTCTTTACAGGAAAAGTATTCAGATTAGTTTTTTAATTACTATTAATTTGGTTCCATTAGTGCGGACATATATTAAATTTATTTAATTAAGATTATTGGATATTAATATACATGAAATTTTAGCTAATTTGGTAGGTGGATGCTCATCATTTTTAGATGATGAATTTATTATCTAGCTCATTTAGATGATAAGTAATTAGATTAGTTTTTAATCAATTTTTATATGTTAATTAATTTTAGATGGACCAGGAGATGGATGTACAATGCGAACTGCTATTCAAATTAGATTACATCGATGGGTATCCGCTTAAGAGCCACTGAGGAGAACAAGTTGCACAAGAAGACGAGTACATACATTGTCCATGCATTGATTGCAAGAATGAGAAAATGTTTTCGGACAAAGAGCACATCCACTTGCACTTGATTCGAAGAGGTTTTGTACTTGGCTATACACGTTGGAGAAGTCACGGTGAAGAGGAAAACATACATGAAGGTGATAACGTATTGGATGATGGAGAAGGCATTATAGCAGCTGACATCAGTTATGGATCTGATGAGGATAGGTTGGACATTGATGACGATAATAATCTTGCTCAGATGTTGCGCGATGCGTATGGAACTACACTAGTCGAGAGAGTTTAATCAATTCAAGGGTTTGTTGGACGACTCGGACACACCTTTGTTCCCGAGTTGCAAGGAGGAATACACAAAGTTGCACACCGTGCTTTCACTTCTAAAATTGAAGGCAAGCAATGGTTGGTCCGATAAAAGTTTCACGGCGCTATTACAACTCTTAGCGGACATGCTTCCAGATGGAAACGTATTGCCGATAACCACTTATTTAGCTAAGAAGGTTGTATGTCCATTGGGATTGAAGTAGAAAGAATATATGCATGTCCAAACGATTGTATACTCTATCGCAAAGAGTATCTGAGACATGCATGTATGTCCGTGTGCAAATCATCACGATACAAGCGTAAAGGCCATGACAATGAGGGCACCGTGGTGAAGAAATGGGCTCCGCTAAAGTGGTGTGGTATTTACCGATAATACCTCGGTTGAAGCGCTTATTTGAAACAAAAGCATGCCCAATCGATGCGATGGCACTCTTAAGAGCGTAAAAGGATGGATAGTCGAGACACCTCACGATTCTCGCCAAAGGAGAACCATCGATAGGCTCTTTAGGATGGACTTCGGAATGAACCGAGGAATGTAAGGTTTGGGTTGAGTACGGATGGAATGAATCCTTTCGGTAACATGAGTAGTATTCATAGCACTTGGCCCGTAACTCTCAGATCTACAACATTCCTCCTTGGTTGTGTATGAAACGAAAGTACATTATGATGTCATTTGCTATCCAAGGGCCGAGACAACTGGCAATGATATTGATGTATACCTACAACCATTGGTGGAAGATCTTGTGATCTGTGGAACGAAGGTGTACATGGTATGGGATGAGTACAAGCGAGAGTACTTCATCCTACGGCATTGTTGTTTTGCACCATCAATGATTTCCGCCTTGGTAACCTATCCGTCAGATTACTATAAAGGGGCCAAAGCATGACCCAGTGCATGGATGAAACCGCTAGTGTGTGGCTCAATAACTCGAGGAAAACCGTGTACATGCATCACCGTAGGTTCCTTCGCAGAATCACCCCTACCGCAATATGAAAAACAATTCGACGGGACAAAAGAGGATGGTATAGCCCCAAGGCCTCGTCGTGGGGAAGAGGTATATGATATGGTTAAGGATATTAATGTCGACTTGGAAAGGGAGATAGTAATAATACATCGAGGTCTCGATCGAGAAGACCACATGGAAGAAGAGATCGATATTTTGGAACTTGCCCTATTGGAAGGACTTAGAAGTTCGACATCGCATAGACGCTCATGCACGAGAGAAAAATGTATGTGATAGCTTGATTGGTCTTTTGTCAACATTCCTAGCAAAACTAAGGACGGACTAAAGGCACGAAGGGACTGGAAGATATGAAAATCGAGCTGAGCTACATCCTCGGGACAACGGAAAGGGCGACTTTACCTTCCCCACCTTGCTACACTCTTTCAAGAAAGAGAGAATGTAACTTTGCAAATGCTTGCATGGTGTGAAAGTTCCGTCCGGTTACTCGCAAGCATCAAGAAACCGGTCTCGATGAAAGATTTGAAGTTAATCGCATGAAGTCTCATGATTGTCATGTGATGATGACACAAATGCTTTCTATTGCAATTAGAGGTATTTTGCCCGAAAAGGTCCGAGAGGCAATCATGAGGTTGTGTTTCTTCTTCAACACGATTTCACGTAAGGTCATCGATCCCATCGGACTTTTCGAATCGCAGAATGATGTGGTCAAGACACTATGCCGACTAGAGATGTATTTCCTCCATCATTTTTCGATATAATGGTTCATCTCATTGTTCACCTTGTGAATGAGATAAATGTATGTGGCCCCGTATTCTCGCATCGATGTACCCGCTCAAAGGTACATGGGTATCTGAAGAAGTATGTACGCAATCGATCTCACGAGGGTCGCATTGTGGAAGGTTATGCAACCGAGGAGGTTATCAAGTTTTGCGTGGATTACATGGAGGGGTGGAACCGTAGGAGTGCTCAGATCTCGACATGAGGGTAGGTCGGCCGGGAAAGGGACGATTGGAAGGAAATCAACAAATTCTTACGATCATGGATTATTCAAAAGCTCATTTCACGCTTTTGCAACAAGCCATTGAGGTGTCCTCGATATGGACATGCACAAGGATAAGCTACGAGAGGAAAATCGTGGACGATCAGAGGTTTGGGTAACAAAAGAGCATAACCGCTTGTTCAATCATTGGTTCAAAGAGCATATGACTGGAAAGAAACGAGTGTCATGTTGAGGTGGTGGCAAAGGGCCATCAGTACAATCTTGACATGGCAAGGATCGACATAAATGGATATACCTTTTACACGAGATCTCGGGATAGCAAAAGCACTTACCAAAATAGTGGTGTTCGTGATAGATGCCTATGACAACACAAGCAAGAAGAAGAGTAGCTTCTATGGGTTCATAGAAGAGATTTGGGAGCTCGACCATCGTATTTTTAAGATCCCAATGTTTCGTGTTGTTGGGTACAACTCCCAAAGGGTGTCAAGGTGGACAAGTACGGCTTCACTACTTTGGACATCGAACATGTCGGATACAGAGATGAACCATCTGTATTTGCGGCAAGTAGCACAAGTCTTCTATGTAATCGACCTTGCAGATAAGAAGCGCCATGTAGTTCTTCAGGGAAAAGAAGGATCGCTGAGTTGAGAATGTCGTGGATGAGGAAGAGTACAACCAGCTTGATGAGTTGCCTCCTTTCATAGATGGCAACATCAGCTCGAGGAAGAAACCACTCAGAAGCTACCTATCATCGCGACGATCATGAAGAAGGGCAAATTGTGAAAGAAAATAATTAGCTATATACGAGTAATGGCAAAATATCGAGGCGGAGCCAGCCTCAAGGCAGGCGAGCGCCTTCCGGATTCGCCGGCGATGACTGTGCCGCACAAGTCTTCTTCTATGTAATCAACCCTAATGATGACCACCGTTGAAGATAATCTTGTGCATGGTAGTTTAAAGTCTTTTGGTTTTGTTTCCTAGCTATGTGCTAGTTTTTCCGGTCTTTGAGTCGGCTTTGGACTTTGCTAGTTTTGATGATTGTTTCAATTCTCAAGAGTACTTGTTTGTTTTGGCTTGGATGACAAAATAGTGTTCTATCCGGTTGAAAGTTTGGAGAGTTTGTTGAGTCCATCGTGAAAGGAGTCAGGATTCTTTCCTATAAACCGCTTATGTATTTGCTTTACAAGTATTAGACAAAATCGTAAAACGCGTAATTGCGCAAAGACTAAAACTAGGTCTTCAACTCGTACGCTATTCGACAATACACAGATAAGATTCGTAAACAAATTTCGTGGTATACAGCACATTAGTGGCGGTTCTTCAAAAGAACCGCCATCGATAACATTATCGTGGCGGTTCAGTATAAAGAACCGCCATCGATATAGATTATCGTGGCGGTTCAAATAAAGAACCACCACAGATAATATATTATCGATGGCGGTTCTTAAAAGAACCGCCATCGATATGCTTATCTATAGCGGTTCAGATAAAGAACCGCCACGATAATATATTATCGATGGCGGTTCTTAAAAGAACCGCCATCGATATATTATTCGTGGCGGTTCAGATAAAGAACCGCACGAGATAATATATGTATCTCGTGGCGGTTTGTACAAAGAACCGCCATCGATAAATTATCTGTGGTGGTTCGTATAAAGAACCGCCATAGATAATCAGACGATGGCGGTTCTTTTTAGAACCGCCACCGATAATGCCTCGCCTATAAATAATAGATACCGCCGCTTCTAACTCACCCTAAACCCTTAAACTCCCGCCTTCTCCCGCTACAAACCCTTAAACTCCCGCTCGACGCCTTCCCGCCGACGCCTCGCTTCGCGCCGCGCGCCGACGTCGTCCTCGACGACGCCGCTTCGCGACGACGCCGTCCTCCCCGACGACGACGCTTCGCCGACGCCTCGCCTCGACGACGCAAGACTACCCTACGCCGCCACGGTCGCCGCCCGCGCTTCTTGCCCGACGCCGCGTAAGTGCACAAATAAGCTACACTTTGATCATTGTTGAGTGATTCCTATCGCAGATAAAGCACATATTGCTATTACTAAAAGTAAAACAATGCACTTAAACGTCCATTTACTATCTTACAGAGAGATCAAAGGTTGCTAAATGAAAGGAGAAATTAGTATTGCAAAGCATATATCGTAAATCGATGTCCGAACAAATGAGAACATTTTCCACTAAATTCTAACTCCGTATCAACAAAGAGCTAGTACTTTCTAAGTTGCGTAAACCCAAAACATTTATCTTAGTAAATGAAAAGGAACTATCACATATTGATAAGAACACCGGTACATAAGAAATAAATTTACCCATATATTTAGAGGTGATGTGACACAAGCATGATAACCATAGGCATTAGAACCCCACAAATGCTCATCCGATAAGGAAACATCTACTGATTAGCGAGAAAGCGGTCTCGCATATAAGATGAGATCAAGGGTTATGAATGCATGCCTCTCAACATTAATAAAAGTGGTCGCATATAAGATGAGTTCAAGGGTTATCATCACAAAAAAACATGGATGTTCAAATATCATGTTGATATTTAGTTTCATCTATTCATTTCATACATTGGAAGTTCAAATAAGAACAAAATTGTTTGGCTCTGTTGCTAAATGTAGCATTTTATCACGTCAAAAGAAAGCCACAATATGCATGACAACATAGGTAAATTTAAGGGCGTGATTTGGCTCAGAAATTAAAAAATGATAGTGGTTTTAGATTTTGCACTCAAGAATAGAAGAGAACATTTACTGACATCCCATCCAAGGAACATAGACCGCAGCTTGGTGGTAGCTTGTAGCGTAGGAGGCGACCCTTGTGCCACAAAGAATCTCCCCACTCATCCTCCCACACAACCTCCGGTCCTTCCACCGCCTAATCCGTTGCTTTTAAACAAGAAATTGAATCTTCTCAATGTTCGCATCCACGTAGCCTCCCACCATGCCATGGCTCACCCTCTCGTTGAACAACCGCTCCCTCAGCACCTGGGCTAGCTCCAGAGCCTTACTGGTGTCCGCTTTGAAATTTGCACTCAAGATGTCGAATCCCCTTAGGAGCAATTTCAGGATTTCATCTGCACACCGCACCAGAGACTGTAAGATCAGATAATGTATGCGCTGAAGTATGAGTAAGAAGAGTGGTCGGGGGTCGACGGGGACGGCGACGAGGGCGGAGCTCAGAGGCCGACGAGGATGGGGATGGGGGAGCTCAGAGCATAATAATATGTATCACTCCTTTTGAGAACATAATAATAGGAAGTTACTTACAATTAAAAGTGATATATGGCAAGTCTGAAATCTGAGTATTGGATCACTCTATTATCATACTATGATGTCTCTTTTGACTACTACCTAATTTTACTTCACACCCTGATGTTTAATCATGTGTTGTTTCTAGATTGTCAACATGCCATTGCCTAATCATTTCCTAAGACTTTTATAACTATCTTGTGAAACTCATTCTGCTTGTGGTTGGGTATACACTTAATGAATGGTTAAAATCATTTATACTTATTAGACGAACTCACATTTCATTCTTCGCTTCTACCATATTTTAGGCCTAGCTAAGAATGCTACGGATCATCTTCCACTTGTTGCATCTGCATGCTTTGTTCTGTAGTCATCCACTTGCCCTACATGTTTTCATCTTCCACTTGTCCTACATGTTTTATTTAGATTGAGTTTCATTAATGCAAACCATGGGCGTTGCAAGGTGTATGTGTGTAGCATTTTAGTGCTCACTTGATGCACCATAGCTACATATTGGGTCCACAAAATTTACAACCAATCAAAGACTAGTTCAAGAGTTAATGCTTGCTTAATTAGTTTTGTTATGAGCTAATTAAGTATCTTGCTCTTGCAAAATCATTTTTATCTTAGCAACACACAATATTACACACAGGACAGTATATCTGTACTTTGAAATTCCATGAGATGATTCTGTAATAATTGACGAAAATTATGTTTCGGGTTGAATCAGTAGTTCTAATGGAGCCCAAACCGAGCCTATAGTGGAGGAGAGCCCGAGCAGGTACCTTACCCTCCACCCAACCACCGAAGGTGCCGAGGCCTCCACCGCTGTTGCAGATGATGCTCCTGTTGCAAGACGCCGAGGACGAGGGAAAACTAAGAAGCTCAAGGCCGGTACACCATCTCGAGGTCTTAGATATCGGGGCCCTGTTGCACCGAGAAAATCAGCAGACAAAATATGAGTCAACATGCGGGTACATCGTAGGGATAAAGTGCCAATCACCTATTCGGATTGGCATAAAGTGCCCGAGCCACCAAAGAGGATCGTGGATGAGCTCAAAGAAACCTTCAATTTCAAGGAGCCAAGATCTTGTGCATCGCGACGCATTGATGACCATGGATGCGGCGTGGAGAAACTTCAAGGCGAGGTGAACACAAATTATGTGAAGCAAAACCGTCACCATCGGAGAGTACCCAAGATTGGAGCCATATTGGGATGAGTTTGTGGCGATGAAGCAATCGGAAGCAAACAAGGAAGTCCGGTGAGGACCACATTAGCATCGCAAGAAGGAATACTCACCCCACGACTTGGCACGAGTGGGTACGCGGTAAAATTGCTCAATGGGAGAGGCAAGAATTAGAAGCGGTCCAATTGGTGGCACAAGTCCCTTGATCGGACTACGGGACGAGTGAAGCACTACGTGCTAGCGAGGCGTATATGTTGTTCATCGGGGTTTATCATTCAAGAGCAGTGAAGACGAAGCAATGACGCAACGAGTTCACGAGTTTCACGCCTAATCCACCCAAGGATCTTTTCACCGCACAGGAGAAAGACGAGCTAACAAATGCCCTAGGAAACAAAGAGCACTCTGGCCTGACACGAGGCGTCGGGGTCAAGGTTCCATGGAGGAGTGGATTCCCGAGCACGGAGACTCTTATAGGAGTCAAGAGAGCTAAAGATGAGCGGCCGAGAAGGAAATGGAAATGATGAAGGAAAGGGTTCTGCGAGAAATACAAGGCACCATTGAAGAACAAGTTGAACGACAAGTACAACAAGCCTTGAGTCGACCGCAGGCCCACAACGTTTTCTCCAATCCTACAGGTCATCGCAGCAGTTGCGTGTCCACGCCATTGGCGAAGCGGACAACAACTATTATCCGTGGACGACATACAGACCCCACAACCTCGTCACCAACGTGCGTGATGAACATATTTGTACAGCCGCTACAGGGTAGTCTATCCGTGCCAAGAAGGGGTGTCTGCACAATACCCCGATAGCGCCAGGTTATGCAAAGGTCCAAGTGGACACGGTATTTGCACAGTTTGCTGAGATCGGACTGGAAAAACCCACCAATGATGAGATAACTACTCTAGGAAGTGCCGCCCACTCATTCATCCAATGGCGCAAGCGTGACATCGTCTTGGACCATGCAGTGCCATCCTCTCCGCCGCAGATAATCCTCGCATCCGTCACCAAAGACTCGAGAGTGAAACGGGAAGAAGCAAAATGAGGTAGAAAAGAAATGCATTGAGGACCCCATCAAGATGGCCACCGTTAGTACTCCAAAGCGTAAACCTATAACACTGGTACTTCAAATGACAAACCTACAACCTCCGATCCCAAAATTGGCACATTAGACAAGTCAGACACCAGATCAAAGTAGGTCAGATCGAGTATGATGTCGTATGCGACAAAAAGTAAGGGCAAGGCGAAGTCCGATGACCAAGATGATCAACAAAGATTGAAATTGAGGTAGGAAGCCCTTGGTCACCGCTTGAAGTTAAAAAGTCTAACACCCGTGATGCAGCGATTACATGCATGGTACTTAGATCGATCCAACCAAGACGTACTCCCAAAGATGATCACTGCAATTTTCCGTGAGGAACATTTTCACCATGAGGGCCATGGCTACTTCTTAATAGAATTCGATAACTTGCACAACTTGTTCTATCACGACGCCTTGACATATCTTTTTGAGATCTTGGTCACCGTAAGTGTCTAATATATTAATCTTGGCCTACATTCACGTAATACCGATAAATTTCATGTCTAACTAATTCGTTATATAGATACGAGATGATTGAAGTACGAAGAACCAAGGGCGATGGGATTCTCGACCGGAACGGTTTGCCAACATGAAATCAAAAGAGTACCAAAGGAGGTCGAGGAGTACGATATAAAGTTTTGATTAAACTACAAGACAAGGAGTTTATACTTTTGCCATACAATTTTAAGTAAGTTGCTCACTAGCTAGTTAAATTACTCGCTTATTTCGTTATTTACTCGATGTAAGGACTAATGGTGGCATCATGCATGTGTATGTAGCTTCCATTGGATTCTCGTAATAATTCATCCAAAAGAGCAAGATGTCGATCATGGATCCACTAGATAAACCTAAAAAGACTTTGAAGAGATGACACATTTAGTGAATGAGGCGCTCAAAAGATATTGTCAAGAGCTCGAGATACCGCCCATACCACAAATCCCTTACAATCCGCACGAAGTTTCCAGACGCACGAAAGGAATACTCTTATATCATATTTCATAGTAAATAGCTCCTTCGACGACATCTTAGTTCATTCGATTTTTGCAAATGTCACAAGCAAATTAAAGGAACAAATTTATGTGGGTACTTATTGTGCCAAGACATGCGCCAAATCTTATCATGCACAATAAAAGACAATGACGTAGAGGTCAGTCATGCCGACATGACACATTAATTCACACCACTCAATTTCTATATTCTCTTAATTTTGTTTTTATACTTACAGCGCCTCAAGTTGTCTACGGTAGGATCGCTTCCTTCCAAATCCAAAGCATCTGTGGCCAGCTCGCTTACTTCATCATGAAGGAAATAATCAACAAAAATGGGAGTTTTATGACGAAGACAACAACGATCCAATCATCCATACTATTGTCCCAAATCACATGCCTTCAACCTCCAAGACCCAGTAGGCTTCTAGTTTACCTCCACTAGTTTAGGCTTTTTACTTCAATTTGTTTCATTACAAAGTGTAAATAACTCTTTGTTCCTTTCAAATGGGAACCCTTCTTTTGCCAATGTCACTTATTTTGTCGGTGGTTGTGGTAATGTAGCATGTACTTTTGTCTTCTTCAGAACACACACACATGCAGTGACACTTCTAAATATACTTTTCGAGTGTAGCATGTACTTTCGTCAATGCCACTTCTTTTCTTAGTGGTTGTGCTAGTGTAGCATGTACTTTCGAGTGAATCATGCTTTTCTTGCTTATCATGCTGGTTTCTTCTTAGAAATAATTGCTCATCGTGATCAAGTGCTTCACACACAAAAATAAATCTCAAAACCGTAATAACTCTAGCATGGAGAAACTCATGGCTCAAGAACGGAAGGACGACTCATCGATGGGCTTAGTGTCATGGTCATCGATGAAGATAAACATCATGCAAATTTGGCAAGGTCTATGCTCAGAACTCAACTTTTATGGTAAGCGCCATCAATTCCTGCCAAAGAATCCATGTCTTGAGAATCATGCACAAGATGTAGGGAAGCTCTTAGTCACCGCTCAAGTTAAAAGGTCTAACACCCATGATGCAATGATTACATGCATGGTACATGGATCGATCGCCGCTTTTTTGGAGGGTTATAGAGAAAGGAATGGTTAGTTTGATATTCTATTGTCAAGACTAATGTTTTGTTTGTGTTTAATGCAATAGCTACTCAGTTTGTTACTTCTTTTCCTATTGCATATAAACGCTGCACTTTATGCCTCAGTTGATTGCTAAGGTAGAGCTTTATTGTTTCTCTATCCAAATAAATCGAATATGGAGTTGTATTTGCCATTCTCTTTTAGTTCTATATTATATATTTGCTTTGTGGAGTAGAGAAAATTTCTACATTTCCAAGATCACATCAAGGAGCTAATGGAATAGCATGGTACAAGTAATCAAAATGCATCTTCTTATAGGTTATCTTCTTAATTATATAACAACCATAGGTATGGGCATACCATGTAGGGCATAGGTTAGTGTGTGGGTATGTTGTGCATATAAGATGAACGATCTCTTATTTCATATTTTTAGTAAGCTACTTGGATGCTTTGATCTTCCAGATGTTCTCAATCCTCACGCTTCAAAGTTTGCTATGTTTGTATTGTGATTCCAAAATTGCGTTTGGTTACATATATAAAATTGTTTTTGAGGCAAATAAGACAACTCAATCTTATACATGAGTGTAGATTTATAATTGTTAGTTGGTTTATGTATATCATGTTCATGATATTATGTGCAAATAAGTCATACTTATATTACAAATCAGTGGGCTACAACCAAATATTATGTGTTTTTTATAGGTCTGTTTTTTAATAAACAAAAAGAGGACTAGATCGGTTCACTTACTTAAATACAATATCTTTGACATGGCAATCCATATACGCATGTGCATAGGTCCTCACTGCTACATGAAATTTGTGTGCAAGAATTGCAAGCTTAAGGTGCATAGGAGGATTCTCAAAAGGACTTGTTGTGACAAGAATCATGCTTGGTTGTCTATTTTCTGTAACATCGTAACCAAAATTTAATGGCTATATATGTAGTTCCATAGGGTGAACCGTGTAAATTGTTATGTATGTAAACCATCAATTCAGCTTTATGATGTATGAAACAATGGCAAACCATGTCACCAAAGTGGTCTCAGAAGGAACTCTCAAAAAAGAACCTTGTTGCTACTGGAGATATGGAATTTTCGTATTTAGCTCATGCCTCTGTCTTTCTTCAGATACAGTATATTGGATTCTTCAGTCACTTTAACTGCTACCATGTACTATCTCCTAGATTCTTCATTTTTTGTATTTCTAGAAATTTGTGTCTCTTCCTGCAAACTTCACTACTCTGTGTTATCCATATCATTTATGAGCTTTGCACTATGCAGCTAGAGGTAAGCAGCTCTCTTTTTCCTCCTTTCTTTCCTGGATGGTTTGTATCAGCAATTAGCAATACATGTTATTTCGGATTATATTGGTTAGTCTATAACAACAATAGGTACTAATATGTATACTCAAATTTTAATAATTCAATGTATTCCTACTGCCTGTGTACATAATGAAGAAGCATGGCTAGCGCTGCCTGAGGCTAGCCATAAATGCCAGTTTTTTATTTTCATGTGTGGGATTATCAGCGGCGGTTTTAGCCCAAAACCGCTACTGAAGTAATATCTGTGACGGTTCTATAAAAAAACCGTCACTGATACTAGGTCTATCAGTGACGGTTTTATATACAACCGCCACTGATAGTTGTATCAGTGGCAGTTCTAGCCAAAAACCGCCACTAATAGTCGTATTATCAGTGGCGATTTTTGGTCTAGAACCGCTATTGATATTTGAGTATCAGTGGCGGTTCTATCCAACAACCGCCACTGATAATTGTATTATTAGTGGCGGTTTTTGGCTCGAACCGCCACTAATACCCGAATATCAGTTTTAGCCAAAAACCGCCATAGATAGTGTTATCTGTGGCGGTTCTAGAACCGTCACTGATAATCCTCGATTATCAGTGGCACTAAATCTGTGACGGTTCAAAAACCGCCACTGATGGCAGTTATGAACCGCCACTGATAGCCTTTTTCAAGGTAGTGGCTACCATCTGCTCACACACCGACCCTGCGGCCGAGGCCCAGCCTCCGGCGCCAACAGCAGAAGGGGAGGCCCCGCCGCCGCCTGCCGACCCACCAGCCGATGCGCCTCCGCCGGCAGAAGCAGCACCGGCGGAACCGGCACCGGAAACCAAGGAGGCGCCACCGGCTGAAACCCCGGCCACAGACGCCACCGTGATACACATGGAGCGTGACTACCCATGCAGCCACCATGTGTGCAGGGAGCACTGGGCAAACCATTCTAGCAACATGCATGGCATAAGATATGATGCTGCACCTTATTATGTGACTCATAGTTACAATCACAGGCCAAGTCCTTACGTATCAGAGTACGGACACGTGGGCTCTCCGGTGCAAGAAGGCAGATACCACAGCCATGACTACTATCCAGCTGCTTGGGGGAAAGGAGATGGAAGCCATATCACTTTAATGTTCAGTGATGAGAACCCTAACGCATGCAGCATAGCGTAAAATTAAGCGGCAATTTGCATAAGGAATCTGTTTATGTAGATCGTTAAGGCCAAAGAAGGTTGCAGAGACAGGTTGTGCTTTTGCCGATGAAGAAGTATAATAGATAGTGTTTAGAGTTAGAAGCTGTAACTTGGGATTTGTGTAATACGAGACTTTTCTTTTTCTCAGGTTAATCTCAGCATTTCTGGCTATTTCTTATTTTCTCCTAATTATGCGACGATTTAAGCCTGTTTGGGACGCCTTCAACTCTAGCAATCCATTTGTACCAGGAAAAACCGAAAACCAGCATGGGGTGGCTTTGACGGATTAGAGTTGTGACTTTGCACCTCGAGTTGGGTAGAAATTATATATCTCATGTTAGATATAAAAGCTCACCCCCTCCCTCTCTCTCTCCCCATTCTCCTACCGCTCTGCCTCTGCCCCCACGTCGCCTCCGTTGCCGCACCCAGCGCTGCCGCGCCACCTACACAAATCTCGCCAACCTCGGTCTTTGTCGGAGAGCTCGCCAGGCGATAGCCTCCTCCCGTCGGCCTCTCTCTCTTTCAATCACCAATTCTCTCCCTCTCTTCTGGCTGTTGTCTATCCACACGGCCGCGGTCGGAGAAAGACCCAAGGGAGATAGGGCGGTCACCCGCGAGGTGGAGGGTGGTCGCCTAGATTCGGTGACTAAGAGATCGGCACCCGGAGCACGTGTGGTTGAAACAAGTCTCGTCCCCACGCCCGACCACAAAATCTGGTGGCCTTCTCGCCGGATCCACCGTTGGATTCGAATTTGTGCATCTGATTGATGGATCTGATTGGTGTATGAATAAGTCGTCATTTAACTCAGGTGCTTTAGATTTTTCTCAACTTAGAACGCCCAACCAGCCTACCTAAAAGCCAGGCTGCTAAACACCAAAACTCTTTAGTCCGGCCGTTTAGTCGTGTAGTCCTTTGGTCATGTAGCCCAATAAAAAACTGCTTCTAAATAATGCTACAGTATGCTTAGAACATCATGGTGGTAGTCAAAATCTAGACTCTGGAGATGGTAATTCTAAACCAAGACAATTTTAAGACAGGAGTATATAAGATTCAAGCAGCTCTAGCTAGTTGGAGTCACCACTGGGACGGATGGTCGTATGGTTTATAACTACTTACTGGTTTGCCTTAAAGATTCACTTTTGGTCATCAACTTTCATACATTTTTATATTACTTGATCCATTTAACAATATTTTTTAGAACAAACCTATAAGATTGGACTATTGTGGCATGTTAAGGTTCATTTGCTACGCCAACATAGCAAGCAGGATTCAGTTTTAGAAATAAGTTACGGGGATGTTATTTATAAAATATTAGTAAAGAAAATTTTATTTAATAAATATTGTTCATTTCCTTATCAATGCTTTCTAGAAGTTATAAAGTTTTTTTTTTTTGCGAGCGCGCGCGTGACCGTGGGGCCATTTGAAATGGAGATTATGGAGTAATATGAATCAGAGCGCACCTTCAGTGCTAATTGCCAACTGAAATACTCATGTACCCGTTTGCTTGCAATTTTAATTTCTGTATTAATTCTTAATAGGTTACTTTAGGTATATATATTATGTGTAATAACTCAAATTTCAATCATAATAAAAATTGCCTGTAATAATCCTATCGACAATGTAGCTTGACAAGACAGAATCTAAACAAGTTGAAGTGTAGCTATACCAACTCAAACCGAGACCGTTTCATCGACCTTACGTGAGATGTGTAGTCCTATCAATCAAGTGTGTTACCTCAAAGCAATTTTGCATGCTGAACCGTAGAAGAAATGTTCCATATATAGATTAATGATGGTAGTAACCAGTGGGTTCTATCGTATGCAACTAGCAGGATAGCGAATCAATCATGCATTGGACAGTATAAGAAATGTCTTTTAGATTAATGATGATGGGCACCAGCTAGCGTGCTCTCTCGTAAGCAAAACATGGAAATTTATTTGTCTAAGAAACGAAGCATATCTAATTGTGACGAAGGACGATGTACGAGTCGTTAAAGTTAAAAGAGAGATTTTAATAGGATAGCATATGAGCTAGCACATTACGCCTTTGCTCACCGAAAGCTTGGTGGTGTGGACGTATGGTTTGCTGAAATAATACCTTCTACTAATCCTACTAGTATAGTGCCTGTGCTAACGCTACGACGGCAGTACACCCGCTTATCAATTAAATGAGAAGATAAGTATGAATACAACAATTAATAATAAAAGGAATTTTAAATGAATTTAGAAAGAAAAACAGAACTAAATGGAGGTCGAATGGGTGAAAACGGGCTCCCAAAAGATTTTAAATCAAGAAAGAGAAATAAAAAAGAATTTTCTGATTTTAGATTATTTTTTTTGCAGCTTCCACAGAGAGCACAGCGTGCTCTCTGGGTTTAGCCAGCAGCAGGGGGAGGAAGGCCGGGGTGGCCAGTGGTCGCAGTGGGTCGGATCTGGTGCGGCGAGATCGCCGGCATCGGCGCTGCATGGGAGGACTCACGGTTATGTGAATTTCACTTAAAAGATAACGGTGATGGCTTGGGTTACCTCCAAAATCCGCGATCTTTACAAGAGGGAGCACTTGGGATTTACGCAATGCGATGGGGTGGAGGAGAGCTTGCGGCTTTTATAGCCCCAAACAAGCATATTTATGGAAACCATAATTTGGGATCAAATCAGATTGAGAGAAAATTTTGGCAATAGAGTACGAAATTTGGGGAATTAACACCATAGATGGAAAGAGGAGATTTGGTGCGGGATTGATGAAGTTTTGGATCTTCTTTCTTGCTTTAATGGAGGGAGGGAAGAGAAGAATCTTCTCTGGTCTGGGTTGCAGCTAGAAGAAGCTACAGGTGAGTTGCCTTCATTTTTTTAAATATAGAAGGATTTTTGAAAAGATAGCACATTAGGTTAAAAAATTCTAGAAAAATTCTCAAAAAAACTTTCGATTATTTTGTACTTAATAAAATTATTTTCAAAAAAATTAAATTATAAATTTGCCGAGGCACGGCGGCCGTGAGGTCGCTGACCAGCAACCTCGCCACGTCGACAAAGCCACTGATGGCGATTGTGGAGCCATTGCAGTCCTGCGTTCTCCCGACCGCGCTGCCCCATCTCCCGGTTTCTTTTTCCCAGCACGTAATGTATGGTACATTCCTTTTCCAGGACGTTTGTTTCCTTTTCCTTGATTCCAAGACGTTTGTTTCCTTTTCCTTGTTGATGCTGGAGGTGAGGGAAGGTCTGTTGTGGGCCACAGGGATGATTTCGAAAAAATATGGAAAATAAATCTGCGCCACGACCGCTAGATCCGCAAGGAAAAAGATAAAATTAAATGTTGTTTCGCCAATCACCGGTTCCGCTAAAAAAATTGAAAAAATCAAGCAAAGACTCACTGCATCGCTGGTTCCTTAGATAAAAATAAAAACAAAAATTCACTCTCTCTCCGTATACCAAATTAGGCTCTATGGGGCTAGATCCGTAAAAAGTCTCGAGAAGGGTCATATTCGAAAAAAATACGATCACAATGCCGTGACAATAAAAACTCAAGTCTTGTTTCCTTGCATGCGGATCCTCCTGCTTATTTCCTTGTTTGATTCACCTCCTTCCAAATATGTAGTATGTACAATTTTGGCAAGTAAAAATTCAAGTCTGGTTTCCTTGAACGCGATCCTCCTTATTTATTTCCTTGTTTGATTCGCTCTCCTTCCAAATATGTAGGTGGGGAGGTCATTTGTGGGACACAGGATGATTAGACACACTAAATAATGGCCATCTGATGTGGGTGAGTAAAACTGAGGAAAGATCTGAGACGTTCATTTTGATGAATGCAAGTTTCTGGGGACGTTTTGCTGGGTGCACGAACATTGGGCCATCTTTAATGAGGTATATTATTTAGGGTGGACGTAGGAAAAATTGTTTAGGTGCATTATAAAGGGTTATAGATAAGAGTTCCTGCCTCCATATGCATTTGAGCCGTTGGAGAGCCGGCTCGGCTCGAGCCACTTTCTACTAATCCCAGAAGAGTTCTTGCCTCCACATGCATTTGAGCCGTTGGAGAGCCTGCTCGGCTCGAGCCACTTTCTACTAATCTCAGAAGAGTTCCTGCCTCCACATGCATTTGAGCCGTTGGGTTCTTTTTCGGGAAAAAAATTACGTTTAGGTCCTTTTCGGGAAAAAAATTACGATCAGGTCTTTTTTTAAAAAAAGAATATATATTGTTCATGCCCTTTTAGCGTTTTTAAGCGTAGCGCTCGGGGCATTTTTTGGGAAAATTGAAATTACGTTTAGGTCCCTTTTTTGGGAAAAAAACGCCGTCAGATCCTTTCTCCGGAAACAAAAATTACGCGCTACGTTTAGGTTCTTTTGTTGTTTTTTTACGTTAGGTCCTTTTCCGAAAACAAAATACGCTTGGGTCCTTTTTTTTGAAAAATTTTGTTTATGTCCTTTTTGCGTTTTTTAGCGTTAAGCAGGCTCTACGTTTAGGTCCTTTTTCGTTTTTTAAAATTATTACGTTTAGGTCATTTTCCAGAAAAAAAACGTTTACATCGTGTGTTTCCTCGATTTGCTCGCGTTGAGAGCGACGTGCGCACGTTTTCTCGATTTGCTCGCGGGCACTGGCCTAGTTTCTCCCTATATTAAACACTTGTGTTCAAATTGTGACCCTCCTTTGTGTTGAGTAATATTTTATAAATAATATACTCGCAAAGAAAAAAAAAAGAAACAAGCATATTTGTTTTTAGCGTAGACGTTAGCTCTCTGGGCCCTGGGGAGCTGTATCCAAGCCACCGTGATTAGGGCAACCAATTAATACTATTAACGGCGTCATTAGCCTTAATTGGCAGTAAAGCGAAACACCCATCTCCTTATCGTTGTTATCAGCAGACTTGGCGAAGCAAGCCATTACGGCATTACCAAATACCAACGGCCATACCCATTGCCAGATGCCTACGCCTGCGCGGCGAGGAAGAAACCGAAGAGAATTCTTGCAATTTAGTCCCTAAAAAAACTTGGGAGTCACAGGGAGTCCCTCACCGCGTCGAGATCCAGGGGTGAGGGGTGAGTCGCCATGGGGACCGCGACGATGGCGACGGCGGTGGGCGCGGCCATGGTGCTCTACTACGTGCTGAGCCGGCGGCTGGTCCACGAGGACGCCGCCGGCGGAGGAGGTGGAGGGGGAAAGCGGCGGAGGGGGCGCTCGGCTCGGCGGCCGGCGCGGCCGCCGGCGACGTGGATAGAGGCGGTGGGCACGCTCGCGGAGACTCTGCGATTCACCTATTCGGAGACGCTCGGGAAGTGGCCCATCGGGGACCTCGCCTTCGGTATCAAGTACCTCATGCGCCGCCAGGTGGGAGGGCTCTCTCTTGTGGTTACTTATCGGATCGAAGAGAAATGCCACGGCTTCGTTTCGAGGGAAATGTGTTTTGGATCTGAAATGGGAGGTCTTTTTTTTTCGAATTACGTCTCGGAAGCTGCGTTGCTGGTTTAGGGTATAGATGCGTTTAGCAATTGATCTACTAAGAATTCGGTGAATTGGGTGCTGATCGGTCTCCATACCGAATAAAAATCGCAACTTTGGAGGTTTGGTGCTGGAACGAGGACTAGTTCTGGTTTTACACAGTATAGCAGTAGTGGTCGATATGTTAAGGTTGAAGTGGTTTTTGTTTTGCTGGTGAATATTTGTCTCTGTGGCGAGTCCATTGCTGGGAGCATTATACTTGTGCTCTACTTAACATGCTGCTTACCGAATAGATGAATGCGCAGTATTGAAATATGAACATATCGTTTTATACCTTTCATTTGAGGGATGCAGAGCTGATTAACTGTTCACAACAAAGGAAATCAGAGCTTATGTACTGTTCCTTTTCGTGTATTCTGTGTCAACTACCGATTCTTGAGTGCTACTTTACTAGTATCTCGGTAGATCATAAAAGCATTCGGTGTGTGTGTAATTAATAGTTCATTGTAATCTTGGTGTTACTTTCAGGGCAATTTACATGTCGCCAGTGTATATGCTGGAAGCAATTGCATTGAACTGAAAGGACCTGAAATCATGGAAGAGCTTATTGTTCTGCGACGTTTGATCGACTTGTGCTTTCTTTTCTCTAAGAAACCATTTCCTGTGTTCCTGGAATTGGCTGGATTTTCCCAAGAGGATGTTCTCATTGAGGAACCTAAGGCGGGGGTGAGTTAAGTATTGCTAACAGTTTTTGTTCTCTTCATTTATTAAGGTGTGATTAGTTTCTGGTGGTTATAGAAATATAACTGCCTGGTATTTTTCTCAACTCCTATCTTGCATCCTACTCTTACAGATTTTGAAGCCCGCTCATACAATTCTGCGTGATGAATGTACCAAATCCTTTCTTGTTTTGATTCGAGGGACTCATAGCATGAAAGACACTCTGACTGCTGCTACTGGTGCTGTAGTACCATTTCACCACACACTATCAGATGAAGGTGGTGTCAGCAAGTTAGCGTTAGGATATGCTCACTGTGGGATGGTTGCGGCAGCCCGCTGGATTGCAAGAGGTATAACACCATGCCTCCGTCAAGCAGTCAGTCAATGCCCAGACTACCAAATCAAGGTTCATGTTTAGTTTTGGTTTATGGTTTCAGAACTCAAGTGATACTTAGTTGGATCCTATCTCAGAGTAATGTTTGGCTCTTGAAATTCTTTTAGTTCTTGATGTTTTTGCATAGTTCTCCTGTCAATTTACTATGTTGTTTCTATGCTGTCAATAAAATGCTCCAGGAGCAAAATTTTTACCATGGATATCCATTTACCATGCCAATTAACTTGAACCTGGTGATCCAAGTCATTTTTGTTTTCTCTGTATAAGCATACATATTTTTCGTTCAATAAGAGAATTGCAAAATTCAAATTGTTCATACCTGGTCATGTTCATATGATCGTTAGGATATGGTATGGATGATGGAAATTGTCTCGTCATTTTGTTTCAATCACACATCCTCTACTATTTTGTTTTTTGATAGCTGAATTTCTTCTGTTAGATTGTTGGTCATTCATTGGGTGGTGGTACTGCTGCATTGCTGACCTACATCCTGAGAGAACACAAAGAGTTCTCTTCAACAATTTGTGTTGCTTTTGCACCAGGTATGTCACTGTTTCGTATGCATTAAATTGAGTTGAGCAATTTGGTAACAGTTGAATTTTTCTTGTCAGCTTCATGCATGACATGGGAGTTAGCAGAGTCAGGCAAGCATTTTGTGACCACTATTGTCAACGGTGCTGATCTGGTTCCTACAGTATCAACTGCATCTATTGATGATCTCCGTTCTGAGGTATCTCCATTTTCATGATGTGCTGTTTCTCCCCTATTTATCTCCCTGCTGATGTGTTTTCTTAAGTAATGTTATTATTTTTGGGGGGAAATGTAATTCATTTATTATATTTATGGTCCGTTTGAATGCACCGTAGTCATGGGAACACAATGCCATGGTCTCCTTTTTTCAAAATTTAGCCAATTTCAATGCCTCTAATCCTTTTGTCTTATCCCTCATCCAGGTAACAGCATCTTCATGGTTGAATGATTTGAGGGATCAAATACAGCAGACACGTTTCCTAAATGTTGTTTATCGGTCTGCTACTGCTTTAGGAACTCGCCTGCAATCTTTCTCCGGTGCCAGAGAGAGGGTTGCAGGTGCTGGGGCACTGCTACATCCTGTTTCAAGCAAAACCGAGGTAAAATATTTAAACCAAAAGCTGGTAAACTGTAATATGTAGATGAATTAATATTTTGTACCGCATAATGTTTTGTTGTTCAGTGGGAATGTTAGGACCTGTGATGTTTGCACCTTACTGGTTTTCTATTGTCAGGTTAAGCATTCTCTGTTGTACAATATGAAGTTTGATATGGCTGTTTGAACTAAACTAAAAGTGCTGAAGGATACGGTTCAAATACTCAATGCGTGGAGCTTGTGCATTCCGTCATTCTGTGATAGCTTTCTCTCTAGTTAATATCTAGAAATATTCTATCCACCAAACGCAAAGAGTTATTGCAAATTTGCAATCTTCCTGATAAAGATTTCCATGCAGGTTGTGATGAAACAAGCACAGAATGTTGCACAGGCTGTTGCTAGAAGTCGGTCAGCACTGTCTTCATGGTCATGCATGGGTGCACGCCGTAGAGGTGTAGGCGTAGTAGCTGCGAGTCCTAAGGATAAAATGACCGCAGAAACCCATGTTACATCTTCAGTGGATTCAGAGTCCTTTGTTGTAGAACAACGTGGCACCGAGGGCGTGGAGGAGCTGCAGTATACTGCAACTAGTGTTTCAGTTCATGAGGAAACAGAAGAAGAGACTCTTCTGAGTGAACATGAGACCTCTAGGGAGCATGCAGAAGACGAGATAACCGAGGGCGAGCTGTGGTTTGAGTTCGAGAAGGACCTGGATCGGCAGGCTGAAGTGGAGGCACAGACCCGGGAGGAAGAGGCAGCTGCTGCCAAGGAGATTATTGAGGAGGAAAGTGCTGTCTTAAGAAATGTAGAGGACAGGGAATCCTTTTCATCAGATAGCTTGGAGAGGCAGCAATTCTACCCCCCTGGTAGAATCATGCACATGGTTGCCATGCCTCCTTCAGATTCTGGTCTGGATGTTCCGGTCGCTACTGACGAGTGCACTGTTGGAATCTACGAGACTCCGAGAGATGGTTACAGTAAGATCCGACTATCGAATACCATGATCAATGACCATTACATGCCAATGTACAAGAAAACGATGGAAATATTGATTGAGAAGTTTGCGAACGACGACGACAACTTCTGTACGGATTCTACAGTACAGTAGTATGGAGGACTTATAAGTGTACAATAGTTTCCTTTGTGTTTAATTGTCATTAACCATTATCTGATATTACAATATACAGGAGATATGTGTAAATGTAAAAGAAACTAGAATTAGTAATATAACATCTTTTCAGTCATGCTCTCCTTCCGGGCTTATTATTATTATTATTACTTTGAAAAGGATCCTTCCGGGTTTATAAATGTATGTTCCTTCGAGATTTCAGAACCAAATGTTTTATAAATGTCGATCGTTTTGGAATTTCAAAGTCGTATTAGGTGTCCCTTGGACTATTAATTTGTATAATTATATATTGGCAAGATCCTATGTAAGATTATAACAATTTCTGTTCTCGAAAGAGATAATATAACATTTTCAAAAAAATAATAGAAAAATGTATTGCTATAATTTTTTATTAACAAAGAAGTATCAAAATGCGCTCAATATTTGGTACATATTTTTTTAATAAAAACATGCACTATTGACGTATATGACGTTTCTGCTCTCCCTGTTCCTAAACGGAGGGTAAAAGTACCTCTGCGTTTCTGCCTATTGTGTTTCGACTGCTAACCTGAGGGGTTTGGATCAAGATTTACGAGTATTTGATTGGAATATTTTAGGATGTAATCTAAATGTAAACTAAATATTTATACCTTCCAAATAACCACGCTCATCCAAACATATGGCGCATTAAGACCGGCTTTTTTCCGACTTGGATCAGTAGAAAACCATGCATTCTAACGTTGCGAGCTGTCTTGTGCGTAGTAGACCCCGTTTCCCAGAGGGACCAGGGCCTTCCAAAAATTGGCGCGCGAGCCCACCCAAAAGTAGGAGCGGGACATCGCTCGCACCTTGGCAAAACGTGTTCGGTTCGTGGGTGTCGGCGCGACACGTCAGTCTCTATACGATCATCAACGAGCCGCCTCTCACCCCCCGCAGGGACGGGTTAAGAGTTTCCTCCCCCGTCCGCGCCTCTCTTATAGTGACCCGGCCACCGCGCGCCACGCTTCGCTTCGCGAGGTGGTACTAAAAAAACCCACGAGCAAATGAACAGGCCGCGCACCGTGTGCTGTTAAAACGAAACGGGCCGGAACAACCTGAAATAGGCTCATCATTAGACGTAGCTTCCCCAATCTGAGCCTACCTCCTCCTGCAAAAATGGGTTTGACAGTGATAAGAGATATATATATATTCGGCTTCGTAGTTAGCTTCATTGTCGTTGTTTCAAACATAAGTATTAGCTTCATTGTTGTTGCTTCAAACAAAAGTAGCTTCATTGTCGTGCAAAATACCAAATATGCCCATCGGACTCCACTAAAAAGAAAAATTCGTCGATGTGCGTGTACATGTTTTGCACTGAGAAAGAATGAGTTGGACAATGTAACATTTCTTGCCCAACAGAGTTATGACGAACGAACTATACATTGCTTGGGCATCATATCCTGTACTTGCAAGGATCTGCTTCTTTGTTAGCTTTTCTTTTCTCTTCCTGTTTCTTATAAGACATGGTGTACATCTACAATCGTAAAAACCCTGTAACGTGTATAGCCTAGGATCCTATGGGGAAACTTCTAACAAAGGAAAAGCTATTGCATCTCAGAGAGAGAGAGAGAGAGAGGAAGAAGCTAATGGAAAACTTGTGGGGACGTATAAAACTCGCTCTCGCTGAAGAATGGCCTCAAGTCCTCTTGGCACATGAACTCCAACGGGAAGGAAACAACGTGGCCTCTCACGGCCTGCAATTTCTCCATAGGGTCGGTGCCTACCAGGTCTCCATCCTGGTGAATTTCCGGTTTCTCTTGGGCAACACCCAGGTCGATGGTCGTGTGGCCAATTTTCTCCTTCCGGTGTGCAATGCTTTGCCGAAATTGGGCCCTGCAAGAGGCCAACATCGTTTCAGCGACAAGAGAACATGATGCTCCAACTGAAACGCAAGCGAAATGGGAGACAGGTACTCCATTCCAAACCTAGAGTGGATGTGATCATTGGGAACGCATGAGAACACATATTGGTATATCATGGTGTTTGCCTGCCATACAGTATCAGTTTGTTCAGTTAGAGCAAAAATGGTAAAAGTTTTCAGGATGTTTGCAATCCTATGAGCAGAAAATGGAGGAAAATTATCAGCTCTTGAAGATGGAGACGTTCAAGAATACAGTGCAGTGCCAGAATGGCCATATTCAAATGGTTTTGCAGGTTGAGCGGCTATTTAAAAGGTCAAGATACCATATCTCCATTACTGACCTTAGCAGTGGCCATCCAGATATTTTTGTATGTCGAATCATCCACAGGGTCCATAATTTGACTAACCTGTTAGTGAGAGAAGCACAGTGAGCGGGATGAAACAAAGCTCTATTTTACATACGCACCATCCAAAACTGCTATGTACTGTCAAGAACATAAATGCTTCCCACAAGAATTCCCTTATATAGTTATATGGAACCACTCATCAAGTAAAGTTTACATGGAATGTTCTTCTAGAATGGCTGACTAAAGTGACCACAATATGGAAGGTTTTTCACATACCCCCAACCCTTCCTGAGGCCAAAATTTTCAACAAATCAACCATAGAATGCAAGAAGTTTCCTCATTTCCCCCCTTCAAAACAATAAAACAGGTAGCACAGCTGCACAAGCTAGTCCACATTGATGACATGGAACCCCTGGAATCTTGGGCAAGATAGCAGGATAGATGTTTCCAGTACAACTAATACCAAGTAAATGGATGTAAATGGTGTCATAATCAGTTAAATATAACATAATCAGGAAAAAAAAGGTGGAACAGGAAATGTTAGCTCAATCTTTCCTTTAGTACTGTGACAGTAGTTGAAACAAAACATCAGACATGCTCTAACAACGGATACCAAATGGAAAGTACACAAATAGGCAGATTGCGGAGGAAAAAAGAAGCCATATAGCGAACCAGAAGAAAATTTGGCTGAAGTTTCCACTTTGGCATTTGAACACAGCTTAGATATCACACAAACTAGTGGGAAAAAATAAAAAGGGCAAAAAATACAGACTATGTCATGCTTTCCCGAATTCCACTGCCAAAAAAATTATTATAGCTTTCAACTTAAAGCATGAAGCTGTGATTTAAGTCAAGTGAAACATTGTCCAAACCTCTCCTGGACGAAGGCCAAGGTGTTCTGCCCATAGAGAAAGTCGTAGGCTGAGAGAGAATTTCCCAGCTTCCCAATACCTTCCGTCCATTGTTGAACCGACAACCTCTTTATCTTCAATAATCATACCAATCTAAAAGGATAGAAAAATAACCCAGTATAGTGAAGTCAACAAGAGGCACCAGAGCATATTGCCCAAACAATCCATTAACCCAATAAGCATGTCATTTAATGTCAACTAATTGCACCTTAGACCTGACCAAGAAAGAAAGTACTTTCTACAAAAGCAACATTTCTATTCAGAAAATTATTTCTTCTGTATGTAATAAGCCATGTGTATGTTCAAAAAATTAGTTTATCTGCTTTTCATGCCTTAGGAGCATTCCACTATCTGACCTAATAATATTAGAGTAGCATGGAAATCTACAGAAGTCGTACTTGAGAAACCCATACCTCAGAATCCCTTGATCCAAGCAAGCTTCTATCATTTACGTTAGCTGAGCCAATCAGTGTCATGCGATCATCAATGATCATCAACTTACTGTGTACATAAATCTGCAAAATTCAGACTGTTAGCAAAAGAAAGAAGAGAGAGAAAATAAATTGACAATTAGCCTAAAGCCATGACCTGGGAGGTTAACATACTCTCAGAAAGTGGCTCATAAACTGAGGCCTATTTACCTGATTGGTGACCACAGGACCTCCATCACCTAGTCTGCCATGTGCTCTAAGGCCATAAAATGATATATAATCATGTGCTTTGGAGCCAACCACATCATATAAATTCTGAAGTATTGAATTAGAGCCTCTGCAGATAGTCCGGTATTGCCAGTGCATAATTGCCCTCACAGATGCAGCTCCACCATCATCAATGCCTCCCTGTAATTAAATATGTAAATAACCAGACAATACGAAGCGTCCAAACATCCATAATTGCTACAACAGCACATTACCTGAAAACCAGGTAAAAGTGGTATGACGATGATAACCCGGAAGCACTTCTTCTCTTTTTCTGCTCTAAGTATACGCCTGTATAATGCTTCTAATACACGGTTTTTTATTGTGTCATCCCCTGAAAGACCTGATATGAAAAATTGATTCTGCAAACACCAGTAGAAAGTTTAGACTTTAGACTAGTGATTTGAGTATGTACCGCAATTATGCGCATATAGAAATATCAATGCTCAATTGATTCTCAAATGTGTTACAAAAATACTCGCAATACCAACTATTAGGTTGAAGTTTGGGCATTGACAATTTAAAATTGAAAGGTAAATAAAAATAGAAAGGATAATACCTCAATGTACACAAAATGTTCTGCTTTCTCAATGAGAGAAAAATAGGCATTGTGGATGCTTCCTTCAATTTGAGTTGTTCCTGCTGACCACGGACCAACACTTCTCACAACCTGAATCATAAGAAATTTATTAATTAGTCAGACATATTAATACAGTTGAGAATAGTTTCTATTGTTACTCTGTTAGTATAATAAGTTATGCCTGAGAGGACAACAATACATGTTTCGTCACTTCAATTCGAAGTTCTTCGTTGAATAAATATACACAAATATCATGTTTCAAATGTTCAGTTTATGTATCGGTACCACATTTACTTGTGTTAAAAGCAAAAACATGCTACAGAGAGTTCCAGAAGTATTTCACCAAAATCTTGATTGCAGTTAGTCCCACATGGATGCAAATCACTTGAAAAAGTATACAAATCACTAGTTTAGAGGATGATTGTAACTCCTCGGCCCATTTTGCCCACATTCGAGCTGGAGGTGGTGGTTTTAGTCCCACATGGATGGTTGTAGTTGCATATAAACCTTGGGGAACCATCCATACCATCCGGTTAACCCTTTTAGGCGAAAAAAGGACAAATGCCTAAGTGTTGGATGTACACACGGTGTTACAGTGATGCAAAAGCCTGTTATACCCAGAAAATCACATATAAATGGGAACTCCTATAACATTCTGCAGAAGGGTCCAATCCACTAGCCACAACACGAAAACATTAAAATACATTTTTTTTACCATAGAAGCGTTAAACTACATTAGTTGGTACTCCCTCGATACTTTTTTTATTTGACGTCCTAGGATCTGTGCTAAAGTTTGACCACCTATATGTTTAAAACTATTTAGATAGGCTATATGAAAACTATATCATTAGATTTGTCGATAAAAATACTTTTATAATATTATAATTTTATTAGTATACGGACAAAGTCACATCTCTGAGACCGTGAAAAGTAAAAAAAACGTCAAATAAAAAAGAATGGAGGGAGTACAGTCTAAAGTAGAAACTAGAAAAATCAAATGATGTTTCTTTGCTGCTAAGTAGGAATCAAAAGACACCATCTGCACAAAGACATGGAAGGGCCTTCAGTGTATGTTTAAGTAGATTTAGCAATAGCTTCCCTTATCTCACTTTCTCGTATGATAGCCATATTTTCAAATTTCATCAAAGGCCTCTTGAGCATGTCTCAACAAAATCTTCTTCTATCATCAACTCTCAAATTAAATAGCTCATTGCTTATATGTTATCCATATTGGATAAAAGTATAACATGAAACCAAACAATGAAAAAGTAGAAATATAGAAAAATGATATGAAACAGAAATTGGAATGTGGGAATTTGAAAAAAGTGATTTTATTTGGATATGGCAATAATAGCTTTAGCAAGAAAAGAGTGCAAAAATGGAGTCTCAAGCCGCTCTTGGTATCTCCGTTATTCATAGAAACTTGAAATATGTTTATCTTTTATATAAAAAAAATTGACTCTCTTAGTGAAGGTTATATACCATAAAGGCATAAACAACTCCATGTAACAAACACTAGCATATGATCACAATAAAAAAATCAAGTTAGTTTCAAGATTTTCCATTAAGATGTTTATGGGGAGAAAAGTATATTCATGGTAAGATAGTAACACCCTAAAATGAAAATGACAATGTGCACAAGGATATGTATATGAATGTCTCAATTACTGGTTTATCTGTTGGTAAGACAAGTTATAATCTCAGTCAGCGTGAAAATTTATATCAATTTAATCACCAGTGCAAATGGCATAAACTACCTGACAACGACAAGTTGCTCGGGGACCAACTTCTCCAATATCAAGCACAGAGGCAACCTGGTCTCCTCGCTCCTGTGTCTCCCACCACTCCTTATCCATGTGATGCATATTTGGTTTTGAGGTGTCATAATGTGTAACAAGTGAAACCTCAGGAGAACCAATATTGTCCACAAAGCCTTTCATTTGTAAATCCTGAAGACAAAGATCTTGTTTGGCCTTTCGGTTGGACAGTGGCTGGTTCCAATTGGTTTTATTTTGATGTTCTGAAAGACCATGATTGATATCCAAACCATTTAGACCTAAATCTCCATTAGGCAATGCCTGGTGATCAGGTTCTTGAGGCAAAAGCAATGGAATGTCCTGGCATGATGCTGGTGTTGTCAAGGAACTTAACCTCTTAACTTTAATATCCTTATCGTGAGTCTGTTTACTCTCTGTCTCAACATTAGATTCTTTGTTTTTGCCCATGTAATGGGGAATTACCATGTGATGATGAGGCATTAGTAAGGGAATTGCTTGCTCATTTGGTGCTTTATTCCTCTGCAAAAGGTGCGATTGTCAACTTCAACAACGGTAGAAATGAAAAAATATTTCTACAGCTAGTAAACTGACCTTTGCATAGTTCCAGCGCTGAACAAAATGCCTTGCTACATCTCGACAAGCTGGGCCATAAAGAGCACACTGAACATCATGCCAGGGCATGCGGGGATATTTAGCACGATCAAGCTCATCTTTCATTGTGTCCTCCCAAGAATTTGGCTCAGATTCCCTTAACAAGTTAAAAAACAAAAATAAGATAGAGAAACAAGCTGAGTAAATAGTCATTACAAAACATCATGCCTCGAATCCAAGCTAAAAATATGATGAACACAAAAAATTACCTGGGGTTGTAGTAATCCTTTCCTGGCCATATTGAAGGAGGAAAATCCATAACTTTATGCTCAGGAGTATCATAACGACCAAAGCATAAATCAAGACCTCCGATATAGCATACTTGATTATCAACAATAACAATTTTCTCATGGTGAGACCTACAAGCCATTAGCAAAGAGTTGAACTATAACAATCTAATCAACTTCTACAGACATATTAAACAAATATAACTTCTTATCATACCATAAGTATATGCCAGTTGAGAAATGATCAGGGTAGCGCAGAACTTTAACATTCTCATGAATGTTAAGCAACCTTCGTTTACTGTACATGCTGTTAATTTTCAACGCAAGAGAAACTTCCTTGTACAAAAGAATATAAATCTGCAAAATAATATCATATTTCATAGTTATATGAGACTTACATTTGATATTATAACCGATTACTGTCATCAATCAGAATCTAATTTATGCTTTGCAAAAGTTGATTGCTTCAATAGAAACGAACCATCATGATAAGCAAACATGTTTCAGTATCATGCAAGATACATTGATACCAACAAAATAAATGCTATTAAGCAGCAAGATTACTCTACGGCACAGTGAACAACTGAACAAGGTTGTAATAGTTCATTTGATGAAAAACACCATAAAGCAATCATATACCTGTACACCTTCCTTTGCCCTTGATTCCAGAAGAATATCAAGCCTAGAGGACCCATGATAGTGGAAAGGACGTTGAAGATATAATTCTGGGCAGAGCCACCAGTCAGTAATAAATATCTGCATTAAACATTTAATTATCTTCCATGACATGGCCAAGATTTTAACTTTCTGCAAAAACTGTGGTGGAATTGAAGTAAATTGACCTCTGATTTGGCATCCTCAATGGAAGAAGCAATAGCATCAAATGCAGCTTGCCCATCTATAAACCATTGTACAATACTACCATCTTCAGTCAAGCCCCTAGGTGGTGCAAATGAACCAAAACGATGTGGGTGACACCAGCCCTCTGGTGGTCGCCGAGCAGCATTTATTGCAGTAACCCAGTCTTTTACCTTAGAAGAACTTCTTGTTCTCAACTTTATTGTCCGGTCCCCAGAAGATACCTACCACAAGAAACAGCATTAAGAAATTTGGGCTGAAAAAAACAAATGCCATATTTATTCTGTATTACCATGTTGCTTGCCCAATGCCCAAAGAAATATCAAGGCCAGTATCAAATAAGTGCTTGAGTAATTTTTATTCTTTTCTAGTTGAGATACATAAATGCAATGCAAGAAGACTACTAAACATTATTTTATACAATTTTTCAAGGACAAAACTATGGGCAACTTATTTCCAACAGGACATTTAGCTATAGGTCAATTAGGGAGCATATGTAGAACAAGTGTGCATGGAAGAAAAGAGGACCATGAGGAAGAAATGGTACGCACACGGAAGAAATGCAAGAAATAAACCAGCTGTGACACTGATTTCTCAAGAAGCAAACACAAGTGGTAAGTCACAGAGTGGCTTCATATGGTTTCAGAGAGATTCAAACCCTAGGAGGGAGCTCACATCCTGCCGATGTGACCCCAATGATGGTTCAGTCTAAACAAGGTTCCTCATGAGACAATGATTAAAGTGTGCCCCCTCTATATTGTTGAAAGGAATTTCTAATAATACAGATTAAGTAGATGGGGGCAATTACAGGCCTCTGGTCTAATTACTTTTAGATTCATGTATTGGTCACATTCGACAAAAAGGCAAAAAGTATTTAAAGCTTCAAATCATTGACACAAGCATTCTCAATCATGGTAAAAGGAGAAAAATACCATAACTTGTTATGAAGTGCCAGGCAGGCGAAATGTGATCAAAGTGACCCATGTCTTTCTCTACAACATTTAGCCTTTTGTTTAACCATGTCACTGCCGCACTAAAGACTAAATGTTACAACAAAATGGGAAACTGGGATATGCTAGTTGAGTTCATCTACACCAGGGAAAACCCTACCGTTTTAAAAATTTTACCAGGGGTCATCAGTAAGATCGGTATGCCTTACCGACCTGGTTACCACCCGAAATTTTTGAATCACATTTGAATTTTAAACTTCGAAATTAATAATAAAACAAACATCAACTGTTATATAATCATACGAACACAACTAGCCTGGTGGCCATGTGCGTGCAGGAGGTCTTACGTTCGACTCCCCATCTCCCCAGATTGCTATTTTTCCATCTCCTTAGCTATGGGACCCTCATGTCACAGGTCGAATTTATGAAAAAAGGTAAGAGGCAGAGCTGGGATTTGATCCCTGGACCGAATGCACGAAAGGCTTGAGTTTTGCCGCCATGCTGGCTGCTGTGTTGTGCATATTTTAGGGCTTTCCATGGTTATTAACCATTTAAATATGAAATTAAACGATTTTTTTGTCCGGTTCAAATTTTAACAGGACCCACCGGTAAGACCGGTAACCATCAGTTTTCAACTAAATTTCGCCAGTAAGAATTTTGTTGGTCTGCACAACTCATAAGCATGCTTGTTGTCGCTCATTTAGAAGTTACCATAAAACAAGATTTTACAATTGCCTCCAAAATCTTGTAAGCCCAACTGAAAATATTTTGTTTTGACTGAACCTAAGTTTATCTAGGTTATTAGGCTAAAGAGACCCTTAAGTCAATCAAGTTTTAGGGTTAAGGGGAAGATGCTCAAATTTTTTACTGTTTCATTGGAAGGAGGTGTCAAGCTGTTAGACCAAGATTTATAAAGGGAAAGAGGTATATGTACCTCAAATCCAAAATGCAATGGATTACGTTCCTTGATCTCCTTTGCTAGAGTGATTGGTCCTTCTCCATTTCTATCTGTGTGAGGTGACACATCAAAGATAACTATATCCAAAAGCTTTGGATCAAATGGATCTAGGAGCAAAGCCAAGAATCCTGGCTTCAGTACAGCCCAAACCTGTCAAAAAGTGTTCAATTTCACAGCTCAAATACAAGGGCAGCATCATGGTAAGATACAAAATAAAATAACAGTACATTGCTCTATACCTTTTGCCAGCTACTTTTGCAGAAACTAAAACAGCCGCATGAACAACATCTGTCTTTACTTTCTGTGTCAATTTTTGGTAAGTGTCTAACTGTAACATAATCTTCCTTTAGCTTAGGCCCATACTCGGGCAAAAACGATAACAGCGAGACTTCCAAAAATTTGCAAACCTGCATTTTAACAAATGTTACAGTCTAAAAGAAAGGAGCAACAGGATGATTCGTTCTAATTGACATATGCAATGTTTTGGTGATGTATAGACATTTCTATTAAAACTAAAAGTACAAAACTATAGAGAAAAAGGCCTTTTGGTACCTCTCTTGAGTTCACAATATCCAAGTTCCCCAAGAAATGGTTCAAATATTCTTGCATGGCAACCTTTGCACGATCAGAAATGGATTGCTGACGACCAAGAGCTGGTCGAATGACAGGCAAAACAGCACTTGAGGGAACATTTCTGCAACAATACTAAAACAGTGTAAGTTCCTTTCTTAATTCTTTCTACTACCTCTGTTGCAAAATATGTGTCATTTGGACAATGACAAGGTCTTCTCCAATACACACCTTTGGTCATTACTTTATCTAATTATACGTTAGTGAACTTATTAAAAGGATAATGATTTGGAAGTACTCTTGATGAAAAATCCACCAGTATCATTTCCATGCAAAAAATCTAAATACTTTTATGAATATTAGTGGTAAAAGTTTGAAAAGTTGACTACACACATCCTAAAACAACATTTATTTCAGAATGGAGGTACCATATGCATGGGTGAACTTATGGGAAGTCAACAGCTCCAGGTGCATCAATATATTGTTTGCAAAGATTTCATCATTGAAGTTTCCATCGCTTTAGATTTTAGTCCACTGAGGCCAACATCAATAATATGGACAACAATTTACCTATTTCTGACAGAGTGTTCATCATGTTGTGAAGGAACATGCACATCATCTGCTTCATCATCATCATGCACAACTGGCATATGCTCCCCGATTCCCAAATTTTGAAGCCATTCTTTGACCTTTAATAACAAAAGAATCCTGGAGATTAGTTCGGTGTTTTGGGCTTGAAAAGGAAGCTTTCTCCAAGAATATTGATATCTCTCCAAATATGAATTGGCAGTCAAATAAAGAGTGTGTGAAAAAGATCAGAGGAAGCCTCTTTTTTTAGAATGCATCCTTGCATGGCTATAATATTAGAACGCATGGAATCCTAAAGAAGATTGCAATAAATCAACATATGCTTACCCAAGAAAGTGGGAAATGGTAGAAAACATGGAGACTGAAGTTCAAAACAGTAAACCAGAGGCAATTCTATATTTCTAATGTGGTTACAAATTAAATATCTGAATAACTGCCAAGGAGAAGTGTTGCAAAAGTTCTTCAACTGTAACAGATATTCGTAATGTGCAATTGCAGCATTCACTTTCAGTGCTTCACCAGAGAGGACATATAAATTCAAATACAGCTAAAATTAACTGTGATAATTATGTAACCAACCTGCTCCTGTTTCTCATGGAATTCTTCAAGAAATGCACGTCTCTTCAACGCAAAATGTAGATACAGAACATGTGAGGCCTTCTTATACAGAAGCCACCTAAACTGATAGAAGAACTAGTTAACATTATTGAATGCATTTAAACAGTTCGTATTTCACAGGATCACAAAACCTCAACAATGCAACAGTTGAAATAAAAACAGCAAGTTCAGCATGGTAAATAGGCTCTAAGCTCCTGGGATCAGTTGTTTACAGCATCCATCAACCAGACATATGATGACCTGATGAGTTGTACATTTTCCAATGATGTAGTTGTACTGTTTATCTTCCTCTCAAAAAAAGGTTGTACTGTTTATCCTGGTTAAGTTTACCTCCTTTTGTTTTCTTGCTATGTGTGTTTTTAATTAGCTTCGCACTACTTAATTTATTGGTTAATGCTTCACAAAGGAGCAGATGATTGCAAATCCAGATCAGAGGTATAGCATAAACGGAACCGCAAATTGTTCTGAGCAGTGCATTTTCCAATGATGTAACTTGTACTGTTTATCCAGGTTAAATTTTCCTCCTTTCGGTTTCTCTGATATGTGTGTTTTTAATTGGCTTTACACCACTTAAGTGATTGATTTGTGCTTTCACAAAGAAGCAAACGATCACCAGTCCAGGTCAGAGACCAGAAATTGTAGTAACAACGATGGCATATAATACACGGTTGGGGCTAAAATACATAAACATTAGAGTCTTTTTGCAGTATGACAAGTTAGATTGGTGGTACTGGTGAAAAATAAGTAATTTTGGGTGCAACTTCCCACTACTCAACTATCACTAGGCGTTTCTTTTTCCTAACAGTTAGCTTTAACCACACCAAAAAAAAACAGCATTTGAACTTTATCCACCATTGCTAATTTATACAAACATAAAATTAAACAGCATTATAACCCACAAATGGTATAAAAACTCATGCTAGTGAACATACACACAAGTCCAGATGCAAATCTTTAAAAGGGACACCCAACCTACCAAACCGCTTCAACCACACCTAATCATATATAAAAGAAGAATGAGATGCGAAATATATATTCCTTCTGATTCAAATACCAGCACCTAAATTCACATGCTGCTCGCTCCAATCGACCATTTTGCCTAACAATATCGCACCAAACACCTCATTCATTCCTCCACCAAATCGCAACCTAACATTACCACAAATCCAAAAATTAACCTTCCTTTGAGGCTTTGACCACCAAAAAAAGGAACAAACCAAATTCCACAGTAGCATAGTAAGTCGGGCCTAAAATTGCCCAAAAAAGAACAGAAAATTTTTACACCAACCAACATGCAATATATCTACCAACGCAAAGAATTTGCCAGCATGTGCATAAAACTGATAAAATTCAGGCCGCCTTAAATTCAGGGCTCACGAATCAGAGAAACAAGCGCCAACCACCCTTTCGTGCAAGCATTGAGCTACTCGCTGGTATCCCAAAACAGAAAGCGACCTCTCTTTTTTTTTCCTTTTTTCTTTTCTTCGGGGCAGTGAAGGTAGAGGTAAGCCGCATATAGTTTTTTATTAAGAAAATCCATTGTAAATCAATTAGAAAAAACTAAGATGTAGGCATCGGAGAAACAAATCACCAAACGCCCAATTTAGGCAACAATTCTAAGCCGCCAATGCCAAGCAGAAGGGACGTCACCTAATCGAAAGCAGATCACAAAACCACGCATTCCTGACCAGCAACTGAATAACGACATCAAAAATCAGAAGTGGGGAGGAGGAGCCCACGGACCTGCTTGTACTGGACCTCGATGGTGTAGGAGAGCAGCATAGGCGTGATGTCCCCGGCGTCAGGGCGCGACACCCCCACGATCCTGGCGCGCGGCAGCTCGTCGAACACCCGCGCCGACTCCGGCAGGCGGAACGACGCCACCGCCGGGTCCCCCTCCGGCTCCGGCGGCATCCGCACGTACCGGTGCCCGTGCTGCTCCTCCTCCTCGGGTCGCTCCCCGCTCATAGAATCCGACCCCAAATCCGCACCCGCTAATTGCACTTTTCCGGTCGTTTCTTTGCGGGGAGAAGGCGTGCGAGGGTGGGGTGTGGCGAGTTTATTTATATATTTCTCTGTCTAAGTTTAACTGCTTTGTTTTCTTACGTCACCTAGATAAAAAAATATTAAAAATTACTATATTACCTTTAATTATTATTTCTAAGCACTATATTTAATACATACATATAAAGAATATCAACTAAATCTGAATATTTATTAGGTGAATAAATAGAACATCACACTAATTTTTGTATTGAAATTTGAAATATGTTCTATATTTATAGATAAGACTATTTAAAAAATAAGTGCTATAAATTTGGACGGAGCGAGTAGTTTCCAAGTCTAGATATATCTATACCCCTTTTATAATGCACCTAAGCATTCTTTTCTACGTCCACCCCAAATAGTGCACCCCACTAGAGATGGCCTAACCTTCGTGCACCCAGCGAAATGTCCTCAGAAACTTGCCTCCATCAAAATTAACCTCTCAGATCTTTCCTCAGCTTTACTCACCCACATCCGATGGTCATTATTTAGTGTGTCTAATCATCCCTATGTCCTACAACAGACATCCCCCACCTCCAGCATCATCTCAAGGAAAAGGAAACAAACGTCCTGGAATTAAGGAAATGACCATACATTACGTGCTGGGAAAAGGAAATCGGAAGACGGGGCACTATACTAGTGAGTAGGAAAGGGGCAATTTGATGGAAGGGATGACCGACGGGGTAGAGAGGATAGTGGGAGATTTGTGTGCCAAATTTGGGTTTCTTTTTTCTGCTTTTGGATTTTTGATCTATTTTGGGGTTAGGATTTTGGACTCGGAACTCACAAGTGCATGGGTGGACAGATGGACGTGTATACCCTTGTTGGTGGGGCTGACCATCTGACGTGGCAAGAATGTTGTTGTGTTAGCACATCTCCATTTGGCCACATCATCGATAGGCGAGCGTCTCATCCTACAGTGGGCCATTGGTAACCACAAGCATGGGTTGAGGGCAATTTGATGGAGCCGAGGTAGCTGGTATTGTAGCATCTACTCTTTGTGATACGATTGTGCTTGTATAGAGTAACAAAATCACTCGGTGAGAGTATAACCATGGCAACGACTACACGAAGACAATTATAAAACAAGGAATTGACCCTAAGTGAAGTTTGTGGCGACTACTACGATGAAGTCCTCTCTAGAATAAAGTCGTAGAGTCCATATAGGAGGTTTAGAAGGGTCTGAGATAGTTTGGAGACCTTCAGAACTCATGGATATCTTATATTCTAGTATGCTTGAGCTACATATTTTATTTCGAAAAAAAATCCATATACATCTCTATAAAGTTACGTGCTTTTTCATTTTGCCCAATATCTTATTTTTGTTTACTTTGCCCCATATATGCTAAGTTGTCATACAAATATCACCGGATCACATGTTAGCACTATTTCTTGTGGTTTTCAATATATTTGTCCTTTGTTTGAGCAACGCCAATGCTTCTTTCAATGATTTCAAACTTATATCAATGATTTGCATGGTTTTGGTACTTGTATTATATGATTTCCTTAGTAATGTTTCAATGATGAATTTTTGTATTAAAAACACTCAAATCACTTAAATTATTGAAATAAGTACTGCAATCACTTGCGAAACCACCTCTTGGTGGGGTGGTGGCGTTGTGGTACAACTCTACCTACCAGGATTTAAATCCTAGTGCCCACCCTTTACACATACGTGACTATACTAGTAGGTATTTCGTGAGGTTGCAGATTCATCCTTGGTAGCCGTCTTTCTAGGCATGTGCTAAAAGGGCGCACTCATGTGTGTGTCTTCTTTGTAATCACAAAAAATGTATTGCAATCACTTAGATAAGTTTCAAATCATTGAAACAAGTATAAAAAGATAATGAAAATCACAAGAAATAATGTTGGTGTGAGTTGGTGGATATTTGCGCGGTAACTTAACTTACGGGGAACAAAGTAAACAAAAATAAGATATGGATCAAATTAAAAAACAAGTGACCTATAGGGTACTTATGGATTTTCCTCTTTTATTTTATATGCTCTTTCACAGAATCGCCTTATTATAACTTTAAAGTTGAAAGCTGCGCACTTTATCCAATCATGTTTACAATTTTCATGTTCCGAGTAAGGGCTGAATGTTATTGAAGATCTATTTTAAGAATACGCCCTATGAACTTATTGACTTTTTACCACAGAAATAGTAGAGGTATTTTGATTATAGTTGTGTGATATGCATGGCCATATTATATTACATATCTTATGCTGGATGGAATACCTGCAACATCAGCCACGCCACGTCATTTTCTTTGCAAAAAAACCCTCGTCGGCTATTTTTCAAAAAAGCTCCTAGTTTCAAAAAATCTGTGATAGATACAGTGCCGACACTTTCGTAAAAAAAATGACTTGTGGTTCTGGAAAATCTACGAAGGATCCTGTACTGGCTCTTTTGCAAAAAAAGACTCATGGTTCTGAAAAGTTGCTAGACCCCCCCCCCCCCCGCCCCTCATTTGCAAAAACAACCTTACAGTATCCAAAGCCAAACTAAGCCTTTTTGTAAAAAAAAAAAGGTGGCCACGAAATTTTCACAATAAAACTTAACAATTTTTTAAAATCTTATTTTCATTCTCCGTTTATGCGAGATGACCTCCGTGAATTCTAAAATTTGGATTATTTCGGTTTTACTTTGATTTTTTAATATTTCGCCCAAGGAAAAGTGATATCCATCGTTGAAGTTGGTTTTGCCATCTGAGCACTTTATCAAATTTCACCTAGCATAGCGTAGTACACGGCTCTAGCTAGTTAGTATTATGCAGATGAAAATGAGAAGCTTCTGCGTCGTTTCTACCAGTAAATTAGTAGTACTAGTATGATACTGATGAGTAATACAGATAGGATTTATTTATGACATTGCTTCTTAAAAAGAGATCATACTATTTCTCAAAAACTATCTTTTTCATACATTACTTTATTTTGAATGCAGGTTTTCTTTAGCAGCAGCACATTAATTTCAAGAATTCAAATACTCCAACTCCCAACATTTATAGATACACGTCAAGTAACACCTATCTAAGGTAAGCTCTAGTTAAGGTGGCGTTTATTTGTCTAAATAAGGTTGGATGAGATATGTCTATCCATGTATTTAGAGTCATTCAATTGTTTGGATGGGTTGGATAGGGTCATTCATTTTTTGGGAATATTTCCTCAAGATGTTAGATAGAGTCATCAGTTTGTTGTATGAAGAGGTGTACTCGGTCAATTTCAAATTTCACCTAAGTGTAATCGGTCAAATTGTGTCTGAAAATTCAAATTTTGGTCAAATTTTGCCTAAAAATAATTAAAATTCAATTTTTAGTCAAATTTTGTCCAAAAAATTCAAACCAAAATTTAAAACCTTGATCACAACTAACCTATCCATCCTCACCCATCCAACCAAACAAAAAATTGGCCTATCCTATCTAATTTTATCCATCTAACCAAACAAAAAATTAGCTCATCCTATATCCACCCAACTAAAGCACCTGAGTAATTTCATCCCTACCATACTGGATAGCCATATTCCATCTAGCTTCATCCAAGCACCCAAATGCAAACCTAAGATGTCCATGGACACTAGTGAAGCTAGGAACTAGGCACAGGAGTAGAGGTGGGCGTCGTGTCGTGTTGGATTGGTTCAGTATGGGTCTATTTGCGTTTTGTGTCTGCTTCATGCCGTGCTGGTCTAGGACCGGTTCATTTGCACTATTACGACGTAAGAAAAGAAGCCGGAGACGCATGAAGTTGAGGCAGTTGACACAAATATTATGGAAAAAAGAACTATATTTATTTATTTTTGAACAGTTACAGAGAGCGAGAGGGATGTGTTGAACACGGACGAGATACAGGGCAATATGCGAGAAAGAAAGTGAGGGAGACAGGCGAGAGATGGGGCAATGGGTGAGAAAGAGAGAGAGGGAGACATGCGAGAGAGACGGGTGAGAGAGAGAGCTGAGAGAGACCATCTCTCAATCTCTCTCAGCTCTCTCTCCCCTCTTTCATGTTTCTCTTAGGTGTCAGCGGCGGGGGTGACATCCATACTGCTGAGTGCATCTATGGTGCTCATGCTCTGCGGGTCGGTGACCTCCATGCTATGTTTTTTAGTCATGCCCTAGGTCATTAGGCCCGGCACGACCTGTGCTACAGTATCGTGCCGGCACGACACGACCCACTTTGTGTCGGATCGGGCTTTGGACCAAGCTGTGCCCGCCGTGCCTCGGACCGGCCCAAAAAAGCCCAGCTCGAGTGCCCACCTCTGCACACAGGAGAGATCAAGCAGACAATCAAACATAAACATACAAAAAGAAGGAAGCCACGTATATTACACTCCCTCCGTTCTTTTCTATCTTTTGTTTGAAACATTGAGACGGTATCATATATATATATATATAGGAAGCCTTTTTCGTACTCCCAGGAGTACATACTCCCACCTCTAATATACCACTTAAATGAACGCTTTATACACCTTTATCACTTTCGGTATACTCCAATAATAATTCTAATATACTCCAATGCGACATGATTGAAAAATTTCATCAGAGCACTTTATTTTTTTGCTACATACCCTTTTCCATTTGTAAAATGAATATATAAACAAATTATGCTATAAATGGTGGACTTTGATGAAATTTTTCATGGAACTCACTTTGGAGTATCTTATAATCAGTATTAGAGTATACTCAAAAGGATAAAGAGGTATAACAACATCATTTAAACGGTATACTAGAGGTGGGAGTACGTACACTCAGGAATATGGAATCATTTTCCTATATATATATATATATATAGGAAGTCGAAATGGGGCACCATGATTTCAAATGCGCAAATTCAAACTATATTCGAGTATAATTTTCAAAAATTTCAGTTTTAGGGTATATACCCATCTATAACAATTCAAATTAAACACATACCTTTGAAAAAATATACTCGAATTCAAAGATTTTGAACGAGTTTGGATCACATGCTTTGCTAATATATATATATAATCACCACATACCTACAACCAAACTATCATCAAAAAGGGAAACTATAGTTTGAATTTCAATTCAAACTTGTTTGAACTAGTTTGTAAATTGGTTAAACTCAGCATCCTAAAAATTTCAAAAAAAATTGCATGAAAATACATAGGAAAAATATCCTTTTTAGATCATTGCCCAGGCACCATGGTGTCCCAAGTAATTATACTATATATATATATAAGTTGATAAAAATTATATAAAATATAATAATGCCAAAGTAATTTTGGTGACTAATCTATTAGGACACTCCCAACATTTGATACTAGAGAAGAGAGAGTGGTTAGATGGTATTTTATAAACAACTATCCTAATTAGCTTGTTACTTATGCTTAATACTAAAGGGTCCCGCAATGATCATGCAATTGGTCGTTCCAATGCAAAAAATAGTTTCAAGTCCTTACAAAGCACCATTTGTTACTACTATTATTTTCTTGTTTCCCAGAAATGGTTCGAACTTACATGAGTACCAGGCTTATTCTCTCTCTACCCACTCTCTTTTCTACCCACCAAAAATCTGACGTAGCATAGCTATAGTATCAAGCACAAGTGGTTATTGGGAGTGCCCTTAATATCACTTTCATGTACAAATCTAAATATTTATGTCTGGTCAAAATTTTAGAACGTTAACTATACGCTCATTCTACGATGACAAAAAAAAGAGAGAGGGAATTTATTTGTTACAAATTTATTTCTACGACTACCAAGCTGATAATACAAGTAAATGATTTCGTCATAATCGAGTTTCGCCACAATTTCTTCTACCCGAAGTCTTGCTTAATCGTGATATGGTGCAGCACTTTTTAGTTTAAGTTATGGATTTATGGTTATTCCACTAAGATGACGAGAAAGAGTACAATCTAGGAGAATGTGATTAGCCAAAACGTGCTATTTCTCTTTTGCAGGTGTTCTATCTCCGGTTTAAAATTAAACCTGAAAGATTTTTTTAGGACAATCTCAACAGATATACTAGTTTTGTTACTAGTGCATTGGCTTCAAACTCTGTCGGGCTTAAATGAACGTCGGTTGTGACGATGAAATGTTATCGGGGGAGCCTAGAAATGCTAATTAGCTTAGTACATGAACTATGACCATTCTCTACGATAGTACTTGCTAGCTCCTACACGTCTTAGACGTCTATACGTGGGTACTTGCTTCATTGCTTGAGAAGATGCTATTACGGCCAAAAATCCAAGCAGAAATCCCATTCGTCTTTCTGGTCCAAATGAAGAAGAAGTAGCTATTGAGAAGCAAATTGCAAGCTAGTTAAGTGCGCTCTGATATGGACCGATGGGATCTAAGGGGATCACATGAAGGAGCGCAGGAATATGCTGAATTTGGTGCCGAGATCATTCCTTGCAAGATACAATCTGACGCACGTTGCGGGAACGGCAGCTCGGCGCAAATGATTTGGCCATCGGTGCGACACGGCATCTTGCTTTGACTGGGGGATTGGCTTTACGTCTGGGCAATTGGAACTTGCCTCTGTCCAGCGCCAAAATTATTGTTTTTATTTGTCTTTTTTTTAAAGCTATACAAATATTAAAACATAAAGAAATAGTAGATAGTGAATACTTATACATTTGTTTATTTCAAGATTTGAGTAACCTGTATTGGATAGTCATGCGTAGTAACATAACTCAAGAAATTATAGCATGGCTTGGCGGGATTGAGGCGAGAACACCCTAGTTTTTTTGTCTACCTTTAAGGCTAGCATGTTAGATGAATTTATAGTGGAATTTTCGAGATTTGATTCCGTGACCTCTAGCGAGGGTAGAGCTTAGTGAAAACCCAGCTTCTCCATTGTGCAATTTATTTCTTGTTTGCAAGTCAGAGTGTAGACATTTAAACTCAATACCTTCGCACCAACAGCGATTCCAGATCAATAGGCTATAGGCATCATGAGGGTGAGAACACTCTTGTTGCCTATCTTGAGGCTAGCGTCTTAAATGGGTTTACTATACAGTTTTCGAGTTTCGACTAAAATATAGTGACAAGAGATGTACTTTTATGCTTTTGATAGTTATATAAATATTAAAGCATAAATAAAAGGTAGATAATAATTTTTTACCAGGTCACTTACGCACTGCTCCACGTGACCGTCTTGTTTTTGTGGTGTACATCGACGTCCGAAAAGTACGTGTCACCGTCATTTTCCTTTGTCATCCTTTGTGTTCTTCAAAATACAGCTTACAATGTGTGGTGGATGGATTAGGCATGTAGACAGTAATAAACGCATGCCATATTTCAACTTGCAACAACCACATTGCCATGCGTAGCGTTCGTCATGTGAAAACATCTTGTTTGTAATCAATTAAGTCTTTTCATAGGAAACTTATTTCTACCAGCATTTACGTAGGTGGATTAAAATTCATTTTGAAATTTTAACCCATCCATGTGGATGGACCAAGATTATGATCCAACTGGGAAAGGCCTAAAGGCCTAGCTGGAGCCAAGTTTATTAGCCCAGGACGGCAAAGCCCAGAGTTTGGGTGATTACATTTGCTGTTTTCCACATCTGTGCGACATCGCTCCTTTTAGCATGGCGAACCACCGCGGCTGTAACGGAAATCCGAAAGCCAACGGGGCAAGAGGCGTAGCTGATGATATACCTTTTGTTTTGTTTCCTTAAGAGGGCATACATGGAATGCGTGATTGAATCTTAAGTAGAAAAAACATCTAAGACCGTATTTGAATCTTAAGAACTGTTTCCTACGAAATTTCTGCATTCTAGACGGGCTTAAGAATACAAAGTGTAAGCCTACAAGATTTGATAATGTAGAAAATATTCAGATAGGTGGCACAAAAAACGCAGGAAATTGTAGTATGAAAGTGACAGTGAGATGACATCTTCAAGACGAGCACTCGAGAGTCCGGAATGCACTTTGACGACAGCTTCCCTGACCGCACACCACAGGTCCACAACAGTTGTGCACTGTGGAATTAATTGGAACATAATATGATGAGTTCTTGCCTCTTACAGAACGCTAGGGTTATGGCTTGAGCAGTAACAGAGCAATAGAACAGCAGGTGCACCGTGCGTGCGCCACAACCAAACCAAATGCGTCGCAGTTCGTGACTATCTGTTGCTCACTTTGGATTTTGGAATATGGAGCGGGGCGCATAATACACGCAGGAATCGAAACTTATAAAGTACAAATCAGAGGGCGGATGACAATGAATATCTTCTGTTCCAGACAAAGTCACACAATCTTTGAATTAACAATGTTGTATCAACATATTGAGTTGCATGCACCAATTAGCACGTCTAAAAGCTTAAACTGATGAGAAAATATGATAATATACTTCAGAACTCTCCCTTGCATCTAAGCTTCATCAAACTTAAGATGTGGACTTAAAGCGGACCACAATGATATTTCTTTAATATCGCGTTAGCTAGTTCTTGAACTCAGAACCTCGTGATTTTGATAGCATATTGAGTTGCATGCTTGCGTCAACTAGTTCACTCAAAAAAATTAAGCGGATGAAAAAAGTTAACAATGTACTTTAAAAAAAACGCATCACATGCAACTGTAAAGCTACAGAAACATTGGGAGGTATCGTAAAAGAGCCCAAGAAACAATATAAGGTTGGAAAAATAAATTGTAGAACACGGCTTGTTAATGGTGCTTTTCTCCAAAAAAATAAAAATAAAAAATTTGCTACTTCGGTTATAGTTTTGGGTGTCAATCCATAGAAAGTTGTAAGATCAAACAGATAAGTTACCTGATTTAAAAAAAGAACAGATAAGTTTTACCTTGTACTCAACTTTTTATGCAATTCAACCTTAAGGAATTAGGATTTGCTTGGTCCAGCTCACAAGCTTTTTAAGAAAACTTATCAGATGAGCCATAAACATTAAAAGAGCTCTTCACATAAGAAGGCAAGAATATTCCAAGCGGGGAGGCAGGGTTCACATTTTTGTTTGGCATTCGAAAACCGAAACCTGGTTAGCACCGGTTTTTCGCGAAATTCGGTAAAAATCGATCGGTTTGCGAAAGTCAACCGGCTGGTTAAACCAATTCAAAAAAAATCAAAAACCAGTCGACAAAGTCGAAAACCGATCAGTATGATTCGAAAATCGACGACAGAAGGAAAAATGGTGAAACATACAAGAAAAAAAATGAAAAAATTACAAAAAATCCCAATTAATCTATTAAACACCTCAGATAAATTTAAACAATTTTTTAAATCATTTATTTCTTCTAAAAAATCCAAAACAGCAATTAATGAAAAGGAACAAAGACATTGTCAGATTTTTATAAATATTTAAAAGATTTATTATATTATGAATTTTAATGTAACCACAAATAGTTCCAAAGGATCATGTACTAAAATTTTCATAAATATTAGACTTCATTTATTGCCCATATAAAATAAAAAAAAGAACAACATATACAATGATAGTAGCACTTTCAGAATTTTTTTAAAAAATACACATATCTGATCATCATCTGAAAATATAAAAAAATTATTATAATTACGTTAGAACATGACAAAAAAAATTTAAGAAATATTAGACTTCATTTTTTGCCCTTGGAAAATAAAAAACTAAAGAGCATATATTCTGACAGTATCACTTTCAGAATTTTTTTAAAATACACAGATTTGATAATAATTTGAAAATTTTATATCATCACTAGAATTTCCTCAGGATCTTACAAAAAAAAATCAAAAAATTAACACTTTTTTTCTAAATTTCTTCATTTTTTTTAAATTTGCATTCAAACTCCACTGTTTATCGAGCGGTTTTTATTACCGAACCGGTTTGAAGCGGCCGACCGGTTTTCGTCGGCTTTGCAAACCTTACGAGGAGGTGAAGCCACCCTTGAGCCTTGGATCCACGAGTTAGATTTAACTTCTACTACTTTGAGCTCAAGTACTTATATTTCCTCGGAGACAGCCTTCGGAGTGTATCTTCAAATTGCCTTCGCGATGCCCTGTGCAGCCCGAGTATCAGTACCATCAACAGTTCAGATGTCACATCTTCTCAAGAAATTATATCCGTAAATGCACGCACTCATACCCGTGTCACGAGGTTAACCTGGTAATATGGAGCTTGTCATGAGGAACAGACGTAATCATTTACCAAGCCAAGTGGAATCGTCTGGAATCACTGAAACATTTTTTGGTTGCATATCCAGCTAAATCATAATCGAAAAAGCGCATATAAACATTGTCGTAACGGGGATCCTCAGAAGTGTCGTGTATGGGCACACCGAGGTCGCCAATCTTTGTGACGTTCTTGTGAAAGAGAAGTATGCTGATGGACTTGATGTTGCGGGACCCTTTCTTGTTGCGGAGGAAATCGAAGGACTGAGAGAGAGGTTTAAATGATCTCAAATTAAAATTTTCCCTTACTCAAGGCATTTCAACCTAGCCCACACAGAAGACAATCAAAAACGAATCAGAGGAAGTTAACATATCGGTCTTCGGTGCATAAACGTGACATTTCAACCTTCGCATAAGAAGCAACAGCATGTAGAAGGAGGGGAGGCAAATCCAAATTGCAACAACATGTAGAAGGAGTGGAGGCAAATCTAAATTGCATAAATGTAAACTGTAAGAATGTAAGTGCGAAATTTAAATGCTAAATTTAAGACATAAAGTAAATGCGTAAAGTAAATTCAAGCATAGGAGAAAATAATTTGCATTTCTAAAAGGAAGATTTACAAAGCCTCACAATAAAGTGGACAAAGCTCAAAAGAGCACAAAACCTCTAAAACCTTCAAGAGGAGGAAGGCTACCCCTCCCCCTCTATTTATACTACTTTTGAGTCACCCTCCACTCTTGAATGAGTTCCTTCTACCTTAAGGATCTCCATCAAAGGCTAGTAATGACTCCCACACACAGTCATACATGGGCTAACCCGAAACCCAACAAGCATACTCGTTTTTTTTGCACGATTTACAAAGCACACTAACTAGACCCGCTACTCTATCACATAGACCGCGATCCGACTGTCCTCCTTAATCTGAATAGCTCCAAGTTAGCATCTCATACATTCCTTGTCTTCTTGGCTCATAGACTTCGTCTCCGATCATCTTCCAGCGATCCTCGACTGTCTGGACCTCCGACGCAGCTCGCCTAGTACCGATTATCCTTCGGCTCACCATGTCAAGCACCGACGTCCTGCGACCATCAAAGACAAGAAATACTTATCACATAGCAATATTCAAAAAGATATGCAATTAAACTCCCAAAATTACAAATTTAGGATCATTCATGCTCATCAGGGTCAGTGCTACCGCCTAGGGGGCAGTAGCACCGCCCTTCAACCAAAACAGCAAAACAATCCTCTCTGGAATTTTCACACCGGGTATTTGGGCCTGTGCTAACACTAGTCCAGTAGTACCGGACTGCCAGAATGCCAAAAATGCACCCTTCCGGAATTTTTACACCGCTCTACGAGGCCGGTGCTAGCGCTCTGTCGGTAGCACCGGGCTACCATGGTCGGTAGCACCGGCCTGCCAGATCCCCCCAAAAACACCCTCTCGGATTTTTCACACCACACTGGGGGCCGGTGCTACCGCTTCTCGGTAGCATCGGAATACTATAGCCGGTAGCACCGCAAATTTCAGCTAGAGCTCAAATTACTTCAAATTTAGAATAGCGTTCAAAACAAACTCAAACTTAGACACCTAATACATAAACACAGTCAATAACTTATCACCACTAAGGATAGACCTCCACATAGTATTTCAGAACTCGAGCCCTTTTGCAACACCTAAGGCAATCTCCACTCATCCCCTCCATGATAGAACTGCTCTTGGCCACTGTGCTCCCTTGACACCCTTTTTACCTGCGATCGTGAACTTGGATAATACCAACTTTGCTTGTCAAACTTGATTGTTCTGTGCATTATATTCAGATGTGCAATGTGATTGACACAAATGACGAAGCAGATCATCATGTCGCACTGTCTCGCACCTTTGTGTAGTTTAGATGCAGAATAATGCAGTTAGCTGCTCTGATGAAGCATACCGAATAACCAGAATGCACCAAGTGGCCAAATTAAGAGTTTCTGAAAACACAAAAAGCTTACCCTGGCCTGGAGAATGTCGTACAAAGAGCCCCTCGTTGCATACTCATAAGCAAGGAAACGGTACTCGTAACGCTAGTGCCATTAGACACAGTATCCAATAAGTTCGACAATATTGTCATGCTTCAGTCTTGAAACAGCCGAAACCTGCAACAAGAAACCGCGAATGCAATAATTAACTTGGTGCAAAATGAAGGCCATTAACTGAAAAAGGAATACATGCAGCCAGGACCTGCGTTATGAATTCTTTAACAGGCACCAAGTTGCCGCAGAGATCCATTATCGCAGATTTCTGCTCGTCTTTCAGCATTCTCAAGTGAGCCCTAGCATATGAGCCCCGTCCTATTAAAGCATCATGGCTGAAGGCCCTGGTTATTCTCCTCAGTTCGTACAGGGTAATGGTCGGTAGACTCAGTACTGGAGTTTCGCTGGTGGGGTGGGCTTGGGCTGGGAACAGGGTAGGTCCATAGTTGCCACCTGCATTAGAGAAAATTGAAACAGTAATGATGAGCATACAATATGCTCAAGAAACCTTTTGTTTTTTACAAGTATTATTTATCAGAACAGAAAATTATGGAAAAAATTCCTGTGTGCCATTAAATCCGGTGCTATTGCGTTGACATGGTAGGTCTGAAATTATCAGCGAGACGCCTAATAGCATACAAGGAATTAATGAAAAAATTAACATTTATATGTCATATACGAATTGTCTAGATATTTATAATTAACTTACAAAGTACATGTTTAATTTACATGTACAGTTTTGACATATATCGAATCAAAATTGTACCTGAAACAACCTAAGGGAAAAACATAAAAAAGAGAGAGAGGTGCTTTTATGCATCTCTTTTTAAAAGTTGCATAAATATTAAAATATAAATGAATTGTAGATAGTGATTACTTACCTCTTCGCTTGCTTCATAATTTGTGCAACTTGTATCAAGGAGAGATACATAGAAGAACCTCTCAAAAAATAATCAAAGTAGGACAAATCCAGAAAATTTTCTTACCAGCAAAGAAAAATAGATAATATTTAGAAACTCCAGATCAATCAAAGGAGAGAGAAAATAATATAATTGATGATTAAACAATTAATTGGTGAATTCCTGACTGGAACTGGGAATGGGCCTGATTGCAATCCCTACTTGAGACCTCCTGCGAATAAAGTAAGCAAACGATCTGGGGTATAATTATTTTAAGGTTAATCTCAAACTAATAAATTTAAAATTATCTCCCTATTATGTCATATGCCATCTTCTCCATCCATCCCTTTTCCCTACTCACTTCTCCCACCACCCCCATTCCCTATCTAACACAAAAATTTACAATTAGAACATTTAAATTTTGAAAATTTTAAATAGAAAGTTTCAACTAAAAAAAGTTCAACTTAAAATTTAAAACTAAAAAATTATATCAAAATTTAAATTAGAAAGTTTCAACTTGAAAAGTTTCAAATTGAAAAAGTTTCAACTCGAGAAGTTTTCAACACGAAAAGTTTTAAATCCAGAAATTTCAAATCAAAAAGTTTCAACTCGAAAAGTGTCAAATCCAAAAGTTTCAACAATTAAAAATTTTCATTTAAAAAACTTTTGGTTTGGAAATTTCCGATTTAAAATTCAAGTTGAAAAAATTTCATCCAAAAAATTTCAAATCAGAAAAGTTTCAACAAGAAAAAGATGAATAAAAAAATTCAACTAAAAAAATCAAATCGAAAAGTTTCGACTCTAAAAAGCTTATATTAAAAAAACTATCGGTGTCCAGTTGCAATAAAGAAATACATGTGGAATCCTAAGTGGTTTACAAATGAATATTGAATGATCAATGTCCAGTTGCAATAAAGAAATACATATGGAATCCAGAAAGAAGAGTTTGCCAAGGAGGTGATAATGATTATTACGGAGTTTATGAGTAGCTGGAACCAACATGGCATCATTATTGGTTTTCACTTAAGAAGCGATAGTGACATGATCATTCACATCACTATCGGTTCTCATATAAGAATTGAGTGTGATGTGCTCAGTGCTATATAACAATCGCTTCTAACCTGATAACCGATAATGATTATTATTAACACCCCTTCTAAATCATCTATCATAATCGTTTTTTCCTAAAAACTTAGGAACCAACCTAGATGAAGCGATAGTGATGTACCATTATGTAGTAGTGATAATGTCTGTACATGGGCAAGGACACTTGTAAATATCATATGAAAACCGGCTAAATGTTGAAATTTAATAAAACAACTAGTGAAAACAAGTCATGGAAGTTCCAAAAAAAATCTTGAACAATTACTAGATGCAGGGGAGTCCATATTCTACATCTCTTGAGCAGCACCGCATCGGCAAGCGGCAAAGCAGGTGCGCAACGTCAGCAGGCAGCGGTGCAAGCATTTTCATCGTATTCCTCTGAATTTGGATTGTAAAAGATGGTTCGATCTATGTTTCATATGCTTATCTCATATTATCTTAGCTCCTCCCACCAATTCCATTCTCGAGAGCTGCTTCTATGGTTTTCTTTTTTTATAGTTGCACAGATATTAAAGCATGAATAAAATATAGATGGTTATTATTTACGTTTTCGGTTGCTTTAAAATTTGTACAACTTGAGAAAATATTGAAGCAATGCTTCTTCTCTAAATTTTAGTCGTGAATCCACCGCTGCCCCGAGATACAGAGGCCTCCGTTGATATGCTTTATATTCTTCGTGCATGATTGTATTTTTTTAGTGTGAAGCTCCTATTTACCAACTCGGCAATATAGAAAGCATCCAAATAGTCCTCCAAGTCGAATTCACTATGCAATTTCTTGTTACACCAGACCAGGAAATACTTGCTAGTTCATTAAAATGAGAATAGGTCTACTTGGTTCATTTGTAAGGTAGAGAAGCCTGTTTACAATCTATATGGATCAATCCACCTGCATTTGCAGCAACTTCATGAACTTAATTCGTCGTTCTAGTGCCTTTCCTGTTGGACATCCGATACACAACTGCAAACAAATATAGCATGATCACGTATCTTTTTAGCAGTGGAATGATTACTCAGATAAGGATGAAACTTGGTACGAGACTACGAGAGTGATATATAAGCCGGCACTCGGCAGTCAACTAGTACCATTCTGGGTGCTAAATAGCCGAAACAAGTTTAGCCTGTCCCTGTTAAGTCGGCTTCTGCTATGCGCTTGCTCCAGGCCCAGGGCTTCTTGTGCTTGGCTCTGAGCTTCAGCGAAACTTCGGAGACGGCTCAATACATCCTTCGTCACTGGCCGCTGTCTCGAATTGCGTTGCAAGCATTTGACTGCAACTGCGCTGGCCTCTCGAAGAAAACGACTGTGCTGCTCTTTGTAAACATCCTTGACAAATACCTGTTGGAATTAATTCATAAAAGAAGTCAAAAGTGTGTTGAATCGACGGTATGATCTTTAGTATTGTATTGCTTAACTAGGTGGAGTGAAACCAATTTATAAGGGAAACTCCTTCGTGGATTCTAGCATGAGTTCGTGGTTAGGCTAGAGGTTCACATGGTTGGTATGTTAGGCTATGTACACACACGCACGCGTGCGTCACGTGACTTGTGACGACGCGTGATCGAGACATACTAAGTATACTTAACCTTTTGCCACGTGTACTAACTATGCCACATCACCTTATACCTCGACTGCTGACGTGACGCCGCGGACTCAGGGAGACACACGTTTTTGTACGATTAGTTAGCTTTTTTGTAGCGCTGAGATTTCGCGAGACAGTTTCGGGCAACACCCCTTCATATGGGAGATGTCCCTATGCGTGAAAGGAAGCGACGAACAAAACCGATCAAGTCTTGTCTTTCTCTGGTGATCTCTGCTTCCTCCAGTGTGTGATGCCTCCTGAGTCATTCCATCCATTCGCCTGTCGTGCAACAGGCGTGAAGAAGAGCAGTGTCTCCGATCTAACGCTGGCCACTTAACGCCCTGCACATGGGAGATCTACGATCAGGTTTCTAGAAAGCGTCGCACCACGCAACTGCTCGTCTCCATCTTCGATCGTCGCATCGCTTCTGCGCAACTTCTTTTCTTACATCAAGCCCGCTGTAAGTGTCTGGGACCGACTGATTATTAGTCCAAGGAATCTCTCTTTGTATTAATTCTGATGAGAATGCTTGCTGCTAGTAATCTTGTTGTAGATGTAATTTTAACATTATATTTTTATTACGTACCTGTAAAATTAAATTAATGTTATGCCATTTTGATTTTCCACAACACCTTGATTGCACTACTTCTGCCTGCTCTGTGACTGTAAGCCTTGAGGAAGTCCCCATAAGGTACATGATGCATCCCATCATAGATTCGTGCTGCTGCTCTCCAGGTGACGAGTTCCAGAAGAACAATTCCAAAGCTGTAAACATCGTCACTAGCAGGGATGTGTGGACGCGGGGACTTCTAAACCATACCTAGAAATATATTGCCTGAGCAAAATTCGCCACAAAGTGCTCCCCATCGTGAGTAAGGATTTTCATTGAGGAGTGAATGGATATGAACTAGGCTCTGCACACTGGACCGCTATCGACAGAGCGTGCATAGCTGTCCCCTCCGCTCCGCGCGAATCATGTTTCTTTCTAATATTTTTTTAAGAGAGGTGTTTTTATGTTTTTTTAAGTTATATAAATATTAAAGTATGAATGAAATAGCAGATGATGTTTGTTTACCCGTCGTTGACTTTAATATTTATACAATTTGTATTGATTGATGATACATAAAAGCACCACTTTTTTTATACCCCTAACTTTAAGCCACAAAAGCATAAGAAGCTGCCCCTAATCGACCGTGGCTTTTAAGTCCGTCCAAAAACTAACTGTTTAGGACAGTTTCAGCTTCAAGAAAAGGCAGTTGAGAAACCACGACCCCAACTAGCCCTTGTATCCTGAAGCCAACGGTTCAAAACATAATTATTATAGTCTAAAAGGGTAAATTTTATTTTTCATAGCTAACAACAGCTATCATGGACACATTACTACTTTTCGCTTTTGACAGTTTCTTGCTTATGCTTTTTGAATTTGGACCACTTCCCTCCATATACTGTCAAGGAAGGAGATGGATGGGGTGTTTTGCATCATGAGCAGGTGGCGCTTGTTGGATGGCGCTTGTTGTTCGATGGATAGCTTGATCATGATTTGTTCGGTGGATTGCCTGGCCCAAATAGTGCACCACTGCTGACATCGTCCCGTATGAAAAGTGAGATATTCTATTTGCCTCCAAAACTACAAGTGGTGTCCGGAGGTGACTCGTTAGTCGTTACCGTGTTTTTGTACCCCCTTGGTCTGTCGGATTATCATTTCCGGAATTCCGGGTCGGATGCGCGTACCACAGAACATAATTGGGACATAATTGGAACAAAATTCAAAATAATTTAACTTCATTTGTTATCCTTACAAAATCAAAAACAGAATGCACATAATTGGGACAGTTACATTGTCAGAATTTTATAAATTTTTTTAAGTGTGATTATGAGCTAAAATTTTTGTGAGAGATTAATAATTGCCTAAGTACCATTATATAATTTTTTTTAAAAAAATCAACTTTGTTTATTTGTTCAATCAAATCTATGTAAGCATTGAACTTCGTTTGTTATATTATATTTCAAAAATAAAAAAGAGAAGAACATAAATAGTAGTGTGCCTTGTAAGAATTTTATAAATTCACTGGAGTGTTATCTTGATTAAAAAATTTTATGAGATATTAATCACTTCCTTATCGCCCTTCTATAAAATTTTTAAAAAGTTTTTTAAAAAAATTATTGCTAAAGCAAATCTATATATTGATCATTAGGCTTTTATCACGACGTAGCACTGTCTGAATTTTTAAACATTATTTGAGAATGATCATCATCTAAATTTTTTAAAGAAACATTCATGTTATATCAAGACCATCCGAAAAAATTTTCAAAAGTTTTTAACGTGGTTTAGATAATTTTTCATTTTGTTCAAGTTTGCCGGTAAGCCTTTTAACAGGGCAGAAATACTGTTCGAATTTTTAAAACTTTATGAAGTTTGATTATCATCTGAAAATTTTATGAGAACATTAGAGATGCATCATAACCATTCAATTTTTTTTTCAAAAGTTTATAATGTGGTTTGAACCATTTTGCATTCGGTTCAAAATTGCCAGTCAGCGTTTTATCAGGACAGTAGCAATATTTGAATTTTAAAAAATTCTACAAGCTTCAAAATTATCTAAAATTTTTATGCAAATATCACCTATGTGTCAGGACTCTCCAAAAAAAAATTCAAAATTTTTCGATATCGTTTGACCCACTTTTCTGCCGTTGCAAAAACACTGAAATTTCGGGATTTCTCGGTAGCAAACATACCGGATTTGAATTTTGGACGAGATTTGTCCGAAATACCGAGATTTCGTCGAAATTTCATCATCCGGTCCCAGCCAAGATTTTACCCGAAAACGAGATTTGAATCCTTGATTACATCATCCTCTATGTAGAAATTACATAAATATTAAAATAAAGAATATATATATATATATATATATAATTACTATCTATATTTTATTTATGCTTTAATATTTATATAATTTTTAAATAGTGATAATATACGGAAGTACGTTGATTTTATTGTGTTTCTTTTTTCGGCGGGGTAGATGAGATGGGATCTGATTCTTATTTCTGGTGAGCTAGAATAGGTGAGAGACATCATCCTGCCGTCGCCGTCGCATCAGCGCCAGGTGCCGTGGCTCAGGTAATGCCGACGCGCGCGGTGTTTCCAGGAACTTTCCCGCACTGATACGACGAAGCATCCATCCACGCAAACGACGACCGACTTTGGAAACCCGGGGGCCGGGGCCGCACGCTGTGTCCCCATTGCAAAAATTTCCCGAGGTCCATGTCGCGACGAGAAACGACTTCCAAGTTATAAATACCAAGGAAAAAGACTTCCCATTAAGCCAACAAGCACTCCCTGCTCATCAACTCTGACCTTGAACGAACGCCTAGTCCCCGATTACCCGGCACATCCCATCCTTGCGCCGGACGCATCACGACCGTCCGTCTGACCTCCATGCACGTACGGACGGTCAGCCTACGGGGCGGTCTGTGGACCGAGCGTGCCCCGCACGGCCCGCCAGAACCAAAACCCCGATAATACCCTTTCTTTTGCCTTCCGTTATTGCTGTATTAGGGAGGGCATTTCAGTCCCAATTTTACGTATAAGACACTGCACTAACGAAAAACAGCGCACTCCCCAAACACCAAATCAGCGACGAATTCGCAGCCGTTCGCTTTGCAGCTCAGTACAGTGAAGGCCATGGGCGCCGGCGCTGGTAACCACCCACACGCCGAGCGACAGCACCAGAAGATCCCATGTGAGCTCCCCGCCGGCGGCTGCGCCCCGAGGGCTTACCCATCTCCATTGAAGCCGCCGAAGAGCGTGCCCGGGCCGGCACAGGTGGACGGGCCGTCGAGTTACGTCATCGCCGGCAAGGTTCTGCTCGCCGCGTCCGGGGCGTTCGCGGGCATCCTGCTAGCGTTCATCGCGCTGCACATGTACAACAGTGGCAGGCGCCGGCACTTCCGCGACCGCCGGAGGCTGCTCCGGAGCCTGGCCATCTCCGTCGGCGCCGGCGAGGAGCGCGACGGCGGCACCGCGCCGTCGCCGCGCGGGCTCGACCCCGCGGTGCTCCGCGCGCTTCCCGTGGTTGCCGCGGGCCCCGGGGCCGGGGACTGCGCGGTCTGCCTCGCGGAGTTCGAGCACGGCGAGAAGGCGCGCGCTCTGCCGCGGTGCGGGCACCGGTTCCACGTGGAGTGCATCGATGCGTGGTTCCGGGGAAACTCCACGTGCCCGCTCTGCCGAGCCGACGTCGAGGCGCCAGACGCCGCCGCCGAGGCCCAGCCGGAGGTGCGCATAGTTGTGGTCGGGGACGCCGCCGCGCCGGCGAAGGGCAGGGGGCCGGCGATGGGGAGGATGCCGAGCGGCACGGATCTTGAGAAGACGAGGCGGATCTTTGCTTCGACCCGATCCGCTTCCTTCTGAAAGGATAGGCTCGGATTGGATATTTGGATGGCAGAAGGTTCGTCCTGCACGGATCTCCACGCGCGTCGTGGGTCATCTCCACTCGACTGTACTGTACATAGATTTGTTGTTGGTGATGCTAGGCGTACCTGGTTTTGTAGTACAATTTTGGCTGATGAGTTGCATTTTTGGATCTCGATTTATCCGTCTTCGTCTTATTATGACTGCTTACTTCATTTACCACGTACTTGTAAAGTAGTACTTGCTCTATTCGGCAAGAGTGGACTGGGATGTATATTCAGCTGTAGAGATGAATTCATTACGCTGTCACCGTATCGTTCAGCGCCCTAAGCCCCAAAGCAGCATCTAAAGGTATTTTTGTAGGGTGGTATTGTATGTTCCTTCCGAGATCTGAACGAAATTCATGCGTTGCAAACAACCCCTGAAAGTCATGGGACATCGTGAAGCAGTGGAAAGCAAACCATCTTATCATTTGCCCGGAGAACAAGAGTGAAGAATGCCCCATTGGTCCACGCTCCACGACACAACCGTGGATGATGGAGCATGGACTGAACGATTCTCAACAGAGTGAGTGCAAGTGCAACAAGCCAACACGAACCTTCAAAAGGAAAAAAGAAAACCAGAGTGCGTGCGGACCAGTAGGCTTTGGGCATACACAGCCGAGCTTCAAAATCTCTCGACGTGGGCAGGCAAAAGAGAGCACCAGAGCAGGCCAGTAATCTTGTTCCGGCCTTGGACTGGAGATGTGATGTGAGACGTTGTTCCTGCATCCAATGTAATCCTCAGCTCCCACGTGGCCAGAGTACAATGGGCGTCACTGTTTTCCCCAAGTAAAACGACGAGGTGGGCTGGTACTTTTCCAGCCTTCCATGCCGCGTCGACCTGCTGGCCTGATGAGTGATGACTGGACGAAGGTCAGGCTGGGCGAAACCGCGCCGTCAAGCCCGTCGACCTTGGAAACACCCAGTGACGACGTCGAACGGTGGTAGGGAGCGCTGCTTATGGACAGGAATTCTAAGAGCAATGACAGAGTGATGTAATATTCTTATAGTATGATCTTTGCAACAGAGTACTAATTATAATGCCAACATGCCAGAGTTTGAAGTAGAAAACGCTACTACTACATAGATATATCTCCTAGATGGCAGATGCCAAAGGGCGCAACATGGTATAAAACATACTTACGTTGGAAGCAGAACAACAGGGTCACTGCTATTAATTAGCTGTCCCCTTCAAGGAAAACTTTAATGATAGCCTTATCACTAATTCAGGTCAACCACCAGATGATATCAGACCAAAGCCACTGATGTTTTTTAAACCGAAAAACTCCCGAAAAGTTATCATATGCAACCTCTGAAATTATTCCCTCAACTTTCTTAGCTGCCTCGCCTCGTTAGCACCATATGCGACAACTACACCAATGCTTGATCCAGTCCTCGCAGGGTTGACAATTGTAAAAGACATCCGAGGTTGCATGCTAACCAATGCAACCCCAGAAACAAATTTTCAAGTTAGCCAACTTGTCCCCCTACTTTGCCATAGAAATGACACATGCAGGCCCTCCATGGTCAAGCCCCAACAGAAGAGCTTCAGAATTAATAATCACATATTACACCTCCTAAAAAATCATTTATTGCAAGAGTCACAGAGAATTATTGAGGATTGATCAAGTTCCGGAAGGAGAGATGCTTTAATGCTTTTCTTTTTTACAATTACACAAATATTAAAGCATGAATGAAGGGTAGATGATTACTTACCCCTGTCCTTGCTTCAAAATTTATGCAACTTGTATTAGGAGGAAAAATATTGAAGCACTACTTAAGAAGGAACACGTCTGACAAAATTGGCCATATCTTCCATCTTTTTAGATTCTATGAAAGGCATACTTTTGTTTTCCTTAACTAATGTTGTGACTGTAACAGACAAACTAAATTAGTTTTTTCCCTAAGTTTTTGTTAACATCCAGTATCCTGGAAGCAACAAAATCATCAAAATAACTCTTATTTTCTGAATAAGAAGCACACAAAAAGCAGAGTTGTGAATGATTAAAAATTCTCAATGGTGTTATTGCCTGTTTTCCTTACAAACTGCATATTTGTGCGCATTAAAACTTGTCTGCCTTATAAAAAGTATTAATGAAACAGAGTGACGATACTCTTAATAGAGAAAGACAATATGTATTACGTTTAGTTTAGTACACAGCACAGTAAGAAAGAAGCTTTAACTCTACAAGAAAGTTTGGTACTGTCAAGAAACCTTGCGTCTAAGCTCGAGCGAGATTCAATATACTGCAGTCATATTCAGGATTCAATGAATCAAGTCATTTGGATAATTGGATTTGTTGATATCAATTGAATTTAAGAAAGTAATCCGATATTGATGGTTACAGATCACATTTTCATGGCAACCTATAAAAAGATAGTAGTATACTGTTAACCTGGTCATCGGATAGCATGTCATAAACTCCACTTATTTCATAGAATGGAAGGTTTTTATTCTAATAAATTCCAGCTTATCTAATGATCAATAAACTAATTTCATGAGAAAACACGGAGAAGATTTGCTCAACTCAGAAATTCTTGAGGATGACACTGGAATGAGCCTCTCCATCTGAGTACTAAAATGGCTTAGAAGGATATGGTGAAAACACAACTAAAAGAACTCGATGATACATGAAGCTTTGAGTAACTATTTTGAGGATAATATAGAAAACTTATGGGCCAAGTGGCGCCATTTCACAGTTACTCTATATGAGGTATTATGCTTCAGATGAAGCTATTCTATAAGCAATTTGTTACAAAATAATGGCATGGAAAGGAGCACAGTAAAAAAAAAAGTTGTCAAAAGCACGACGAAATTCCTTAGAAGGCGTCCCAACAAATGGAACGGTTGCTTCTTCCAAAAGCTCCTGAACATCTCAAAGAACATTGAAAATATATGAAATGTCATAAATACTTAATTTACTGTCGAGTATGCAAATACTGATGAACTGAGATTATGTTCTATGCTCCAAGTATCTAATTCTTTCGGTAGGTATTATCATCAATAACAATCAGCAACAATCTCAAAATCTTATAAAATAACTGAGAGCCAGTCATCGCTATATGCTAGTGCAATGCCAAGTCGAGAATCCACAAGCATGTACTGACATATTTCACTTTTCCCCCCCGTAATGCATTATTCAGTATTCACCGGTAACTACTAACCTGACTACCACCATCTTCACCAAATTCCCAGGATCACTGGGAAGATAATATCAACATTGGCAGCAAGATACTCCATAAAGTCAGATAGGGAGCGGAATTCTTGGGCTAGACTGTAGAAGTGAAATTTAAAAATGAACATTTTGAAAAGGACTACAGTTCTAAGAAAAAGAAATAATCCTGGCAACAAGCTCACCTGTCAAGTCTGAAATCAAAATCTGAATGGGTGTTGGAATATAGCTACAGGGTAAATCATGAGAGTCATTTTATGCATTTAGTGCTCCAAATTATTGGATGAGGTGCTCCAATATGCATAATGTTAGGGCTAGCAGCACGACAAAATAACTGGAGATAAATTTTAACGTGGAAAAACACTTGCGGGAAAAAATCACGATAAACAATTCACTGTAATGCTTCAAGGATTACAAATACAGGGGGTTGGCTTATATAGCCAAAAGAGTCATAGTTGTTGAAAATTTGGACTAACAACCTATTTGAATAAAAGCAAATTATATAGTAAGTTGAGATATTAAGTTATCTCCAACAAACCTCCCTTTAATTCAAAATCTATAACGGAATTGTTTCCGAAAAACCCCAAAGGGTAATAAAGAACTATGAATACAACTGCGCTAAAAATCCAAATGATTACTGACTAAGAAAGACTGGAACAATCAATCCAAACACTTGTAATGCACATAACCACTAAGGATATAAAAGACTGAAATAGTCTTATCCAAACGCTTCTCATAAAGTATGATTCAAAAGTGTGTTGAATTGAGGGTATGATCTTTAGTACTATATTGCTTAGCTAGGTGGAGTACAACCAACTTATAAGAGGAGCTCATGTATGAACTCTAGTATGAGTTAGTGGCAAAGTTAGATGTACACATGATTGGTTATGTTAGGCTATGTACATACACACGGACTCAGAGAGACGCATTGGAATTGTGGCAGTTTGATTTGTGTTATCGCGAGACAGTTTTGGACTTCTCCCCTTTATTAAACGGAGATGTCCTTAGATGTGAAGGAATACACGACAGCAAATCAATCTCGTTCTCTCCGGCGAACTCTGCTTCCTCATTGCTTGCTGCTACGATAGTATTGTTTATACGTATGTATCAGTTGGACTATCTAGCATGTGTAGACATGTTTTCTTACTACTAGTAATAATCTTGTAGACTCAATATAAATATTTATATTTTTATTGTATATCTATGGAATTAAATTAATGTTATACCATGCTAATTTTTTGACACAAACCACACCACATCACAATCCAAGCATCCATTGGCCAAAAATTCAAGAATCGACACAATCCATATCCTAGAAACCATATGTACAAAGCAAGCAAATATCGCAGTCCAAGAATTGAAAGAAGGGACCCTGTCGGCGGCGGGCATGGATTGATGCAACAGGACGGCTTCCCACGGTCGGAGAAGCTAGCGATTCTGCCGGAGACCATGAGGATGGGCGTAGGTGACGGGAAGCACTAATTGATCTATTTGACAAAAAAAAAACCGGTTCATTATCTTTATTTCTGTTCTGACTCGAGCCCCTTCTCCACGTTAATTAATCATGAATAAAAGATTTACATGCTAGAAATTTTCATATTAATTATAATTTTTTTAGCAAATTCTATATTAATAAAAAAAAACTCATCTATATATCTTATAGCTTATATGTGCCTACAGCATGTCCCTGCACAAATTGAGACCTAGGGCTTCTTCCTGAACCATTAATTGATACTAATGTGGACTTTGCAAACTACTACGGACTAATAAGAATAAGAAGGAAACTGATAAATATGCAGATGGAAATAAAGTTAGACATAGATAATTATCGACCAGTCCGTATGAAATTTATCTACATTGCAAAGTGCCATTAAAAACGAACTAGACATTACTAGTTAATTTCAAGCAACTAGTAGGAGCTAGCACGTAAATACGTAATTGAAGTGTCGAACAATACATGAACGTAAAAGCGGTACAGGCAGCAAATGGAAGCATATGTGTATGCGCGTGGGCACTACTGGCCTAGTGGGTACGAAGCTCGCCGACGATTTGCAACGAGTATGGTCGTCAATTCCGCCCCAATTTGCAAAGATAGGTAGTACGCAATTTATGGACTAATACCTGGCCAAAAATATTTGATCCCAAATGTAGGGCGTGACCGAAATATTCGGTCATAAATAAATCAAGTGAATCGCGATCGAAACGTTAGCTATCTAAAATTTGGTTTGTCAAACTGTAGTCCTCGTGCCAAATTTTGGTTGGCTGATTTTTTTTAAAATAATACAATTTTTAATTGAAATTACAAAAATATATCACGATTTTTTTTTGCAAAAATGTACCCCTGTCGCCCGTTGGTTGGGCGACAGGTAGGTGTCGTTCACTGGTTCGGCGACGAAAGCAGCTGTCGCTCAACAATTGGGCGACATCTCCATGTCATCGGACCGTTGTGGTTGTCACCCTCCCAACGAGCGACAACGAAAAAATCGCGCGACGGTTGGGTGACAGGCGCGGGCGCGGTCTCCTGTCGCCCAACCAGGGGGCGACTTGAATGCTTCAAGAGCCGTTCGGCCGACAGAAGAAGAAAGGGAGGAAAAATAGAAGAGAAGAGGGAGGAAGAAGAGAGAAAACAGAAGGGAGGAGGAAAAGAAGAAAAGAAGGGAGGAAGAGCAGGAATTCGGCTGCACGCAGGTATTTTTTTACGGTTATTTTCATAGTTTAATTTATTTAGTGTTTAGGGTTATGATTTTATGTAGTTATTTTCGCGGTTCTAATTGTTTAGAGTTTAGCGTTAGGGTTAGAAATAATTATTTTCGCGGTTCAAATTGTTTAGGGTTTAGCGTTAGGGTTAGAAGTAGTTGTTTTTGCGGTTTAATCTGTTTAGTGTTTAGGGTTAGGGTTAGATGTAGTTGTTTTCGCGATTTATTCTGTTTAGTGTTTAGGGTTAGGGTTAGATGTAGTTGTTTTCACGGTTTATTCTGTTTAGTGTTTAGGGTTAGGGTTAGATGTAGTTGTTTTCGCGGTTTATTTTGTTTAGGGTTTAGAGTTAGGGTTAGGGTTGTTTTTACGAATAATAATATGTTGTTACGTTTTTAGAGATAGATGTAGATATATATATGTTTTTCTACATATAGAAGTGCACATATATATATATTATTAGGGTTGTAGATGTTTTTTTAGAAATACAAATACAGATATGAATATTTTTAGTAATGTAGATATTTTTTCGCATAGTTTTTTGCATCTGAAATGGGCACACTTGGTTTCCAAGTAACGATATTCGTAGGAATGTATATATTTTTTAGAAATAGAAGTAGAGAGATGCATAATTTTTTGTAGCAAATAGATATAATACTTTTTACGAAGAGTAATTAATTCGTGTGTTAATGAATAGGTTCGCAGATATGTCAGAACGAGTTTCATTTAGAATCTTTTATGGATAAGGGGTTGTCATGTATGGTTCGGAGGGTGCGGATCTGAGTAACTTTTAGTATGTGGATAGAAGTTTAAGTAGGGTCGAAGAGCGTACATTTATACATGTTGAATTGGTTGTATTATACGTTTCGGATGGAACAAGAGAAGTGACAGCTCAAGTTATCTTGCCTTTGCACCATGCGAGATGATCCTGTTTATTGGGAGTTAGTTGAGCTGAAATGAACTGCATCTTGGAGGTCATATGTGAGGTGGGCGGGGCAATGTGGATGGTATCGCGTGCTTTTAGTGCAAGCGTATGATAGGGCTGTTGCCCCGCGCAGCAGCTGGACGTCGGTGAGTGTAGTGAGCCTCAAAATGAGTTCACTTACGGTGACACTGAAATTGGGGAGTCCAGCCGGGAGCAGCATGTTCAGGGTTGCACCGAGGATATCGTCTACTAGAGTGGTGAGCAGTTGAGATTGGGGAGGATGATGGAAACATTGGGCAAGATGGGCGGGGGTAAGTAGACGAAGGTGAGGAAATTGAGAAAGTAATAGCACAGATGGAAGAGGAAGACCTTGAATATCAACAAATAGAAGTGGAAGACGACGATGGGTGACATCCAACACCGCCAAACCTACTCACGAGCGTGCAGCCTTGTCAGGCAGAGTAGACAAGTCACATGCATCAACTTTGTCAGCCTTGTCAGGCCGATTAGACAAGTCACATGCATCAGCTTTGTCAGCCTTGTCGTGCGGCTTTGATGATAGGTGACACATCGTGCAGCTTTTCACAGAAGATGTCGGCCCATCAGTGCTGTAGTTGTGTGGAGCAACCCCTCACCACCACTATAAAACCGGTCGAGGGGTAGACATCCAACACCGCCAAACCAGCAATACACGTCAGCTGAATCTACACAAATTAGGGCACGATGTCGTTCTCGTCGCCTCTTGAAGCGAAGTCATCCCGCCCCGAGTACCCGGATACTAGTAACGTTGACGCCCTAATTCTGCCGGAGTTGCCCCGACCCAAATGCGACTACAACCTTCCGGCGAAGATGATGCAATCTACCCACGAGAGACGGCGCCGCGCTAACTCATTGTTGTGCGCTCTTACGGGTAAACCCACGGTGTCCATAAAATCTGTGGTAATGTGATGCCATTTCATGCATCGTTCTTTCTTTTCTCAAAGACAAGGACAAGTGTTGCTTCTTCCAATGGATCGACGGGCCGGAACGACATGACTATGAATTTATCTACAACTACCATGACGCCTACCCTGCTTCGCCCGAGAACTTCACCCGGTGGGAGAGGCCGCAGACATGTCCCCGCCTAGATCGACGAGTTCGGGGCGGTGGGCAAGGGCCAACCAATCGGTGAGTTTCATGCGACGTACTGATGTTTCACTCACAAAGTAGTAATTCTAAACCAGTTCATCGCATACAGGAGTTCAAAAAGAAAATTGCGAAATTGCTCGAGTCAAAGGAGAAACCTCCTCAAGGGCCACCCGAAAGCCCCGACTTTTACAAACACGGCCTGCAGGTAGTGGTTGATACCTGCCACGATGATCTAGCGGACCGGAGATTCTACCAATGCCCCTTGGCCGAGGATGAATGGTGCGGCTACTTCAACTGGGTGGACCCGGAGACGTACCACCCACATCTCAAACTTCCTGTATGGGATAACTGGGGGGAGCAACCCTCTCCGTGGTGCTACTACCGCCCAGAAAATCCAGACCCCGAGTACGCCTACGGTGTTATTCAACGACCAAAGTGGGCATACTGTATTGATGCAGGGCACGCTTCCGGTTGTACAAGGATAAGTCCAACACACACCTCCTGCACCATATAGTGGAGTGCGAGCTGAAACAGAGCAGCGTCTCGGCAAGTCTCCGCCAACGCCAATGCAGAGAGAGGTGCAAGAGGTTACCTCCTCTCGAAGAGGAAGGGACAAGGGAAGCGATCGGCGAGGTCCGCACCATGCAACAAATCCTTGACGTTACGCGAGACCATCCGGAACCCGGTGGTATTAACATAGGGACGCGGAATCGGGATGACCAAAAATTGCATCTTACACACCGAGACGTACGGCATAGGCCACCCATTCGGCGACAACTGGGAGCACTGCGGATCCCCATGGAGTTCTTTCATAGTAGGGATTAAGCGGTGTCCGAGTACAAATCTCAAAATTTACACGGGTCAGGTAATATGCAAAAAATGTGGGACATCATTCTAGCTGTACCCAGATAGACGGAACGATCATCTGTTCCACCATGACAAACAGTGCTTTCGTTAGTTAGTTCGTCAAGCAATTTTGTCACTGTTGTAATGCCCTTATAATATAATCTAATCTATTGCTTATTTTATCATCTGAACTTTCGGTGCATGTGCCCTTAAGTATGTTCAACAAATAGTTTAAATGCTTCGTAGGAACTATTCATAACATGAGTTGCTATGGTAGTGCATGTATCAACGATCAAATGTGGTTCACTGTTCCTAAAAATACCGTTTAGACATGATATTTTACGGGCCGCCGAAAAGGCTGGAAAACTTGACATGAGTTGTTGCCGACTATATTACTTAGGGTTATTGCACTAGTGGAAATTAGATGCAAAGCAAGGTGTAAATTACATATTACTCCATAATATGGTAGTGCATGTATCAAAGATCAAATGTGGTCCACTGTTCATAAAAATACCGTTTAGACATGATATTTTACGGGCCGCCGAAAAGGCTGGAAAACTTAACATGAGTTGTTGCCGACTATATTACTTAGGGTTATTGCACTAGTGGAAATTAGATGCAAAGCAAAGTGTAAATTACATATTACTCCATAATATGGTAGTGCATGTATCAAAGATCAAATGTGGTCCACTGTTCATAAAAATATCGTTTAGACATGATATTTTACGGGCCGTCGAAAAGGCTAGAAAACTTGACATGAGTTGTTGCCGACTATATTACTTAGGGTTATTTCACTAGTGGAATTTAGATGCAAAGCAAGGTGTAAATTACATATTACTCCATAATATGGTAGTGCATATATCAAAGATCAAATGTGGTCCACTGTTCATAAAAATATCGTTTAGACATGATATTTTACGGGCCGCCGAAAAAGCTGAAAAACATGACATGAGTTGTTGCCGACTATATTACTTAGGGTTATTGCACTAGTAGAAATTAGATGCAAAGCAAGGTGTAAATTACATATTTCTCCATAATATGTAGTGCATGTATCAAAGATCAAATGTGGTCCACTGTTCATAAAAATACCGTTTAGACATGATATTTTACGGGCCGCCGAAAAGGCTAAAAAACACACACTCTACTTATTCACCTTGAATTTTGAAAATTATTTCAAATTTCTCTAGAGCCTAAAAATATTTTACTTGAATCCTAAATCTGTTTATCCAAATATTATAATCTTTTTTGAAGTCTCTCAGATTTTTTTTAAAAATCTGTAAATTTTTTGGTGAAATCTCCCATGTCGCCCTGTCATTGGGCGATTTGTACATGTCACCCTACTGTTGGACGACTTGTATATGTGTCGCCCTACTGTTGGACGACTTATTCTGTCGTCCAATCGCAGCGCGAGTACTCTGTCCACCTCACTGCCTAGTCAGCATGTCGCCCTATGGTAGGGCGACATGGGTATATTTTTGCAAAAAAAAATTCGTGGTATATTTTTGCAATTTGAATTATAAAATATATTATTTAAAAAAGATCATCTTTTTGCTACCCAAGATTTGACAATAAAAATGGCAACTTAGATTTTAGTCATCATTATGTAGGCCCTGTTTGGATTCATTAGTACTAACTAGTATAGTGCCCGTGCTAACGCTACAACGGCAGTACCCCGCTTATCAATTAAATGAGAAGATAAGTATGAATACAACACTTAATAATAAAAGATAAATCTAGAATTTTAAATGAATTTAGAAAGAAAACGAAACTAAATAGAGGTCGAATGGTAAAACGGGCTCCCAAAAGATTTTAAATCAAGAAAGAGAAAGAAAAAGAATTTCCGATTTTAGATTTTTTTGTAGCTTCCACAGAGAGCACAACGTGCTCTCTGGGCTTGGCCAACAAGGGGAGGAAGGCGGGGTGGCCGGCCGATCGCAGATGGGTCGGCATCAGTGCGGCGAGATCGCCAAGACCGCGTCATGGAGAGGAGTCACGGTTGCGGTGAATTTCACGGAAAGATGACGGTGATGGCTTGGGTTATCTCCAAAATCCGACGATCTTTACAAGAGGGTGCACTTGGGGATTTACGCAATGCGATGGGGTGGAGGAGAGCTCACGGCTTTTATAGCCCGAAACAAGCATATTTATGGAAACCATAATTTGGGATCAAATCAGTTGGGAGGAAATTTTGGCAATGGAGCACGAAATTTGGGAATTAACACCATAGATGGAAAAGGAGATTTGGTGCGGGATTGATGGAGCTTTGGAGCTTCTTTCTTGCTTTAATGAAGGGAGGGAAGAGAAGAAGCTTCTTTGGTCTAGACTGCAGCTAGAAGAAGCTACCATTTTTTTTAAATATAGAAGGATTTTTGAAAAGATAGCACATTAGGTTAAAAAATTCTAGAAAATTCTCAAAAAAACTTTCGATTATTTTGTACTTAATAAAATTATTTTCAAAAAAAAAATTAAATTATAAATTTGGCGAGGCACGGCGATCATGAGGTCGTTGACCAACTCTTTCGTCGCGTCGGCAAAGCCACCGATGGCGATCGTGGAGCCATTGCGGACTGCGTTCTCCCCGCACGCCCCATCTCCGGTTTCCTTTTCCCAAGACGTAATGTATGGTCCTTTCCTTTTCCGGACGTTTGTTTCCTTTTCCTTGATTCCAAGACGTTTGTTTCCTTTTACTTGTTGATCTTTGGAGGTGAGGAAGGTCATTTGTAGGCCAGAGATGATTTGAAAAATATGAAAAAATAAACTGCGCTCGCCAACCGCTGGATTCGCAAGGAAAAAAAGATAAAATTTAAGCAATTGCTCATGTACCGGTTCGCGAGAAAAATTGAAAAAAATTAAGCAGCACTCACGGACAATTTGTTCCTTAGATAAAAAATAAAAACAAAAATTCAACGCTCTCCGTGCGCTGAAATTAGGCTTTATGGGGCTAGATCCGTAAAAAAGTCTCGAGAAGGGTCATATTCGGAAAAAAATACGATCACAATGCCAGGACAATAAAAAATTCAAGTCTTGTTTCCTTGCATGTGGATCCTCCCTGTTTATTTCCTTGTTTGATTCACCCTACTTCTAAATATGTAGTACGTACAATTTTGGCTAGTAAAAAATTCAAGTCTGGTTTCCTTGCATGCGGATCCTCCTTATTTATTTCCTTGTTTGATTCGCTCTCCTTCCAAATATGTAGGTGGGGGAGGTCTGTTGTGGGCCACAGGGATGATTAGACACACTAAATAATGGCCATCGGATGTGGGTGAGTAAAACTGAGGAAAGATCTGAGACGTTCATTTTGATGAATGCAAGTTTCTGGGGACGTTTTGTTGGGTGCACGAACATTAGGTAATTGTTAAGGAACCTCGCTATTGAATAGTCCGGGGTTCCCGAACAGATCTGAAGTGAAGAGAGAGAGAGAGACACGTGTTTAGGGAGAGCGAAGCGGAAATTCTTTATTGCTAATGAATTGATATATAAGGGGACCCCTCCTCCTTTATAAGCGCTCCTCTAGGGTTTTGGCTAAGGGACCACATGGGCCTTCCAATGGGCTATTAGGGTTTCTTAACACTCCCCCTTGGGCCCTTTGCCGTGAGATGCATATGCCTCAAAACTCGAGAAAAACCAGTGGGAAAAATACTTGGAGAAAGAATACATAGCATACGCTTACTATGTTGCACGAATTGCCTCGTTAAAACCTTACGCAAGAAAACTTCATGAAAAACTTGCTAAGGAAAAGAGTACAATTCTCTCAACTTCAATTGCTAATCTTGAGATTTATGTTGGGTATTCATAATTCATGTTCGAGATTCATGAGGGAGTATGTGACATATCTCCCCGAAATCTGCACTTTCTAAGTCTCATCATCCCAATTCCTTTCACGCACCTTTCAAAGGTAGATCTTTGGGAGTGATTTAGTGAACAAATCGCAAGATTTTCACATGACTTAGTATGCAATATCTTGATCTCGTTCATCTTATGCAATTCGTGAGCATAGAAGAACTTGGGGTTGATATGCTTCGTGAGATTGCTCTTCACATAACCCATCGTGCTTGGGCAACACAAGTCGCATTATCTTCATAAATTATCGTGGGAGTTTGCTCAATGTTCAAACCATATGACTTCTGGATGTGGTGAACCATTCTTCTGAGCCATGCACATTCACGAGATGCTTCATACAAAGCGATGATTTCCGAGTGGTTTGTCGACGTCGAGACAAGAGTATGCTTAGACGACTTCCAACAAATTGCTGTTCCTCCACATAGGAAAACATAGCCAGTTTGGGACTTACGGTATGCGGTCCGATAGGTACCCAAACATCGGCGTAGCCAACCAAATTCAATTCATTGTTTCTTCTAAAGAACAGACCGAGGTCTTTGCTTCCTTGGAGGTAACGGAAGATGTCCTTGATCCCTTTCTAATGCCTTTTGGTGGGTTCTGCACTGTACCGAGCTAGCAAATTCACAGCGAACGCAATGTCCGGTCTAGTGCTATTCACAAGGTACATGAGCGCTCCAATTGCACTCAGATATGGGAATTCTGCTCCCGGGACTTCTTCCCCTCTTCTCTAGGTGCTGTATGGGTCTAGGTGCGCTTGGAGTGACCTTCCACCATTGGAGTCTTCGCAGGATATGCTTTTTCAAATCCAAATCTTTCCAACACTTTACGTGTGTAGGTTGATTGGTGTACCAAGATTCCTCCTTGGACATGTTCAAGCCGCAAGCCTAAACAAAATTTGGTTTTACCCAAATCCTTCATTTCAAACTCGGACTTCAAGTATGAGCATGCCTCTTCAATTTCTTCATCCGTCCCAATGATGTTCAAGTCATCTACATAGACGGAGATTATCTGAGAATCCATTCGGGATCATTGTATAAACACACATGGACAATCTTATTTGTTTGTGTAGCCTTTCTTGCAGAGAAAGTCACTCAGCGATTGTACCACATTCTTCTGATCGCTTCAAATTATACTGTGATTTCTCCAATTTCACCTTTATGCATGGTTTCTATTTGCTCCATCTTGGTTGGGATAGGAATTCCTTAGGTACTTTCATGTATATCTCGAATCCAAGTTTCCATACAAATATCTTTGTGACAACATCCATTAGCTTCATTCTCAACTTCAAGTTGATCGCCATTGAGATCAAATATCTAAAGGTAATTCCTCCCATGACCGGAGAATAGGTTTCTTCATAATCAACTCCGGGCGTTGAGTGAAACCTTGAGCTACAAGCCTTGCTTTGTACCTTACAACCGTTGTTTTCATTCCTCTTTCGAACAAAGACCCATTTGTGACCTACGGGATTTATATGGGAGGTGTGCGACATCTTGCCCAAACACCTTTCTCTTGTTCGGAGAGACTAACTCTGCAGATGATTGCCTTTTTCCATTCTTCCCAATCTAGCCTTTTCTTGCACTCTGCGAAGATGCGGGCTCGGGATCATGATCAATGATCGAGGCAATCTTCTTTGCGAAGTATGCATCAACGTTATCGTTGCTCTATTCGAGGATTCTCCTGTTATTACAAAGTTTATGGCCATTTCTTCATGGGGTGCTTCATGCACTTCTACTTGCTCTTATTTGCTATTCCCTATCGCAGAGCAAGTTCCTTTAGCTTTTCATCGCCTATGTGTGCGCACACATTATTTCCGTGGCTTCCTTGATGGAAGATTCAAGTCCGGAATTGCCTTTTCCATTGGCTTCTTTCAGTGCAGTCTCAACTGGCTCCCTTCTTTCCTTGGGGCATTTTCGTGATTGGTTGTGGTAAGTCCTCTCGCTTGATTTTCTCAGACGTCTCGGGTACTTTGGGTTTGAGGAGCGATTACTGCTCTTTTTCTTTGAGGCCTCTAAGCAGGTTGAGGATACCTTCTATTTTCTTTGGTATTTCCACCTCTCGGTGTATTCCTTGCGGGTACATGCGACTTAACCACGCCCTTGGATCACAAAATGATCAGCAATTCATTTGCTAAATTCGCAAATCAATTATCTTACGGACTTCTTGATTTGCTTCATTAGTGCGGGGTCATGTGCGGGGATACGGTGGAATGCCATATGATTTCCGGCATTTTTCATCCAAAGGTTGATTTCTCCCTAATGACGGAAACGATCCTCGTCAAAGATGCAATCGTGAATCGGTGTATGCAAGTCTCGATCATGGGTTCCAAATACCGATTATGGATGCACTCTCATAACCAACGTATATCCCGGACTTGCGGAGAGGGCCCATTGCGATCCGTGAGGGTGGTATAGGTACATATACCATACACCCAAATTTTCTAAGATGGGAGATCTCGAGATGATCCGTGCACAAGCCGCATAGGAGAATGGATGTTGTAGGCCGATGGTGCGAAATTGATAAGTCTTTGCTGCGTGCGAGCTGCGTGTCCCCAACAAGTGTTGGGCAAGTTACAACTCTGCAAAGCGGTGCGGCAATAAACTTAATCCTCTTTATTAGTGCTTACGCTAGTTCATTCTGCGTATGGGCGTGCGATGCAGTGCTCAATCGCTATCCCCGTTGCCGTGCAATAATCATCAAATGCCTTTGAAGTAAATTCTCCGCATTGTCCATTCTAATGGACTTCACGCGATGATCAGGGAAAGCATTCTTAATTCTTATGATCTGCGGGATCAGCTTTGCAAAAGCATGGTTTCTTGTTGACAACAAGCATACATGCGACCATTTCGAGGAAGCATCGATGAGCACCATAAAGTATCGAAACGGCCCTGACAGGGGCTGAATCGGACCACAAATATCCCCCTGGATGCGTTCCAGGAATGCAGGGATTTCACTTTGCACTTTCATGACAGAGGGTCTAGTTATTAATTTCCCGGTGGCACATGCAGGGCACACAAAATCTTCATGATTCGGGAAATTTTTAACATTAATGCCATGACATTGTGAGTTGTTCACTATATTTCTCATCATTCTAAGACCAGGATGACCTAATCTACCATGCCATAAAGAAAATAATTCAGAGCTTCTAAAAACAGTCTTCAAGGAAGTATACACTTGGTGCATGAATATTCGTGTAGTACAACCCGATTCATATGAGGACATTTTTCTAATACCATTTTTCCACATACCGCGTGCTTCACAATGCACAAGTATTCTTTGCCATTTTCTTCATTGGTTTCTACGTGAAAACCATTGGCGCGGATGTCTTTAAAGCTTAAGAGGGTGCGTGTTGATTCGTGGTACAAAAGGGCTTCTTCAATTACCAAAGTTGTACCCATAGGCAATATAATAGTGGCTCTTCCGAGCCGATTACATATGAGTCGCTTCTGCGATCGTAGTAATCTTTCCGGCGTTCTTCGTGATCGATGGAAATACTTAGACTCTCTTAAGATGGTATTTGTTGTGCCACTATCAACAATGCATATCTCTTCCATTTAGGCGCTACGATTTCTAGATAAAAGAAATATAATTCTAATCGATAGAGGCAAAACAATCCAAATATTACTTGCAAAATTGAAGAATCTTGGAATAAAGAATAAATTGCGTATTTATTCATGAAAGAAGTATGCTCTTCTAGAGCTTACAATCCTTTATTGAAAGAAAATGCTAACAACCATAATCTAAAAGAAATGCATTAAATGTAATCAGTAAAATATGCATTAATTTCGCTTCTATATCATCTGCGCAGTTTTCTCTTCATTTGCCATAATCATGGCTGCAGATCGATGTCCGTGCTATTTCGTGAGGATAAGGCAAGTGGAGTGTCTACATCCATGACATCATCTTCACCGATGTTGGCGAAGCGCGCCTCTGCGGCGTTTTCCTTTGCCTTCTTCTTAGCCCGATATCGTTGATCGCTTCCTTGGATTCTCGACATATCTTCGACTAATGTCCCCAAGTGCCACACTTGAAGCACGCCCGGTTCTGCTGTCCATACGGCTTGGCGTGCGTCTTTTCTTTGTCATCCCTCTTCACGGGGCTTTGGACTTTCCTTTGGCACAGGTTCTCTCTTTTCCACCGCTTGCCCTTCTTTCTATGAGTGGGCTTTCTCACCTTGTAGTTGGCATTGACTTGATGCGATGCCTCGTCGGTGGTGGTGCGAGACATAGTTCTTGCGTAAAACATCGTCTTGCGATTCCGCAACTTGCATTACATCAATCGATTCGCTATACTCCTTGTATGCGTCCCGACGATAGCTGCGTGCACTCTGGATAGCATTAGGGTGGAAGGTAGAGAGTTTTCTCAATCTTCTCTTCATCGGTGATCTTCTTGCCACATAGAGAGATTGGTACAAATTCATGCAAGATGTAATTGTACTCGCCATCGCTCAAGTCTGCAAACCTCAGCGTACCCAATCTTTTGTGCTTGGGGCAAGATGGTGTACTTGAGCTTTTCAACCGCTCAAGTGCGGTCCAAAGCTCAAGTGCACTCTCCTCGACCATATATTCATTCTTTAGAGTGGTGAGAGGTGGTGCTCGAGAAAATGCAGAGCTTGATCGTTCTACTCAGCGGTAGGTTTTGCGTCCTGCGAGGACCCTAGACCAATCGCGGAGCGGAGCTTCTTGCCCCCAAGAACGATCTTCACGTCCGATGCCCAAGTGAGATAGTTACGACGTGCGGGCCGTTCTTCAAACTCACGATTCACAATGCCAGACATCTGCATGATTTCAAAATTCTGGTTTAGATTACTGCGTGTAATCTGATAGAAAATGGTTGCAAAAAGCATAAAGTGCAGAAAAAAAATAAACTCATATGCATTGCATTATATAAAATAAAGCAAAGGATTCAAAAATCATAAAGAATATTCATAAGAACAGAGAAATAAAGCAAGAAAAATTAAAAATAGAGCCAAAAAAATCTTCTTGATTTTCTGGCAATTTTTCAAAATTTTCTGCAATTTTTTTTTTTTTTTTCTTTTTCTTTCTTTTCTTTTTCTTTTCTGTTTTTTTTTCTTTTCTTCTGGTCGCGCCAGCCACTAGTTCGGGCCATAAATGGGCCGGTGACTAGGGTTTCCACCCTAGCCACGGCCACGACGACGCCACCGCTGCCCTTTGCGCCGCAATGCCGCGACTTCCGACGCTTCCCTCGGGAGCGACGACGGCCGCTGACGCAAGACGGTGGCGGAGGCGTGGTGGCACGGCTCAGCCGAGCGCCACACGGCGGCGGTGGCCTTGGCGCAAGACAGCTCCGACCGGCTCTCGACGGCGGCGCGGCTGCTGATTTCGAGCTCTGGCGAGAGGCGGCGAAGGGGCGCGACGGACGGGTGGCGTCGGCTATGGCCGGCCGGCAATGTGGCGGACGTGGCCGAGGCGCAAGCGCGGCCGCAAGCCGGGACACCGGTGCCAAATCGGTGGCGCATGGGTGGTGCGTGTGCGGACGTCGCGAGGCGCAACATGGTGAGTGCCGTGGCGGCCTCGGTGAGGGCGTCAGGGGCCCGGAGCCGAGGCCGGCGGCGCGCGCGGACAACAACCGGGTTGCCGAGCGCGCGCGCATGGCCGAGGCGGTCGTGGCTAGAGGCGCTGGCGGCCGCAGTCGCCGGCGATCAGCGCTCTCGCTGCCGGGCCGAGCCGGAAAACGCGGCTTGCCGAACGCGGAGGTCGGATTGCCAAGCCGAGCGCGGCGTGCCGGCGGCGACGTCGGCGAAGTCGAGCGCCGAGATGGTGCGAGCCATGGCTAGCGGCGGCGGCGCGACTACTATGGCGCGGGCGCGAGGCAAGGCGCAGCGGCCGTGAAGCGCGACCTCGGCGGCGACAGCGTATGGCGAACCGGCCGGGCGGGCTTGCCTCGGCGGCCGGCGCGCGCTGCTAGAAGCGGCGCGCCAGCGCCATCTTTTTTTCTGTGATGAACAAAAAAACATGTATTGTAACCGTGCTAGTAGTTTTGAGCGATCGCGTGTACCGTGTGCCACGTGACGAAAGCGGTACAAAATACGTAGGATAGATGCATGCGAAGAAAGCGACAAGCGTTTAGATTCAATCTCCAAATCCTACCTCTTCTCACCTTTTCAATTCGGTCTCCAGAGCTTCGTGCGATAACGTGTTAAGGAACCTCGCTATCGAATAGTCGGGGTTCCCGACAGATCTGAAGTGGAGAATGAAGAGAGAGAGAGACACGTGTTTAGGGAGAGCGAAAGCGGAAATTCTTTATTGCTAATGAATTCAGTACATAAGGGGACCCTCCTCCTTTTATAGCGCTCCTCTAGGGTTTTTGGCTAAGGGACCACATGGGCCTTCCAATGGGCTATTAGGGTTTCTTAACAGTAATCTCTAATGAGGTGCATTATTTAGGGTGGACGTAGAAAAAATTGCTTAGGTGCATTATAAAGGGGTATAGATAGTTAGCTAGTTAATAGCTAGCTAATTATTAGCATGGGCTGTTTGGATCCACCTGCTAATAAAGTCCACAAATATATTATTTTAAAAAAATCATCTTTTTGCTACCCAAGATTTGACAATAAAAATGGCAACTTAGATTTTAGTCATCATTATGTAGGCCCTGTTTGGATTCATTAGTACTAATAGCTAGCTAATTATTAACTGGCTAATTATTAGCATGGGCTGTTTGGATCCACCTGCTAATAAAGTTCACAAAATCAGCCAATTAAGAAGAAATGACCATAATGCCAATTAGATAGAGTTGGAGGGAGGGTAAAAGTGTCAATTGACTATCTATTAGCAGCTTTTAGTAAGGTATAACCTGCTAATGAACTAATTGTTAGCAGAGTGGGCTGCTAATAATTAGCAGGTCTATTAGCGACCTATTTGGATCTATAGCTACTAATTTTAGCAGCTAATTATTAGTGCTAATGGATCCAAACAGGCCGGTAGTCACCTCTCCATTACAGGATTCTCTTATCCAACAGATAGAGTCGTCCTGATAGTTTTTGGCATACGCATTTGTGCAAGGACATTTACCCGTGAAAACTGCCACTTCCATGTTCGTCTACCAACATTTAACACATGCATAAAAATTAATGGAAGAAACCAATAATAGGATCATGAAATACCAAAAAGCTGTAATGTGACCAGATAGCTAGAAGTGTGCGTATTCAACCCACTAGGGTTCAAATCCTAGATTTGCACTGGTGACGTACCTATTTGGTTGGAAAACTTATACCCATGCTTTGTACGTGAAACCTGAATTGGTTGACTCCGGTAAATTTCAAACGTGTATAAGGCACGCACATATGTGTGTAGGTGGTGTAAATACAGTATAATAGGCTCCCTTGTACTCTCTAAAAAGAATATGAAATGTCCACGGCTATATTCACAATGAAATGCCCACTAGTATATTCACAGTTCTGCTGTTGCGCCTGGCCTCCAATAGCCAATTAATATCTGATAAGCATAATCTGATGCTAGCAAGACTTTATAGTAAAACATGGCCCAGTGTCCTACTGTCGATGAGCACTTGAGCAGCATATAATTACGTCTTCCCCGAGGTGTTCCTCCCCGTTCGTTACGGCCAGGCTGGCCAGCCATCCTCATTGAAATTCTCCGATTTATGCTCAAGATCTCAGAATTCTTGTCCACGAACACCTAAGTTATTGGTCCCGTCGCCATGTCAGATCAGAACGCGAGCTCGAGCCTCCCCGGTGACACTGACACGGGCACAGTACCCACCACCACCACCACCCGTTGGGCACCGCACGGCCGCGCGCTTACGGCCGGCCTCGTCGCCGTCAACGTCGCCCTCGTCTTCCTCGTCTACCTCTACTTCTGGAGGGTCTTCTCGCGTAAGCGCGTCGCGTCCTCCTCCGGCGCCTCCGCTCGCGGCGGCGACGAGGACAGCGACGCGTCCTCCTCCGCCTCGGCGCCGCCGTCGCCTCCAAGAACCCAGGGCCGGGGCGAGCACGACCGCGTCGTGGCGTCGCTGCCGACTTTCGTCTACTCCGGCGGCGGCGCCGCCGGGGAGAAGGCGGCGGAGTGCGCGGTGTGCATCACGGAGCTCAGGGACGGCGACGAGGGCCGCGCGCTGCCACGGTGCGGCCACCGGTTCCACGCGGCGTGCGTCGACGTGTGGCTGCGGCTCCATACCACCTGCCCGCTCTGCCGGGCAAGCGTCGTCGTGCCGGCCCGGGAGGCGGACGAGCGCAAAGGTGGCGTGCCGAACACGACGGCGGCTGTGGTGGATAGGGACGTGCCAGTCTAGTCAATAGTGTGTGACTGTGAAGCGAAGAAATTTGGACGTCACGTATCTGTCTTTCGGCATGAGAGGTGGTTGTCGGAGCATTTGTTTCTTTGGATAACTCCCAATCCAAAAGGACAGCGTAGCAGTTTTGGTTTTCATTAGGCCATGAGCATCTTTTGGGAGTCTCGAAATTTCTTGCATGATTATGGCCACGTTGCTCTGAGCTTTTTGGCACCGTGGCAGCAGGCTGCTGCCGAACGGGGGAGCCCGGCACTTCGCCTATCGCATTTGGTCTTCTGGTACGTACGGTTGGTTAGCCGGTACCGTGGTACATGAGTGTGATAGGTGTATCTGTCACTGATTCTATAATTTAGGAGCAATATATTTTCATAATTTTATTCATATAGATCATATCAAAAAAAATATGTAAGAGAATCAGCAAAGCCAAGACTTCCATGCATTCATGTGTTGCGGTTAGCAACAGAACTGGCCGTCCGATCCTCCGCCCCTGGATCGGACGGCTACTGCTGCCCTCGACCATCCCAAAAAGCGCAAAGGAGTGTGTTGTTGAGTAACCACTGCACCGATCCACTCCACTCTCTCTGCTTTCGTCTCTCCCACTTCCTCCCCTCTCCTTTCTCTCTCCTCCGTTACGGGAAAAAGCCGACACCAAGACGGCAAGGACGGAGCGGGGGGAGGAAAACTCGCGCAAGATCCTGCCTTTTCCGTCGCGATTTGACGGCTCGCTCTCCCTCCGGGAGCCAGGCGGCCGTATAGCGCCGTAGCGGCGGTTAAAACCTAGTTAGTACGGCGAGTATATCATACCACACGCCTGGGCCGTCAACGGCTACCTCCGCCCTCCCATGGAACAGCGGGAGGCGGACCAGGAGCAGGAGGCGCCGTCCGTCCCTCCCAGGGTGAGCTCGTTTCGCCTCTGTTTCCTGCTCTGCTCGTGCGGCGTGATCTGATCTGGGTTGAGACGCTGAGTTGGCTCTTGGTGGGGGTTTGGGGAGGAGAGTGCACTTGTCCCGGAATCTTGGATCTGCTTCGGGTCTGCGTTCTTGATTGATTTCGTGCTTGCTCGCTACGATGAAGTGATGTAGTTGCGAAATGCGGTTTCTTTGAGGTGTCCCTTGGTCCGATTTAAGTATGATGTCGGTTCTTGATCCGATTTGGCTATGAAATGCGGTGTCTCTCCTTGTGTCTATCGTTGCGATTTAGGCTGATCTTGTCTATAAAGCCCTCGTTCTGGCCCCCAAATGCATGTTCTGTGGTCAAACCCTATCCAGATTGATTCGCGGGGCCATTTGGTTGTAAATGAGGAGAAAAAAAATTCGTTTCCTGTTGGTTAGTTCAATTCATTGCCGGATGCATTACGCTAGGTTCCTCCTGATCCAATCTAGGCTAGCATTCTGTTTTACAAGTTTTTAGCTTCTGATTCCTCTAGAGAAGTTGCACATTGGTAGGAGACGTGCCAAAATTTTGGAATTTTTTCATTGTATGACCGGGAGAGCTAAGACCTTAATTTGATCATTCCCCACCCCTAAGCGAGCATAAGCAGATAAACCCAGGAGTTCTTTTCGTGTCAGTGTACATCACGATTGCACTCCTCTGTTTGAGAAGTTGAGAGAATCTAGACAAGCTGGGTTCCAAAATCCCATCTAGTTCATTTTAGAAAGGATCATTCATGTTATGCTTTTGATCTGTCTTTTTTTTATCTCCATGTTGTCATCAATCACAACACGTGAGTGGAATTTGCTATCGACGTGCTTTAACTATTTTCATCCGCACGAAATATTAATAGTAAATCTAAGAAGTTTTACACTTTTTGCAGGAAAACGAGGAGAGAGATCTGAATCTATCCTCTCGAGTAAGTGTTACTTTCTCGTGACCATTTGTCATTTTAAATGTCTTGCTTTTCCTTACAGGACAAAAACCTCAAATTTTAGAAATCGTTTTGATATTCTTTTGTAAATTTCTGCTTGTGTTTATAGGTGGTTTCTTTGTTATTTGGTGGTGATATCTCAACACCAGTGCAGACATTGGAGAAATGGCTGTCGCTGGTTCGTAAGCGGAGTGGGGCATTCCGGCCATCAGGGTTCCCACGTCGGAATTCAAGGATTGAAGTCATGCCAAGTGGGAGCTTCTCACTGTTTAGTAGTGGGGACTTCAGGTTGCTTGCCGAAATCCATCTACATCCTAGTATCGCTAAATATCATTTGTAGCACTTAATTGATTATCTGCAATTACTAAATTACACTATGTCTCATAATCCTCTTATTGGGCATAACTTGTACTCTAGAAACCTTCTGTTGTAAATGTTGTATTGTTTTCCACTATACTTCATCAGAAAAGTGGAATGCCATGCAAATAGATTATGGAACCTTATATGAATATGTACCTGGGAAACTAGATTGAATCCTCTTTTATATTTCTCTAGTTACCTGAATTACCTGGACAACAAATTATTTGAAGTTGAATTCCATGCCAGCTGCCAACACATAGATTCCTCTAGTTTTTCTGTGAAATGTTAGGTTGGATTTGTATATCTGTATATCCCTCCTATTTTCCTCTCTATTAAGATGCTCTAACTTTTTTATTTATTAAGAACGTTATGCACCTGAGTTTTCCCTTTATTGTGAAGATGACAATTGGATCTGTATATGGTAGACTAGAGAGCCAATCCTTCGTAGACATCTTAGTTGGCCCAGTTCTGTTTCAACCCACAATTAAATCAAGACTTCTGCTTTAAAGTCTAACTAAATATTGATTAGGTGTAGCCTTATGATAGTCACAATATACATATACTAGTTGATCTGTATTATGATGATTATCTCCAACAAAGAAACCTTTGTGTAATAGAATGGTGGCAACATAGGAAACAATCCGTTAATAGAATGATGTGTTTACACTTTACAGATTATCAATTACACATAATGGCATCTTGTACATTTTTATTTGATTATTATGTTATATAATTTGGAATATGAATCTAAAAGGGAACTTCACTAGCAAGATGAATTTGTATGTTTTGTAATATATATGGGTTTGCTTTAACTCCACATGCCATGCAATTATGTAAATCATAAGCTGTTAAAGCAGCTGCTAATGCTATCATTGTTTTGCGACTGTGCCCACTGTAGTGAGCAAGTGGGTAGAGCAGAACCAGCTGGCAAAGAAGAAAATCCACTGATGCACGATCAGCCTCCAGAAATAAGTTTGTGGGAGAGACTTGGGGATGCTTCTGCAGTAGATATTGAATTGTCTGACTTTTCATGGAATATGCTGTCATCTCTGCACCATACAGAACATAGTAGTAGTTTGGAACACTCTGAAGATGAAATGAGTAAAGTTCTTGAGGTTTGCTGCTACTGGTTTCAATGCCAATTTCAACATGTTTTGTTGTGTTTGCTGTAGTGAGAAAAATAATAATAAGTTGCTTTTATACTTTCTTTACCATATCTGAAACCAATTTGCACAGCAGGGAATCTACACGAATTAACATTGTGTAGATTAAACATGCAAGATCATAGTCTTTTACTATATATTTCGCATATGAGTACAATCTTTATTTATCCGCGCATTTGATGTGCTGCTTTCTACTTCCTGTCTTTATAGGTGACTGTGAACTCTGGTGGTGTAGTGTTCTTTGCTCTATTTAGTTCTTCAGGTAACAATGGATTACCAAAAGAAGCAGCTGCTGTTATAAAGTTCTCATCATCAAAGATGGCAACCCAAGCAGAACGTTTGGGCTATGAATTTGCAAGATTGCTTGGAGTCCAGACACCACAAGTATTTTCCAATCCCTCATTGAATATTGTACACTGATACACTGAGCAACATTTGATTTCTTATTCAGCTTTTTTTCTACAAAATGCAGGCTAGAGTAGTACATAATTCTAGCTTTGAGTGGCACGAGATTAGACATGCTGCAGAAAATGCACGGGCAGTAGCTGTTTCAAATGCTGATGAGGTTGGTGGGATGACTTGCTCAGAATTGCTGGAAGCTCTTGAGCTAAGCCGCTGCCTTCTTCTAATGAGGTACTACTACCCCTTAGTCCCTGTAGTATAATTATGATAATTATTTGTGTTTTCTCACTGTGAACTGCATATGGGAGCTGTAAATTGTTACTTTTCTGGCATGGCAGTTATATACATGGCTCCCCCCTGCTTGAGAATTCAAAGGCATTCAGTTCACGAGAAGCTGCTTGTGTTACTGCTTCATCCCTGGGGAGGGTCTTGATGCTAGATCTGATACTCAGGAATGAGGATAGGCTCCCATGCCGTCAGCTTGGTTGGCGTGGTAATCCTGCAAATCTGATGATTTCAGATAGATCATCCTCACCCAATGTGGACAGATTGGAAGATTACAAGAGTACTCCAGAAAGATTGAATCCACTGATTACTCAAATTTTCCAGAGAGAGAAGCGGTCTCACTCTGCAAATGGAAGATTTGGTTCTCCGGAGCTGGAGCTCATGTCACCAAGAGCAGATGCATTGAAAAGTGTACGAGAAAATGCAGAAGGTACCAACGGGACTGTCCAAATTGTAGCGATCGACACTGGGGTGCCACGTCGCCCCCCTGCAGGGAGACGTGTGAAAGATCATGAGCGGTATCCCAAAGTTGTGGAACTCATTTTGAATAACTCAGACTACTCTTCGAATATCTTGTATGAAATTTCCGGTGGTAAGCTTGGGCTTCCAGGATGTGATGAGGCGATTAGTTCCACCGGTTCTTGTTGCTCCCTTTCTGATGAAGAAAATGCTGCTGTGATTCATGAATTCCGAGGGGCATTCCGTGCAGCTCTTAGGGATCTGGAGGGGTTCCATCTATTTCTCCTCCAGCTATACCAAAAACTAGATGGTGTTTTGAGAGTTTTCTTGTCCATTATTACGAAAGGCTCTGAAGAATCCGACAACAATGATTTTGCAATTTCGGATTTTCCATCTCCAGGAGTCAACTACAGTAATCCTTGCCCTCCTAGCAAGCAACTGAACAATGAACTGCATAGCGATTCCGAAATACTGAAATCTGCAACAAAGTCGTCTTCTGCGGGATCCCGTGGAAGCTCAGATTCAGTATCTCCTCTGTCCAGGGACAGTTGGAGCAATAAATATTTCAAGGGGAGTGCAGATGGTTCCCGAAGTTTAAGAATGACAATGAAACTCCGTGATTTTTACAAGACCCCGAAGGTAAGAATTTTCTGATTGAAAGTGGAGATTCTGATTTGTTTTTACAGAACACCCTACCCTAAGATTACTCCTCTGATTGTATAGCTATGTTGATTCATTTGGTGTAAGCAAATTTTAGTTTGGGGTAGTTTGTCTTTCTTTCTTTTTTTATACAAGTAGTATTAATATTTAATGCAAGTATGCAACAAACTTCACAAAAGCTTCTGTTGAAAAATAAAATTACCTACCTGAACTGACTGCTTTGTGTGCTACAAGATTGGCTTGTTTTTGGCAATAAAGTTGATTCCGAACTTAAGGTACAAGTATTATTGTGATGCAACAGGTTGATCCTGAGGTGCTCAAAGAGATAGAACTATGGAATGAAGCACTTAAGACCGATGTGATCAATTTTTGTCAGGAGAACAATTTTCATTCTGGATTCTTCGATGGAACTGAGAACAACATGGTAGCTGATGCCTATGAATTGAAGGTGGGTCTTGAAATATATCTAAATATTGAAACTTCTTTTCAAGCAACTAGTGAGCCTGATAATAAAAAGCCTGCAGGTGCGTCTTGAACACATCATTGAAAGGATAGCCTTGATATCTGATGCTGCAAATACCGAGCGGCCTTCTCTTGTTATCAACAACTTGTTCATAGGTGGGGCTCTGGCTGCAAGGTCTATGTACACCCTTCAGCATTTGGGCATTACCCATATACTATGTTTGTGTTCAAATGAGATTGGTCAATCTGATTCCCAATTTCCTGATCTTTTTGAATACAAGAACTTTTCAGTAAGAGCATCAACCTCTGGTTTAATACTGTGTTATATAGTACTGAGTTTCGTATTGAAATTGGAAAATCATGTTTTCTTTTGCAGATTAGTGATGATGATGATGCAAACATCAGTGATCTCTTTGAAGAAGCATCAGATTTTATAGATCACGTCGATCATGTTGGAGGTAAGGTTCTTGTCCATTGCTTTGAAGGGAAAAGTCGGAGTGCCACAGTTGTCCTTGCCTACCTGATGCTCAGAAAGTAAGAACCTTAACTAGTCACATCCTCCTGTGAACGAATTGCATGATAATGGCCAAACAAGAACTTTATTGATGCTTGACATTAACATGACAATTCTCCTTTCAGGGGCTTTACTCTTGCGAAAGCTTGGAACTTACTAAAGAAAGTACACCGTCGAGCACAGCCCAATGATGGTTTCGCTAAGGCTCTGTTGGCCCTGGACAGGAAGCTGCACGGAAAGGTGTCAATGGACTGGCAGCACAAGCGGCCTGAGATGAAGGTGTGCCCAATCTGCAGCAAGAACGTCGGGCTGAGCACAAGCTCGCTCAAGCTGCACCTGCAGAAGGCGCATAAGCGTCTATCCGCAGGTAGCGTGGACAGCGCCATGACCATGGAGATCCAGAAGTCGCTCCAGTCGCTCCGGATCAGCCGCGGTGGGAGCCTGAGCCCTTCGCAGAAGCTAACGAAGGCGTTTGCCGATGAGCTCAGCTTCTGATCTGTTCTCTGTTTGTACTATTACCGTGACAATGTGATATACATCGATACACATGGTTGTAATTTAGTGATAGATGCATCAAGCAGACCAAACTTAGAGTGTTGATAGAATGAGTGCAGGTGTGAATGTGATACCAAGAAGTGTTCAGGTTTCGAGTGCAAACACCCAATGATGTTATCACATGAATGTTCAGGCTTCGAGGGCGCAATAACAAGAAATAAATTTGCCGTCCTTTCTACAGATTGTGTAATATGCAAAAAAACAACAGGGAAATTATCGTTTTTGGACATCCTCGCCATGTAAAAGAACAATATCTCCTTAAAACAATACGAACGAGGGTGGGAGAGAGGACTGAGCCACATCTCAAACTACACATCAAAATAGCCTTATTAGCTTTCATTCATGGTGACCTGAGAGATAGTCATAGCAGATAACATCGATGTACCAGGCACAATTCCATAAAATGATTTGGTAACGGGTCTAATCTTAGAACGATAAATTTGCATTTCGTCCAAAGTATGAATAAAAAGTAAATTCAAAGAACTTCCCTTATCAACCAAAACTCTTCCTATTTTACAGTTACTACTTGTGGGAGAATTACCAATGAAAGTTTTTTGGAAATTGACATACCTTTTGGACAGTCTTGCTTGTTGAAGGTAATAGCAATATCCGACCACTTGGGATACTCGTTTTTCTGTGCAAGTGTCAATATTGTTAATCTCCCTGCAAGTAATTTTGAATTGCAATTTGAAGCGTATGCAGATGTTCCTTTAAATATGACGTTGACATGATTGTCTGGTTTCTGATAATCCATATCTTTCATCACCATTTGCATCCTTACCACTTTGTCCTTCTGGTAAGGTCGGCATAAGACCATTGCCAGAGTAGAAATCTTCCATACATCTTTGCCAGTACGGCAATTACGCAGGTCGTGTCCGGGTGCTTTATGCAATAGATACCAGCGACCATTGCCATTGGTCGCACCATGATTCTTGGAGATAGACTGGTCGTCCTGTCGGCCAGTTTTCTTCTTCTAAGGACCCTTTCTCTTGGAGTATGCAGGTCGTTCTAAAACGCCTGCAACCTCTCTTTGAACATTCTTTTGTTTTTTTCTTATTTTTTCCCTTGTGGTTTCGGGTTTAGATGTTTTTTTGAACTTTTTATCCTCTGACTCCTACAGACCAAGTTCGAATAGTTCTAATATGGTAGAAGGCATATGAATATTGAGGTCTTCTGTAAAATGTTTGTAGCGCATAGCCTGCTTAAATACACGAATTACAGTCATTAGAAATATTTAGGATTGTGTTACGAACTTCTACAAACCTCTTAATAAAATGATGCAAATTTTTGCTAGAAGTTTGACGAAGACGATGTAAATCATCTTCCTTTTTTGGCTTTGCGTAATACCTTTTAAAGTTATTTAAGATTACATGGCACAAGTTTTCCAACTGAAAATAGATCTTTCTAGCTGATTAAACAGACAAGTTCTTGCAGAACCTTTCAAAACAGTAGGGAGGTAATTAGCCATTACCTTCTCATCGCCACCAGCAGCTTGGATGGCGGTGGTACAGATTCGCAAGAATTTTGATGGGTTCTGAGTACCATCAAAACTTTCCAGATGACTTGGCTTAGATTTCTCAGGCTAGGTAGCATCATGAAGCCCTAGGGAGTAGGCTTTGCATCCTACTGTAAAACGTTCGAAGACGCTTCTTCGATGTGATTCATTTCTTCGTTGATAATTGGTGCCTTGCTGGCGCTGACCAGAAGAAAAATGTTCTATATGGGAATCAGTTTGAGATCTTACGGATAAAGATACAACATGTACCTCATCAGCAGCTTCTTGCAGATCAGCGGCTAGGGATTTAATAAATATTGTATTGATTGCATTATCCCCCTCCGTTGGTTGGTTTAGAATTGTACTGGTTCAAATGTGAATTCTTTCTACAAGGGTAGCCTCTGTGAACTGCTAGGAACCAAGTTGAGGTCCCTCATTGTCGCCCTTGGGGGTGGTGACGTGATCAGGAGCATGCACCAAGGTCAACACCCAAGACATCAAGTCTCCACGAGGTTCTTGACAGGTTGCTGTAGTACAGACGTTTGGCCTCATCTACGCCTTTTTATTTTGCCGCTATGAGTTGTTCATGTTGATCATGAACGTCTTTTTCTATTGGTTCACGTGCTTCACATTCTACTCATTTTTCATCTATCTCACTTGTGACCACACAAGTGCTGAACCCAGAGTGGACAAAGGGTGAAATTGCCCCATCTTCATCGGAAGAAGGGGTGTAATCAAGTCCTTGAAGACAATGTTCTTAAGTTGAGCTCTCTAGAATGTTATCATCATCTTGGAGAGCGTGATCATCATCGACCTCCGTGGGATATACTTCATGGACATATGCCTCTAATATTGGGACAGGAATGGGATTATGCTCACTTTTTGATTTCACAGGTAATGGCACTTTCGCTTCGACCTTATGCAAATTGGACTCGATTGCTGATAATTCTGCTTCAGTAACATATTTAGAGTAGAAATCGCACTTACATTCTTCTTTCGAGAGATAGTCGCTAGTGTCGAAACCGGCATAGTCGATAAGGTCGAATGAGTTTTCTTCATCCATCGCCAAGAATGGCAGGACATGCTTTTCATAATCTCAACTACCACGAGCCCTTCTTCTAGCGCCAACTGTCGATGTTTAAGAACCAGGGTTCCTAAATCGAACTTATGAAAAGATGATTGTGGGTTTTTGATGAACAAGATTGTGAGAACAGAGGATATAAGGATTGCTTCTTTATTAGCCAAGAGGTCTAACAGAGTACAGTGTTTGCAAAAAAAAGGGAAATCTAATTACAATTGCGACTATAATTTCATGTGTTCATTGCCTCTTTCTTTGATATCACGCAAGGGCTCCTTATTTATACATAATGAAGAGGTGGCAGTTGTTATCTAAAAAGGCGTTGTGTAACTGAGAGGTGCCTTCACATCAAGCGGTGTCTTCTCGCCAAAGGGCGACTTTTACAGTGATTGTCAAAGCCATGTCGAGCTTGGCGGTCAGGCACGATGGGCGGCACGGCACGCCTCGAAGGGTCATGTTTGGGCTGGCATGGCACACTATAGGGCTGACAGGCACAACGTAGGCACGACACAGCTTTGGTACGAGTTTTTTTAAGTTTTTGACAAATGTTATAAAAGAAATTGGTAGTAGAAATGAAGCAAGAAGAACTGATTCAATAATGCAACAAGCATGAAGTAGTTCAAACGCTTTAAGCGTATGGAAGAAGCTAAAACGTAAGGCGTTTAGTTTGTCTTCCGAAACGCTGAGTGTGACGCAATGGAATCCACGGATAGATACCACTATCTTTACACGTCTTTTCCAGATAATGAATAAAATTTAGTTTTTTTCTCCATATTTATGTCCACTGCCTCGGTCTCATGCATCTCCGTCTCATTTTCTCTCCTTGCAATAGTACAAATAGATCGGACATGGCCGACACATCACGAATGTAGCACGTCGTGACAATGTCCCGTGCCTAGACTCACCGGAAGCGAGTCGTCGTGCCGTCACAATGCCCATGTCTAGTCGTATGCACATGCCGCGAACCCAAGGCTGCTTTCTGTCGCTGTGGCACTTCTGGAACGAGAGAATGCCATAGCCCTGGGCCATGAACGAGGCCGTCCAGCTCTTCTGCGACGGTCTATTGTCGGACAGACTGTACTGGGAGCAGTGCTAGGCTACTGGAGGTGGTGGGTCAAGAGGCCTGACCAGGTGCTGTTCCTCACGTATGAGAAGGAGGTGAGCGCGTACACGGTCGGTCAACTCAAGCGTCTCGCCGATTTCGTCGGCCGCCCATTCACCGCTGAGGAGCGGGTGACCGGGGTGGACGAGATTGCATGCGAGGGCGTGCAGCATGAAGTGCCTTGCAGGGAAGGAGGTGAACCGGTCGGGGACGATCGACGTCTTTGATGTACTAGTGCCGAACAGGGCCGGGTGTTTTTCCGGCGCGACGTCGTTGGGGATTGGTTGAACCACCTGACACCGGAGATGACGACGTATGGATTGTATGACATCATGAGCTTGGTTTCCACTTTTCAAGCTAGCTAGAGAAGATCGAGTGTATGATTCATTTGCGTCGGAAGGGAAAATGAGTGCGCATCCATGCTTGTTGCTGTCAAGTTGAATACGCCTGTGATGTTTGTTATTTTTATGCGTCAGTCTCACAGGAATTGTTTGATCGATGTTGGTGAAAAGGAATGAATAATGGTAGCATTTCGTGACTGAATAAAACAGCAGTTTGGGTTACTGTTTGTTAATCGGAATTCAGCGGTGTTACAGTTCTACTTTACTGCTACAACAAACGCGCTGGTTATGACTATTTTTCAAACTTTTTTCTTTGTGCATCCGGAAAATTTAAATTTCAATTCAAAATTTTCGTCCGAAAAAAATCCCAAAAATCTGGTAACCACGGATTACTGGTTCTATTGCTACCCCCGATAAAATTTGCAAACCGATAGCGTTTTCCCTGGCTTGTGGTGTTTGCTGCTCATGCGTCAGTGCGTCACTACTGGACCGATGTTGGTGCTATAAGGAGTGATCAGCGATGGTAGTATTTCGGTACTAAATGAAACAACAGTCTGGGTTACTGTTTTTTAATAGCCGTGCCACAGTACTATCCCTTAAATTTTCGCATGCAATCTCGATAGTTGCTTTATCATCAATTACGCTAATTTGAAGAGGCGTGGATTGAACGTGGAAAATCCAAATCAGAAAAAACCACAGGCATAAAAACAACAATGACATGTTACTCCCATGCATGCTGCTACAGAATAGGTAAATTATGTAAATGAAAGACCATGTGGATGTCTATCCATATGTGTGATGAGTAATTGACTGTGTTTGAGCTTGTGAGTGCTTAAATTTAAATTAGATTTGAATTCATTTTTGAATTTGAAGCAATTTAAGGTGCTGTCAGTTTTAGCGGCACTACCGGCCTGGGAGTGGTGGTAGTGCCGGTCCTAAGGTAATACCGGGCCTAGGTTTGCGATAGTTATATTTCAGGAATGGTGTTTTTCGGGTCTCGGGAAAATAGGCACTATCATCCCTAGGGGCGTTAGTACCGGCCAAGCGGCACTATCGGCCCCTAGTTGGCAGTATTTATTTTCCAGAGTGTGTTTTCTCGGGATTCCAGAGGGAGCGGTACTACCGGCTATCAGGGGGCCTCTCGTTGGTGGTAGTACCAGGTATGACAGCGAATTGTGCTATGATTTTAACTATGTGTTAATTTATTTGTATATCATTTTGAACAATGCTATGTGACATGTTTGCTTGTCTGTGTTGGTTGCAGGACTTCAGTGTTAGGTCATGGTAAGGAGAAGGAGACCGGGACTAGCTAGGGTAGGAGCTGAGGTCCAGAACGGTCAATGGACACCGAAAGATAACTAAGGCCGAGAAGTGGTTGCGAACCAGGAAGACAAGGAGCAACGTGAAGCACTGACGATGGACATGGCAGGCAATGACATGGACCAAGATTAGACTCAGGGAGGAGTTGAGGTCCAGAACGGTTAAGGAAGCTAGCGCCGTTATGGTGAAGTGGATAAGGATATGTGGTGCGCCAAGTAACTTGAGACTATTTGCAAGTGAGGACGGTTCGAGGAAGTCCAGACGCGTGAAAGGCTTGACGAGAAGTCATTGGGACCACATGGTTGATGTCGAAGCATGGGCGATGCTTCGAGGTGAAGGAAAAGACCGGTTTGGAGAAAATTGGTAATTTATCTATGATCGGGGATCAAGGAGGTTTGAAAAACCACGATAGTGGCCTAAGTGGTTTAGGTCAAGCTAAAGTGGACATGGATACAAATTCAAGTTCATGGAGCGAATTAAGCATCGTGAAGAAGACCGCTTTGAGAAGCGTGCTTGTGTGAGTGTAAAACCTGTTATGTGTCTGGTTAGCCCATGTAAATGTGGATGGTATCCACTTGAGTATCCAGGTTTTAGGGTTAGGATTGTCTCCTCTATATAAGGAGATGTAGAGGGAGGTGAAGAACTAAGCCTTGAAGCCTTAAGACTCTAGACTTAGAATTTTCATAAGATTTTGGTTTTCTTGTGTGGATGTGTAAATGCTCCTTAGGAGCTTTGCCCTCAGGTGAGAGGCTTTGTAATCAACCTTCTTGATCTGAAATAAAATCAAAATTCGTGCTCAAATCTTGCCTTTTGTTTGATCTTTCCTCTTCTTGAGTTGTTGATATTTTTTTGTCTAGTTTCGCCCTCTCTTGATCTTGTGTTTCTAAAGATGAGTGATTGATGGATATATCCTCTGGAGATCATATCCCAATTATCTAGGTAAGCTCTAACTTGTTCATCAAGAGATTCTCAAGAAACTGATTTTTGACTTGAGAGAGAAAGATTTCCGGTAGATTGTGTTCTTGAGCTTTTGGGGGCAATCTCTTTAGAGTTCTTGCTTGTTGTGACATATGGGAGGCCATCTAAGGTTATCTTGATCATCAAATCCCCACAAGCAAGCTTAGGGTGAAGATTTGGATTTTGACTCGATCGGTTTTAGTGCAGCCTTCTTTAAATTTGTAAAAGGTCAGAACTTTGACATCAATCCTTGTGATTGAAGGTTGGAATAGGTTCCTGACATCCTTAGGAATTGTATACAAAGTTTCATGGGGGTTGGATCATACGATCAAAAGTTGCATGTATTTTTTATCTTGAACTCGTGCTGATTTCACTATTCACTGCCATGTTTTAGTGCTCAACAGTAGTACCGCTATTGTAGCACGGTAGTATCGGGGTACTGCTCATCCAGTACTACCTCCCCTATAGCACATTTGTGCCGCCTCCAGAGCTGATTTTCTCAGATAATTATTTCTTCCGCTCTTCTTTGATTGAGTGAGGTTTTGGTTGATTCTTTTAGGGGAAAAAAATTATTTGTGATCATTTATCCCCTCTCTGATCGCCATTTCCGATCCTTTAGTAAAGTATATAAGAGATGAAGTTGGAAAAGTAAACAAACCCAAAAGCAACTCTAATCGGCCGGACCTCCCCTACCATAAACCATCCTCCCAGCAGATTTTGTATCACAAAATAACAATGTTTACAAGTTGATGTTACAAGACGAGCAGTAATGGTATGTACAATGATGTGATGCCATCTGTTTAAGGTATGTATAATAGTGTGGTGTCAGCTGTCTATATACTTTGAAATGTAAGATTTTTTGCTAATATGGAAGAGAGATAAGGAGGAGAGAGCCATACAAACAGCATAAAACACCATCAAGTGAGTTATTGTCTATAATAAACTCTTTTATACTATAATTAAGAGATTGTAGAATCTCATAGAGAACTTTAAGATAACATCTATTGTAGAAGTTGTCGTTAGTTTTGTGACATGAAAGAGCATATGGTTGGTCTTTACTATTGTACATGCTCTTATAAACTTTGCCACATAAATTTTTTACTAACATAGGGAAGAGAGAAGGAGAGAGAGTAGGTGTCTCTTTGTAAAGAGACGATCATATAGAGAGTATAAAATACCATTGCATAAGTTATTATCCGTAATAAATATTTTTTCATACCGTAATTAAAAAATCATGGGATCTTATAGAGACAAACTTAAAATACAATATAGGTGGTACGAGGAAGTATACAGACATCCGTTGTCTCCACTGTTGTACGCGCTCTAATGCAGTTACACAGAAAGGTTTCATGTCGCCCCTCACACACACTGCTGCGCTTAAATCGGATGAGCACTCTTTGGAAGGAACAAGTCCCTGTTTTGCTCCTCCAACCAAGCATAACCTTAAAACATGCAGACACTTGCTTAATTTAGGCAGACATTACCATATAAGTAGGATCTTTGCATGGCCTTCCCATCCAACACGAGCAACATCGAAATCACTCAGAAGCGACAACAATCCAGAAAGCAAAAACCAAAGAACCCAATGGCGTCCTCCTACGCAGCCCTCAGTGCCATCCTCTCCTTCCTCCTCATGGCCGCCGACGCGGCGTTGCCCCCGGCTGCTGCCCCTACCGCGGCGCCGTCGACCTCGTCCTTCTCCCTCCAGGACGCGTGCAAGCAGACCGCCGAGCACTACGACCTCTGCATGGCGACGCTCTCCTCCGACCGGTCCTCCAAGACGGCCGACACGGTGGGGCTGGCCAGGGTGGCCATCCTGGCGGCCCAGAAGAACGCATCGGAGACGGCCACGTACCTGTCGAGCCTCTACAAGGACGATAACCTCGAGAACAAGACGCCGCAGCTGCAGCAGTGCCTCGAGGACTGCGCGGAGAGGTAGCTCTCTTTAACTTGCGAGTGCAGAGAGGCGCTGTTCATCCCATGCATGATTGTTGTGATCACGTGCAGGTACGAGGCGGCGGTGGAGCAGCTGACGGACGCGACAGTGGCGCTGGACTTGGGGGCGTACAGCGAGTCGCAGGCGCTGGTGGCGGCGAGCCAGGCCGAGGTGAAGCTGTGCCAGAGGGGGTGCCAGGCCGTGCCGGACCACCGCAACATCCTCACGGCGCGCAACCGCGAGGTCGACCGCCTCTGCAGCATCGCGCTCACCATCACCAAGCTGATCCGCCGGTCATCGTCCTCTACAGCGTAGCCATTTTGCTTGCAGTAATTTGGAATGTATATTTGAGCGATTAGTACATCTTTTTATTAGATTGGGTAGTTGTTTTCAGCGTTGGGACCCTAGGCAGGATATTTCTGTCGAAATTGCTTCACCTGCGATACACATCCTACGACGGTCGTACGACGAAGAACTATCTCACGTGGCCGCCTCTAACTGCGAAGCAACAGTGAGTGGATAATTCAATTGCGCTCTCGTTTCATTCGGGAGGACGTGGATTGCCCAACTCCAGCCTAGGACTCCGGCGAGCCCAAATCCAAATCCAACGTCGGGAGAGAAAGAAACGGTAAGTGGAGTGGTTGTTGGCTGCCACTCGACACTGCCGACCACGGCCGCAGCGCCGCTCCGACCATCAAGTCGCCAGGAGGATGCCTCTTTACCCTTCATTTCTCTGTTTCCTCTCTCACCTCATGCTTCAGTCCTGTTGCTTGTAATCCTAATTGGCTGAGTAAGTTACAGAGTAGAGTTCGGTTTTATTTGAGTTTGTCGGATAAAACACAGCAAACAACTTTGCAGTTCTGATAGATTTGGTTAGTTTAGATTTTGCTTCGGTAGTTGAGATAAGAAGTTATCTGTAATCTATACTTTATATAAGAGAGGAGAAAAACCTGAAAAGCTGCGCAGTTGAGGGCAGCACCAAAACTCTTGTCAATTTCATTTCTCTGCTATCGTTTTTCTTGTTTGCTTTGTTGTCGCTGTTTTCATCTGAAGCTCTGAATACTGACGAAGCTTTTGTCATTGTTATTCTGGAAGTTCAGAATACAGACAAAGCTGATGGCTTGTTTTCGTTGCTTCTTCTGAAGAGCAGAAGACAGACAAGGCTGAAGGCTTAATCAAGATTGATTCCAACAAGTCCAACGCCGCTGGTGGGTTTCTCAGGCTCTCCCAAATGCCATTTCCGATCCAATCACACCGATCGCCACCACGCCGCTGCCGTCCTCGCACAGCTCGTCGTCGTCCTGCGCCTCCCCCCGATCCGGCTGCTCCAGCCACCGTCGACCCCTCCATGTCGGCGTTGGAGGTGTTCTTGCCCCAAACCTGCAAGTGTTGTTGCCCTGCCATGGAGGTCGCTCAAGGTCGGCGTTGTCAACTTCGGCTCACTCTCCCTCCATGTCGACGCCACTGTTCTTGTTAGGCCGGCTGCTCCACGCCTCCACCTCGACCAAGCAGTCGACGGGATCGAGTAAAAGCGTTGGCCGAAGGACAGAGATCACGTAAGTTGCTGCAATCGTACGAGGGTAGTACCACAAAACATCGTGTCCATAGCAGCGCCGTATTTCTTTCTGTTCATAGGATCAAGGGTCTTATAATTGTATTCCAGATCATGGTACGATCGTGCGTAGAGCTTCGTGATTTCAAAATTTGTAAGGCCTAGATCAATATTCCATTTAACTTTCTCTAATTAAGATTCCACATAAGATTAGGGTCGAAATGGTCCTAGAGGATCTTAGGATCATACTGTATAAAGATTCATTTGTAAACACTTCATAGTCTGGAAGTAAGCTGGATCGCCGTCAACTTGGTCATGCGAGTTCGCTTCGGCCTAAATAAGACCCACCTGGCCACCTTACCCGAAGTTTATGGATTTAAAAAAAAATACATTTTTTTAAATAATTTTACAAAAATAATATATCAAAACAAAATTTCACAAAAATACACCTCTGTCGCAAATGGCGACAGGAGCACAATCGCCATTTGAAATAGCAACAGATCTTCTGTCACGATTTGAAACAGTGACAGGTCTATTTAGTCGTATGTTGAATTGGCCGATAGATTATTTTACTGTGGATTCACTTGAAAGAGAAAACAGAAATTATGATCAACTAAGCCCTCGGGGGCTTGCTTAAGAATAAGAAAGAGGAATCTTATGGAAATAGCATGGAGGTTGACAAAGCTGAGTCTTCTATCGTCATTTGATTTGGCGACAGAACCTGGTCCGTCACCAACTCAAATGGTGACAGAAATTCTATTGCCGTTTCAAATGGCAATAGAAGTTCTATTGTCGTTTCAAGTGGCGACGGATGTATTTTTGTAAAATTTTATTTCAGCATATTAATTTTGTAAATTTATATAAAAATGTATTATTTAAAAAAATGATGTATTGTCTTTGTGGAGAATAGATCTTTGGGCCAATCCAGACGTTGCACTTTCAGCCAATGCATCAATAGTTGATTTATGTGACTTAGTGAATCACATACCAAATTTAAGGGACAATATTGTTTCACCATTTTGTAATTCGGTTAGATTATTACTTGTATCTTTTACCAAATCTGAAACAATAACAAAGCTAATTTACACCACTGTATCTTTGCACCACTTCTTATTCTCTCTCTCTCTTTCTCTACCTATTTCAGTATCTCTTTCAACAGTTACACAATTACATCTACTAATATTTGACGCAGCTATGAATCGTATGTCATCAATCAGTTGAGCCCGCTCGTGAAAGGCACGCCGGTTTTCGGCAGCCAAAAGTCCCCGAGCACCATGTTGCCGACGGTGAAGTTGCCGGCGTCCGCGGTGCTGTTGAGCACGTGGTACCCGGGCCAAGTCACCCTCCTGCCCGTGTCCGACCCGGGCCCGGAGTTGTCGTACTCGGCGTAGTACAGCGTGCTCAGCGCGAAGTCGCCGTCCCACGGCATCCACCCGGCCGGGTCGACCAGGACGCCCATGGCGGACTGCATGATCACCGTGCGCGAGTACATCTTCCACGGCCGGCCGAGGTAGTTGGCGGTGGAGAACGCCGTGTTCGCGGCGAGGTCGGGCGCGGCCACGATGGAGCAGCCTTGGATGGTCGTGCCGGTGTTCTGGTTAGGGTCAGTGCGGCCCTGCGCCGTGACGGTGTTGCTCTGGCCGGCCATGGGGAGCCGGTTGTAGAGGATGCAGTCCTGGAACACGACGGCGGCGTTGCCGAAGACGTAGTCGACCGTGCCGTAGATGTCGCAGGCGCGGTAGAACTGGCGGAGGGAGTGAGCGTAGAGCGTATCCTGGTACCCCTCGAAGCTGCACTGGTAGAACGTCGAGAGGTCCGCGCCGCAGCGGAGCGCCACGGCCTGGTGCTTCGCCGCGCCGGCCGTGTTCCGGAACGTCATGTTCACCGCCACGAACCCTTGCCCAACCACAGCTGCAGGTCGCAAACGTAAGGTTAGGATCCATTAGTAGTTGGCATTGACCAGCGACTCTGCAAGCAAGTAGGGAGTAGGGACACACCTAACTAATACCATTCAGTTTAATTTTTTAATGGAAGTGTAAGCTTATAAAAAGAACGCAACTAAATAATCTTGGGCTGTCATGTCATGTCAATGAACTTCCGACGTAAGGTATATATTAACTTATCTCACGAGTCAACTCACTTTGACTTGTAAAGTGCTTGATTTGCTTGATTTACTTCTAGCTAGTTAGCTCGTTAATTTTCTAAGAGCTATAGAAATAGCAACGACAAACTTTCAAGCATTACCAATAGGAGAACTAAATTGAACAACTCACCGAACGTGGCGGAGTTGAAGGTCGTCCAGCCGTCGACGACGCTCCGGTTGCCGGAGATCACCGTCTTGCCGACGCCGTCACCGACCATCATCACATACTTCTTGTTCTTGGGCACCACCACATTCTCCTCGTACACGCCCGCGGCCACTTGTATCACGAAGTAGCCGCTGCTCCCGTCCAGGTTGCTCGGCGCCGCCGCCACGGCCGCCCCGACTGTCGTGTAGTTCCCGGCGCCGCTCTGGTCCACCGTCACCGCGCTGACCACTGACACCGCCGAGGCGGCCCCCTCGATGGCCATCCTGCGCACCATCTCGTCGTCGGTGGCGTCGAACAGCCCCCTCCCATGGTGAGGCGGCTTCGTCGGCGTCCTTGGTTTCTTGGCCTTTGGAGGCACCCACGCCCTGGTGAAGAGCGACAGCGAGACGCTGTACAGCTTGGTGCTGTTGGTCATCGGCACGGCGAGGCCGTTGCGCACGGACCACGCCGAGGCGGCGGCCTGCAGGCCGTCGGCGCACGTCTGCTGGTTGGTCAGGATCGCCGACAGGAGCGTCTGCACGTCCTCGGCCTGCGGGTCGAGCAGCGTGTTGGTCGTGTTGAGCGTGGCGCCGGCGGCGGACAGGAAGTCGATGTTGAGCCCCGATAGGAGCTGGCAGTCCTGCAGCGCGGCGACCGCGCCGGCGGAGAGGCCGGCGCCGCCGCGGGCGAAGTAGCGGTTGACGAGGGCGAGGAACTTGTTGGCGTTGGAGAGGGACTTGGCGACGGAGAACCGGCCGTAGGTGTAGAGGTTGTTGGTGCCATTCGCCGGGAGGACGGACCGGCAGAATGTGGGGTCCGTCGTCTCGTTGCACGCCGTGGACGGAGGCACCGGCGTGTCCGGCGTCGGGTCGGAGCGGGCTAGGAGGAAGAAGGAGAGCAGGAGGAGGGCGGAGAGCTTCGTGGCAGTGTGGAAGGCCGCCATGTTTTATTAGGCTAGCTAGTTAAACTGTAATCAACTAGTGTCGCGTTTCTTAAGTGAGTGTAGTATATTGTACTTGTGCTTGAGGTGGCGATCGAGCGATGGATCGAGGTGTCCTTTTATAAGGTGGATTAGAGAAGGGCTTCATGGTAGTTTTGCGAGGTTGGAAGGTCAGACATGCATGGTGGTAGACCTGTTCGTGGGGTCCCCGGGAAACGCGTCTGGACGATGATCGGATAGCAGTGACGAGGAAAAAACCGGGTGAAGTCAAATTCTCGAGCTGGAGATTCATGGGGTACGCGACATTTTGTTTGGTATGGGTTGGTAGGATGCCAATGGTTCTTTTGTTTTTTTTACGACATTTGGGCTTTACTAATTACAACTTGTATGGTGACTGATTATGCATATGCAATGTTAACAAAACATGATCTGAGCATATGTTTGAACAAGATGTTAATTAGTAACTGCTGCATGATCTTCACCAACTTTGACTAAACATTCCTGTAAAATATATGCACAGGCTATTGCGTTGAGAGGGTGGTTCCATTTCACGTCCCTAACGCACTCTTTTGAATCCCTTTCTACATGTATACCATTTGATCTGGAAGGTTAATATATTCTCTTTCATTAGCTTAAAAAAATATGTATACCATTTGATTATTTATATAATTTTTGGGTTTTTTTCCCGAAGATTGAGATAAGAGCAGTGTATGCGGTTGAGTGCCAGCATTAGCTTTAAGCCAAGGTTGACATTGTCTTGGTTCTTCCCTCAGTGATGCTTAATATTCCCTCCAATTTTTATTATCAGGCACAATGATTAAGAAAGTTATAATACCAATGATTAAGGAGTAGTACAGAAAATTGATTGTGATACCTGTGACCTTCTTTTGACGGTACTTACAATTTTCTTAAAACACATTGTACGAGTGCAGCTCAAGACCTGGCACTAATAGAGCTCATCGAAAAGGCATATTTTTTCCATGCATAAATTAATTATTATTATTAGGGCATGTACAATAAGGTCACGTCTGCTGGCTCTTAGTCTGTACACATCAGCTTTGGTCTATGTGGAGGAGTGAGAAAAGAGGAGAGAGAAGAGAGCTGACTCTTATTTAGTAGCCAGCTTTGCACGGGAGCATAGGTAGATCATTTATGTATAAGAGAGAAAAGATAGTTATTGCACAACATCTAGAGACAACTTTTAGAAACAATTATTGTACAAACTACCTTTTAACTTACTATTAGTCAGTAGTTGGATTTACTATTGTACTCGTCCTTAAGGTGGCCGCCGTCAAAAACCTTTCGTAACCATTTACTAGCTGCAACTAGCAAAATCAAGCGACTAATTAATTCGCGTGGTGCGCCATGGCGGCTCCACTGTTACTGATCAAGCTACGGAATTAAGCTTTGGCCTATTTGATCATTTTTACACTTTTTTTTCAACTTTATTCTTCTCTCGAATAAAATTATAAATTTAGCTCCATTCTCAACCGCGGAAGCACCGACAGGCAACATGTGTCACCTACCGCGATGCCCTATCTTGCCGAGCTTGGGTACCACTGTAGCTCGTCTGTTGTGGTGGGTGTGGTGCCGACAAACCGACGCAACAAGGGAGCATAGTACTAATGTTTATGAAAAAAAGCTAAATTTGTAATTTCATTTGAGAGACTATAGATGAAAAAAAAAGTGCACAGCGGGCAAATACATTGAGCTAAATTTGTAATTTCATTTGAGAGACTAAGGGAGTTGTAGTTTTTCTCAAAAGTAGCTTTCAGCTGGGCTGTATGGCTGAAGGGTTGTACGTTTGAACGACTGGGCTGAAGAGGTTTGGTGTTTGGCAGTCTGGCTCTTTTAGTTTGACTTTTAGGTGTGACGGGTGCAGGTCGGGAATGAGAGTGAGATGGGTAGGGTTTATGATTTTATACGTAGTAAGAGGGGGTAATTTTCTTCAACTCTAGTAGTAAAGTCAGAACCTCAACTCACCGAAACCATAGATAGCTACCTTAGATCAACTTTCGACTTTCAGCTTCTTCTAGTACAAATATGCTGCTGACTTTTGATTTTTGGCTATGAAGAAGACGACCATCTGAAATAGCTTCTGGTTTCCAAATAAAAAAAACTAAAGTTAAAAGCCGTTCCAAACAATACCTTAGTCTTCCAAGTTTCAAGCTAGGCGCCACAAGATCCACTACATGCTGTACGTACATAGGCGAAAGAGGGCAGATGTGACAGCCACGAGTTTCGCCACACCAATCGATATTTCTGTGGTATGCATGCGCCGATGCGGTATGCGTTCAACACAGTTAGGCAACCACTAAGCAAAATGGTTGACGCCCTAGTGGATTTAGTGGACGTGCTGGCATTCGATCAGGCCAATAACTAGCTAATTAACTAACTACCGGCACAGATCGATCAAACAATAAAGGGTCCTAGTTTTATGTTTTCTGCTTTTATGGGAAGCTTACGTTGCGCATTGTATTGTAAGTTCTAACAACCATTTAATTTGAAGAAGGTTTGTGTGGATGTAGATGCTCAACCCATACATGCATGGATCCTACTAGAAGCTAGCTAGCCGACCATGTATTTAATTAATCTGATTCTGCACCCAATGGATTTGGGGGCTTCGAGTAATGTAATTCGTTCTTTATCATGCAAGATTTAGCAAGGTTTGCCCATTGATCGTGTATGGAACAACACACTCAGTGGCGATCTATATTGTGACTTGGAGGGAGTATGTAACATCATTCTGTTACGAATAAACTTCTTTTATGCGGATGTCCTTATAAAACCCCTCAATGTCATAAACTCTACAAGGCCGTAACCTCTCTGCAATGAAAACCAAAACTTTTAAAACATTGACCATTAATATATATTAAAGTATATATGTCTTGCAAAATGCTTTCATAACCTATAAAGTTTTGTTGCATAATACAAAAGCACAATCAAACCGTTACGTTGGAGATCATATATAAAAAGTAAAAACAAATTTATATCGTACGATGGAAGGAGTATTAATTAAGCTTAAATGATTAGACTACACCAACAAATGTTACAAATATGTACCTCTTAATTTGTTTAAAAATATAGGTCGTTAGACTATTCTAGCTTTGCTTGTAGAAACATACAAAACAATTTCGATTAACCATGTGAAAACCATGTTGTTAAAGCTGTAATGGAAGTCGTACTTTCATAATATTTATATTTTTTCTAACACGTTACTAAAATATGAGTTTGTGTTTGGTTTGGGGTTAAGAGATGTGTTAGGGGTCTAATCCACCAAACACCAGGGTCAGGAGGATTAACTTAATCTAATCAAAGCTTTTGAACCCTTAAGCCTTAACGTAAGTTTAAGTTAACCCAGCCACCACAACTAACCTTCCTGGGTTTTAATTTTCTACTGCTAACGCGGCTAATACACATAATCTAGCCAAACAATATTTTAGACTAACCAGGTTATTTCCTAAACACAAAAACTAGGTTAAGCTAACCTACATGCATGGGTTATAGTGAGCTAACCTAATTATTTTAACCCCAAACCAAACACAGTATTAGAGTTACATCTCGAAAAAGTACATTCCTAATTCAATACGTACAGGAGCAACATTCTTCATAGATTTTCCCGTATGGACATTCTTCGATAGATTTTCCCGTATCTATACGTACGTATAGTTTGGGAAAATTGATTGCCAAATGAACAGCTCTGAGCCTCTGACAAGCATGCACATGATCAAACTTATCCGTGGACGGGTAGATACGGTCCCCTTCCCAAACCATTTGCATTTGCATGTGATTGGCTTTCCCGCTAGTGGCACGCATTAACTTAATCCACACCTGCAATCGGCCGGAACATTTTTCACGCTAGAACAAATCAATTAATCAGGAACTAAAGCCAATCAATACTGCTGGTCAGGGTTTCAAAAATTGACGACAATTACTTAAAAATCACGATTTTTAATTGTATCGAGCCGGCTCGATAAACCATACCGGGCGATAAACCGATCCAATTTAAAAAAAATAAAAAAAAATATACGGGAAAACCGGTTGAAAATTGCACGAAAATCGTTAGAAAATCGGTTTCTGAATTGTTTTGCTTAGTTTGCCGATTTTTCGAAGAAAATCGGTCGATTTTCGAATTTTTTTACCACCGAGTTCAAAGAGTTTAACTTCAAAACCAGTTCGGTTTCGAGCGATTTTTGAAACGGTGGGGAGTTTACGTTGTGAATCAGTTTTATAAAACCAGTAGCCTGCCGCTTCAACTTCGACTGAGCCCCGGCCTGCAGCGCATTAACGTTTGAAAAGTTCGGTTCAGGACTTAATTAGCCCTAGTTGATCGCAAAAGATTTTATGGGTGAAGTCCCACACGGAGGACGAAAACTTGACTCGTGCAACATGCTGGAGAAGTGGCGATGAATCAGAACTCATTCAAACAAGGGATGCCATGCCAGGCATGAGCTACTATACATGTCGTTGATCAATTTGGTACATGAAAACACTGGCTAATTAAGACTGCTCTGTCAAAAAAAAAACCTAATCCAGACCACATCTTGGGGTCGGAAACTAGTGGAGAAACGAGCCAAAGTTTGTGTCCGGTTTGGATTTTTTGTAAAGCGGAGGCTTTTGACGGGTTGACCTATCCAGCAGTGTGATCTGCATGGCACAAGGAAGGTGATGGACTACTAGCAGAGAAGATGGACGCGCCAAGTTTGGCAGATCTGAGAAGAAACCATATGACCCTGCAAGTCTGCATATATATATATATGGAGCTGCCAAAATTTGACCAAATGGTCAGTACTGTACACAAGACTAGTTTTGACAACCTCGCTACCAGTTGAGTTGGGACGATCGAGCTAGTAGTTAGTTAGTTAGTTAGTTAATCACTTTAATTGGAGGTCAGCACGCGCCGCTGGCTAAAGTAATTTGGTAGGGGTGCACCATATGTTCGTTGTTGCTTTCTAGCTGCTAGTACAAGCTGGCTACACTCGTCTGGATTGGATTATTTTTTGAGACATTTTATTCTACGTTATACTCGTAAGCATATTTATTAATATTATTGCAACTATTATACTACCGAAAGTATAAATCTACCTAATATAATTCATTCGAAAAAAATGAACGATTCGCACTGAATTTATGGTGCGTTTGGTTGCCTGGATGAGGTTGGATGGGATATGGCCATCCAGCCTGGACGGAATGGAACCATCCAGGTAGTTGTTTGGTTGGGTGGATAGGGATGAGCTAATTTTTTGTTTGGTTGGATGGATAAGAATGTGGATAGGATGAGTTAATTTTTTGTTTGGTTGGATTGATAAGGATGGATGGGCTAGTTATAATAAAGGTTTTGAATTTCGGTTTGAAATTTAGGATAAAATTTGACTTAAATTTGATTTTTTGGAGAAAATTTGACCAAACTTGATTTTTTTGGACAAAATTTGAACTTCTCGAAACAAATTTACCGAAATTTGAATTTTCGGTCAAAATTTGACCGAAATTTGAATTTTTAGACAAAATTTGACTAAAATTTGAATTTGACCGAGTACACTTCGACGAAATTTGAATTTGACCGAGTACACCTTTTCATACAACAAACTGGATGAGTTCATCCGGCCTTTTTTCTGGGATGACTCTGTCCAGCATCTTGAAGGAATATTAAAAAAAACTGGACAACCATAACCCATCCATCCACCCAATCAAACAATTGAATGGCTCTAAATCCAGAGACGATCATATCCCATCCACCTTCATCCACCCAACCAAACGCCACCTTAGTGTATCGCAGATAAGCTCTGTTTGTGATGAAACTATTTATTCCTTAGCAGGCCGAAAGCCTTGGGCTTATGGACATCTCGCGGCGCCAGCCCGCCACGCCCTTCGGCTTTTCCTTTCGCACGTCTCCACACTGTGACAGCGCGGGCACCGCAGAGTCGTGGACAGGACGGCCCTTCGATCGGCCGGCGAACTTGAGCCGGCCTCTGGACGCGGATCATCCGAAACAACGGTGCACCGTGGCAACGCACAATAGCACGTGCATCCGGCCGAACCGCCCGATAGCTCCTCGGGTCGGGGCCGATCGCAGCACGGCACAGCCATGGATGCGCGCGCGGCCGTGTTTCTCGGGAGCAAGCTTTCGGCCCGGCCGCCGTGCGCAAATGAGGAGATATCCGCATCGGAATTGTAGGCCGGGCCATAGGTTCATAGCTACCTCGTCGCGCCGCCACGCGAGGTCACGCATTCGACATTTCAGATGTCCGCTGTAACTTGCTTGAGGACTTCAGTAAACAATCAACTGCACTCTGTCATTGCTTAGCCACTGCGCTACTTACCCTGTTTAGTACATACTCCCCCGTCATAGATTGTAATAGTTTCAAAACACTCTTCAAAATACAGCTTTAACGACTAATTTCTATTATAATATATTTAGAAAATATAATAAAATTATAATATCATGAAATTATTTTTCGAGATAAACCTACATATATAATTTTTATGTATCTAATTAAATATTTAAAAGATATTTGATAATAAAAAATTCAAAAATTTAACTACACTTACATTCAAAACAACTATTATTTATGATCGAGGAGAGTACGTCTGTATATCCTACAGCTCACTGCTATCTTCCACCGTACTACCAAATCTAGTCTTCAAACTAAAACTACCGAATCTAATACCGGCACCGTATCCGTATACACAAATCAACCCGGCCAGGCGAAACAAGACGACAAACGAGTTATTTATTTGTGAACAGTAGATACAGCCAAATGTGGGAACGGAGAATAATTCGTAAAACATAGCCTGGCTGGATTATCGTCCTCTCCTTCGTCTAGGCACTATTTACAACGTCTAATAGCTTGACAAGTGTACTGTTAGAAATGGCTAGCGCTTTAACAACCGTTTTATATCACCGAGTGCTCGGCTTCCACCTGTCCGTCCAAGCTGGGTGCGCTCAATGGAACTGGGTGAACGCCCGCCGATTCGTGGCTTCTAGAAGTTGGGTCGAGACGCGTGGCAAAGCAGTATGTTGGTTCCAAGCCGTGCGATCGCGGGCTGCGGAGGCGAACGGCCCAGATGGTCCTTCTCCACTCCGGTTCGTGCCCAAACCGTACCGCAGTCAAAGCGCCGCCCCTCCACTCTCGCAGTCTCGCTCCCTCCCTGCCTCGCATGCGTGCGCCGCCGCCGCTCCATCCTGGTTGTCTCTCCTCTTTCTCGCCCTCGGCCCTTCCCCGTCTACTCCCCCGCCGCAGTCGCGCCCTCCTTCTGCCTTCTGCGCTGACATCGCCGCACCCGAGTGGCCATGCGCCTCAACCCTAGCTCGCCATCGGCTAGGGGATGTCGGCCGGGGCGATGGTGCGAGGCAGCCATGGCTGCAGAGAGGGCTAACTTCCATCATCGCGCTCACCTTCTCCTCTTCTTACCCGCAATCGTTTGTGCCATCGGTGGTCTGCCTACTCTCTCCAGTCCTGTTCCCTATACTATCAATGTCGACTGCTTCTTCACGGCCGCCAGTAAGACCGGGGCAGCCGTGTTCAAAGGAACCGGCTACACATTTCTGTGTGTGTGTGTGTGGGGTCGATTTTGTACGTAAAAGGAGTTGATAGGCTGATGATGTTATTCTCTACGCCAGCTGGAAATCGCGATGCCCTGTTGGGAGGTTGGTAATCTCAAGTGATAGGTACTGGAAATCAGGTTTATTATTGGACCTGAAGCTGCTATCAGGTAACTTTCATTTGCACGGTTTATTTTACATTTTTCGATTCTGAATCTTCATGGTACCATATTCTAGAAACTTTGCCGTATTATTCCTTATTTTCAAAAAAAAATGTTTGGAAATTAGTGATGTACTATCAGGGGTTTTGTAGTCTCCAAGCCAAGCAATCTTTCCCAAATGTTTGTTCTTTCACATAAATTTTTTTTTTGGCCTGGTTCACTTATTTGATATACATTTGATCAATTATAATTGGATGAGATTTGATATAAATACCATGTTATCCTTTTTCTTGTGTTATACGATATAAGAGTGCAACCTAAGACTTCTGTAAAATATTTCTTTCGACAAAACAAAACTTAGTTTTGGACAGGCTACATGCCTTTTGGTATCTTAAGAAGATGAGAGGTGCTAAATTTTGCATTCTTAATTCTTGCTACTATTGTCTGCGTGGTATTGCCTCATCGCTGATGGATCTCTATTCTTACAGACAGTTTTTTGCCTTTCTTGATATCTGATCATTGTGACCAAATTGATATGTCAGAACAGACCATAGAATATGTTGTAGGAGAGTGAGGCGTCAAGGGATATGGTTGGCAGTGCAGAATCAAAGGACGAATATCTTTCGCTGGTAGATGGATTATGTTGTCCTACATCTGTCTGCAGTCTTGCCTGGTAAACGTTGTTTTACTTTGGACTAATGAAGAGTATTCGTTGTTCTTGCAGAAAGTTGGTTAGTACATTTGGATGTCTACAAATGATAAGGTTTTATTTTTGTGTAACACGGAGCCTTTTCTTTTGCTTGCAGGAAGTAGTTGCACGCTAGCCATCCATACGGGACAAGAAACATCTGCTGACAAATCAGGTGAGCTGAATTTCTCCCAGGACTTCTGTTACTATGCTGTCACTTTGTTAGTTTATCTTTACCCAGAGATGGTATTAGCAGTTGAGTTATTTAATAATCTTGTGGTGGTTTTAATTGTCTTTTACGAGATAAGTTTCCTATTGGAACATGTGTTGCTTCTGCTGGTTGTTATTCTCATCTAGATTACCCCAGCGTGTGTTTTGCATAGATAATAAGCTAGCTGTCTACAAGTATGGCTATCTTCTTACTGTTATATTCTGAATTTTTTGTGGACATTCTAAGTACTACAGATGTGTTTGCATATATCTGGGAATTGTCTACGGCTCTAGGCCTTTTCTGCTCTACAAGAAAAATGGGAGGAGAGGCGCTAGGATAGAAGGTATTATTTATTTATGTTCACCTGCTATCACTAAAGCACTCAATATACCTGAGTTCAAGAGGATAGAAAGGACTATATTAGAAAAATAAGTGCGAAACAATCTGAGACAAACATATATAGTTATATACTATTCCAATCAGGTAATGTAATGAAGAAAATATATGGAAAATGAATATGTCCCAACATGTTATTTCGATTGTGCATGGAAATATATTTTCGAATTTATAGCACCGACATAACCTAAATTTAGTATTAGTTTGTTGGACCATATTTATTCCTAATTCACAAGGTTAGGTCTCAACAGCGGGAAATCGAATTTATAAGCTTGAATCGAAGCTATATTTTCATACAGTTTATTCTTTTGGGCTTCAATTTATTATTTTTGCTATTTAAAATTTGTATTATTATTATTAGCATTAGAAGTTGTAGTTGGATCATCATCTTCTACCAAAACAATAGCAGACTAGGCTTTCTCCGAGTTATCTCACAAGATATGTATTATTGAGCTGTGTTCTTTCCCTTGCAAGTGCTGTTGCAGCATTAATCACACTTCATCTATGTGTGAATTTGAAATAAAGGAGTAAGGCTGGCCGTGTTTTTCCATTCTCCGATGCTTCAGCATGACTGATTATCGGCTACAGTCGACATGCAAAATGTAGGCTATACAGATTACTGGGTAGACATCTTATATTCAGATATTATGATGCTGTGTTTGTCCTGCTTCTTTTCTTTTCTTTTGAGAGGAATTCTTTGCCCTGTTTTAACTTTTAGGCTATCTCAAGTATAGGGAGGTATTCTTCTAAACATAAGAGTTGACCTCCAATATTTATTTATTTTTGAATCAAGGACTAATTTTCGTTACTCATCAGGGGGATTACAATCTTGGAGCATGGAGGATTACAATTTTGGAGCAGACAACTACAAAGAAAATCAGGCACTTGATTAAGCCAAATGCACCACTGCCTGATCCAAGAAGCCTAATTAGCACATAAATGATCAGCCAGGTTACACTCTGATACGCAAACAGAGTAGGAGTTTTTGGATATTTGACCTCCAATGTATCTCTTTGTACAAATTCACTGTTACAGTTACTGCCCAAAAGTGTTTCCCAGACGCGGCGTCCTGCATATAGTATAACTAAGCAGAAAGGAATTCAAGACAGCGGCTGTGAACCAGGTGTCAGGCCAAATCGATGCAGCCTAGCTAGCTAGCTTGCACGATGCATGGCACCCAGTCATATCAGATGGACCTGCTAGCGTTTGCCTGTGTTGATATAATCATATAAGTGTGCTATAGTAAGGAACTAAGGATAGCATACAGCTCTTTCGATCAATCAATTAAATCTGGGACACTGAAGAACGAATTCGATCGATCGCAAGGTAGATCCCAACAACCTCGTCGATCGTCGTCCTTTCACTTTGTCCGTCCCAAGGCCGGAAATCTCCGAAATTCACGTTACCAAAAGTTGATTGGATCCGTATTGTACTAGCAAGAACCACTCTGGGCTGGGTAAAATCTCGTCTCTTATATTGAAGTTGGAGGTCAATGGATATGTGTTAAAACCTGTGAGGCCCACGACTAGCTAGGGGACGGTAAGCAAACATGGAGTGTGTCCTGGAGTGTTTCAAAAACTGTTTTTACCATACCGGTTAGAAATTCGTGTTTCAAAAACCGCTTGAAAATTATCAGAAATCGAAGGGTTAAGAAATAAAAAAAAAATTGAAAAAAAAATCGAAAACCATTATGTTTTCAATGAAAACCATGGATTTTCACGAAAAACCGCTTGGGTTTCACCGAAAACCAACCGACCAATTGAATTTTTCTTTAAAACAGTTTTTTCGTTGAAAACCACGGTTTTTCAACGGTTTTAGACGCATAATTTTTTTTAAAAAAATTAATTAGACCGGTTTACCGAATAGTTTTAAATCTCGAACCGCAACGGTAAGGTCGAAAATCGTGATTTTCACCGATATTTGAAACCCTGGTGTCCTGGTCTATGTCATCTTTACTACTTAAAAAGAGGCCGCGGCTATGGTTTATCGGTTTTTCTTCTTATCATCTCTCACGTTAGAACCACGTGACTTGTAGATCTTTCGAAAAAATCTTTAACAAAACAATGTATCATTAAAAAAAATACAACTTTCTTGAAAATTCTGTAACAACACAAAATAGAAAAAAAACCTAAAAGCTCTACTGGGCGCATAAAGGTGTGACACAGTTGAGGACGTGGGTTGGACAGACCGATCCTAATGATATCAACTCCACATCCTATGATAACATCTCATGAGTAGCAAAAACATGGACATATAGACGGAGGTTACAAACGCTAGCTACAAAACCTGAGTTGCCATCTCTGAGACACTGTCAGAGTTACTGAGTCTGTGGGCGCTTAACCAATTGGGTTACAACTTACAACATATTGGTCCGGCAAAAATCATTGTGATCGCAAAATTGTAACGCTGGTGCGTTCTTCTGTTCGCTCGTCTCGTACGAGGTCCTACGTCCTGTTATCAGCCCTAAGGTAGTGTCGACGCAGGGACCAATCTGACACCGACCGAATCCGGTCGCCATGGCGTAGCTGTAGCCTGAAGATGCTCTCTTCGAGGTTCTCGTGCGCGTACGTCCCCGGCGCGGGCGGGCGGCACTACCCGGCGCTCTGGACTGAACATGGAGTGTCGCGTGCCGCCGATCGAGGTACGTCGTACACGCCGAATATGTCCAACAAAGCAACTGTTGGCCTCATTGCCTAGCGCCTGCTATAGGAGAACGCATATAGCTACCGTGAACATATATAAGGAAAGGAACACACTACAGCTGTGATGATTAAGTTTACTAATGTTCACATCCCATCTTGCAAGGAAATGGTTAGTTACAATGGAAGATCGAGGATGGATTGATGTTGCATTGATGCTTCGACTGTGCGGTCTAATGCCTATCCAAATATTCCTCACCGACGCCTTGATCTGAACTATCGATTCCATGATCCGACGGCTCGGAACAGCGCTAAGTTGCTGTACGACTATTTCGGATCCCAGTACCAAATAGAAAAGATTCGCCTTCTACGGACTACCGTAGTGATCATCTTCTATATAGCGAGCAATACGCAAACCCCTCCTCAAAACCCAATCCATCCATCACTCGCACTCCAGCTCTTGCCACTCACTGCGACGCAGGAGATACGACACAAGGACAGCACAATGCCACCCTTACACAAGAAACCCAAGCTTCTCCTTATCCTCCTCACCCTCACACTGGCCGCTGTCGCTGCGTCCGACGGCGCAGCCACGGTACCATTCTACCCCACAGCGGAGGCCGCGGCCGCCGCGCACTGCGAGGGAACGCTGTACCGGGAGCTGTGCTTGTCCACGCTCGCCGACATCCCGGACCTCCACAAGAAGCCCCTCCCGGACGTCATCTGCGCCACCGTCAACCGCACCGAGGCCGCCGTCACCACCACGTCCTCCAACTGCTCCTCCTACCTCCAGGACAAGTCCCTCACGGCGCGCGACCGCCTCGCCATCTCCGACTGCATGGAGCTGCTCGGCACCACCATGGACGAGCTCGAAGCCACCACCACCGACCTTGAGTCGCCGTCCGCCACCAACGCCTCGACCTCGCTGGGCGCGAGGCGCGTCACCATGGACCACGTCATGACGGTGCTCTCCGCCGCCATCACCAACCAGTACACCTGCCTCGACGGCTTCGCGTACCAGAACGGCGGCAATGTGCGCCGCTACATGGAGCCCAGCCTCCACCACGTCTCCCGCATGGTCAGCAACTCGCTCGCCATGGCCAAGAAGCTCCCCGGCGCTGCGTCGACGCCGTCGCCGTTGCCGTCCGCGACGCCGAAGGAGACGGAGGCCGCGCAACGGCAGCCGTTCATGGGGTACGGGCAGATGGTGAATGGGTTCCCTCGGTGGATGAAGCCCGGGGACCGGCGGCTGCTGCAAGCGCCGGCGTCGGGCATAACGGCGGACGTGGTGGTGGCGAAGGACGGGAGCGGGCGCTACACGACGGTGTCAGCGGCGGTCGCGGCAGCGCCGACCAACTCGAAGAAGAGGTACGTGATCCACATCAAGGCCGGGGCGTACCTGGAGAACGTGGAGGTTGGGAAGAACCACAAGAACCTCATGTTCATCGGCGACGGCATCGGCAAGACGGTCATCAAGGCCAGCCGCAACGTCGTTGACGGCTCCACCACCTTCCGCTCTGCTACAGTCGGTAAGTACACGCCTCCTTACATTGATTAACATGCTAATTGCTTGCTGCATTAAGTCACTTCACATTCACATTCACATCGAATCGATCGATCCCGCGCATGAAGTACGTCATTACTATAGCTAGCCTGTAGTGTCAGTACGGGCGCAATTGCTGTGGCAAGTTAATCAATTTTGCTCCTTCAATTCGTTAATGATTAGCAAGCCTGAAATGTACATTAGTTTACAGTAATACCAAATCACACATCGGTAAAATGTACTCCCTCGGTAAAAGATATAAGCTGTATTTTGATTTTGCACTAGGATTAAGATTGTGTTAGAATCGAGAAAAATATGAGGGAAAATGATTTAGATGCCTCCACTTAATTGTCTTGAAGATGAGAGATAATACTTTATGTGGATGTTACGGGCAAATGCATATTATTGAGAGAGAATAAATAGGGGTATGGAAGGAAATGTCTCATTAAATCTAGATACAAACCTTATATTTAAGAAAAAGACCATTAAAAATAAGCATTATAAATTTTGACAGAGGGAGTATACAATAGTGCTTGCAGAGTTGCGATGATGGCACATGTTTAGTCGTTTTTTAGCGCTCCATTGTATATGGCAAATTTTGACTTTGCACAAGGATTAAGGTTACAATAAATTGAGAAATGTATGAGAAAAATAATCTAAATGCTGTCATATAATTATTTTGGAAGATGAGAGTGTGGTAGTGAATAAATATATATGGTTAAGAGAATAAATAGGAGTACAGTAGAACGAACCTTATTAAATCTATGCTAGCCTTATATTTCTAAAATCATTTAAGCCTTATGGCTTATATTTTTGACTGGAGGAGTACTACTCTTGTACGGATTGAGGAATGTACGTGTACATGTGGAAATCTCCTGTGCTTCGTTAATTATCAAGAGCAGAGACACGTTGAAGATGACTAGCCGGTCCATTGGTGTATTTGAAATAGTTAATGATCACATTAAACCACCAGCACAAATAGATTGTGATATAGTGTTCACAAAATTCATGTCTTCCAAACATGGTAATTACGACTATGGTTCTTCTCACTGTGTGAAATAGTACAGTGGACAAGTGATCGCCGACGCCATTAATTGGGCAAAGTACGGAGCTCCAACCAGCTGCAAGTACTGTCACTCAGATCCATACATATCGCCCTTGCGAAATGCCCGCTTGCTGTACGAATTTACGCACACCAACTGCACAGCATGCATGTGGTCCTCTGCTACGCTGGAAAACACATATCTAGTGCCTCCTTATATATACTACTAGATGTATGCGCGGCGTGACGCCACACAAGAGCGTGACGCCGTGCGACGGTGTTTTTTCGAAGCAAAGCATGGCCTGAGCTTGGGAATAATTTTTTTTGCGGATTTCCCTATAAAAAATGCACCTAGGTGCGAGTTACGTAACAAAAAGGCCTTGGTGTAATTCCAAAAAATGTGGGGTCATTCTCGGCGGAAAAAAAACCAAATTCTGGGTGCCTCTACGCAAAAAATCCAGGATCTAGATGTAATTTTCAGAATTTTGGTGTTTTTTCCAAAAAGCGAAATCCAGATTTTGTAGTTTTTTTTCGAAAAAAGGCACGAGGATGTAACTTAAGAAATTTTCACGAATAAACGGCAAAATCCGGTAATTCCGAAAAATGTGGAGGGTCATTCTCGGCGAAAACAAAAAAAAAATCCGACTTTTGCGTGACTCTCCGCAAAAAACCTGTGACCTAGATGCAATTTTCAGAAATTTGGTGTTTTTTCCAATAAACAAAGCGAATTCCAGATTTTGTAGTTTTTTCAAAAAAAAAAGGCATGTGGATGTAATTTTGAAATTTTAGAGGCCTCCTTACGAATAAACGGCGAAAACCGAGATGTGGATGTAATTTTCAAATTTTGCATGGGCCTTCTCACAAAAAACAACGGAATCCGGTTTTTCTGGGTTCTTTTTACAAAATAAACAACCCGATGCGGAAATTTTTGGGGACAAATGAATAAAAGGCGAAATATGGGACGTGGATGTAATTTTCGAAATTTGTAGGGCCTTCTAAAAAAGGATGAATCCGGTTTTTCTAGGATTCTATTCGGAAAAAAATAGTGCCACGTGCCCACAAAGAAGCGCCACCAGCAGCCACGCACGTACGCCTGTGGTTCCAAATCTCGCGAAATTTGATTTTTGGACCCCGAAATCTAAAGTACAGGCCGGAAAAAAAATTTAAAAATTGAAATGGCTATAGTAACCTTGAAATTTCGTGTTTTTTGGCTGGTCTTGAAACTTTTAGGGCTGGATTTGGTCCAATAACCTATAGGAAAGTCATCTCCTATGAAAATTTGTTGAAAACCAAATTTTTAAGATATTTTAAAATTTTGGTAGAAACACTGTCAGATTTTTATAAAATTGTACAAGATTGATATTGATCTGAAAATTTTATGGTACTATCTTTAGTAGTTTAATATCATACATAAAAAATTTCAAAATAATTTAACTTCATTTGTTATCTTGAAAAAATCAAAAACAAAATGAACATAATTGAGACATTTACATTGTCAAAATTTTATAAATTTTCTTGTGTGTGATTATGATCTAAAATTTTTGTGAGAGATTAATAATTGACTCATTACCATTATATAAATTTTTTTAAAAAAATTCAACTTTGTTTGTTTGGTCAATCAAATATATATAAGCATTGAACTTCGTTTGTTATATTATATTTCAAAATAAAAGAACATAACCATGTAAGAATTTTATAAATTTGTGGGTTGCCTTAAAAAAAAGGCGGAATCCGATTTTTCTAGGATTCTATTCAGAAAACAAAACAGTGCCACATGCCCACAGCAAGCGCCAGTCGGGCGCCACGCACCCACGCCCAGGGTTCCAAATCTCGCCGAAATTTCGGATTTCGGACCACTCCGAAATCGAAAGTACTAGCCGGAAAAAGAAAATTTAAAAAAAAATTGAAATTGCTATAGTAACCCCGAAATTTGGGATTTTCTTGGCGAAATTTCATCTTTTTGGCCGGTCTTGAAACTTTTTGGGTTGGTTTTGACCGGATTTGGTCCAATAACCCTTAGGAAAGTCATCTCCTATGAAAATTTGTTGAAAAACCGAATTTTTGAGGTATTTTAAAATTTTGGTAGAAACACTGTCAGATTTTTATAAAATTGTATAAGCTTGATAATGATCTGAAAATTTTATGGTACTATCTTTACTAGTTCAATTTCAAAATAATTTAACTTCATTTGTTATCTTTAAAAAATAAAAAACAGAATGAACATAATTGGGATATTTACATTGTTAGAATTTTATAAAAAATTTTGTGTGTGATTATGATCTAAAATTTTTGTGAGAGATTAATAATTGACTCAGTACCATCATATAAATTTTTCAGAAAAATTTAACTTTGTTTGTTTGGTCAATCAAATCTATGTAAGCATTGAACTTCATTTGTTATATTATATTTCAAAAAAAAAAAAAGAACATAAATGGTATTGTGCATTGTAAGAATTCTATAAATTCACTCGAGTGTGATCATCATTCAAAAATTTTCTGAGATATTAAGCATTTCCTTATCACCCTTATGTAAAAATTTCAAAAATTTTAAACCTTTTTTTGTTGCTAAAGCAAATCTATGTATTGATCATTAGACTTTTATCAGTACGTAGTACTATCTGAATTTTTAAAACTTATTTAAGAATGATCATCAACTAAAACTTTTACAGAAACACTAATATTACATCAGGACCATCCACAAAAAATTTTAACGTGGTTTAGATAATTTTTCATTTTGTTCAAGTTTGACGGTAAGCCTTTTAACAGGGCAGTAGTACTGTTCAAATTTCTAAATATTTATGAAGCTTGATCATCATCTGAGATCATAAAATTTATGAGAATATTATTGATGCATCATAACCATGCAAAAAAAATTCAAAGTTTTATAACGTGGTTTGAACCATTTTGCATTCGGTTCAAAACTACGGGTCAGCGTTTTATGAGGACAGTAGCAATGTTTGAATTTTTAAAAAGTTTCACAGACTTTAGAATAATCTAAAATTTTTATGGAAATATCATCAATGTGTCAAGACTCTCCAAAACAAATTTCAAAAATTTTCGACATCGATTACCCACTTTTTTCCGTTGCAAAAGACCGAAATTTTGGGTATTTCACCCGAAATTTCGCTATTTTTCAGCGAATTTCGTTTTCTCGGTACAAAACGAACCGGTTTTGAATTTTGATTTTTGAATTTCGGACGAGATTTGTCTGAAATACCCAAATTTCGTCGAAATTTCGATTTTCGGTCCGGGGCGGTATTTCAACCGAAAACAAAATTTGAATTCTTGGCCCGGGATGGGAGTCAAACCGGCACCGACGAGCTGAGCGCGAGGTGAGTTACCGTCGTGCCACGTGACCGTAGCGTCGGAGCGACGACGTTAAAATACTTAAGATGCACTAACGGCGGAACGAACACGTCGCTTCGAAATGGTGTGGACACCGCGAGCACATCGAAAGTCTATGGATATAACTAGAAATTTATGTGCGGCGTGCTACGCCACGGGCACCGCTCTTCACATGAGAAAATCGAAAAAACGCGCGATTGACGTCCCATAAACGAGTAAATCGAGAAAATGCGTGAAATAGATCTAAAAATAAGCTTGTGTTTTTCGCAAAAGGGTTTAAACGTAATGCTAGAAAAGCGAAAAAAAGGACATAAATGCAATGCATATTTTTTTTCTCTCCACGCGAGAAAATCGACAAAACGCGCGAAAAGGATCTAAAAATAAGCTTGTGTTTTTCGCAAAAGGGCTTAAACGTAATGCTAGAAAAGTGGAAAAAGGACATAAATAAAATGCATATTTTTTTTTAAAAAAAGGACATATTATTTTTTCTCACGAAAAGGACCTAAGCGTAATTTTAATTTCTCTAAAAAGGACCCGAGCGCTACTTCTAAAAACGCTAAAAGGGCATGAACGTAATATGTAATCTTTTTTTCGAAAAAGGACCAAACTGTAAATTTTTTCTAAAAAGGATCTATCTGTAATTTTTTTTAGAAAAAGGACCCGTTTGTGAAAAAAATTGGCCAGCTCGGCTCGCGGCTCGAACCGAGCCGGCCCCCGCTCGGCTCAGAACGCCCAGAGGGCGCCGTTTCTGCGATCTATAGGATAGGTATGATATACAAAGTATATTCAAAGCGACAATAAGTTGCAACGAAAACACCTTGCTCGGTCAAAAAATAAAATCATGCCATAAGAACTAGGTGATAGCTTCACCAGAGTAAATATCAAGATAAAAAAAAGAGATACGGATGATTTTTTTATATCGTGGCCCATATATCATATCAGTACGCTGTTTTTTTTTTTTAGAGAGAAAAGAGGATGGAACATGAATGACCGCCATTAGTAAAACTGTAAAAGATATATCAATGGGGACACAGATTGGGTTTTAATTGGCTAGCTGGCAGAAGTAGCGTGCGGCGTGCCCATTGCGAAGAGGATGTAGCAAAGTACGGATGTACACCTCTGTCAGCATGGCGTTTTCTGATCGAAGTAGTTTTTTGAGCTCAGCTCATTCTGCCACACTCCACGTGATCAAGTACGGTACGTACCTAGCTAGCTTGGCCTGTTCCGTCGCCCACCCGCTCTCCCTAGCTAAATGATTAGGAACCTCGCTATCGAATAGTCCAAAATTTTCGAAAAAATCTGAATTAAAGAACAGAGAGAGAAAGAGACATAAATTTAGAGAGAACGACAACAGAGTGCTCAACTGCTATCCTTGTTGCAGTACAGTAATCATCAAATAACTTTGAAGTAAATTCTCCGGCATTGTCCATTCTGATGTACTTCACGCGATGATCAGGGGAAGTATTCTTAATTCTTATGATCTGCGAGATCAGTTTTGCAAAAGCATGGTTTCTTATTGACAATAAGCATACATGCGACCATTTCGAGGAAGCATCGATGAGCACCATAAAGTTTCGAAACGGCCCTGTCAAGAGCTGAATCGGGCCGCAAATATCCCCTGGATGCGTTACAGGAATGCAGCGATTTTACTTTGCACTTTCATGAAAGAGAGTCTTGTTATTAATTTCCCGGTGGCACATGCAGGGCACACGAAATCTTCATGATTCGAAAAAAATTTAACATTAATGCCACGACCTTGTGAGTTGTTCACTATATTTCTCATCATTCTAAGACCAGAATGAACTAATCTACCATGCCATAAAGAAAATAACTCAGAGCTTCTAAATACAGTCTCTAAGTAAGTGTACACTTCGGGTGCATGAATATCCGTATAGTACAACCCAGATTCATATAAGGGACATTTTTCTAATACCATCTTTCCACATACCGCGTGCTTCACAATGCACAAGTATTCTTTGCCATTTTTCTCATTGGTTTCTACGTGAAAACCATTGGCGCGAATGTCTTTCAAACTTAAGAGAGTGCGCGTTGATTCGGGGTACAAAAGAGTTTCTTCAATTACCAAAGTTGTACCCATATGTATTATAATTGTGGCTCTTCCGGAGCCTATTATATATATGAATCGCTTCATGCGATCGTAGTAATCTTTCCAGCGTTCTTCGTGATCGACTGGAAGTATTTGGACTCTGTTAAGATGGTATTTGTTGTGCCACTATCAACAATGCATATTTCTTCCATTTGGGTGCTACACGATTTCTAAACAAGAAAATTAATCCCAATCAAACAGAGGCAAAATAATTCAAACATTACTTGCAAATTAAAGAATACTGGAATAAAGAATAAATTGCATATTTATTCACGAGAGAAGTATGCTCTTCTAGAGCTTACAATTCATTATTCGAAAGAAATTGTTAACAACTATAAATTAAAAAAATGTGATTCACGATGCCGAATATCTGCATGATTTCAAAATTCCGACATTAGATTACTGCGTGTAATCTAATAGAAAATGGTTGCAAAAATATAAAGTTCAGAAAATAAATTGCCATGCATCTCCATTATACTAAATAAAGCAATGAATTCAAAAATTTATAAAGAATATTCATAAATGCAGAGAATAAAGCTAGAAAAATTAAAAACAGAGCCAAAAAAATCTTCCGGATTTTTTCTAGCAATTTTCCAAATTTTCTGTTTTTTTCTTCTTTTTCTTTTCTTTTCTTCCTTTTCTTTTCCCTTTTCTTTTCCGGCCAAGCGGCCAGTTGGGCCTTGCCCTTTCCCGGCCCATAAGCGCGCGCGGCTAGGGTTTCCCCTAGCCTCCACAGCCCTGCCGCCGCCGCTTCTTTTCCCGTGCGCGTCGCCGCTTCTTTTCCCGTGCGCGCCGCCTCTTTCCTCCACTTCCCTTGCAAGACAAGCGTCGCCTTCGCCCTTCTTCCACGCGTGCGGCGCTGGCAGGGAAGGCGAAGACGAAGCGGCGGTGTAACAACGTGGCGTGGGCGGCGGCGATGCGGTCCGTGGCATTGCTGGCCGGCGGCGGCGATCTGTCCGTGGCCGCGGCCGGTGGCGGCGACGGCGAGGGCGCGTGGCGTAGCGGCGCGTCTTGAACTGGCGGCGCGGAAGCGGCAGGGCGGCGGCGGTGGCGGCGGCTCGACAGCGGCGATCGCGGCAAGGCCGAAGCACACGGCAACGCAGCTGCGAGTGCGACGGTGTCGGCAGCGCGAGCGCAGGCACCGGCGGCGCCGTGTTCACTCGTCGGCGACGGCCGGGTGCCGCGCCGACGAGCGCCGGGCGCGAAGACGGCGGCGGCGGCGTTGAGTGGCCGTGGCGCGGCCAGCGCTTGGCCGGCGCTTCTGGCGCTGGATACCGAGCGCGCGACAGCGGTGGCCGAGGGCGGCGGCGCCGGCCGGCGACGGCGAGCGAGGGCCGAGGCAGCAGACGGATGCGATCGCGGCATGGCTGACCGAGACGCTGGCGCAGGCGGCGCTGACGACGGCAGCGCGTCGTCGTGGCGGCCGGACGACCGACGGCGGCGGCGATGCGGCGGCGCAGCGCCGAGGCGCGTCTGGCGGCTGGTCGCGGCAACGGGCGAGCGCGCGCGGCGCGTGCGTGCGTGCGTGGCGCCGGCGTGGCACCGATCGAGCCGACGGTGTCGACGACGTCACTTGCGGCTGCGCGCTGCGAGCGCGAAGACCGAGGCGACGGCGATGCTCGCGGCAATGCCACAGCAAAGCTTCAAGCCAACAGCGCGCAAGCCGATGTATATTTTTTCTGGATGAATATAACTGTAGCTTCGTGCCGTGCTGAGTAGCTTCGAGCGATCACCGTGTAGCTTCGTGCCACGTGACAAATACAGTACCAGATGCGTAGGATAAATGCATGCATAGAATTAACGAGCGTTTATATTCAATCGTCGATTCTCACCTTTTCTCACCATTTCCATCTGTTCGCCAGTAGAGCTTCGTGCTGATAACGTGTTAAGGAACCTCGCTATCGAATAGTCCGGGGTTCCCGAACAGATCTGACTTGAAGAACAGAGAGAGAAAGAGAGACACAGGTTTATAGAGAACGGCGATATAATTCTTTATTACTTTGTGGTTGCTTGTACAATGGGGGACCCCCTCCTTCTTATATAGTAGTCGTATAGGGTTTCGACTAAGAGACCATCATGGACTTTCATTGAGTCACGTGATTTCCCAACACTAAACACCGTGATCTGGCCAGCCAGATCAGTTCTTCAGATTTGAACTTCTTAATTAACACGCTGTTAGACTTATTGCTAGATTTGCCCCCCTTAAAAAGGCAGGGTACTTACTAGTACTAGATTTGCCCGTCACAAAAGTACTCCTTATCAGTACTAGATTTGCCGGTAAGCAGCAGCTTCAAACATGCTTGCATGACAAAGATGACGGCATGACGAAGGCACTTCTGCGCCGTGCACGTACGTACGAGCGATCGATCATGCATGTAGTAAACACTGGTTTGTGGTCATGTCAGCAAGGCCAGTACGCAACTATCGTGTGAACGGTCGGTGGTGAATTCTTAATATTTTTTTATAAATAGTTACGACTACGATAAAGTTTCTGAAATAGTCTGCACAAAGTAAAAATCAGCTGATCGAAACTATTGTATTTTTTAACTCATTTCTAACGGTTTTGATCCGTTAGAATTTTTTAGCGAAATTTTTCCAGCAGGCCTTAACCGTTGGATTCGGTGATTTCAGCGGTTAGGATCCATTGGAATTTTTTTTCTTACTTTTGTAATTTCCAGCGGATCAGAAAAAAAATTCCAACGGTTCCCGACCGCTAGAAATCGACGGAATCCAGCGGTTGGGGACCGTTGGAAAATTTTCGCGCTAAAAAAAATCCAGTGGACCGGAACCGCTGGAAATGAGTTAAAACAATCCAATGGTCCCGATTCGCTGGTTTTTACTATATAGGGGTTACTTTTGAATTTTTGTCGCAGCTATGACTATTTACGGGTAAAAATACAATGCACAGGGCTAGAACAGTAAAGACTTCGTTGGTGGTCACTCTGGGCGAGCTCTTTTTGGTCGATCCGAGGCACGGCGAGCACGGCTTAATTCAAAACTTGATCCAACACAAAGTGGGTTGTACCGGGTCCAATAACCGGACACGATGGATAGCATGGTTCGGCACAGCGGCGTGGGGGAGAGGTGGGGGTTTACCTGCCGACGCTGAGGCTGCCGACCGCACGCCGACGTCGTCGCCCATCGAGGCCCCGACGCCTCGGCTCCCCCGTCGTGTCACATCTGCCTTGGATGCGCCTCCGCTCTACCCCGCTGTACCACCTCGCGGTCCCGTCTCGATGCCTCCGTCGCCTCTGCTCCACCCCACCGTGGATGCGCAGCCTCGGCGCCTCCGCCACCTCTCGTCGTGGCCGTGCGCCCGCGCCTCAACCCCTCGATGAATCACATATATTTGGAGGCCTCCTTTGGCGAGGACAAGCACGCGACGACTGGCCAGAGGAAGGCTCTCCAGATCCGGAAGAGGTTGGTGATGAACCCGACGAAGAGGAACACGTAGGCGAGCCTGATGTCCCAGGGCATGAGGAAGAAGCCCAGCATAAAGGTCACCGACCTGCAGAGCATGAGCGCAATTGACGCCACCCCCGTCGTCGACACCTAAGATAGAAGGGCAAAAAGGCGCCTGTCTCTCTCAATCTCTCTCGCTTGCCTCCTCTCTCTTTCTTATCTATTGCCCCTTTTCTCGCCGTGTTCAGCACATCCTCCTTGCTCTCTGTAACTGCTCAAGAATAAATAAATTTTAGTTCTTTTTTCCATAATATTTGTGTCCATTGCCTCAACTCCATGCATCTCGACTCATTTTCTCTCGTCGCAATAGTGCAAATAGGCCGAGCCTGGATCGCACGGCACGAAACAGATACGAAACGCAAATAGGTTGTGCTTAGGCTAGCCGGGCCAGCACGGCGAGCACGACGGACCGTCGCGGTCTTGTACGGTTCAAACACGAAGCACAATAGATCTATACCTGGCCAGGCCGGAGCGGCACGACGCCCACTTATGCACGTATCCAAATCAAACAGAATTACGGTGGAAATTGATCGCTGTGTTTAGTTGCTGGCTCGCTGCTAATCGACGTGCATGCACGCTTGGTTCCAAATTAAGGTGGTGATGGTGACTAGCACTCTACTAGAAACCGTGTTGTGCATGGGAGCGGATCGGATAGAAAGGCGGAGGCCGCCATGCACCCCACTCCCCGCTGCGGACAACGAAATCTAGCTGTCCAATTATTCCCTCATCCTATCATCGCCACAAAATAAGTCAATCATGCATGTATACTCGCCTATCTATCACTAGCCGTCCCTTAATTCTGCAGATAACTGACTTGTGCAAATGGAGTACAATGCTGCAACCACCTCCAACCAACTACCTCAGCAGCTTACTAGGCCAGCACGTAGGGATGAAAACGGAACGGAAACAGTCGGTAAATGGTCGTTCCGTTTTCGTTTTCACATCTTTTACCGGTAACGGAAACGAAATCGAAAACCGCGGAAACGGATACGGAAACGGATGTGGGACGGAATGGAGCGTATACGGAAACGAAAGTGGAAAATTCCACAAGAACGTAGTACATGATCACAATATACATGACCGCAAAAATAATGTAACTCATTTCACCTCAAAGGCTGATACAAGAACAATGTTATTTTCACCGCTATCACTAGAAAGTTTTTTCTCAAATTTGTCACTTGAAGGCTCGCTATTTGTCCCCTAGATCAGACTATCATGTCCGGCTACATATCATTATCATCGACATCCTCTTGCTCCTCCAACTATAAAGATTTAATGCCCTAAATTTGCATATTATTGTTCAGTGTTCATTTATGATTTTCTGAGATTTATCCTGGATTTTCTGGAGTTTACAAATGCCATTTTGCTATTTTTTAGATTTATATAATTAATTTATTCATAAAAAATAAAGCCAAAATTATGCTAGAAATAATTTTCCTAGGTTCAAAATTTTCCAAAGTATTTTTGAGATTTTTTTCGGAATTTTTGAAATCTATTTGATATTTTCTATAAAGCCATTTGTATTTCTAAAATTATTTTAATTCGAAAATAAATGTAAATTCTCCATTCTCCTTTTTGGGCAAGTTTCCGACAGAATTTCCGGTTTCACTTATACGGAATTTCCGATTCCGTTTCCGTTTTCGACAAAAATGGCTCTCCCGTTTTCGTTTCCGTTTCTGACAAAAACTTTCCGTTTCCGTACCGATGTTTTCCGTTTCCGTTTCCGAAAAAAAGACTTCCGTTTCCGTTTTTCTCCGGAACGGTCGGAAATTCCGTTTCCGTTTTCACCCCTACCAGCACACCACTAGTGTGTACTGTAGGATTAGGCACTACTCCTTAGTGTATTCCTTCAGTCAAGAAAAAAAATATGACGCCCTTGATTCGTGCAGTCAAACCATTGAAACATTACTAGTAAGACATTAACAAAGAAACTCTGCTAGTTTGTCTAGTATATTACTATTCTAAAAAGAAGGTTTGTATAGTACCAAACTCCATGTCTCCATTTGCTCCAAGGACCGATGGTATTGCATATTTGCATGTAGCCAAAAAGGTTGACGCCGCCCGTGATCACTTGTTATTCCTCGCAGCAACAGCAACATGTGCACGCGTACGTTGATCACCCCGGACAAACGCACGCACCGTGACTGTTCCGAACGTACATACGCACGCACGCAGTAATCAGTACTCTCGATGTAGTTAGAATCATAATCATACGGTGGTGTAGCTACATTTCCCGTTAGAATGCATCGGTCGGTGCCAAGAAAGATGCCGTTTATATACTACTCCTGTCCTGTGTTAGGGAGAGGCGCGTGGGAATGGGACTCGGTGCTTTTCTCGTCGTCGAACGGTGCGGTGCGGTGCGGTGCGGCTAGGAGCGTGTATCCTACTAGGACACGCGCCTAGCTGTTGTTGCCTTGTGCGCGTCCGCATCCTCGCGCCCGTCCTCACGCTGCATTGCATTTGCATGTGGGCGCAGCTTTCCATGCAGCGTCTGTCCTGACATGATCGTCCACCCCCTTCATTCCTTCATCTGGCTGGATGTGGACGCCTGGTGTTTATGGTCCCATGCCACTGTAGCCGTGGTTGAGAGAGAGAGAGAGAGGGGGACCAAATCTACGAAAATGAAGGGGAGGGAGTCAAATCTATACAATATTATGAAATCGTCTCGAGATAAATCTATATATATATATGATTTTAATATATATAATCTAAATATTTCAAAAGATATCAGTAGTTAAAATTTTAAAATTTGATTATACGTATCTCAAAACAATATGTATTTTGTGACCAAATGAAGTACTGTATCCGGCCCATCTTGTTCCCAAAACTCCACCTTAGAGTAGGTTTGTCAAATGCAATATTACAATCAGTTAAAATAGTACGTTATATTTAGCGTGCATAAAAAGGTTCAAATATCCCCCCAATCATTCTCGACAATATAGGCCTGTTTGAATCAGTGGCATTGGGCAATTTATATCTGAGCAAAATGAAACCAAATCTTGCTGATACAAACATGACCTAAAGCGCATTATATGTGCCCTGAATCAAGTAGCATAAATATTAGCCCAAAAAGAATCAATTGGTAAAAACATGACAGATCTATATGATTACAAAAATGCGAACATCTAGAGGCGGTGCTGTGTTGAAATGTCCCCCGATCCACTTGAAGTTCTGAACAAGCCAATTTTGGCATTACTTCTTTTTTTTACGGTGGCATTACTTCCGTACTGTTGAGTTAGGTCGCTTGCCAGATTGTGGAGTTGACGTTAACGAGCGCAATAGATGTGTTATAACTGTGCATACATCAATGGGTTTGGACTAAGTCAATGCAATGAGTTACTTTTTTTCGAAAATGTGGAGTATGAAATTCACGCATGTTGACGGTCCATTTTCAAATACTAGTACACCCCAAATCAGACTGACCAGAAAAATGGTCCCGAATTTGTCAAGTGGGCTGAGAGAAATAATGAACACCAGAGAAATCCTACTAGTTTAGTTGTGCATCCATTCCAAAAACGCGCAGCCGATGATCACACAACATCATGTACTGATGTAGTTGCCTGACCCAATTCTTCATGCTAATGCCGCAGCGGTGGTGGGCAATAACTTCCTGGCCCGCGACCTGACCATCGAGAATTCGGCCGGCCCGTCGAAGCACCAGGCGGTGGCGCTCCGCGTGGGCGCGGACCTGTCGGCGTTCTACCGGTGCAGCTTCGTGGGGTACCAGGACACCCTCTACGTGCACTCCCTCCGCCAGTTCTTCCGCGAGTGCGACATCTACGGCACCATCGACTTCATCTTCGGCAACTCCGCCGTGGTGCTCCAGAGCTGCAACCTCTACGCGCGGCGGCCGCTCCCCAACCAGAGCAACATCTACACTGCGCAGGGCCGGGAGGACCCCAACCAGAACACGGGCATCTCCGTCCAGAACTGCAAGGTCGCCGCCGCGTCCGACCTCGTCGGCGTGCAGTCCAGCTTCAAGACGTACCTGGGCCGGCCGTGGAAGCAGTACTCCCGCACGGTGTTCATGCAGTCGGAGCTCGACAGCCTCATCAACCCGGCCGGGTGGCTCGAGTGGAACGGCAACTTTGCGCTCGACACACTCTACTACGGCGAGTACAAGAACACCGGGCCCGGCGCCGGCACGTCCAACCGGGTGAAGTGGAAGGGGTACCGCGTGATCACGAGCGCGTCGGAGGCCAGCACCTTCACGGTCGGGTCGTTCATCGACGGCGACGTCTGGCTCGCCGACACGTCCATCCCCTTCTCCACCGGGTTGTGAGCGATTCAGAGCGAGATCGGTCAGGGCGTGATGGCAAATAATTATGGGCGGTGTTCACAAGTGAAAAGGGCTCCAATTCGGCCGTGTCATTGTCGATTCTTTTGTTTTTGGACCCCAAAGTGTATCATCATCTATACATGACTCCATCAGTATATTGATATGGGTCCTTACGTAGTCCGTGTGGCTATCTACGTTCAAGCCTAGGTGTTAAATCGGATATATGTACCCTTTTTTCTCGTTTTTTGTAGTGGTTGTTCCGTGATTGGTGAATGTAAGTGTGTTAATCCGATAAGAACCAATAAATTGGGGAATTTTGTTTTCAGTCCTCCCTTTCGGAGCTGTACTTTGGTACAATCACCTTCACCTGCAAAGAGGAGTAAAGTGTAAACTGCTCCTCGATTCAGCTCGTCATGATTCTACAGTACTACACCCTCCATTCTTCTTTAATTTATGTTTTAGAATCCATGCAGCCAAACTTTCTAAATTTTGATCATCAATTGGTTAAAAACTAACTATTGCTCATATGAAAACTATATTACTAGATTTGCCATTCAAATTATTTTCATACTATTGTATTTTTTTTTATTTGTGTTAATATATTTTTTGAAAAGTAATGCCCTCGCAAAACAATAATAGAGAAAGTTACTTCGTGAAAACCGTAAAAGAAGATAACGTCACTAAAAGAACAGCATATGGGTGATCGTATAGCATAACATTAATGAGAGTATGAACACCATAGAGTTCTAAGAAAAAGATGAGCTCTGAGACAAACATAAATGTAGCTGATACTTCAAATTAATTTCTTTGATAATCTCTTATTTTCTTTCTTCTTCTTCTTCTTCTTCTTCTTCTTCTTCTTCTTCTTCTTCTTCTTCTTTGACACTAACTTAAATGTCCAACTAAATTTCGCCCAACCCAGATCTATATAGGGCTCAGCTCAATTTTAAGCCCAACAAAGACCAAGCTTGATCAAGGCCCAATCTAGCTCAAACCTGTTCAACCCAATCCAAACCCGATCCAAGGCAAACCTGGCGAAGTCCAGGCCTAGGCTAGTCTAGCTCCAGAAATGTTAGTACTTGTCCCTATATATTTGATGATGTGGAGTATAATTGACCATGGTTTTCAATGGGCTGGAATATAAGGGAGCAAATACGGGAGGACAGCTCCGCAAGTGGTTCGTATTGAAGTGGTGTGAGCCCGTCTTCGTACCGGTACTCCGTGTTTGTTCAGAAATATAATATGTATTTTAATTTTATATAAGAATTAAAATTATATTAAAAGAATTCATCGCTTATCTAGCTTATCTAGCCTCACATATCTCGTTTTTTGCAAATATAATCTCTATATATGCATTTGTAAATTTGGCCCTCCTCCCCCACCACGAAAAGCGCAGCAGATAACACTTGTCCTTTATCTTGCCAGAGGAGCATGGAAGCTAGCCGACGCCCTGGAAGCTCGATCGACCGCGAAAGCAGCGTGGCCCATCGTGGCAAGATGACTTCTGCCCTGCCTAAGCGCAGCAGCGAGGAGCCGTGCACGGTTCTGCAGCTCCTCTTGCATTCGCGCAACTTACCGCAGCGTCGGCCAGCTTCTGCGTTTCCTGGGCGCGACAACGAATATGTGTCGCCTACTGTGCCTTTCGTAGTGGGGGGGGGTCTAATTTGCAAATACATGCGCGGAGGGTAGATTTACAAAAAAAAATGGTACAATGAGGTTAGATAAACGAAGATTTTATGGTGAAATTGAGAAAAGTATTGGAGAAAATAAATTAGATACTCTATTTAATTGCCTTAGAAGACAAGAGACACTAGTACAGAATTGCACATCAAAATCGGTTCTTTTTTGTCATTACAGTCGGTTCTAGTGGCGATACGAAGTCTTTAGATAGTGATGAGGAGGAGATATCACAGTCGGTTTTGTCCGGTGTGATAGAGCCTCATCACTGTCGGTTCTACCGAGAACCGATTATGTCGACCTATCATCGAATCGGTTCTTAAGTGGAACCGATTTCGATGACTATCATCAGAATCAGTTCTTATGTGGAACCGATTCTGATGACCCTATCATCACAATCGATTCATTGAAACAACCGATTCTGATGACCCTATCATCAGAATCGGTTTCTTAAAAGAACCGATTGTGATGATAGGGTCATCAGAATCGGTTCCACATAAGAACCGATTCTGATGACATCATCATCACAATCAATTCCTTCAAAGAACCGATTCTATTGAGGTATCATCAGAATCGATTCCACATAAGAACCGATTCTAATGATGTGGTCATTAGAATCGGTTTCACTTAAGAACCGATTCTGATGACCCTCATAGGGGTGTGCCATTTTTGCATATTCTCTAAAATAGCACATATTAACAAGATGCACATATCACATTCAGTAATCTGAACACAAAATGCACATATCACATTCACAGAATACAAACACTTTAATTACAACACATATATCACATTCATTCACAATATACAACACAAACATGCTTAACAATCAGTATACACATGCATATATATCACATTAACATATATAATTAATATTATTTACATATGAACTAGTAGGATGCTTCAGCATCTCTAAACCTACCGTCCTCCGATATAACTTCTAACCAGTACAACTGGCATAAGTGGTCTCGTAAATTGTTGAGTGCTTTGCTGTCTAAGCTCTTCTAGGGGATATTGATCTTCTGCAAAACAGAAATGAGTGCACTAATTTAAGTTTCAAAATATGTATGTAAAAGTCTAAGTATATTATTATGCATGTACATATACCTTAGGGAAAATGTGTGAGCCACCGACCACGATTAGCATGTCTTGCATGACATAGAAGTCATACAGTCATCGCTGCCTGTTGATGACACTGTGAAGAGAGGAAAAGAAATTAACACACGAAGATTAGATGTCAGAAAAAATCATGTATGTGATCTTGAATAGAAACTAGAATAATTGTACAAAGCTAATCTTGAATAGAAACTAAAATCATGTATCTCAAATGAAGGAACAACTGAACTTGAATAGAAACTAAAAGCTGATCTTGAATAGAAAATAAAATAATTGTACAAAGCTGATGCTGGTTTGCACTGATCTTTCATTGAAGAAGGGAGAGCAAATGCCAATTGGCACTAGCAAAATCATCATAGTACTTCTGATTAATAATCTAAAATTTAGAATTTATTCATATGGGGATGCATCAGATAACCAACCATACCCAAAAAAGTTCATACTGGAACCTGTTTAGGTCATTTCATGTATGAATGTTTGATTGAGTAGCAGGCTTAACAGAAAGGACAACAGACTAGTATTGATATTTTCTTTTCTACTGATGCAGGTGTCTTGAAGCAATTAAGCAGTACCTTTGTTTATCTTTGTTGAAGAATAGTGCCTTGCCAGCAATAAGTGTTTTCCAGCTTTTGTGCTCCCTTTTTATGGGTCTATTGTCAAGGTTCAGATATGGTTTGAAAGACGAAATTGGAATTTTCTTTCCTATGCCTGTCCTAAGAGTTCTTGAAAATGTCCTTCAGCCTAGCTTTTTGCAAAAAAATGACAGTTCTGAACTTTTTGGAGAAGATTTGTAAAGAACCTCAGGTTATTATTGATATCTTTGTGAACTATGATTGTGATGCTGATGCGCCGAACATTTTTGAAAGGTACGCTAGTTTTCTGCTTGATAGACACCACCTTCAGTTTTGTTTTATAATCTTAAAGAGTCAATATTTGTCAAATATAACAAAACAGTCTATACTTCCACTGAAAAGTATTTTCCATTCTCTTTCTAATTTCACAGTAAAGTGATTTAATCGCATCAGATCTTTGCAGGATTGCCAATGGACTATTAAAGACCACTTTAGGTGTCCCTGCAGGATCTACAACAACATTAACTGTCGCACAAGACCAAACATTTTGAATTGAATCTGTTAAGTGCCTTGCAATTATTTTTAAGTCAATGTCTTCATGGATGGACCATCAACTGAGAATTATTATTAACTCCATACTTTAGCAGGCGCAATTGCGGATTAGGGTTTACCGCAGAGGTCGAAAGCGGGCGCAGGTGCAGCCGGGGAGGATGGCGGGGGTGGAGCTGGGGCGGACGACAGGCCAAAGGTGGAGCCGCGGACGTCGGAGGATGGCGGGGGTGGAGCCGGGGTGGACGACGGGGCGGAGGTGGAGCCGCGGACGTCGAAGGACAGCAGGGGTGGAGCCATGGCGGACGGCGGAGTAGAGGTGGAGCCACATATGCCGGAGGATGGCGGGGTGGAGCCGGGGTGGACGATGGGGCGGAGGTGGAGCCGCGGACGTCGGAGGACGGCGGGGGTGGAGCCGTGGCAGACGGCAGGGCAGAGGTGGAGCCGCGGATGCCCGAGGATGGCGGAGGTAGAGCCGGGGTGGACGACGGGCGGAGGTGGAGCCGTGGACACCGGAGGACTGCGGGGGTGGAGATTGGGCGGACGAAGGGGCGGAGTTGCAGCCGCGGATGCGCGGAAGACGGCGAGGGTGGAGCCGGGGAGGACAGTCCCGCAGGGGTCGGGAGAGAGCTAAGTACGGGCCGGGCGGTTTCGTGCGAGAGAAAAGCTCGATCTGTCCAACATCTCGGTCGGTTCTTTCAATTAACCGACACAGTTATATCGACATCTTAGTCGGTTTAGAGTATAGAACCGATGGTATTGATTAGTTCGGTGCGTGTCGGTTGTCTTCAAGAACCGATGGAAATGATAAAATCTTATCTGTGTCGGTTTAGAGTACAGAACCGATGGTGATTGTCACGCTAAATGTGTCGGTTCGTTTCAGGAACCGATGGTATTGATTATCTAAGGATCTGTGTCGGTTCATTTAAATAACCGATACAAATATAGTTGCAGTACTATCGTTTTCAAATTAAAACCGATTCAAATAGAAACTTTGTGTCACACAATGAACACCAGTAAAGATTGAATTTTTCAGCATCTTATCGAAGAGACAAAAAGCCATAACTTTTCACACATAGTTGAAATTATTTGAAATTTTGCAGAAAAATACTTTACGATATTGCAAGGCTTTTCAACAAAGAATTTTTAGAAAAGGAGTCCTCATTGAAGAATATGTCGAAATTCATTTCGTAGGCATGTTTTTTTGCGTAAGGCATAGAAAAGTCAAAACTTTTTCAAATTAATCCCGAATTGTAAGAAAATATTCAGAAATGAACTTTCGACTATTTACCGATTGCTTCAATGAAACAAAACAAGGGTACCAACGATGACTCTTAATCTCTAAATATTCATCATGCGACAGCAACAATATAATTCCATATTAACATCAGAACACTAGAAATTAAGATAATTAAATACATGTGTGCTTGTCAAATAAAGGGTGTGAAATCTAATAGGATATACATGTTCCAGTGTAACCTAAACTTTCTTCGCGACATGAACTCTCCTTAACTAGGGCTTCAAATTTGCCCTCTTAACGCACCCACCCTCGAGAATTTCAAATTTTCTCACCCAAGTATTACTTCCAACCAAAATATGTACTGTTTTTTCAGGTGACGGCGAAAAAATCCCCTCTGCAACAACAACAGCGGAGAGTTCAGTTTAAAGGGTATAAATAACCAAACGAGACACATCACAATCGGTTCTTACTTAAGAAACGATAGTGATGTGTAGGCTCATCACATCACAATCGGTTCTTAATTGAGAAGCGATAGTGATGATAATGCACATCACTATCGCTTCCCACAGAAGAACCGATTGTGATGTGTGCGTGCTCATCATAATCGGTTCTTATGTGAAAAGTGATAGTGATGATCATGTACATCACTATCGCTTCTTAGAAAAGAACCGATTGTGATGAGCAATGCACATCACAATCGGTTCTTTTGTGGAAGCGATAGTGATATGCAGATGATCATCACTATCGCTTCACATAAGAACCGATAATGATATCTTAATCTTACATCACAATCGTTTCTAACATCAGAACCGATAGTGATTATTTTTACCACCCTCCTAAGTAATCTATCACGATCGTTTTTTTCTAAAAATTTAGGAACCGATCCAAATGAAGCGATAGTGATGTACCATTCTGTAGTAGCGAGATAAAACTTTATATAGGTGGTAACAAATAAATGCATATAACTGAGAGAGAATAAACATGAGTACATTAAAGAAAGCCTCGTTAAATCTAATATAAGTTTTATATTCCTAAACAAAATCATTAAAATTATAAGCCTTATATTTGAACGGTGGAGTACCTAATCGAGCGTAGCCTTTTAAATTCAGTCCAACCATAAATCCAAAACTGTAAGGAGAAGTTCACATGGCATCTTTTATGGTCTAAGCATGTGAATCGATTTCTCTGCGTGGCCATTGTTCGTGTTGCGTTTCACACAGAGGAAACAAGCAACACGGGCTATACCCGTGCCGCCTCCACGACCACTCTGCAGTCTCTGCACAGATGCAATGGCAACGCCTCCACGCATGACCTGATGAAAACCTACCAGGCTACCAACTGGGCAGGTGATGAGCGTGGAACCTTTGCTCTATTTAGCCCATATTTTCATTTCAATTTTGATCCTTTCGTGGTATCTTATCCTATCACGTTACCTTAACTTGACACTAAGCTCTTGTTGTGGCCTGCTTAGGTTGTCGTAGGCTTGGTCACCTAACACAACAGGTCACACATATCACGTGTTACTTCTATGATAAATTTATTCGCGTGATAAAGGATTGACGAGAGCAGTAACGCACGGACGGTGGTTCATCGCGCTGTTGATGATTTACCGTTGTTTCTTATACGGCGCCGACATGTCGATCACGTGAGTAGGGACGTAGCCACGCTTCGAGCTGACGTGAGTCCGAGACTGCCTTCAAAAAAGAAGAAAAAAGACGAGCCTGCGCGCGTGGAAATGGAACTGCAACTTTGGCGTGGGTACTGGGTACGTCCGTTCCGTTCAGCTTAATGAAGTCTGACGAGGTGTGTGTTTTGTGTAACTTCTGAGCAACGAACACTTTGATGGTTGCTAGCAAGTGAGGAACATGCATCATCTACTGGACTGGGCAGGGCTATGATGCAGGACTCGACCAAAATGAGAAAGGAAGGAGAAAACACAGCTTGAATTCTGCCGATGATTACGCCGTTTCGTTCTTGCAGGTTAGGAAGGCCGAAGGAGTACGATGGGGGGCGGCTATGCGCTCCCACTCCCAGGTGAACGGAGAGAGTCTCGAACGCACGTCGTACGCATATATGCGCTCTGTGCCCTGCTGCTGCATCTCTCACCTCATCTCACGTGTCTTGTTCCTTCTCGAAGCGAGAGAAAGCCGTGAGATGAGATCAACTTTGGATCTTCCTTTTATATTTCCTTTTTTTTTCTAGTTTTTTGTTGGCAGAAAAACAAGGAAATTCGGCGAGCGAGATCATCGCTCTACTAGCTTTATGATTTTTTTTTAATATAAATTTGGACTATTTTCAAATGTAGTTATAAAAACAGGGCTCTCCTTGACCACAAAAACAGTAACAGACAACACATATCACCTGTCATACTGAAGACCGCAATAGGAGTACCACATAGTAGATGCTCTAAGCTATACTAGCTCGGTAGCATTAAGTCACAGATTAAGTTTCTCACGCAGCAGGTAGTGCAAATAACTCGAAAGGAGCTTAAGTTATTAGTTAATTATTAAGTGATTTTAATTAAGTGAGTAATTAACGCCATAAAGCTCTTACGAGCCATGAGACCTCAATACCTCTAGCCGTGATCCCCGAGCATGGCAGGTGTCGACGTTTCCGTAATCAGGAGGTGGTTATTTTTATAATTGTATTTGAAAAAAAAAAGACTAATTTGTAAAACTAATGTCCGAAAGATAGAAAAATGATGACTTCGAGTTGAGTTGACAATGCATGGCATTTTTGTCCCTTGCTCGTGTAGATGCGTGGCCAAAGAAAAATGAAGAGGAGAGAGGGAACACCACCAGAAAAGTGTACACTTTGCACTAAAGTAGCCTGCTGTAAGTAGTCACGCAAGTCAGAGCATGCCGCAATCCAAGTTCAAATGTTCAATTCACATTAGTGGCGAGGTCGCAGTGTCAAACTGCACACACCAGATCGAATGCTACAGCTACACTGTCCTTTCTTTCTGCACTAAATTTCTCTGTGTTCCTTTTGTTGTGACCACAGTAACGAAACAAAAAGTCTCGCCGAGAGCTGAGAATCCGGAGCACGCATGCAAGCCGCCGTTTTTTAACCGTGCAGCAACAAGCCAACAGGTGTGTCATGTGTGATAGACGTGCGCGGCGCGCCAAGCCGCCGACATGCTGCGTGCGTTGCAAGGGCAGTGCTCCGAAGAGGGCCTCTCGTCACGTCCTCGCCTGATTGCACCGGCGGATCCACCTTCCGGACAGGACATGTGGCTGTCCGAGCTTTCTGACCACGGCTCCTCCGTCGCAAACACAGTAAAAACAAAGTTCCTCTGAATTCTAGACAGTCAATTAGTCCGACTCACTTGGACTCTGTAAAATTTGCTGGCTCCGCCGGTCTGACTGGAACTGGATCTCCTTCGCTCGAAACACCGAACCGCGCAGTCGCGGTTGGCGCACACACACATGGGTAGAGCGTCCGTAGGCAACGCCGCACCTTGGGAACTCGACGTGGAAAGCCGCGCGCGGCCGACACGGACACGCCGTCTTGTTTGACGATTCCGTCTCTTTCTGCCGATTTTGTTCCTGCTCCAGTGCTTCGTTCGCGCCTCGTCCCTCTCCCGCTATCCCGTCCAGCGAGAATAAATGCGGGCTCGAGGTTAAGGGCCGAACGCCCATGAATACGAGATTATCACCCGAGTTTCTCTCCTTGCATCGGATTTTTCATCCCAACTAACCAAATTGCCCGTATAATTAGACAGCTAGAATTTAATAGTTTCGTTTATTTATAATAAAGTATAATAAGAGATGTAGTTAAGTTCAATATTTAAATATGACAGTAAGGATTGGTTTTTTTACTCTTGCATTTCGATGTACAATTTTGCTATTTGTAAGTTGTCTGATTTTTTTTCTGAAGTCTAAGTCAGCTTTTTGACCATTGAATTTGTGTGAAGATTGATACACCATATAATTAGATGTTGATCCAAATAATGAAAATATAACTTTTGCTTAAGAAAATTTATGTCACCTTACATCATATCATAGTCCTCCAGAATTATACCTCAGTTTTTCCTTGTATCTACTGAAGCCTATCTCCTGGATGTTGCATGTGGATCAACCGGCTGATTTGCATTCCATCAACCTTGTTGTACATGCACTCTCCATGGTGTGGTCATCAAGCCTAATTTATCTCCAGGAAAAAATAATTAATAAGACTACTAAATATATGGCACATATATAGTCTTTTAGGAATTACATACTCTTTTAGGATTTAAAAACATCCGCTATAAAGAGTCTTAAATGAATCTTAATAGGATTAGTGCACTCTCCATGGTGTGGTCATCAAGCCTAATTGTCTCCGGCAAAAATTAATTAGCAAGACAGTTAAATACAGGATATTTTCTCCCATGTATGCGATCTTTTTTCTTTGGGAAATTAACATGCAACACGTTCGTTCCTAATATCCCCAGATGAAGACAAAGACAGTGGGGAGGAGGACTTCTTTAGTTTTGTTCCCTTTGCTTTTCTTTGGCAGGACGAATCGTAATGAGATGATAGCATACTTTTTTTTTTGAAAATGGCAGAGAGGAAAAGGGGAGAAGAGATGATAGCATACTTGAGTTTGTGGATAGAAGACTCCAAAACTCCACCAAAAATTCTGAGTTCTTACTGAATTACATTATCTCGACATGCAACAATGAGATAATTGAAACCCTAGGTGAAACTAATAGTTGGGAACTACATCTCGGAGAGGTGGTACAGTTTTGTAAGTGAGTCGTCTGATCAGGTTGCAATCCTGGTGTATATCGTTATGCACACAGAAGTACATCCTAGTGGGAACTCTACGAGGATACGAATTTATTCCGGTCTTCCTAAAGCTACAGGTATGTGTGGTGGGATACGGGTTTGAATTTTTTTTCGGTTCACATTTCGAAGGTGGGCGAGATCCAAAATTTTGACGCAATCTCAGAATTTCGGATGAAATTCGGTAAAAATTCAAAAAGCAAATTTTTAAATCCGGAATTTTTGAAACGAATTTTTCAAAATCTTAGCAAAATTCAACCGAAGAAAAAATTATCGAAACGATGTTAGAAACTTTTGAAAAAATTTATGAGCAGTCATGACACAACACTAATGTTCCCACATAATTTTCAGATAATGATCAAGTTTAAGGAATTTTCAAAAATTCTGAAAATGCCACTGTCTTAATAAAATGCTGACCGATAAATTTCAACCGAATGAAAAATGGTCCAAACCACATTACAAAATTTTTATGGATAGTCATGACACAATATTAATGTTCCTATAAAATTTTTAGATTATTATCAAGCCTGAGAAATTTGTAGATTGGTTTTTAGCCGTAAGGGATTTTCTCTGTGTGCAGTGCATGCTTCCAAGCATGAAGCATCTAGTTTCCATCGAAAAGGGCCCTTTCCGTTTTACATCGCGAGGAGACCCCTATAAGGCAATCGATTCTGTTTTTTTTTTCATGAAATAGAAGGCAGTCGATTCTTCTATTTTTGTTTTGGCGTGAAATAGATAAAGTATGGCACGTCCTTTTTTTCTATAGAGTTTTTTTTTATCTGAGCAAGGATTATCTTTCCATTTTAGTATTCGGATTACAAAGTAACATTACTTTACTTTCTTCTAAAGCTAGTGGCGGAGATAAGATGCTGATAAGCCTCGAACTAAAAACAAACGGCAATAAAACCAAATATTTTGGTTTTGTGCATGTGAGCCTATCATGCCTTATTAAGAATAGTAGTAGAATCTAAGCCCACAAAAACAAAATTACATATCTAAATTAGAGACACAAAACTACAAATTCAACTAATGATGCAAATTGCAAAACAAGAATGTAACATACTGATAGCATCTTGGCCCCCTCAATTTTTATTATCAAGCTTTATTTTAGTTTTGGTGTTGATGACTAAATTAATAATGCTCAAGTTTTGAAGAGCTTGTGCTAAAATCAATAGTGAAGCAAGTTGGACTAACAAGATTAAGGTGTTTTGTTACTACTTTATGACTTGGAAGTTGATTCAAGTCAAATAGTTAGGATTATTTTCAGTTTGGCTGTCTAAAGGGGGATTTTGCACAAGCTAGTGGATTGGATCATAAGGCAAAGACAAAGTTAGATTGCTTGGAGTAAAAGACTCTTAGTCATTGCTCTTTGAATCAAAATTCTCCTTCATTTGAATAGTCTAAATATGCGACGGACTAAAATTGAGCTATCCATTTCTTAAGTCTGTTGCATACTTGGCCAAAATCCTTTCTCAGTCAAAAGCTCTTTTGGTTCAACATTGAAAATCTTCCTGGTCTATATTCGTATCAAGGTATCTTCTCCTCGGACCAAACTTCTTGTTTTCGCATACTTTAGTCCTTGGTGAAAATTCCTTTGAAGATATCTTGCAACTAAGTGTTTTTCTATGTATGACGGACCAAAGAATTTGGTCCAGCATACATATAAAATCATGCTCCTTCGACAGACAAAAACTTCTCAGATTTTCATCTACAGTGGACCAAATATTTTTAGTCCGGCACTCATTCAGATTATAAGCCTTTTTTTTGGATCAAACCTTGGAATTCTATTTATTAAATCCATAGATACACATACATTCTTATTCGAAGGATTTTCCTTTGTTGACGGATCAAATCTTCTTGTGTTAAATTTCAGTCCGTCACTAAAGCAAATCCTTTGGATAAACTTATTTTTTTTGTCAAATAAGGTCCTTAGCTACTGATCTTAGAAATTCTCATGTATGACGGTCCAAATAATTTGGTCCAGCATACATGTAACTCACTCATTCCTTTGCCGGACTAAACTCTCTGAAAATCTCATGTACAACGAACCAAATTTTTTGGTCCGTCGTAAATGTCCTAAATTGGTCCGTCATACACATGATCAGTATCGCTAAGGTCTGTTGTACACGTGTATTTTAGACTTTTTGATATTCTGACACGTCCAACGACTACAGTAGTAGGTGTAACGGCTATATAAGCATTTCCTGAGCCATCTACCAAGTAGTAGAATGAATTCCTTGACCTTTTAGCATTAAAAATAGCTCTCATTCTCAAAAGGAGTCTCTGCTTCACTTTCAAACTCAAAATCCTCAACATCTCTAAGTATTTAGCTCCAAGCTGAAGTCTAGCTGTGTGATTTGCGAGTGAACCAAGAGACAAAACTTGTGCAAAGTTTATTACTCTTGGATCTTAGTGATCCTAGATAGCTTGGAGGAAGTGAAAAGTGCGACCTGTCCAAAGGTGGTTGTGGAAGGCCACTGTGTTTGTGAAAGGTTTGGAGCTCACCTCACTGGAGTAGTGAAAGAGCTACCTGAGTGATCACCAGAGCTACTGCGACTAACTTTGGAGAAGCAATACTTCGGAAGAAGTGCTTCAACGTGGAGTAGGAGAAGGGCTCTGAACCACGGTATAAATCTCTATCTCATTTGTGCTTTATTTCACTTTATTGCTTTCGCTGTTATCATTATTTATTTTTACTTCTGTCATATATTGAACTGAGTTATTCACATAAAAAGAATAGTAATTTGTCTCTAAAAAGTTAAAATTTGCAGAAGTTGCCTATTCACCCTCCTCTAGGCCATCTAGCTCCTTCACATACCACTAGCACAAAAATTACGAGGTAGTTTTTGCTTACGAGACTTTATATTTTGAAAACGTTATAAAATCTTGTTATCTTCAATTATTGCAAATACATCTCGTTCAATGTATCATACCATGTTGTTTTCATAAGGGGATTGGTTGGACTATAACTATGATAAAAATAATAATACACCATTGCCTTAGTTCTCTTTATCATGTACTTCTATTACACCAAGTTGAATCCAATCAATTAATCCCTAATTGGCCAATTCTGAATGTGGGTAATACAATGCAACAAAGTAAAAGTTTAAGAGAAAATCACCTAGAGTTGGCAGGTGGTGGTCAGCTTCAGGGCACAGTGCTTGTGGTCTCAGAGCTTGCATGGCCTATGCCTCGACCCTCATTTGGTCCACACATGTATCGATGCGCATGCGCATGGGAGAGAGAAGAGGCAGCGTGAGGGGGTGCGATCGAGTGAGAGAGAGGAGGCAGCACAAGGAGATACGTGCGAGGCGAGACATGCATGAGGCGGGCGAGCGAGAGGAGATGGCTCGGTCGAGCGAGCGATGTGGAAGCTGGGAGGGAGAGCTTGGCGTGAGCTTGATAGCAACAATGGTCCTTGGCTTCTCCATGCGTGGGCCATGGGCCAACATGGATAGCAGTGGCGCTGCATTGGTGGGCTAGGGAGAGAAGGAATATGAGTTGCCTCGGATGTCTCAGGCTAGTCAGTAGACCTCGAGCAATAATTTTGTGGGATAAAATTTTTTCTGTATATATAAGGGGATATCTACTGTTACTAAATCTAAGCCTCGGGCCATTACCTGGCGGCCTGAGGCCCAGATCCGCCCTTGACTAAAGTTGAGTGCAAACGAAAGCTTTCGGTGATGCCACATCACCCAAAAAATATGAAATATCATATCTAACCTAGGTGTAATCTTACACGTATGTGTAAATAGGGTTCTCTGGAAAGAAATCGGGATATCTAGTGGTACTAAATCTAAGCATCGGGCCATTAACTAACAGCCCGAGGCCCAGCTACACCCTGTCTAAAGCTAAGTGCAAAGGAAAGCTTCCAGTGATTCCATATCACCCAAAAAATATGAACCATCATATCTAGCCTGGGTGTAATCCTATGTACATAGGACTGTAAAAAAAGCTCGAGACTCGCGAGCTACTCGAGCTCGGCTCGCGAGAGGCTCAGTTCGAGCTCCAAACGAGTCGAACTCGAGCTCCTGAGCCTACTCGAGCTTGGACCGAGTTTTCTTGAGCCAAGCTTACTCGAGCTTGCTACCAAGCTTACTTGAGCTTGTTACCGAGCTTACGGAGTTTACCAGGCTTACTGAGCTTGAGCCTACTCGAGTTTGGCTGAGTCGAGCTCAAGCCTGACCCTCCAGGCTCGCTCGAACTCGGCTCGTTTACAGCCCTACGTGTACCTAGGTTCTTGGGAAGAAATCAAGATATTTTTGAAGACACCCTTTTTTTTTCTCAAATCATTTAACAATCCAGAGTTTTTACTAGGAGAGCCTGTGATGTTTTATCTTTCCAATTGGTTGCATTACTTACCGGTTTGTTTTGGTTATGAACACTTAAATGGCTATGCCTTGTAAACGGAGTATCCGATTTACGATCACTTAGAACCTTTGCGTTTCACATCATGAGACTAACAAAAAAAACATGAGCAGTGCTTCAATGCTTTCCCTCTCAATACAGGTTACACAAATCTTGAAGCAAGCGAAGGGGTAAGTAACCGCCATCTACTATTCATTCATGCTTTAATATTTGTGCAACGGTCAAAAGGAAAAGCATTGAAGCACCTCTCAAAAAACATACCACTATTGACCATATTTACTATAAAAAATAACGTGTGAAATGTGAATAGACTTATAAATAGAATTAATATGTACATATTCAATTTAAGCATATGTCAAATATTTGTCAATAACACACCCTTATCTTCAACTCTATAGTAGTAGCATAAAACCACTCGAGATACCAAGACCCCATCCGTGTACCCTGACAAAAGTCATGCTTCACTAGACTGGAATAAGATGACAATTGACAAACATTATGACACATAAAACAAGTCGTTTCATCTACTACAGTCATCCCTATGACTATGCGATACACCGTCTGCAAACACATGACACAAAACACACAAGTTTCACATGTATGTATTATCACAAATTTAATCAATGGTTTTCTTAAAAATATTTTCTTATTTAAACACTAAAACATCGACCAATGGAACCCCTATAACCCTAAATGAATAATTTCATTCATATTTTTTTTACAAACATGTTCATGGTCAAAACCACAAACAATTCTAATAATTTAGAAAGAAAAGGAGTTGAAAAACTGACCGCAGCAAAGCGTGAGTTCAACGCTAGTATATCTCTAAGTGACTAAGTCCTAACATGACATCTAACGGCAGCTATAGTTCAAATTTAATTAAGATCCACTATATTATTAGCTAGACGTCTTGCTTTTATTTAGAATTTCTAGATTATTTATCCTTTGGTAATAACATCCAATGGTCCATTATTGTTCAGTTTTAATTAGGTCCTAGGACTGGATATTTTTAGAATTTCTAGTATATTTATGTTTTTTCTTAGTAGTTTGTAAAAATATTGTCATTGACTTTTAATATATAAGAGATTTTTTATAATCTTTTTGTCTCAAATTTTTACGTTAGGGAGAGGGGCATGTGGCTGTCCGTACGTTAATCGATGATCAGTAGATTCACTACCGACTTGCCGCAGATTAGTGATAGATGGACTACGGGGCTAGCTGGGCGGGCTGGGCTGGACTATGACTCACCAGGCCCAATTAAAGCAAGGGCGAGGTGTATTTTGTGTCTTAATGGTTTTAATTGTAGGCGGTGATGCGGGCAACGCCCCCATCCTCCCCAGTCCGGGGCAAGGCTTCCCCCGCGAGTGATTGCTGCGGCAGGTTAGCCACTTCCAAGCTACCAAGTACCTACCAACACTTGTTGAATTTTTTTATTTAATATTTTTTATTTTTTTTAAAACTAGGCGTTAGAGTTCAGAATTTACAAAAATAGACGCCGGTCACCCGTATATAGGGCGATCGCCTTATATATGGGCGATATGTCCCTCTACTAACGGCCCAGTTAACTGAAGTAACGCTAGGGCAAAAATCGCCAATACAGGGCGATGGTAATTTTTTTTGTAATGTTAATTTTAAATTTTTTCTCTGAGAATAATCCACCCGTCACCCCTATATGAGGCGATCGCCGGTGTAGGAGGCAATAGGTGGTTTTGCCTGTTACTCTAGGTAACTGGGCCGTTAGTAAAGGGACATATCGCCCGTATATGCCATATACGGGCGACCGACGTCTGTTTTTGCAAATTCTGAACCCTAACACCTAGTTTTGAAAAAAAATTAAAAAAAATTTAAGAAAAAAATCAACACTTGTTTAGCCTTGTTTCCATGAACATTTTTTTTTGCCTTGGAAAACCAAAACTTGACCATAAAATGGCAATCGCTTCCTCGGGTACCACAATACACAACGCTGAACTTTTGGCGCAAAGCCTGAAACCATCGCTCCTCGCAAGTCTTGCAGCAAGTAATCTTATGCTTTCATGTGCCAACGTGATATGGAAAGATGCCAGTTTCTTTCCCCGTAGAGGCAAAACTATTACTGCTACTGGAATGATACCATTTGTGTTTGTTTAAAGCCTGACCTCCCCATGCCATTGCCATGTGAACGAGGTCACCTCTTGGGGCACGCAACCACAGCAGAAAAACTTGTAATAACTGCTCCATTCCTCCATCTCATTCTCGCAAAAAGAAAACAAAAAAAAAGAGTGAGAGACGCGGATAAAAATAAGGAAAAAAACAATCTCGTTCTCGTGTCTTTAAAAGCAGCGCTCCAGTGCCAACTATAATGGCAGAGGCGGCAGTGAGCCAGCTAGAGAGCCAAGAGCAGAAGCAGGGGGGGTGAGGCAGTGGCTACTAACCGTCCTCCGCTTGTTCACTCATGGCTCTCAGTCTCCTCCGCTGTCTCTTCTTCCTCCTCGCCGTCCTGCTTCACCGCAATGCCGTTGCCCTCCCGCACCACGGCCCCGCCGCGCACGACTATAGGGAAGCGCTCACCAAGTCCATCCTCTTCTTCGAGGGACAGAGGTCCGGGAAGCTGCCGCCGTCCCAGCGCGTGTCCTGGCGGAGGGACTCCGGCCTCTCCGACGGCTCTTCCATCAAGGCAAGAACAACTAAAACAGCCCTGTTTATAATACCATTTCGTCAGCATTGCCATCTTTACTTCTTGCCGCTTTTTCATGACTTGTATTTCTTCCCTTCTCTCTTTTTTGGTCAGGTTGATTTGGTAGGAGGGTACTACGACGCGGGGGACAACGTCAAGTTCGGGTTCCCGTTGGCGTTCAGCATGACGATGCTGGCGTGGAGCGTGGTGGAGTTCGGCGGCCTCATGAAGGGGGAGCTGCAGCATGCACGGGACGCCGTCCGCTGGGGCTCCGACTACCTCCTCAAGGCCACCTCCCACCCCGACACCGTCTACGTCCAGGTACGCACACACCCAATCGCCGTCACTTGCTCATGTGCTGGCCTCTTCTTTGTTCGTCGTCATTTCTCTTGGTTCCCTGGTTTACAGTTGCTCTGCTTATGTCACCGTTTTATTACTTCCTGGTCAAACAGAGTCCACGTTCCTCTTTCTTCTCACTATCCCAAAAGTCAAGATTCTAAACAGCAACGAGGGGTGTTGTTCACAACAAAGTACAGATATCTCGCCAAAGTTGTTTTTTTTTGCGAACAAAAGCTCTGTACTAGGCGCTCATGCCGTCATGTGGACCAAGGTTGCAAACAGTGTGGGGGGTGTTTGCCTGCCTGCTCACCTCACTCTCTGTTGTCATAGGTCGGCGACGCGACCAAGGACCACGCGTGCTGGGAGCGGCCGGAGGACATGGACACCCCGAGGACCGTGTACAAGGTCGACCCCAGCACCCCCGGCTCCGACGTCGCCGGCGAGACCGCCGCTGCGCTCGCCGCCGCCTCCCTCGTCTTCCGCAAGTCCGACCCGGCCTACGCCAGCCGCCTCGTCGCCAGGGCCAAGAGGGTACGTACGCAACGCAGCCTTGCCTCTGCTTCGTCGGTGCTCTCTGCATCTGGCTGTCCAGGACAATGACGCTCCGTGTCGTGAATAGGTGTTCCAGTTCGCGGACAAGCACAGGGGCACGTACAGCACCAGGCTCGCGCCATACGTCTGCCCATACTACTGCTCCTACTCCGGATACCAGGTGTGCCAAGAAATTCATCTAAAACTCATGCTCTTGCTCCCATTGGCCGCAGCGCAGGATTCTGCGGAAAGCATACAGGAGCTCTCTGTTCTTTTGTTGCTTTTTTGCTTATGATATTACTATTTCGTCGATCTCATGTGTTGTTTGTATATGTAAAGGATGAGTTGCTATGGGGCGCCGCATGGCTACACAGGGCGACCAAGAACCCGACCTACCTCAGCTACATCAAGGTAAATGGCCAGCTCCTCGGCGCCGACGAGCAGGACAACACGTTCGGCTGGGACAACAAGCATGCCGGAGCCAGAATCCTCATCGCCAAGGTAGTTTATATGTCACCATTGCCAACGTACTTAGGCTGTGTTCGGAAAAGAGATTGTAAGATTTGAATGCGTGGTGTAGTCGTTCCTGGTGCAGAAGGTTGCTGCGCTGCAGGAGTACAAGGGGCACGCGGACACTTTCATCTGCTCCATGGTTCCTGGGACCCCCAGCGACCAGACGCAGTACACCAAAGGTGGCCTGCTGTTTAAGCTCAGCGACAGCAACATGCAGTACGTCACCTCCAGCTCCTTCCTCCTGCTCACCTACGCCAAGTACCTCACCTTCTCCAAGCAGACCGTCTCCTGCGGCGGCGCCACCGTCACACCGCAGCGCCTCCGCGCCATCGCCAGGCGCCAGGTCAGCAACATCGCGGCGCATTGGATTGTCAATGTTTGATCATTTCTTCCAAGGATTTTGTGCTGACCTCGCATGCATTGGTATGCTTGTATTTGTCTTGCAGGTTGACTACTTGCTGGGGAGCAACCCGATGGGCCTGTCGTACATGGTGGGGTACGGCGCCAAGTACCCGCGGAGGATCCACCACCGCGCCTCCTCCCTACCCTCCGTCGCGGCGCACCCGGCCAGGATCGGGTGCTCGCAGGGGTTTACCGCGTTCTACTCCGGCGTTCCCAACCCCAACGTGCTGGTCGGCGCCGTCGTCGGCGGCCCCAACCTGCAGGACCAGTTCCCCGACCAGCGCAACGACTACGAGCACTCCGAGCCGGCCACCTACATCAACGCGCCGCTCGTCGGCGCGCTCGCCTACCTCGCCCACTCCTACGGACAGCTCTAGGAGCAACCAAGGCTAACCAGCTGCCGTACGTCTTAATTAGTCCTGGCTGGATTAGGCCAAGTTAATTAATTGTGATTCGAGGACCCCAGTGCAAGCAAAACAAGGGCACTAGTGGGTCTTGATTTATTGTTACTACCAGGTGTTCAAGTGTGTGGCTTGAATGGTGCTCACATGTACTGCGGTTGCGACTCGCAACTCTGTCAAATCAAGCGCTTCAATTAAGAGATTCTACTCGATTGGTAGTTTGGAACTACTTCTCGTGGAGTAGTAACTAGTATCATTTTGGAATGTGTTATTGTGTTAACAGAACTAGATTTGTCCCCGAAGTACTTGTTCATTAGACATGGTTACAAAATACAAACATTTCCACCTCCTAACGAAGTGGTGATCTTTAAAGGAGGGACATGGATTTTGCGGAAAATGGTCCGTAAAACCATTGGTTGTTTCAAATGGTCAATCCAAAGGAACAATGAACCACGTCCATGCACTAGGTTAACAGTGTAGCTGCGTGTGCTCAGCAAGTTCAACAAGATGACAACACAAAGCAAGAATACTTGTGCTAAAATTATCTAGATATTCTTGAGTGCAACCGCTAGACACCTAATGCCAAAATTGTCAGATAAGATGAACCATCGGTCAAGAGGTGGTTCGTGTAAGCCTGTAAGGTATAGTACAATGTGCAGTACACATCAATGTTCTCGTTCGTTAGGCTAGGGGAAAATCGGTCATCTCATTGGCTGGATCCTCCACACAAGGCCGCCTATTGGGTGAACGAGAATAACTGAACTGACATGGAGCCCTCAGTTTTTTAATTTATGGCTCGGTGACATTAGCAGTAGATACTGTAGCTGTACCTTTCGACCGACCTTGGACGTTGGATATATCCTGAGCGATCAGCCTGGATCTGGATCAACATCACAGAGGGAAAACAGTGGCAGCTGCTACAGTAATCTCATGATGCATCGATTCTGCAGTGCTTGGCCTATTCTTCTCGCATTCATTCAGTGTGCTGCAGGGCTCCTGCCTTTGCGTAGAGGAAGTGGCTCACCTGTGTACTTGCCCCAAGCGTAATTGCGTAACTGCACAACCGCTAGTGCTATGAATGACTTCACCCCGCAAAAGGGAAGATTGGATGAGCTAGAATTGAAATCCTAAACATCTCACGCGTTGATTGTTGATCCAAATTCAGAGAGAAAGCCAAACTTCTGACGGAGCGTAGCGGAGGCCCGTCGCCGGTAGGCTTGGGAATCGGTATTCCGCTGAAGGCGCTGTGAGAAATTTGACAGAAGTCAGGCACATTCCAACAATATCCAGAAACCTCATCTCGCTGAGTACGCTTGATCTGAAAGGGTATCGGTATTCCGCTGAAGGTGGAATTATGAAGGTAACAAAAGGCTCTCTTGTTGTCATGAAAGGTGACTTGAAATCTGCAAATTTATATGTCCTTCGAGGTAATACTATCACTGGAACCGCTGTTGTTGTTTCTGATTCTAAACCTGATTCAAATGCTACTAAACTTTGGCATATGCGTCTTGGGCATATGAGTGCTCTTGGTTTGACAGAGTTAAGCAAGAGAGGCCTCCTTCATGGGTGCAATGTTAAGAAGTTGGACTTCTGTGAGCACTGCATTTTTGGTAAGTACAAGAGGGTAAAATTTACTTCTTCGGTTCACACGACAGAAGGTATACTTGATTATGTCCATGCTGATTTGTGGGGGCCATCTCGCAAACATTCTCTTGGTGGTACCCGTTATATGTTAACCATCATTGATGACTACTCAAGGAAAGTTTGACCCTATTTCTTGAAATACAAATCAGATGCATTTGAAGCCTTTAAGGATTGGAAGTTGATGGTTGAAAGACAAACCGAAAGAAAGGTGAAAGTCTTTCGTACAGATAATGGTATGGAATTTTGTTCACATGATTTTAAGTTTTATTGCAGAAAACAAGGCATTGTCAGGCACTATACCGTCCCGCACACACCTCAGCAGAATGGCGTCGCCGAGCGCATGAACAGGGCCATTATTTCAAAGGCTCGTTGCATGCTATCCAATTCAGGTTTGAACAGACGTTTACGAGGCGTTGCCTGAGCATGCTACTTGATTAATCGTTCACCCTCTACAGCCATTGGTAAGAAAACTCCAATTGAGGTATGGTCTCGATCACCTGCTGATTACTCACAATTGAAAGTTTTTTACACATTTGCATATGTACATGTAGACAATGGAAAACTAGAGCCTAGAGTCATTAGTGCATATTTCTTGGTTATGCTTCCGTGTAAAAGGCTATAAGTTATGGAATCCTAAAACAGAGAAAGTTTTGATTAGTAGAAATGTTGTATTCAATGAATCTGCTATGTCACATGAGGTTTTATCATCAAATGCTTCTGTTGAAGGACAAGATAAAATAAGTATACAGGTGGAGCAGTTGGTTGATGCCTATAATACACCAGATATTGATGCTGAAACTGATGCACATGAACAAACTACTGAAATCTTACCTTCTGATATTGACCCTCCCACATTGAGCATTCTTCTCGACTTTACAGATTACTACAAGGTGCATTGCATTTGATAGACCTAGGCGAATCATTGTTCAGCCTTCTCGGTTCATTGAAGAAGTCACTCAAGAAAAATGGCACTTGGGAGTTAGTCCACTTGCCTAGAGAAAAGAAGACTATTTGCTGCAAATGGATCTTCAAAAGAAAGGAAGGAGTGTCTCCCAGTGAACCTATACGGTTCAAGGCAAGGTTAGTTGCTAAAGGTTTCAGTCAGATCCCAGGTATAGACTTCAATGATGTTTTCTCTCCAGTTGTAAAGCATAATTCAATACGTACTCTGTGTAGTATTGTTGCTATGAATGATCTTGAACTTGAGCAACTAGATGTGAAGACTGCATTCTTGCATGGGGAATTAGACGAAGACATCTACATGGATCAACCTGAGGGCTTCATTACTCCTGGTAAAGAAAACTTAGTTTGCAAGTTGAAAAAGTCTCTTTATGGCCTAAAGCAGTCTCCAAGACAATGGTATAAAAGGTTTGATTCATTTATGCTCTCACATAGTTTTAAGAGGTTTGAATTTGATAGCTGTGTCTATATCAAATTTGTTAATGGGTCACCCATATATTTGCTTCTTTACGTTGATGACATGTTGATTGCTGCCAAGAGCAAGACTGAGGCTGATACTTTAAAAGCACAATTAAGTAATGAGTTTGACATGAAGGATCTAGGTGCAGCAAAGAAAATCCTTGGTATGGAAATTATCAGGGAAAGAAAATCTGGTTTGCTGTATCTTAGCCAACAAAGTTATCTTGAGAAGGTCCTTCGTCGCTTCAATATGCATGAGGCGAAACCTGTGAGTACCCCCTTAGCTGCTCATTTCAGATTGTCTGCTTCTCAATGTCCTGATTCTGATTATGATAATGAGTACATGTCTAGAATTCCATATTCAAGTGCTGTTGGTTCACTTATGTATGCCATGGTCCGCTCCGTCTCCGATTTGTCTCATGCTATGAGTGTTGTGAGTAGATATATGGCTAATCACGTAAAGAACATTGGAGGGCCGTTCAATGGATTTTTAGGTATATCCGTGGTACTTCTAATGCTTGTTTGCAGTTTGGGAAGACTACAAATGGCCTCATTGGATATGTTGACTCTGATTATGCTGGGGACTTGGACAAGAGAAGGTCTCTTACGGGTTATGTTTTCACCATTGGTGGATGTGCTGTTAGTTGGAAGGCGTCTTTGCAAGCTACTGTGGCCTTGTCTACTACAGAGGCTAAATACATGGCTATCTCTGAGGCATGCAAAGAAGCTACTTGGTTAAGAGGTTTGTATACTGAGCTATGTGGAGTCACATCTTGCATTACTCTATTCTGTGACAGTCAAAGTGCTATATATCTTACAAAAGATCAGATGTTTCATGAAAGAACAAAGCACATTGATGTTAAGTACCATTATGTACGGGATATTATTACTCAAGGTACCATTAAGATATGTAAGATCAGTACTCATGATAATCCTGCAGATATGATGACAAATCCAGTTCTTGTTGCTAAGTTTGAGCTTTGCTCAAGCTTAGTTGGTATCTCTGTTTAAGCCCTAGTGGTTCTTTGGTGTCGGCAGTTTCTATTCTCTTTATTGTTTTCAAGGAGTTATCTACATTGTTCTGGCTACAAGATGGAATTTGTCTCAAGGTGGAATTTGTTGATTGTTGATCCAAATTCAGAGAGAAGGCCAAACTTATGGATCGTTCTTGACCTAGGTTGCAGTCGCCTATATATATCTCCTCTTGTAAGTCGCACGGCGATTCGTCCCCTGCGTTTGTAACTCTCCAGACAAAATAGTGAATCTCTGCCGGCGCCCGTGGTTTTTTCCCGAAAAGATTTTTCACGTTAAATCTTGTGTCTCTTGTTCTCTTTATGGTTTGATCTTCTTTGTGTTTCGTTCGTTAGCATGCAAAATTGCGAAGCTAAAACGAGGCTCTTGACATGTGCTTGCGAAGCAAACAACTCTTAGCTATAATTGAGTAGACAGATTTATGAAACTTTACCTTGCAATTGCAGTAGATGAGTAGTACGTGTCCTCACATCGTTGGGCTGTTTGTACGGCATACAGATATACTAGTACTAAAATTAAACAGTAGATTTTTTTGTCAGCTCCCGCCATTTTTTTTAGGTTCCTTTGCAAGCAGAGCAGATGATGGGTGGATGGTTTCAATGCAAACATAACAACTGCTTGAAAGTTGAAATATCCAGCAGCATAGAGAACAAATATACTTTCACCGGGACCTGCGCAGTCAGTGCGACTCTTCATCGGCATAAGAGAATGATGAGATGCCCAGCGAGTGAAAAGTGAAAACTACTACTACTACTAGCAACAGTACACACGACACGAAGTCTATTTGCTTTGCGCCCAAACTTCCCGCCAAATTCGATACTCTTTTCATCTCTTGAGACGCTTCCCGCCATCGTCCAAACAAGCGTAGTAGTAGTACCTAGACTGCAGAGTCAGGGAGTGCTTACTCACCAGTAGTCAGTGATCTGTCTGACCCGGACCATGCTCCTCCCTCCTAACTCGACGCAGGCCTCACGTACGGTACCAAAGCTGGCCCGACTGACAAACCACCAAGCTTACGCCATACGTACGTATCCCCACGCAGCTAGCTTGCATGACTTCTGAACTCTGAACTTAAGCGGTATTCAGTATTTCTATTACAAGCGGCGCACTGTTTAATAACCTTATGTTTCAGCATTGAGACGGTAGTTTTTTTTTATTACAAAGAAAATACAAAATACGTAGAATGATAGCGGAAGATGAATGAAACATGGGAGAAGGGAGCAAAATATAGTGGCTTATGAACTGGTGCATCTAACAATACCTACAAAACACTCAACAGTGTGAAGATCATATTTTTCTTTTTGCGTTGAGCATTTTATTACTCGAAAATGTAATTTTACTTTTGAATAATCAATATAGCTTTATTTTTCTCGCAAAAAAAAATCCACAGCTAAGCTCACGGAGTTTCTACCACACTTGACACTTCTATGTGTCAGCGTTAAGGTTATTCCCTGGACATACGGAAGCTCTGGCTTTTCTAGTCTCATTGAGTACTTTTTTTAATTTGGTCTTCAACCAAATGGTTTTTTTTTAAAAAAAATAGTTCTTTCACCACCGATCATGAAAAAAACGACAGTGTTACATACTGTGCTCCGAAAGTGTTCGGCGGTAAATTAAAAACCGCACTCCCCACGCACCATGGTGTGGCAGGGGCTGCCACATTGTACTACAGTGAAAGATTACTTAATTAGTGACTAATTAATTAGCGATTAACTTAAGTGACTAAGTAATAACAATTAGAGAATTAGTTAGTGATTGATTAATGGATAATTAATTAAATAACTAATTAACACAAAACAACATCAACTACCTTCCGTGGTAGCGTAGCTTGGCAGGAGCTACGCCACATTTTTTTCGTAGTCAGCCAGCTTTTGCAGTGCATGAGCGTGCTAAACAACACGTGTCGTATACCGCTCTTCCGCGATAGAAGAGGGCTATTTTTTTGTAAAAATCTTAAGATAGAAGTTAAATTTGCAGAAAAAATATGCTCAATTGGCCAGAAAAGCAATCAAATCGCCAAAAACTCCAGCTTGTAACGTCAGCACGTCGCTGCATGTCATGCATACACGCACACGCTATTGTAGACACAAGTCCTGTTTTATTGGGCTTAGCTGCTGAGGCACATGCAGCAAGTGTGTTCGTTTCAGAGGCTTGGCAGTTACAGGCCCGCGTCTGCATCGACAGGGAAGGCCACTTGAAAAGCTGTGCCGCTTTGCAGGAACGGCCATACTGCATGTGCTCGTCAATCGTCATGGAACGTGAAACGAGTTACGACTTACGAGTACCAAGCCATGGAGCAAGCACGTCTACCCAACATATCCATTTTTGTGAACGAGAAAAATAATGTTGTGAAAAACTAGAATGTGTATGATCAGGGATCCACTGATCATATAGTACTCAGGGCTAGGATCATGCTTACTAGTAAATTTCGCATAACTACAACTTTACTATAAAAAGCACCACTGAATTGCTACTTCAGGTTAAATTTCAAACAACACTGTCTTTACTGAACAAAATTTTTAGAAAATTGCAAGTTCATCGCACCGAGCCGTTTGGAGTTTGGAGAAGTCAGGCCTGCATGTCATATACACGGCATCCAGTGTAGTGTGTATGACATGTGGGTCTAGCTTGTCATTGCAATTTTCTGATAATTTTGTCTCTTAAATTTAAAGGTAAAGTTGTTCGACATTCATCCTTTTTATTTAGAAAACTTCGAGATCCAACTTAAAAGTTACCGTTTATTGATAGTTTTTACCTCACAGCTACATGAGATTTACTCTACATCAACGTCCCTAGAATCAACTTATGGAGCCAGTAGCAGAATCGAAATCTGGGTGGCATGTGAAGACCCTGCGACATCAGCTTGTACCACATGTTTGAACAGACCAAACGGAACAAGCCGTGAGCAGCACTGCAACAAGCATGGGCTGGGTCCTTTGGAGAGATGGCTGGGCAAGCAATGTATTGGTGGTGTTGGACCAACGTACGCACTGTCCAGTCAAGGTTATTACTATCATTTTGCTGTTCTGTAGACTGTAGTCCTCACGGCGTAATCCAGTTCAGTTTGGTCAATTAGGGAGGAGTGATTCCACCGGTACCGCATGGTACACCTGGGCCGTACTCCATGGCATTTGTTTAGGCTTGTGGAAATCTGTAAACTGAAGTCCGGATTAATAAACAATCTAGAGGTGCGTACTGCATACACACTTGTGAACCGTGAGAAATGTTTTCTGTCACATCCCCATGCATAACATCGTGCCTTGTTTTATTGTATTTTCTGGTTATGGCCGGATCAGAGTCTCTCCTTTTGAGAAACAGTATGGTGCTATATGTCCAGCAGCCAGCACTGCAGCCAATGGCCCTCTCTCTCTCTCTCTCTCTCATCCATTTGAGCCACATGTGCGACATGTGAGGGGAGCAACCGAACTATGTGCGAAGCTGAACAGTATGGTTGGCTGCTGGCCAGGCAGTCTCACTCTCAGCCTCTGTTCGACACTTTGAGGGAGACGTAGCTTTTAGTCATAAGCTGCTTTTTTTAATTTGTTTTCTCAAAAGCCGATGTCTGTAGTTTAATCAGGAAGGATATTTGGCAGTCTCTCTCTTTTCTTTTTTTGAGCTAACTGGTTACTTCAATCTTTGATGAAAGTGAAATGTCTCAAATACCTTTGAGTGTTTTGAAGTCATGTTTTTGTGTTTATTTAGCATAAATATGTTTTTTTACAGAAATAATGATGAAGCGAATTATTGTGCTGGAACAATTGAGCAACATTTTGCAACATCGGAGAAAGATTGACCATGGACTACTAAATTGATAAGGCGTACATGTATTTCAGATAAGTTACAAATCTCTCGGTCTTTTTTCTGAAAAAATTCACAGAAGAAAAGCCAATGGCAAATCTGGATACAGATGTCACTAGACCAAGGTTCAAAATTTCGGCGAAATTTCGGATTTTGGACCACTCCGAAATCTCAAGTACCGGCCGGAATAAAAAATTTAAAAAAATATGAAATTTCGGGTTTTTCGACGAAATTTCACCGAAATTTCGTGTTTTTTTTAGCCGGTTTTGAAAGTTTTAGGACCGGATTTGGTCCAATAACCCTTAGGAAAGTCATAGTTTAGGATCATACATAACAAATTTAAAAATAATTTAACTTCATTTGTTATCTTTAAAAAAATCAAAAACAGAATAAACATAATTGGGACAGTTATATTGTCAGAATTTTATAAATTTTCTTCAGTGTGATTATTATCTAATTTTTTTTGAGAGATTAATAATTGACTCAGTACAATTATATAAATTTTTCAAAAAATTTAAACTTTGTTTGTTTGGTCAATAAAATCTATGTAAGTATTGAACTTCGTTTGTTATATTATATTTCAAAAATAAAAAACAAAAGAACATAAATGGTACTGTGCGTTGTAAGAATTTTATAAATTCACTGGAGTGTGATCATGAATCAAAATTTTTATGGGATATTAAGAACTTCCTTATCACCATTATTTAAAATTTTCAAAAAAAATTATGGTTTACATAATTTTTCATTTTGTTCAAGTTTGCCTGTAAGCCTTTTAACATGGCAGTAGTACTGTTCAAATTTTTAAAAATTCATACAGTTTGATAATAATCTGAAAATTTTATGAGATAATTATATATACATAATAACCATGAATTTTTTTTTGAAAAGTTTCTAACTTCATTTGTACCATTTTCCATTCGGATCAAACTTGTCGGTCAGTGTTCTATCAGGACAACGCCACTCTCCGAATTTTTAAAAATTCCTCACATGTGATAATCAGCTGAAATTTTTATGAGAACATTATTTATGGATCATAACCATGCACAAAAAATTTAAACAGTTTATAACTTGATTTGTACCATTTTCCATTCCGATCAAACTTGTCGGTCAGTGTTTTATCTCGACAGTATCACTCTCCGAATTTTAAAAATTCCTCAGATGTGATAATCATCTGAAATTTTTGTGAGAACATAAGAATTGTGTCAGGAACCTCCAAAAAAAATTAAAATTTTTCGATAAAGTTTAGACTACTTTTCAGCCAGTTCAAAAAACCCGAAATTTCGGGAATTTCAGCCGAAATTTTGTGTTTTTTCGCCGAATTTCGGTTTTTGTTTTCCGGATTGGACCGGATTTGAATTTTCAAATTCAAATTTCGTCCAAAATAATTCCGAAATTTCGCCGAAATTCCGTTATCCGGCCCGGGACGAAATTTATTCCGAAACCGAAATTTGAAACCTTGCACTAGACAAATGACCAGCTACAACTCCAATCTCTGATCTGTTTTACGTCATAAATCAGAACTTAAGAAAAAAAAAGTCACACAACAGTGTTGAAACATGGTGAAGCATGCTAGATCAGAGACACAACACCACCTTTCTCTCAGCTGATCGAGAAGTCGTCCTTTTCCTGCCGTGAGACAGAGGAAACCGAATTGTTTTACGAAACGAAAACCCAACTCAATGTAACTTCAAGCATTATCTAAATGTGAGAAACCAACAACAAGCAATATCATTCATTAGTTTTTCAAGCATTATCTAAATTTGAGAAACTAACAACAAGCAATATCATTTATTACTTTTTATGTAGTGGACCTATCTGAAAGCCCAAAACAGAGCAGTTACATTACATCTATCGTGAAATTAAGGACTACCCGTTCGACTGGATTTCGGCTTTTTGAAAGCAGCAGCTGGCTTGAGCCCCCCAGACAGGGCCATAGATCAGCAGCAGCAGCGGTTGCATGAGGTGCAGCGCAGTAGGGCAGGGGGCCATGTGTGTAAGGTAAATCGGAACGTGGCCTTGCAGCGTGTTCCCTACACTTATCACTCTGATCAATGGCAATTCAACCCAAGGGTCGAGCCAAGGAGGACATCGGCTTAGGCCACAGTGGAGACTTCAGAACAAGACATTCCATCCCAACAACTTGACATCAGAACTGAGGCTATGCAGTGTAGGGTGGCACCTTGCCAGTCGTTTAATCTCGATACCAATGCTTGGTTAAGGCACTATTATACAGAAGACACGCTTAGTGCTTGTATTTGAATTCACCCCTAGAGCACTGTGCATTTTAAGCCTCAGTTCATCGCTTTTCGCAAATCTAACTATTGAGCTGCATGGAATAGAGGTGGATTGCAATTTTTTTTAATTGCGCCAAACTGGTCTTGAACTCGAGACCTCTTGAGTCTGATACTATATTGAGTTGCATGCACTAACCAATTCACCCAAAAACTTAAGCTTTTGAGGAAAGATGAGCAATTCACTTATACTTCAACACTAACCAACCACTGTATTTATTTATTTATTTTGCACAAATAGCCCCTCCCTCACCGCGAAAGGAGCAGTAGGTGACACGTGTCCCCTGCAGCCCCTAGTAGCGCGGGATGGCACCTTTCCACAGACGGGGAGCTACCCCAGCGTGGTAGCATGCGCCAGCGCCTGCCTTCCCGCTCGTTCGCCCGCGTCCGCGCTTTCTCCTGCATACATGTGTTCGCCCACGCCAGCGCCTGCCTTCTCGGGCATCCGCCCGTGCTTGCATTTTCTTGCGCATAGAGTCCGGGCTTGTCCGACTGCTGCCCCCGCCCGCCTACTGCGTTCACGTGAGTTGCCGCGCGGTCAGCCTCTTCCTGCACTCCTCGGGCGCAACAGGCTACTGCGTCATCTGTGGTGGGGATAGGGTTATTTTTGCAAAAAGAAAAACGGTGAAAAACTAGATTTACTAGTTAAGTGCTCGTGCGTTGCTACAAAAATTCTCAAACACAACCTTATTAAGAAAAGTTTTTCAAAGCAACAACCAAGTTGGTTGATGAGAAATACATGTATGAAGCGAATTTGTTAGCTACTTAAGAGTACTTTCAAATTATCAGTTAATCATTCATGCTAGTATAATTTTAAAAAGCCTCAACATGATAGTACAACGGCAACTTTAAAGAATTTGGTCTTTTTCTTTTTTTTCTCCCCCTTTTTGTCTCGAGTGTAATCTTCTGCACCTTATAACTTTCAACTTTATTTTCTATCTTCATAATTTAATCACAGCTTTAGCTGTCTTAAAAAAGAGAGAGAAGGAGCCATGGCCATGGCCTCCTTCCATGTCATTTCTTGCGCCCCCCTTGAATCTTTTGTATTGCTTCTTTTTCTCTTTCTCCTGTGCGTGTGAGCCTTCCTATTCTCCTCGTATGTCCTCTATGATGGAGATGAAGGTGGCCTTTTATAGGTGGAGGAGAGGGCAGCTAAGCATGTGAGTGCTCAGCCTCTATGATACGGTGCCTTGTGATCTCCAGGATTGGCACGTGATTTGATTATGCAATTCTTGTCTTTTAATCTTTGCATTTCCATCCGAATGAGATACAATGAAATAGGATTTTCATGTTATGGAATATGATGAGTATGTCATTCCATCCAAGCGGGATACGACGAGGAAACTCTTTCATTTATAAGAGATATGAATGAAATCCCTCCATTTTAAGGAGATGTGATCAGTAATATTTCCATAAAATAGAGAGAATCCAGATCGGGTGGGGGGCGGGCTGAGCAAACAGAAGGAAAGACTGAGCGAACAGAAGGAAAGGGGGTGGGGCGGGCTAAGCGAATAGAAGGAAAGAGAGGGTATAGAGAACGGACCACTGCCACCAAGTCGTAATTAGAAGTAATAGAGATATTTGGAGTATGGGGTTTTTACTTTGGAGCATGTTTGCAAATTAAATAGTTACTTGCCACTTATTGTTTATTTTGAATAGTAGGGTGCCTGTGCGTCTAAATGCGATATATTTGGCATGTGACACTACCTGCTAATGGATGGACATTCAATTCCAAATTTGAAAGTTATCCATATATAGTTGATCCAATCCATATCCAATTCAAACTATCCAAACCGTGGTATATTTGGCATGTGACTGGACCTGTTAATGGATAGATATCGAAATCCAAATCTTTAAAGTCCAATTTATATCCAAGTATAACTGGTCCAATCAAAATTGATTGATACGCCTAAGCGTGTAGGATTATATAGCAAGTTTTTTAACAAAAGAAAACCTTAATATGCTCTGTGTTTTACACTTTATTCGTTGCTTTTGTTTAAAACTGTAAATGTTGTATAATTCATTATAAAGTCATATTTAATTTGTTTATATTTGGAGTATAGGTTTTTTACTTTGGAGCATGTATGTAAATTATATAGTTACTTGTCACTTATTGTTTATTTTGAATAGTAGGGTGCCTATGCGTTGTAATAGAATTCTAAAAAAGATGATACATATAAGTATGAAGGATCCTAAGCCATACAATAAACTACAATTACTTTTATACATACATCAAGTGAAACATATCTCGACAACATCTCAGCCGTTCGTGTTAGATCCAACAGATTAGAGTTCCTGAAGGAGAACGGACCACCGCCACTAACTCTTAATTAGAAGTAGTAGAGATATAGTGAGTATATCCTTCTATCCATGTAGGACATGATGAGAAAATCCTTCCATTTATAAGATATATGAATAACATCTTTTCATAATAAGAGCATGTGAATAGAGATATGCTAAAATAATATTTCTATTCAAAAAAGATATGATAAAATCCTTCCCTCTAAGATATGATTAAATCCTCTTCTATCTCAGCCGTTCATGTCAGATCCAATGAATCAGATACTCTAGAGGATAACGGATCACTGTCACCAACTTCTAATTAGAAGTACTAGATTTATGAAAAACAAATTGTACAAAAAGCTGGATATGCTCAATACTCCTAAGGAATATGTACTCCTGATCTGGTAAGAAAGGCTTACACACTGTGAACCTATCTAATCATTCAAAATACTTAAGGTGCTGCATGAGCTGTGAGACACTGTAGTATCCGCGCAATATACACGTGTCTATGCATGTGTGACACAGTGGGGTGTGGGCCCTCAATGCACTCTGTTAGAAAAACCTATATAGAAATAATATATTTTTCATGACTCTTTCGTCGTGGCGACCTTTTTAAAACCATCATTTGACCGGTGATCACTGATATTGGCAAGCTCTTTTTAAGAGCGGTTGCAGAGCTACTCTTCTGGATTTAAACCAGCTGTAGCTAACTTTCTTCTGGTGCTCGCATAGATAAGCGTAGCATTAGCATCTCTACTACTTCTAATTAGGAGTTGGTGGCAGTGGTCCGTTCTTCTTTAGAGTATCTGATTTGTTGGATCTGATATGAACAACTGAGATAGAAGAGGATTTAATCATATCTTAGTTTGAAGGATTTTATCATATCTTTTTTGAATAGAAATATTATTTTAGCATATCTCTATTCACATGTTCTTACTATGGAAGGATGTTATTCCTATATCTTATAAATGAAAGGATTTTCTCATCATGTCCTACATGGATAGAAGGATACACTCACCATATCCCATGATACGGGAATTCTATCTCATCATATCTGGAAATGCATAGATTAAAAGGAAAGAATCACGCAACCAAATCATGTGCCAATCACGAAGATGTCGGGGAGACCTGGCTTCCATCCGCCTGCTTACGCTGCCTTCTGCTTTCATCTACTCCCTATTAGAGGGCGCCCATTCTTATCTCCAGGAGGACAGACCGGTCGGTAGTGGAGACACGCGTAAGAAGAGAAGAGAAAGGCTGCGTGCAAGAAGCAAGAAGATTTCTTGCAAGAGGAAGGCAATAACTTTCTCGTCCTTCAATGGTAAGGATTGATATCTCTCTATTAATTCTAATTAAGAGTTGGTGGCGATCGTCCGTGCTCCTTCAGAGTACTTGATTTAATCATATCTTAGATAGAAAGATTTTATCATATCTTTTTGAATAGAATATTATTTTAGCATATCTCTATTCACATGTTCTTACTATAGAAGGATGTTATTCATATATCTTATAAATGGAAGGATTTTCTCATCATGTCCTGCATGGATAGAAGGATATACTCACCATATCCCACAATACGGGAATTCTATCTCATCATATCTGAAAATGCATAGATTAAAAGGAAAAATCACGCAACCAAATCATGTGCCAATCACGAAGATGTCGGGGAGACTTGGCTTCCATCTGCCTGCGTACGCTGCCTTCTGCTTTCATCTACTCCCTATTAGAGGGCACCCATTCTCATCTCCAGGAGGACAGGCCGGTCGGTAGTGGAGACACGCGTAGGAAGAGAAGAGAAAGGCTGCGTGCAAGAAGATTTCCTGTAAAAGGAAGGTAATAACTTTCTCGTCCTTCAATGGTAAGGATTGATATCTCTCTATTAATTCTAATTAAGAGTTGGTGGCGATCGTCCGTTCTCCTTCACAATACTTGATTTAATCATATCTTAGATGGAAAGATTTTATCATATCTTTTTTGAATAGAAATATTATTTTAGCATATCTCTATTCACATGTTCTTACTATGGAAGGATGTTATTCATATATCTTATAAATGGAAGGATTTTCTCATCATGTCCTGCATGGATAGAAGGATATACTCACCATATCCCACAATACGGGAATTCTATCTCATCATATCTGAAAATGCATAGATTAAAAGGAAAAATCACGCAACCAAATCATGTGCTAATCACGAAGATGTCGGGGAGACTTGGCTTCCATCTGCCTGCGTACGCTGCCTTCTGCTTTCATCTACTCCCTATTAGAGGGCACCCAATCTCATCTCCAGGAGGACAGGCCGGTCGGTAGTGGAGACACGCGTAGGAAGAGAAGAGAAAGGCTGTTTGCAAGAAGATTTCCTGTAAAAGGAAGGTAATAACTTTCTTGTCCTTCAATGGTAAGGATTGATATCTCTCTATTAATTCTAATTAAGAGTTGGTGGCGATCGTCCGTTCTCCTTCACAGTACTTGATTTAATCATATCTTAGATGGAAAGATTTTATCATATCTTTTTTGAATAGAAATATTATTTTAGCATATCTCTATTCACATGTTCTTACTATGGAAGGATGTTATTCATATATCTTATAAATGGAAGGATTTTCTCATCATGTCCTGTATGGATGGAAGGTTATACTCATCATATCCCATAATATGTGAATTCTATCTCATCATATCTGGAAATGCATAGATTAAAAGAAAAGAATCACACAACCGAATCACGTGCCAATCACGAAGATGTCGGGGAGACTTGGCTTCCATCCGCCTGTGTATGCTGCCTTCTGCTTTCATCTACTCCTTATTAGAGGGCACCCACTCTCATCTCCAGGAGGAGAGGCCGGTCGGTAGTGGAGACACACACACGAAGAGAAGAGAAGAGAAAGGCTGCGTGCAAGAAGTAAGAAGATTTCCTGCAAGAGAAAGGCAATAACTTTCTCGTCCTTCAATGGTATGGATTGATATCTCTCTACTAATTCTAATTAAGAGTTGGTGGCGATCGTCCGTTCTTCTTCAGAGTACTTGATTCGTTGGATCTAACATGAACGGTTGAGATGGAAGATGATTTAACCCGATATTCAAATCTCTTCGGAGGAACAAACTTTTCCTACTATTGAAACATAACTAAATTCAGTGTTCTTTGCAAATAAATTTTTTATCGCAAATTAAGTTTTCATTGCAACGCACGGGCAGATGACTAGTAGAATAGAAGTGTCAAATTGGTCCATCATTGGGCAGCACGTTGCTGAGGAGACGGCAAATAGCTTTGCGCTGACCTTGCTGATTCACATGCGTTGGCTGGATTCGGGCCCAACTACGGCCCAGACCCAACACCTTCTACAGCCCACAGTCGCGCCTCCAACGTGGTAGAACGAGCAAGACAGCGTGGCAAGCATCAGACGATCAATCATAATCCGATCCGAGTTGGCCAACTTGTTTCGTATAAGAAGTCGTTCACGGTTCGGAATCTGACTAGAAGAACGGTTCGTGTATGTACACACGTAAACGTAAGGCTACAAATATGTAGCCAATGTGCTTGCGTGCATCCATGTATGCGTTTACGCCAAGATTCTAATCGATCGGTTGAGCATGGCTGCGCCGTCGACCAACGGAGCCCGGCCGTGGGCCGACCTCCCCCAGGAGATGGTAGACGCCGTGGTCGGCAACCTCGACATCTTCAGCACGGCCCGGCTCACCGGCGTCTGCGCGTCGTGGGCCAGGGCCGTCGCCGCGAACACCTCCCTGCCCTTCGGCACGCCGTGTTTGCTCAAGTCACAAGAAGAGGGCGACGGCCGTCGTGAAATTAGCGACGACGACAAAGAGCGCACCTTCGACTTGCTCGACCTCCGCAGCATCATGGTTTGGAAGGACGAGCCGTACCCCGCCTTTATCAGTGCCGTCCGCAACCGGTGGTGGGTCGGGGCCAAGGGCGACTGGCTCGCCACTGTCGACGATCACCGCAACGCGCAGCTCGTGAACCCTTATACCGGCGAACAAATTGACCTGCCCGCCATCGCCACCATCCCGGACGTCGAACCGACAGGCGACAATTGCGTGCTCCAGCTAGGAAGTAACAGTTGGGGCTTCTTTGCTAGGATCGTCGTATGCGAGGCGCCATCCGGCGCCGGCAACGACGGCGGCTACCTAGTCATCGCGGTTATCACCCAAAAGCTTTTGGCGATCGCGAGAGGCGGCGACCAGAGCTGGACGGTCTTGAACAACCCCCACCGGTACTGGTCTTACAGCGACGCCATCGTACACAAGGGCAAGGTCTTCGCCGTCAGCGACAATTTTGGCGATGTACCTATATACGCTTGGGACCTGCGCGCCGGTGCGTGCCCCAAGCCGGAGCTGGTGGAGCCGCCGCGAGTCGACTGGGACAACGACTTGACCCGGTACCGGTGGAACCTGGCGGAGTCCGCCGACGGCCATCGCCTCCTCCTCGCCTGCATGTACGGTAGAATGGTCAAGGGCCACAGACGTTATTACCATTGGTACCATGAGACCACAAAGTTTAAAAGCGATGGCTTCAGCTTGTATGAGCTGAACGTGGACGCTGCCGGAACGGACGGTGACGGATGGAGCCGCGTCACCAGCCTCGGCGATCGTTCGCTGTTCATGGGTGCGAACTACCCGCTCTGGGTGAGGGTTAAGCCGCCTCTTCGGCCGAATTGCGTGTACATCACCGACAACTCGTTGTTTGGGAGACTCCATGAAGACTACGACGTGGCAATGTTTGATTTAGGCAATGAGGACGATGGGGAACACATGTTGCTATACATGGATCGCTGCCTAGATTTACAGGTACCCATCTGGTTTAGACCGACACTACAGAAGCATCGGCCAGCAAGTTGAGGCCTTGTTCGAGACAAGGGAATTTCGTAGAATCCTTGCGGAAATTATGTTGTCTTTTCCCCTTTATTTTTGTCTATCTTTATGCATCAGAAAATTTTAGTATCAACCTTTCAACTCTTCTCAGAGTTTAATTAGCATTATAAAATCCGGTCAATGCTATGTTGCACGGATTGGGATCCTTGTTGGCGTGTACTCCACTTGGCAGTGTCTACCGGAAGCAAATTCTGAGAGATCTTCCCTTTTTCTAATCTGAAAGACCCTCCTTCTTTGTTTGAACGTGGGACTGTACCAATCTCAAAGCAACTGGTGGGTCCTCCTTCTTTGTTTAGCATTTAAGAGACCCTCTTTTTTTTTGTTTGGTATTTGCTTTGAGATTGGTACAGTCCCACGTGTTAAACAAAGAAGGAGGGTGGGTCTCTCAGATTAGAAAAAGAAAAGGTCTCTCAAAATTTGCTTCCGTGTGTACCATATATCAGTTCTTGTTTTCTTTTTCTATTCCTCTCTCTCAGTCCCTATTCTCATCTCTCGTTGTTTTCATCTACACTGCCTTTCATAGATGTCCATCGTCACATCCCCTTCTATTCCATCCACTAGAATTTTGATATTTGATGACAACCAACAATAATTGAAAATCCGAAAACCTGTGACAAAGCCTTTTGTGAAGGTATGCCATCACACACACACACACAAAAAAAACTATCGGTCTTGATTCGCCATGAAAACAAATGTACTACGATGGTAGGCCTTCATAAAATATTTTCTGACGGTTAGCCATCACAAAGGACATGCACATCATGCAACCTCTAATGGAATACGCTATAATTTTTTATAGAAAAATGTGGCTACCCAACACATTACGCCTTGAGTAATATATGTCTAGTCTTAAGAGCTATTACTCTTTAAATACTAACTTTACAGGGCAATGTCTCACATCAAAATAGCGTTTCAGAAAGCACGGTAGAGCCTTACAATACATGTAGAACAACCTATCGGAGACATCTATTTTATATTAAAAGCTTATAAGAGTTGATAAAAAAACGAAACTGGTTACAAATTCTCACAAAAAAAAGCGAAACGTCTACCCAAAATCTGGTGGACCCTAATTACAATCGTCATAGGATCTTTCTAACAACAAATAGGAATATACTAGAAAATATCACAAAAAGGCAAAACATCTGGTCCTTAATCTGATAGACCCTAACTAAGTAGAACTATAATAGACATAAGATGTTATTATTTAAAGAAAAATATCTAACCGTCTGTCTAGCAGAACCAAGTTATAATGTCTTAGATTAAAAGAAAGAGTCCATACCAAGTACAGTATAAAACAACATACATTCAGAATAAAAATAAAAAGAATTAGTCATTTGATTTTCATATGAACTCTAAATTAAAACCCGTACATAGCTAAAATTGGGAATACAAATTAGATAAAAACTACTAGTTGAATTTGTAATAAAATCTAACCTAAAACTAATATTCAAAATTAAATAAAAAATAACAACAAAATTAACGGCTTAGATTACGAGAAAGAGTCAAACCAAATACACTAAAAAATAAAAAAATAAACCATTTAACTTTCATACGAACTCTAAATTAAAACATGTACATAGCTAGAATTTGAAATAAAAATTAGAAAAAATAATCAGTTGGAATTGTAAACAAATTATAACCTAAAACTGATATGTTGTGACGCCCCCACATCGCCTGACCAGGCCAGGACCAGTGGAAACATCACAGAGCAGAGTGCGCCAGGATCAGGCTAAGGAAAACAACACATGCACGGATAGAAATTTCCATCGAATAGTACTCGGAGATTATTCTTAAAGTACATATAGTACTGTCTTATGTCTGGCTACGATGATTTCTACACCGCCCACCTAATATTACAATATTATTCTAGATGCCTCCCTCCTGAGGGTAGATTTATTCCGCCAGGTCTTGGTCGTCAGCCCCCTCATATTCATATCTCTCCACAGCAACATCGGTATCATCATAAAGATTCTCATCATCATGAAATTCACCTTCTATCTCATCCGGTTGGGTGTACTCAACATGTTCGAAAAACAACAGAGAAAGCAAGGTGAGTACACAAGACTTTCGAAAGAAGCATGAACCTTTGTGCATGGGTATAAAATATACTTTTCGCCACCGAGCCGCTTCTCCAAAGTAGTACTTTATCCAAAGTACCCTTTTACCCATTTGTTCGAAAGTGTCAAGTTTTAACTTTTAAATCTAATGGCAAAGAAACAACGTGGGGTCTTACATCCTGTGTTAGAGGAAAATCCACACACGCACTTCCAAAACCCGAAGCTAGGAGTGATATCACATTTGACTCGATCGAGGTGTCCGCTTTGCCCATAGCATCACTTTGGCTTATTGTCACGGTCGCTTCCTTAGGCACACTAATAAACCAAGGAAATGTAAAATTTGGCCAATCAGACATCGACCTCGCCATACCGCCTTGCCTCACCAAAGGCACGCGGTCGAGACTCCTCCCCGACATCTCGCCTAGGGTGATCGCCTCACCTAGCATGATCACCTTTCTCACCTTGGCGTAGTCGGCTACTTGTCGTTTACTTTGTTCACCCCGTCCCATACCGGGTCTATGGTCAAGACGGCTTGCGCCGATTTTGAGGTAAGTGCCGTTTGGTTTGTCCTTAAATGATACCCTATGTGGAGGAGCCACGACTTTCATAGCAACCCAACCGGGTTGCTCATACCTGAGCTCTTCCACCGCCATTTACTCCATAACCTCACCAAGGTTATGGTTCTAACATCGGATCTAGCCGATCCGATTAGTGTGATTTAATTTCTTTTAGAAATTAGCTTTTGAGATGAATGCAAGAGTTTCAAACAACCCAAGTCACAAAAGCGATTCACGAGAACATGATCGAAGGCGACTTGCTCGGATGTATGACCACAGGCTGTCCACCGCAGAAGTGGCTTTAGCGCCTTTTGTTGTTATCGGAAAGATTTTCTAAAAAGAGAACCAAAGATTTTAATATTCAGAATTCTCAATTTGGGTTCAATTTATATCTTTATCTAAGGAGCGATTTGTAAAACAATTTTACTAATGTCTATAATTGAAATTTGTAATATTTTTTTATACTCATTTATATATGTTTGATTTGAAGCTAGGTCATCAATTAATTTCGAGAAAATAAAAAGAGAAAAACAAGAAATAAATCTTGGATTAGTTTTCTATTGTTTTTCCATGACTTATTTTCTTATTCTGACAAATTGGTTCACATAAAACATACATTATATTATTTTATAATTTCATTCATTTATTTATTCCATCAATTTATTTATTTATATATCTTAAGTTTTTTTTTCGGCCGGCCCCCCTTAACCTAACCCTAACCCCCTCTCTCTCTCTTCTCATTTTCCCCACCCGGCCGCCGCATCTGTTCCCCCCTTCTCTCGCCTCTCCTCTCCCTTTCTTCTCCCTGAGCGCCGCCGCTGCGCCTCCCTCACCTCCCTCTACGCGCGCCGCCACCTCCCGGCCTCCCTGAGCGCGCCGCCACCCGAGCTCCTCCACTGCCCTCTCAACCCCGCGCGTCGCCGCCTTCCTCAGCACCACCAAGGGCTACCCCCATCCATGGTTCCCCCCTCTTGCGCCGCGCCCGGCCTCGGCCCTCTCCCTGTGCGCCGTCGCCTCACCCACGCCGCTCCCTCTTTCTCTCGGTCTCGGGTGACACGGCGCCGCCCTTTTTTTTCTTCTCCTCTCTCGCGCGTGCAGGCTCGGCCTCCCTGCGCCTCCGGTGGCCGTCGGTTCTCCGGCCTCCATCACGCGCCACCGCCTCTCGGCTTCCGCGCGCCGCCTCTTTGCGCCACGCCGCCGACCCGACCCGATCCGGTGGTGGCCGACACCGAGGTGCTCCTCCCTACCGACGCCGCCGCCCGAGGTCTCCCTCTCTCTCTCTCTCTGCTATTCCCACATTTCGCTATTTTCTTACTCTCTTCTCCCTGCCTAGGCTATGGCCACTCGGCCAACGACTTGACCGGCCGGCCACCACCGCTCGAGCGGCGCCGACGACATTGAGGCAGGGACCCGACGACCACTGCGCTACCTCCCCCTATGGCCGAACAACGACCGCACCACAACCATTCTCACAAGCTAAGTGCTAACCCAAAACTCTTGACATAACCAAAATTAGTTTACCTCTTTTTGTGATATGAATGATATAAGTATGAGTAATATTATGGTGCTTGGAACATTGGTGAATGCCGGATTATCCTTGGTTTAGTTGTCTTCACATGATTGCTTATTAAGCAAATTTTGTTCCCTTCCGATTGTTCTATACCTCGATTTCATGGTATTGATATATGTCCAGATTTGTCTGAGTATATTTTTATGCTAGTTAGTCACTTAATTCGTTGATCATCAGTTTTAGTGAAGTTTAGAACATGAGGTGATAAATATGTTGGGGCTTACCAGAAGCATACTTGCATGCTTGCTTTCTTTTTGAATTTGATTGGCTTTATAAGGCCATGTGTTGTTAGTGATATATATATATATTTCCTTGCTGGTTCTGGTTCTCAAGAAAATGCATGCGACAGAGAAATGCTTGCAAGAAGCTTATATGAACACATAAGAGTCAGAGCATGTAACTATGCTTCTTATCTGATTTTTAGCCTCTAATCTTAATAGGTTATCCAATCATTTATAAAAGTGCTTTAAGCAAGTATGCATGCCTTAGAACAGCTATCCGAAGTTACTGAATCTTTTAGATTATGGAAAGTTTTGGCATTTAATATGGAGAGTTGTTGATCAACCGATTGGTTAGTTCACATGCAAGGTTAATATATGCTTAACTCATTATGCATTTACTTTGGTGATCCAAATTGTGTGCTTGTGTTCTTATAAAAGTTTTGCTGCAGAGATCTCAGACTTATGAGGAATGTATTCACTAGACATGCATTCAAGTTTTCAGATCATCTTTTAGTTCTTTCAATAAATTCTCTAGTCACTTTGCAATATTGAATGCCCTACTCAAATATAACTAGCATGCACTGCTATTAAATGGCATGGGGGTAGAAAGTAGAACTAAGGTATGGGCACCTGATAACTGCAGGGATGTCTGGAAGAGGTGGAGGATGAATGGGTGAGGCAGCTGGTCGACAACTGCCTTCCCCCCTAGCCCTGGATCTGCCTTTACTCCTTCTAGCCAAGCAAGACAAAGAGGGCAGCTGCTGCTCTAGATGTTCTAGGTGAGTAGTAAAGTTTCCCAGGTGTACTGTGTTGACTTACTTATATACTACTGATTTTACCACTAGTGGAATACTGATGGCTGGTTTTTGGCAGGAGAAACCTGTGGATTTGTGCTATGTGGGCTGCATGCATGGCTTAGCCTGCCACTTGGCCATGGGCATGGGCAAAAGGCTGCTGGAATGGGCAAGGAGAGGCTGGCAGCTAGCTGTAGGAGTGGGCAGTGGAGTACTAGCAATGACTCGACGAGGGGGTTAAGTCGGTTTGGCTCAGCATAGAAGAGATTTCTGTCTTGAATAAGAAAACTGTAATTTTTGACTGCTTGCAACTGAGTAAAACTTTTTGCTGTAACGTTTTTACTTCTGTTAAGACATGAGGATTGATCAACTTAAGTGGCTTAACATATTCCCTGTACTGCAATTCTGGAAGAATGGATTTGGCTTTTAATTCTGCTTTGGATTCCTTTGATGTAACAAAAGACTTAATGATTCTTAAACAAATCTTGATGATTTAATTTATTTGGTTTTAGTGGGAGTAATACGTGTCTATCTTGATTCAAAGAGCAGGGCAAAGATATAAATACATATATACATGTACGCATGAACTTGTTTTTGCTATGATCGTTGATTGATCAAGTGGATTAAATGTGTCTAAATACAGTTCTTTTGAATGGTGCCATGAGTGTGCCGCATTTTGATTTTTAGCCCGAGATTCTACTGAGGGTGAGATTTGATCGGTCGGGTCCTTTTAGAAAATTTAAATATTTAGGGTGGGTTTTACATATGTGATATGTGGTATTAAATAAAAATTAACATAATTCAGAATAATGAACAAAAAGAAACTATCCATTTGATTTTAACTTTAAATTAAAACTTAAAATTTTAAGTTAAATAAAAATAATAACTAAATAATAGACGAATAAAAATAAATGGAAATTATGGATTGCTTTTTTTTTTTAATTTCGTACTAAGTGAAAATATATATTTTTGTTTTTATTTAGAATTAAAATTATAGAAATATTATAATTTGAGAAAAATAAAATTTGGTAATGAATTTGACTTGTATATATAAATTATTTAGTATTATGTAAAAAAAGTCGATGATAGTTTTTTTACATTGCTAAGAAAATATAAATGAGCTAAAAATTCTCCAAAAAAACACGCTGACTCTTTATTTGGTGGACATGCACAGAATGAAAAGATTAAGCGAGTGATACATTAATAGGTGTCCCACTAGGTTATATCAGTAGAAGCAATGTGATGTACATTAAAGGTAGCACCGAAAGAAAGAGACAAGTATTGTAATAATGAAATTAAGAGATCATGGTATAAATAGAAAATGTTATGTTTTGTTTTACTGTTTTGCTATACAAGTATTTGAGAAAGAAAGTTTCGATCACATATGATAAGTATTGCAAAATAGAGTGAGTATATTTTCTATTATAATATATAACTAGCAAGATGGCCCGCGCATTTGCGCGTGCATCATTTTTAAAGTATGTTTAAATGACTTGATAGTATATATGCATTTTTTTCAAAAATAGATCAATACAAAACACAATTTATGATGTTTTGATATTGTATATTATATGAGAGAATATATTTACTCTGTTTCTCAGTACTTCACATGTGACCGAAACTTTCTTCTAGGAATACTTGCATAGAAAAATAGAAAACATAGCATAACACAATATTTTCTATTTATATCACCATCTCTTAATTTCATTATTACAATGTTTGTCTCTTTCTTTCAGTACTTCTTTTATTGCACATCATATTGCTCATACCGGTATAACTGAGTGAACAACTGTCGATGTATCACCCTCTTAATCTCTTCATTCCGTGGAGATCCACCAAATAAAGAGTTAGAATTTTTAGTATATTCTATATTATTTTAGCGACTTTTTAAAAACGTGTAATCGACTTTTATTACATAATAGTATATATATATATATATATATATATATATATATATATATATATATATATATATATATATATATATATATATATATATATATATATATATATATATATATATATATATACAAATCAAATTACTTACCTTATTTTATTTCCCTTAAATTACCATATTTCTAAAATTTTAATTCTGAATAAAATAAAAATTATATTTTTCACTTAGTATGGAATTAAAAATAATCCCTAATTTCTTTTTATTTTTATTCTTATGTTATTTATATTTAATTTTGAATTTCAAGTTTTGATTTAGAATTTGTATGAAAATCAAATGATTAATTTTATTTTATTTTTATTCTGAATTTATGTTAATTTTTATTTGTTATTTTTTTAAAAAAATTTGCATATCGTTGTACTGTAGAAATCGTATACAAATCCAACTACTATTTTTATATAATTTATATTCTGTATTTTAGAAATGTACATGTTTAATTTGGACTTCATATGAAAGTTAAATGGTTGATTTTCATTTATTTATTATTCTGAATTTCTGTTATTTTTATTGTTCTTAGTATGTGCGCTTTCTTTTAATCTATTGATTTTATTTTTATTTAGTTTTGAATATTAGTTTTGGATTACAATTGATAATACAAATTCAATTGCTAATTTTTACCTAATTTTTATTCTGAATTTTAGTAATGTACGTGTTTCAATTTAGAGTTCATATGAAAATCAAATGTCTAATTTATTTTTATTTTTTATTCCGAATTTTTGTTATTTTTTTGTTGTACTTCACATATGCTCTTTCTTTTAATCTAAGACGTTATAATTCGGATATGCTAGATAGACGGTTAGACGTTTTTTGAAATAGTGACGGTTAGACTTTTTTGAAATAGTAACATCAAATCTAATGGTTATTATAGTTCAATTTAGTTAATGTTCACTAAATTAAAGGTTATATGTTTTGCTTTTTTATGAGAATTCCTAGCATTTTATTTTCTTAACAACTCTAATGATATGCTATTGAAGCGCCGTAGGACCGGTTTTGACCCCGTGACCCAGTATAGGATGGGCGCAATGCCTTCTGATGAAGCCCAGAACACTATTACCACATCAATTTGTTTTCTTTGATCAGGTCGGTGCCATACTTGGTGTTGAATCTATCATAGACGAACCAAGAGATAAAAAAGAACAAATCTAATGAATCCTGATTTGTGGGAGTTAGATTGGGAGATCAGGAGGCGCACTCTTCCACGTCAACAAAGAAGCAGCGATCAAAATTATAATTATGCTTAATCACGCATGAGATCCAGATGTATCGATCCGCCCCTACCATGTAAGTTTTGCCTTTTATTTTGATTTTATACTACAAAGTAATATATATATATCTACTCAATAGCATCTAATGGTCAATATGATGCATTTTTAATTAGGGTCCACCAGATTAAAGGCTAGATATTTTGCTTTTTTGTGAGAATTTCTAGTTTATTTCTCAAAGATCCAATGGCAGTTGTAAATAAAACCCACCAGATTAAGGGCTAGATATTTTGCTTTTTTGTGGGAATTTCTAGTCTAACTCTCATGGGCTTTATTTCTAGTCTAGTTCTCAAAGATCCAATGGCAATTGTTAATAAGGTCCATAAGATTAAGGGCTAGATATTTTGCTTTTTTGTGGGAATTTCTAGTCTATTTTTTTTTCTTAACGACTCCATGAGCTTTTAATATATAATAGATAGATATCAAAGTATCACAGATGAAGTTCTGCAATGATCTATTTTTTAAAAAACAAAATTACATATATATTAGTAAGTCATTTAAATATGCTTTGAGAATTTCGCACGCGCTAGTGCGCGGGCTAGCGCGGATCACCTTGCTAGTTTCCTTAACTGTGGATCGACCAAAGCTATGATGTTCTTCTTTAGAGCTCCTACCGTAACTTTTTTTTAGAATAGTCGTACGTTCAACTTGACGATTTCGTCGTGCACACGCATGCAGATGCAGCCGCCCCGGCCCGCGCGTGATAGGCGTCAGCCGATCAATCATAATACAACCGGAATTGCCCAGCTTGGTTCATATAGGAATTCGCGTACGTCAGAATCGGACAAGGATAAGAGTTTGTGTATGAATACACACGTATGGGTGTATATATAGCCAACGTGTATGCATGGATACGTACAGCCTTATATGCGTGATACAAGAACACAATTAATCAGTCGAGCATGACTGCAGCGTCGAGCAAACGGATCCCGACCGTGGGGTGATCTCCCCACGGAGATGGTAAATGCCGTGGTCGGCCACCTCGACCTCTTCAGCACGGCCCCGTTCACCGGCGTCTGCGCGTCGTGGGCTAGGGCCGTCGCCACGAACACCTCCCTGCCCTCTGGTGCGCCGTGCTTGCTCATGTCACGCGAAAAGGACGACGGCCAAGGGCAAGAAGCCAGCCATGAAAGCAGCGACGACGAGTGCACCTTCGAGCTCCTTGATCTATTTAGCAGGGACGAGATCGCGACGTTCCCCGCCATCATTAGAGCCGTCCGCAACTGGCGGTGGCTCGGCGACAAGGGCGGCTGGCTCGCCACCATCGACGAGCACTGCAACGTGTAGCTCGTGAACCCTTATATCGGCGATCAAATTGATCTGCCCACTATAGCCACCATCCCGGACATCGAACCAACAAGCTACCGCTTCTGGGTCAGGGTGGGACGTAACAGCCATATTTTTTAGTATAAGTCGGCAGATTCATTTTCGTGTTCGTTCCTATTCGTGCATGGGAGATTCATACATTTTATGAAACCTCATAAAACTTCCGAGTGAAATCTATCTACGAAATTTACATATAGGCGAAGTTTCACCAGTGCAAGCAAAGTTTCACGAAGTTTCAATTACAAGTTTCACAACGTTACACACTTAGGTTTCATGATTTTTTGCAAATTAGTTCCACCAAATTTCATAGTGTTCACATTAATGTTTCACGGCGTAAGAAACTTATCCGTGAAACATCACGAAACATAATGAAACTTATCCGTGAAACATCACGAAACTTATCCATGAAACCTAGTGAAACATGCTATACCGTTGGAAGTGATTCCCAACGGTATAGCATTGGATAGTTCTTCTGCCTGGTCCCGCCCAGCAGTCGCGCGCCAGGGGCAACCTCGAGCACCAAGCCCGACTGTAGGTGCACGGTTGCCGTCAGATAGTCGACGGTGGCCTGGATGGCAGCCGTGTCGTAGCACGCGCCGTCGCCGGCCGCGCCGTAGTCCGTGATGGAGAAGACATGGGTGGGTGTGGACTGCACGGTCGGGGACGGCAGATTCATTTTCGTGTTCGTTCCTATTCGTGCATGGGAGATTCATGCGTTTTATGGAACCTCATGAAACTTCCAAGTGAAACATATCTACGAAATCTACATGTAGGTGAAGTTTCACTAGTGCAAGCAAAGTTTCACGAAGTTTCAATTATAAGTTTCACAACGTTGCATACTTAGGTTTCAATATTTTTCACAAATTAGTTCCACAAAGTTTCATAGTGTTCACATTAAAGTTTCACGGCGTAAGAAACTTATCCGTGAAACATCACGAAACTTATTCGTGAAACATCACGAAACTTATGTATGAAACCTAATGAAACATGGTATAGCGTTGGATAGTAACTCTCATATTTTTATTACAGCGACACCATCGTACAGAAGGGCAAGGTTTACGCCGTCGATTGCCATAATAGGGATATATACGGCCTGGTACCTGCGTGTCGACCCGTGCCCCGAGCCGGAGCTGCTGCGGTCGTCATGGGCTTTACAAAGATGACTTGAAGTACCTGTGGAATCTGGCGGAGTTGGCCGAAGCCGTTGCCTCCTCGCCTGCACGTACGGCTACGACGTCTGGTTAGGGACTGCAACCTTAGTAACAAGTTGAAGCATGAGCTGGACAGATGGTTTGAAGGCGACGGAGTACGCTTGTACGAGCTAGACGTGGACGCTGCCGGTTCGGACGGTGATGGATGGAGCCGTGTCACCAGCCTTAGCAACCGCGCACTGTTGCTTGGTTCGAATTACCCATTCTTGCCGCTTGTTAATCGTAAATCATCAGACGAGAAGCATCTTCAGCCGAATTACCTGTACTTCACAGTGAAAAGAGTTGTTTGGGTACCTTGTGGTGGATTACGACATGATGGCGTTTGATTTGGATGATGACGAGAAGTACCGGCAATTCAGGCTGTTCTACTCACATCGGCAACTTGAGGTCTTACATGGAACATGGGGAATTACCTAGAATCCGTGAAATACGTTTCAGATAAGCTATGAGGTTCCAAATAGTGGATTGTTTCCCGTGTTTATGCATTCAAGCTGATGCTTTCCCCCCTAAATTTTTTGTCTACGCCTTTTTACGAATTCAAAATGCTGCTTGGAAAAAAGGATGGTGCTTTTACCTTAGTGAGTTACCCGGTTAATTTGTAATTCCTGCAATTTGCATATGCAACGAAAGAGAGAAATGTTTGCAACTGTCAAAGGGTTTCTTGAAAATAATTGTGGATAGAGCTTCCAATGCGATTGACCAGTTCAGACTCCAGAGTTTTCGGTGTTATTGTGAAGGACGCCAAAACGGCACCGTAATAAGGCGTGGCCTTTCAGGACTGTGTGTCATCCCCGTCTGCGTCAACGACAGGGAGTCGAAGGAGATCCTGGCTGGGGTCTCGACTCCATCAGGAGATTGTACAGGGCTCAATGCACATCAGCATCTGTTGTCGCTCGCTTGAACTGCTAGTTGCATCCACATTGACACCTTCCTCCGGCTCGTAGTGCACTGTGGAAGTGTCGCTCAAGTTACCGGGATTTGCTGCTTGACTATTCAAATGTCGAGTGTTGCTTTGATGTCAGCTTTTAGTGCTAATGGGCGTGTTGTTTATCCATTTTGAAGTCGTGTTGATCCTGAAGTTATGTAAGCTTTGATTTGTACCAGAGATGGGTGTGCAACATCTAAAAAATGTAATGTTAAGTCCTGCATTTGTGCTTTATTGGTTTGTGCGTAGCATGTGAGAAAATCTTTGAACATAATTAATCTTTTGTCAAAACATGAAAGTGGAGACATTGATGGATCTATCCTCACTAAGATGGACATGAGGGACATTTAGCGATGTTTTGCAAGCTTGACAATGGTTTACTGTTTTTTTATCTATCTATCTAGCTGTTTGGCTTAATTTAATGCCACCATTGATACATGATACTTATTGAATTACAACTTGCAGCTAGAGGAACAGATGGATATATACGATTTGGAGGAGGATGTGCTGAGGACACAGATGAATGACCAAATTTCACAAGAGGCTGTCAAGCTGTGACGAATTTATCTATATTATTGAAACTTGCCTATCAACCTATGTATGTCAGAATGTGATCAACTAAGTGCTATGTATAATTTATTTGAGACATGGTATCTCAGTCTTATCGAACTATGTATGTCATGAACTAGGTGTGACGAGCTAAGTATTAACCAAGTTTTATGTATACGATGAGCTAAGTGGGAACTAAGTTTTATGTATGTGACAAACTAATTGTGAATGTGTGATGACTTATGAGCTAAATGTGAAGAACTAAGTGTTATGTCTGTGATGAACTAAGTACGAGCATGTGAAGAACTAATTAACGAAGCTTGCAAGTGCCAATGCTATGCGTGGTTGCTGAAAATATGAACAATTCATGAAGGTTTTGATCAAATAAACTAGTTATGTGTTTCCGTTAGTTCCTAATGTACAATTTAGGGGGTTTTCTTCTTCCAAAAATAATCCACGATCATATTCATTTTGAATCTTATGAGCTCTATATTTATATTCAATATTATTTATATCTGTATTCAGAAATAAATATGACATAGTCAATTTCCATCTGAATTTGATCCTTTTTCATCCTAGCGACATGAACTCCTCCCTGTTTGACACCTTGATGTTTCCAACGTGGGGTCGGACGTCGCCCTGTCTCCAATCCCAATTGCCCAAACCTGTTGGCGGCTCGCGGGTTGTTGTACGCTTCCATCTTTTCGCTTCCTTGCCTACTTGCTTGTACTCTGTCTTGGACATATGTCAATCAGGAACGGGGATACAGCGAGGGCTGTTGAAAACAGATTTTGCCAACCCGTCGGTGTGGCCGGCCGGGCTGCTCAAAACGTCGCCGAATCTGTTTTTGTCAACCCATTCAAAACCATGATAACAGCTCTAGATACAGTGCATTTAATTGAGAATTCATATTGTGGTAATTATAAATTGTATATCTTGTGAACAGTGTTATGTGATGGGTTTTCCTTGTTTATGATGGTTGAAGGACTTGAAGCTAAGTCATGGTGAGGTGAAGGAGACCAGGACTAAACTAGAAGAGCTGAGATCTAGACGGTCAGGCGGCGTAGGCTGGGATGCCAACTTAAGCTCTACTTAGGTGAAGGAGGATCGTTGGATCAAGATTCGTGGATGGAGTAGCGGTCAAATTAGCATAAATGAATAATACTCGTTAGGACAAGTGGATGGCTAGGATGCCAACTTGAGCCCTACTAAAACGAAGGAGGATCGTTGGATCAAGCTTCGTGAATAGAGTAGCGGTCAAGTTAGTTCGCAGATTAGCCCTGCCGTCTTTGAACCTCCGAAGATACTAGACAATCTCCTCCTCGTTCTTGTCGAGATACTTTCTGTCTATCTTGTGACCTCGTGGTGCATGAACCCTTCGACCTAGTTCCTGCGTTATCTTGAGTGCTCCTGTTCATCGCGGACATAAGAGGTTAGTACAATCATCACAAGAGTTGTAACTTACAGGTTACAACCATACGATCGTTTCAAACCTGTAAAATATGGACACTCGACCTTTCTTTCTGAAATTGCATTAGCATAGAACCACTTGGATCATGCCCTCCCTAGCTTTTGCCTGCCTCTTGCTTGAATGCAATGTCAACATAAAGTTGCTGCGAGGCACCACTTCGTGTAAGGTCAACATTAATGGAGGCATGGCTTTCCCGTGTCGATTTGGACTTGTCGAACATTTTGCTAATAGTGGATCGAACTATTAGACCCTGATCCTGGGGTCAAACCTTGGCTTCTGAGATAGACCTCTTCTTTTGAGGCCCTTATGACCATCTTGAGCTGCTCCTATTCGGTACGGTAGTCTGTGGCTAAGGTGGTCTAGTCGTCGCAAGCCTGCTCCTAACGGAGGCGCACCACCTCCTTCTCTTTCTTTTTCTTCCGACCTCCATGGAGGTCCACGAACATAGTCTGCCTAACCATTTTAGGCACGCCGGGGTAGACCTTCACATTGCCAGCGCGGCCAGTCAGATGTTCCTTCATATTGATCACCCCTCCACTCTTCATAACATGCCTATAGTAGTGACACTTCGACCCTTGACCGATGTGCTCCCCATGCTCCCATACGGTACCCGCGCGTCTACCATTATGAGAACCTGCGGGATGTGGGCACAAGATGCCAATAAAATGAACAACGATAATATTATTTGGGATAACTAAATGGTGTTCTTTCCTTATTCAACTAACATGTTTCTTATCACAAGTACTGTGTCAATGTTATCTAAAATAACATATCATGTTGTTCTTCACCACCACTGTGCATCACATAAATCTAACCGCATTGCTCAAGTTGAATCCTCGAAAATCCGGTAGACATGTGACCACATTACAGTAGACATGTGAACTGATTTTAGCTATCATTGTTGAAAGTCAAAACCACAACATTCTTTCATTTTAAGCCAACAAAAGATGGTACAGTGCACTGGTGCCAATAGGCTAAGCTAAGAACAAAATAGTGGAGTAGACAATGAATTAGTACAATACAATCACTTCAAATCTGGCCAAATCCGGGGCTAAAAAGCTCATTTCGTTTAAAAATGATGAAATCTCGGGCCTAAACACTGATATTTCGGTCCCAAAAAGGATTTCGCTGCTCTAATCTCTGAGATTTTGGCTAACCCTACCCGAGATTTCACTTCATATGCTCGAGATCTCGGTGAGAACAGGCGAGATTAACTTTTTTTTTGTGACCGGAGAAGGCCGGATGCTCGCTAGAGATGCCTGGATTCACTCGGCCGCCGAGGGGAAAGAAGCACTGTTCTGAGTTTACAGATCGGAGAGTGAGTGAGTGGATTGCGAGCCCGTGAGGAAATAATGAAAGGTCCTTTTGTTTGATCTGAGGCTAAGGCTACAAATATTTTCAACCATCCAGCACAACAAAAAGCACGACTCGGCTTAGTTGGTTGAAACACGAGAGATAAGGCTTTGCGCCCTTTCTAGGGTGTGGGTTCGAATTGTATGCCCAACAAAATATTTTTTGACTTTTTTCACTTTTCTTTCACATGTATTACTCATAGATGGTCTAACAATGCTCTAGAAAAAAATTGAAGCCAAATTCGGCCTGAAATCACTACAATATGGTAAAAAATGTGTGAAAACCAGCCCAAAACACCAAGATCTCGGCAAGATTTTCGAAAATACTATAGCATTTTGATTTTTTTAATCCAGACTTTGAATCTCCGAGGGAGCCAAACTCCGAGATTTCGCTAGGAATTTGAACCTTGGTCTCAGCCTCTGTTCGAAACTTCGAGGGGGATGTAGCTTTTAGTCATAAGCTGCTGTTTTGAATTTGTTTTCTAAAAAGCTTAATCAGCAAGGCTATTTGGCAGTCTCTCTCTTTTCTTTTTTGAGCTAACTGGTTACTTCAATCGTTGATGAAAGTGAAATGTCTCGGATACCTTTGAGGGTTTTGAAGTCATGTTTTTGTGTTTACTAGTAATATGCCCGTGCGTTGCAACGAAATTTTAAAGGAGGGTGATATACAGTATCAAGGGATCCTAAACCATATACTCCCTCCTGTCACAAAAACACATCATTCTAGACATGGATGGTCTAATTTCTACAGTAATATATTTATAAAACCTAAAAAATATTAATATTATGAATCCAACCAGCCAATTGGGCGGCGACCATGAGCAGGAGTGACGACATTGTGGGATGGTAATACTTTCTCTTGAAGCGTATGAAGTGGGTCTTGCACTGGGACAATGTATTAATCCTCTTCACTGCCCTCTACAAAAATTAGGCCCACACCTTCGAGCGTCTTAGCCGGGTGGTTGGCCGCCTCGCCAACATCACCATCACCGATGACAAGTTTGAGGCCGGTGGTTGCATCATCCTCCTCTGCAACCTTGGCCCGTTGTTTCTCTCATCTCTTTGGCCCCACCGTCAAGACCGACAACGACGACAATTGGCTTGGAATCTGGTACGGTGGCAGCTTTGTCTTCAAGACACTCCGCCCGCAAACACCTGGCTGCCAAATAAATACCCAGCGTTGCAACGGAATACCAAGAGACGATGACACATAACAATAGGATAGGATCCTAAATCTTAAAGTAAAATATGAATTTTCTATCACCGTCTATGTTAAAGCGAAACATAACCTTACAATAAAATATAAATATTCTTACACACATGTCAAAGTGAAACATAACTTGCATAAGGAGTATCTACCCATATCTAGACTCCAAAATTTATGTTCTATATAATAAAAATATTGACAAAAAAATCTAATGAACACATTTTAGATTCAGTGGAAATGTAGAAAAAAGAAAACCAAAGAACCACAATCCAAATGAAATAACATAACGGAAAAGAACGGCAGAAAGAGTTTTGTGGATGCATCCACTGAAATACAAAGCATCGAATTCCAAACTCCTAAACCTGATAACTCCATAAGTCAAGCTTCAGTTGCAATTCTTTGACAACATAGAACCTCCCATTTTGCCCCATCCAAAAACTTGATTGAAGACTTCAACGGCTACTATCGCCGTCTCCTTGCCCCTTATCCAACAGTCTTCTTGGTCGTGCAAAATAGATTAATAATGAAGCCAGTGGTAAATATAAAATATGATTTAGTTGGGGTGCGAGGGCAGCTTATGATCTAATCAAATTGTATTATGTGTTCTCTAAACCATCCACCATGTTACTACTACCCCAACACAAATCAAAGCTCTCGATTTTTTTTACCAAATTATCAGCTGATTGGTCTGGATCCTTCCCATCCACATTTGCATCCTAATAAGTGGTGCTTTGCTGCTCATTAGTATCATTAGACCACGAAGAATCCGTATAAATTCCGTCATAAAAAAAGATTCTGTATATATACATGCAGATGAAGTTGGCACAGATATCGCCCAACAGATTGAATCCAGAAGTGTGGCAGGTCTGAAATGTGTTGTCATCAGGTTCAAGTTCCAAGCCCATACACATACCAAGATGAATTTCATGACTTTTTATAAAATAGCTTAAATAACACAAGGGGACAGCTCTAGAAATATTTGAATTATGTTGAAATAATCCACAAACCAGCTTTATTTGGAAGAACATATATGCAATGATGATGGAAGAAAGCAATAAAAATAACAATTGAATTTGCTGGGTCCTACATTTAAGAATGAAAAGAAAAACCCTACTACAACAGGCAAAACAACATCTACCTCCATACGACGAACACGATGGTGTTGAACATCTTTCTTTGCTACTTCAACAAATTTTTGCCTGTCTTGATGAGTCTCGTCCATCTCCTCTTGGGTTGCTGGCAGTCCCCTGGAGTTTGAATTTATAGAAGAAACAGTCTCAAGTTTTCTATTCTAAATGAACAGAGGATCCAATGTCACCAAATAAGGAGTTAAATGTGGAAAGTGAACCTATTAGAAACATGTTTATAATCGAACAGCAAAAAAACATAAAAGAATCCAAACAATTTTTTTTTGAGAACATAAACTGTTGAAGAAATCAAGTAAAAATTAATGGAAATTCATGTAAATATTGTTCACATACATAAATTGGACCTCTCTTCTCCATGGCATGTGAAATTCACATCATATTAAATGAAAAATAGTGGAAGCAGAGAGTACACTTGTATCAAGATCATATAAAAAAAGATTAAATGAATTTCCTTAAAACTCTATACATGTGATCGAACATAATATTTTTGCAACAAACAATTTAATGTCACCATAGCTTAAGTATCGTATGAAAGAAATTACACATCTGGGGTGGAATGCTCACATGACAAATGCATTTCATCACAATGTTCAGTTTAGAAATTGGTATATTATATGTTTATCAGTTCTTTTTTGTAATGTTCTTGACTACCCCAATGTGAAAATAACATGATATTGCCTAGTAAAGAAGTCTTTTGTTATAAGCCTCTAACTATATTGTTTGCTCATTACATTGTTAAGAGATACTTCACATGGTAAAGATAACTATCCTCAGTTAGCCTTTCTTTTCAGGCATGTTCGTCTGCTATGCCCCTTTGCTGAGCACCAACCTCCATGCCGGTGGATCTGGGACAGTTACGGTGGTTGTGTCCCTTTTCACCACATCAGCTGCAGTGCCAAGGTTTTTGTTTCTCGCTGTCTGACTTTAGCTTTCCACATGTTCGGCTATTATGTCCCTTTCCACCACATAACAGGCATCTGAACTGCACTCTGCCTGAAATTTCCCTCACTGTTTGGCAGTAGAAGCTGTCCTTCTTGTTCGCATTTGCTGGAGTAAAATTTCACCCTGCAAAGCAACAGGTGCCAAATGTTGTTCAAGTAAACTGCAAGTCCCATTTTGGTGGGGAAGTAAAATAATCTAAGCAAAAAGGGCAACTAAGTTAGACTACCACTTAAAACAAATAGGGTATATGTACATGCTAACTAAGAACACAACTATGAAAGGACAACATCAGCTGGCTAAAGAAACAGACAAAGTGTGTGAATGGACATAAATTAGCTAACCATGATATTTACTTTTGGGAGTATAATGAAAGGTAGTTCGGACACCTTCATGGCAATGCTTCTCTTGAGCCGATTCTCATGATTACTGAAGAATGCCTTTTGTGTTCCAAGAGCATGCTTTCTTGCAGAAGCAGTACATGTTGTTCTCTTCAAGCTCAAGCACACGGGAAAAAATTCATGAGTATCAGCCAGCTCGACTAACAGTTAACAAGAACATACAGTTACGACAATTCTCATGACATCTACCTTGATTGCATCAACTCTCTGAGCATGCAATTTGGGATCTTGGTATATAATCTTCATGTGCTTAGTTAACAATCCTGTTTTAGCATTTAGAGTCTGCAATTATTATTGACCTTTTTAAAGCCACAAGTGCAAAGACAGCAAATCTTATTGGCACGAAAGGTAGTCTCATATGCTGCATTAACAATCATGGCTATAAAATGTGTTTTTCAGCATGTACGAAAGCATCACTTACTCTTAAAAGATCCTCATGGCAACTTTTGGGGATGGTGATGGATAAGTACACTTCGGTCTTTTTGAAGTGTTAATCTTTATTTCTAGCTTGTCGATTTCATCATCTTCCTGTACTTTCAAGGGAGAACTACAAAAACAAAACAAAAAAGTAGGTAGCATCCTATGATCAGGAATCCAAACGGACAATTTTTCCTCAACATTGTGTCTGGATCCAACCTGGAGGATCACCTAGGTTTGTAAGCTGGCCGCAGATTGGGACCCACCTGTGCACGATGGCTAGGGTTTAGCAGGTCACGAATGGGGGAAGGAGAAGCAGAAGCACCGGAGGACGAATATGCATACCAGGGGAGATTGATTGACTCTTATGGAGACCACAGGTGGGGGGCGATGTGGTTGACGGTGGTGCCGATAGGGAGGAAGTGGGCAGCATCGGCGCATCGAGGAGCAGGCGGACGCGAGCTATCACCCCTTGGTGTTATTGATGCTCCCCTCACTGGTAGATGGTAGCGACGGGGTCGATGATGACTGGATTCGGCGGTGGCGGGGTCAGGGAGGGCCAGATCAACCGCCGATGATGACAGGGAAGTCCTGGTTCAGCACTGGACGACCTCGGCAACACCAATGCACATCATGACACGGGGAAGCGGAGGGACGGCGCGGGTGCGAGGAGGCAGAGGGATGATGCATGCATGGGGAAGGTAGGAGGAGGGGTAGGAACGGAGGAGGAAGACGTGGTTGTGATGGTGGCGAGCGGGCAGCGGTTGTGGAGCAGAGTTGGGAAGGGTTCGGGAGGTGTGGTTTGCGTGGGATTGTAGGAGAAGGCTGGCGTGGCCCACATGGTGGCGCCGATTTTTAGAGGGGCGAACAAGCAGAGCGTACGGTACGAGTAGTAGAGATTTAGCATAAATATGTTTTTTCCAGAAATAATGATGAAACGACTTATTGTACTGGAACAATTGAGCAACATTTTGCAACATCGGAGAAAGATTGACCATGGACCACTAAATTGATAAGGCATAAATGTATTTCAGACATGTTACAAATCTCTCGGTCTTTTTTTCTGAATAATTTTACAGAAGAAAAGCCATTGACAAATCTGGAAACAAGATGTCACTAGACAAATGACCAGCTACAACTCCAATCTCTGATCTGTTTTACATCATAAATCAGAACTTAAGAAAAAAAGTTACACAACAGTGTTGAAACATGCTAGATCAGAGACACAACACCACCTTTCTCCTACCTGATCAAGAAGTTGCTAGGAAATCTGTCCTTTTCCTGCCGTGAGACACAGGAAACCGAATTGTTTTACGAACCGGAATCCCAACTCAATGTAACTTCAAGCATTATCTAAATTTGAGAAACTAACAACAAGCAATATCATTCATTAATTTTTATGTAGTGGGCCTATCTGTAAGCCCTAAACAGGGCAGTTACATTACTTCCATCGCGAAATTAACGACTAGTCGGTTGAGAGGATTTCGGCTTTTTTGGAAGCAGCAGCTGGCTTGAGCCCCCCAAGACAGGGCCATTGATCAGCAGCAGCGGCGGTTGCATGAGGTGCAGCGCAGTGGGGCAGGGCGCCATGTGTGTGAGGTAAGTCGGAACGTGGCCTTGCAGCGTGTTCTCTGAGCTTATCACTCTGATCAATGGCAATTCAACCAAGGGTCAGGCCAAGGAGGACATCGGACTATCGGAGTATCGCGACGTAAGAGTGGCATTTAGGCCGGAGTCGAGACATCAGCACAAGACATTCCATCCCAACAACTAACCATCGATTCTTAACCGTCTTAACTGTCACCTCTCAGGCTATGCTGTGTAGAGTGGCAACTTGCCTACCATTACATCTTGATGCCAATGCTTGGATCAGGCACAATTATACAGAAGACACCGCGCCGGGGGCAATTTAGAAGTATCTTGGTACTAGCTAAACTTAGTGCCGCTATTTGAATTCACCTCTGAATACCGTGCATTTCTAGCTCCCATGTTCATCGTTTTTTGCTAGTCTAACCAACCACATTTTTTTTTACAAAAATGGCATCTTTCTCATCGTGAAAAGAGTGGTAGGCGATATGTGTCTCATGCAGCCCATGGGAGTGCGGGATAACACCCTTCCGCGGACGGGGAGCTACCCCAGCACTGCAACGCGCGCCAACGCCTACCTTCCCGCTTGTCCGCCCACGCCCGCGCTTTACCCTAGCCGCCATTTGTTCTAACAGTCAAGGACTATGAGCGCTGACGCCTGGGCAAGAGCCGACCTCATCAGCCATCATCACGGGTACCGTAACTGGGGGTGCCACGAGATGCGCATCGCCGTCGGGGCTAGGAACGGCCTTCGCCGTGGATGCGGCATCATTAGGGCATCGTGGGTATGCCTTGCCCTTTCGCCGATTGGCACGGAGTGCCGAGCGGGTGCCTTGGCTGAGGGTTCATTGCCGCTGTAGGGGTGGGAGTCATGGCGCGTCGGGCGTCGTTGCCGCATCAAGCCACGCGCAGACGCTGCTGCTACTTCGGGCGAAAGGCAAGGAGCCGCACCGCCACCTCTTCGTGAGGCATGATTCGGGCGCGGGTGCGTCCGTCAAGGAAGGCTCGGGCGCAGCCGCGGGGCAGTCGGGCAGCGCGGTCGCTGAACTACCGCTGCGCACTTCGAGATGCGGGGCCGTGGGGCATGGAGCTGGTACCAGTGATTGTGGCGCGAATAGAGCGCCACGGGCGCAACATCATCGGCACGCTGAATGCCGACTCGAACTCAGCTGCCACCGCCCCATTGAGCGTGGAAACCGAAGAGCCTTCGGCGCGTCCGTTGTTTTGCGAGCGGGAAGTAAGGCGCTGCGACGAGCTTTGGGAGTTGCGGGCACCATAAAATGTTGCCTTGGCTTTGCCACCGTCTGGCAGAATGGGCGTGGCGCTGCGCCGACTCATGAGATGCAAAGGGTCATGGCTTGGCGGGGGAAGCCGGAATGGCATATCGCCGCTATCGCCGCGGACGCTACGGGTGTCGCGTGAGCGCCACCGCATCAGCTGGGCACACGGGCGCAGCCAGTGCGCGGCCTCGCCCACCTTCACCTGCTAGACATGCGGCTCTGCCATTGGCACCGGCCGCGTTGGGCGTGGCAGGTTCTTTTTTTTTCAAAAACTTGATGATGAACAGTAATTCCTCCATAAACAGCCATCATGGCTATTAGGACCTTAAACAATAATCTACTGGATTTGTTTTTTTACTGTTCACATGCACATGCACATGCGATCAACCATCGTAGATTGAACTTACACAGGGTTTGATGTAGGATGATCGTGTGTAGCAGGATGAATTTCGATGCCGTGTAGATTGTCGCAGGCAGACGATCACGATCGGTAGCTTCGGTAGAGCTTCACGTTGATAACGTGTTATAAAACGTAGTCATTCACCCGCGATCAATCAACAGCGCGCCAATAAAATCACAAGAACATGACCGAGAGCACACACAATGTAGGGAGAAAATTATGTTCTCTCTCTTTGTTAGATTAATCTCTTGTACAAGGGGATACCTAATATATATCAAAAGTTAGCAAGAGATAGATTTAAATTCGTCCATATAAAGATAGAGTCCAACCGAATAGAAACTCAAATCAGTCTCTTTCATAACAGAAATAATATATTTTCCCTGACCCTTTCATCGTGGCGATCTTTTAAAAACCTTTATTTGACCGGTGATCCTACTCACCAGATTGGCAAGCTCTTTTTAAGAGCGGTAGCAGAGCTACTCTTCTTGATTTAAACCATCTGTAGCTAACTTTCTCCCGGTGCCTGCATAGATAAGCGTAGCAATAGCATAGAATAGAAATGCCAAATTGGTCCTTCATTGGGCAGTACGTTGCTAAGGAGACGGCAAATAGCTGTGAGCTGACCTTGCTGATTCACATGCGTAGGGTGGATTCGGGTCCAACTACGGCCCAGACCCATAGTCGGGCCTCCAACGTGGTAGAACGAACGAGACAGCGTGGCAAACATCAGACGATCAATCATAATCCGATCCGAGTTGGCGAACTTGTTTCGTATAAGAAGTCGTTCACGGTTCGGAATCTGACTAGAAGAACGGTTCGTGTATGTACACACGTAAACGTAAGGCTACAAATATGTAGCCAATGTGCTTGCGTGCATCCATGTATGCGTTTACGCCAAGATTCTAATCGATCGGTTGAGCATGGCTGCGCCGTCGACCAACGGAGCCCGGCCGTGGGCCGACCTCCCCCAGGAGATGGTAGACGCCGTGGTCGGCAACCTCGACATCTTCAGCACGGCCCGGCTCACCGGCGTCTGCGCGTCGTGGGCCAGGGCCGTCGCCGCGAACACCTCCTGCCCTTCGGCACGCCGTGTTTGCTCAAGTCACAAGAAGAGGGCGACGGCCGTCGTGAAATTAGCGACGACGACAAAGAGCGCACCTTCGACTTGCTCGACCTCCGCAGCATCATGGTTTGGAAGGACGAGCCGTACCCCGCCTTTATCAGTGCCGTCCGCAACCGGTGGTGGGTCGGGGCCAAGGGCGACTGGCTCGCCACTGTCGACGATCACTGCAACGCGCAGCTCGTGAACCCTTATACCGGCGAACAAATTGACCTGCCCGCCATCGCCACCATCCCGGACGTCGAACCGACAGGCGACAATTGCGTGCTCCAGCTAGGAAGTAACAGTTGGGGCTTCTTTGCTAGGATCGTCGTATGCGAGGCGCCATCCGGCGCCGGCAACGACGGCGGCTACCTAGTCATCGCGGTTATCACCCAAAAGCTTTTGGCGATCGCGAGAGGCGGCGACCAGAGCTGGACGGTCTTGAACAACCCCCACGAGTTCTTCTTGTATTACAGCGACGCCATCGTACACAAGGGCAAGGTCTTCGCCGTCACCGGCAATTTTGGCCATATATACACTTGGGACCTATGCGCCGGCGCGTGCCCCGAGCCAGAGCTGGTGAAGCCGCCGCGAGTCGACTGGGACAGCAACAAGATCCCGTACTGGTGGAACCTGGCGGAGTCCGCCGACGGCCGTCGCCTCCTCCTCGCCTGCACGTACGGTAGAATGGTCAAGGGCTACAGACGTTATAACCAAAGGTACCATGAGACCAAAAAGTTTAAAAGCGATGGCTTCAGCTTGTATGAGCTGAACGTGGACGCTGCCGGAACGCACGGTGACGGATGGAGCCGCGTTACCAGCCTCGGCGATCTACATGGATCGCTGCCTAGATTTACAGCTGCCGATCTGGTTTAGACCGACATTACAGAAGTATCGGCCAGCAAGTTGAGGCCTTGTTTGAGACAAGGGAATTTCGTAGAATCCTTGCGGAAATTATGTTTTTCAATCGAAGACTGTACTAAAATTTATTTTTTCTCTGCTTTTATGAATCCAAGATGCTGCATAGAAAAAAGGATGTTGTCTTTTCCCCTTTATTTTTGTCTATCTTTTATGCATCAGAACATTTTAATATCAACCTTTCAACTCTTCTCAGAGTTTAATTAGCACGGATTGGGATCCTTGTTGGCGTGTACTCCACTTGGCAGTGTGTACCATATGTCAGTTCTTGTTTTTTTTTCTATTCCTCTATCTCTTACTCCCTATTCTCATCTCTTACTCTCTCGTTGATCTACTCTACACTGCCTTTGTTCAGTCCATCGTCGCATCCCCTTCTCCTCCTACCACTAGAACTAGTATAGTGCCTATGCTAACGCTACGACGGCAGTACACCGGCTTATCAATTAAATGAGAAGATAAGTATGAATACAACACTTAATAATAAAAGAGAAATTTAGAATTTTAAATGAATTTAGAAAGAAAAACGGAACTAAATAGAGGTCGAATGGGCGAAAACGGGCTCTCAAAAGATTTTAAATCAAAAAGAGAAAGAAAAAAGAATTTTCTGATTTTAGATTATTTTTTTGCAGCTTCCACAGAGAGCACGCTGTGCTCTCTGGGCTTGGCCAGCGCAAGGGGGAGGGAAAGATCGCCGGCACCGGCGCCTGCGGGGGAGGAGTCACGGTTGCGGTGAATTTCGCCGGGAAAGATGATGGTGATGGCTTGGGTTACCTCCAAAATCCGGCGATCTTTACAAGAGGGAGCACTTGGGGATTTACGCAATGCAATGGGGTGGAGGAGAGTTCGCCGGCTTTTATAGCCCTGAAACAAGCATATTTATGGAAACCATAATTTGGGATCAAATCAGATTGAGAGGAAATTTTGGCAATAGAGCACGAAATTTGAGGAATTAACATCATAGATGATAAGAGGAGATTTGGTGCGGGATTGATGGAGCTTTGGAGCTTCTTTCTTGCTTTAATGGAGGGAGGGAAGAGAAGAAGCTTCTGCAGTGCAGTTATGACTAGAAGAAGCTACAGATGAGTTGCCTTCATTTTTTAAATATAGAAGGATTTTTGAAAAGATAGCACATTAGTTAAAAATTGTAGAAAAATTCTCAAAAAACTTTCGATTATTTTGTACTTAATAAAATTATTTTCAAAAAATTAAATTATAAATTTCTTTGAGGCACTATGCATGAGGTCGTGACCAAAGAACCTCGCCGCGTCGGCAAAGCCACCGATGGCGGCCAGTGGAGCCATTGCGGATCTGCGTTCTCACGACCATGCTTGTCCCATCTCGGTTTCCTTTTCCCAAGACGTAATGTATGGTCCTTTCCTTTTCGAACGTTTGTTTCCTTTTCCTTGATTCCAAGACGTTTGTTTCCTTTTCCTTGTTGATCTTTGGAGGTGAGGAAGGTGCATTGTGGGCCACGAGGATGATTTGAAAAAATATGGAAAAATAAAATGCACTCGCGAATTTTGGATCCGCAAGGAAAAAGATAAAAATTAAGCGATTGCTCGTGTCATTGGTTCCATGAGAAAAAATTGAAAACAATTAAGCAAACACTCACAGATAGTTGGTTCCTTAGATAAAAATAAAAACAAATCCGTATATTGCGCTGAAATTAGGTTTTATGGGGCTAGATCCGTAAAAAAGTCTCGAGAAGGGTCATATTTAGAAAAAAATACGATCACAATGCCAGGACAATAAAAAATTCAAGTCTTGTTTCCTTGCATGCGGATCCTCCCTGTTTATTTCCTTGTTTGATTCACCCTCCTTCCAAATATGTAGTACGTACAATTTTGGCCAGTAAAAAATTTAAGTCTGGTTTCCTTGCATGCGGATCCTCCTTATTTATTTCTTTGTTTGATTCGCTCTCCTTCCAAATATGTAGGTGGGGAGGTGCATTTGTGGGCCACAGGGATGATTAGACACACTAAATAATGGCCATCGGATGTGGGTGAGTAAAACTGAGGAAAGATCTGAGACGTTCATTTTGATGAATGCAAGTTTTTGGGGACGTTTTGCTGAGTGCACGAATATTGGGCCATCTCTAATGAGGTGCATTATTTAGGGTGGACGTAGGAAAAATTGCTTAGGTGTATTATAAAGGAGTATAGATTTTGATATTTGATGACAACCAACAATCAATGAAAATCCAAAAACCCGCGACAAAGCCTTTTGTGAAGGTCACCAAAAAGACTATCAATCTTGATTCACCACGAAAACAAATGTACCACGATGTTAGGCCTTCACAAAATATTTTGTAACGATTATCCATCACAAAGGACATGCACGTCATGCAGCCTATATTGGAATCCGCTATAAATTTTTTATAGAAAAATGTGGCTACCCAACACATTGCACCTTTAGTAATATATATGTCTAGTCATAAGAGCTACTAGCCAGGGCCACACGCTACGTTGCGTCGTGCGAAATCTCATATTCGTTTTTTTCGTAATCCTGGTTTTCCTTTTTTTTTAAAAAAAAAATGGATCGCCAAGATCCAACGGCAAATCTGTGGACTCCTATAAACCGTCGACGAACATGTGATTTTTTGAGAGAAAATAAACTTTTTTTTGCGTAATCATGGTTTTCTTTTTATTTTTTTTAAAATAGATCACTAGGACCCGTCGCGTGAATCCGTAGACTGATATAAACCGTCGGCGAATCTGTGGGTTTTTTGGCAGAAAATAAACTTATTCTAGTTTTTTCATAACTCCGGTTCCCTTGTTAAAAACAAGTCTAAACGTAATTTCGGTTTTTTCAGATCCATTTTGCTAAAAAACGCTGGGAGGACCTGAATGTAAACCATAGAGGGACTCAAACATAATTTTGAATTTTTTGGTCCTTTTTTTGTTATAAACCGGTGGAAGGACCTAAACGCAATTAAAAAAAATTGGAGGACATTCTCGCAAAAACAATGATGTGGCATGCCTGGTTTGCCTCCAATCGTCTCCACATAAAAATAGTACTAGCCAGGGTCACGCGCTACGCTGCGCCGCACGAAATTTGGACCGACGGTTATTTCTAAAAAAAGATACGAGGATCTAAACGAAATCTTGGTTTTTCTCTGTTTTATTCCAGAAATGTGCTAGTCGTTGGAGAATTTCTTTATTTTTCCAAAAAAAAATAGGCTGTTACGAGTCATCAGCGAATTTGCGAAAACACAGGCTCCTTTTTGAGGGAAAAACCGTTAGGGACCTGAACATAATTTCAGTTTTTTGGGTCCGTTTTGTAAAAACACTACTACAGATGGGTATATCCGCGACGCCTCATCAGTGCCGGGTGAGTCCCACCCGGCAGTGATTGTATTATCACTGTCGGTTCCAAGTAAAACCGGCACAATATTTATTTCCCGCGCGAAGTGAAGCAATATCACTGTCGGTTCATTTTATCCGTGGCGATAATATAGCATCGTCGGTTTGTAAATAAAAGCCGCGGTGATAAGTTTGCCCTAAATTCTCCCGCGACCGGAGAAGCGATATCACTGCCGGTTCATATTATAAAACCGGCGTTGATATATTCCGCCGTTTATAAATAATAACCGGCAGTGATAAGGCTTACCCTAAATTTTCACGAGAGAACGGCAGAGAGTATCACTGCCGAATTATATTATTCAACTGGCACTGATATTTTACTGCCGGTTCTTCAAAAAGAACCGGCAGTGATAATTCGACACTATAAGTACCCTTCGTACTTGCCCCACCTACAGAACAGAGAGGAGCTTTGTTCTTGCTCGGTTGGGGAAGAGAGGGGGTGAATTTTTGCTCTCAAATTTTGTGGAATTCACTTCTAATTCGTGATCTACTGTTCGTATCTTGATGTACATTTTATTTGTAGTTGGTTTTTGTTGGATATTACGTTCTATATGGTTGTTGGCTGTGAGAATTATCGATTGCATAATGAGCACAATTAGAGCTCTAATTTAGAGACTAGATTTGAGTTCACCACCTTTTTATGTGTGCAGTGATTAGTGAGATTAAGATGTAGCTTGAATTTATGTTTTTACGAGGACCAAATTAGTGATTGCGTTTAATTTGTTAATTAAGTCGACAAAGACTACATTATTAATTGTCGTTGTATGTAACTATTTAGATGTCATGTGTGTAGAAAAAGTATTTATATTCTTTGTTGAATTATGTTTTAAGTAATAAATTATGTATTTATGGGTATTTATGTTTTTTAGCTAATTATTTAAAATATTTTCCTATTAAGAGGAAGTTTTGAATTTCTGAGAAAATTTAAAATGTGATAAAAACTTGAAAATAAATTTTTAAATGTTATATTATTTGTGGAACTTTCTGAAAAAATTCTCAAAAAATTTCATAATTTTGAAGTTGGTCGCTAATTTTAATAATTGGAACTTGCTTAATGGATTAATTAAATTAAAAAACAATTCTAAAATTAAGAAATCATTTTGGGCCAAAATTATAGTTTTGGCCCAGCCCACACGTATTGTTTCTTTACTTGGTGTATATTAATTTAATACTTTTTGTAAGTAATGCAAATTTGCCGGACAAACCATTATAAGTAATAGCAATTATTTAATTGATTTTAATAGTGAGATTTGGAAATAGATTTATTGTTTAATTAGCAGTACGTAACAAATGAAATGAATAAAATAATTTGTGACCACTCATTGATTTACTGAGATTTTATTTGTTATAAATATTTGCAAGATGGACCGAAGATGGATGTATGAAGCTGACCGTCGCGATAGAGAGTACTTTAACGGTGTGACTAGTTTTCTGAGCGTGGCTACGGCGTACAAGTCAACTAAGCTGACGGACTACATTTGTTGCCCGTGCGTCGATTGCAAGAATGAGAAGCAGTTTTCTAATCTTGAGGCGATCCGTGCACACTTGCTTCGAAGGGGTCCTGCCTATACCTGTTGAACTGAGCACGGTGAAAATGAGATTTTACGTGAAGATCATCCGATTGATGATGATGACGAAGACAACGACTCCATGGCGGTCGAGGATACGTTCGTGGACACCCAAGATGATACGTTCGTCGATAACCATGAAGATGATACGTTCGTCGATAACCATGAAGATGATCTAGAACAGATGTTGCATGATGGGGAGGAGGACGACACGAGTGAAAGGGATTTTCAGAAGTTCCAGCGTATGGTAGAGGACTCTACAACACCTTTGTACCCGGGCTGCAAGGAGGACCTCAGAAAGCTGCATGTTGTGCTAACGCTGCGGCAGTTGAAGGCAAGCAATGGTTGGTCCGATAAGAGCTTCACAGAGTTGTTAGTTTTCTGCGAGGCGTTCTCCCGAGAGAAAGCGTGTTGCCAGCAACCACGTACCAGGCCAAGCAGATTGTTTGCCCATTGGGACTGGAAGTACAGAAAATACACGCATGTCCGAACGTTTGCGTATTGTATCGCAATGAGTTTGTAAAATTGGATGCGTGTCCCGTTTGCAAGGCATCTCGTTATAAGCGCGGTGATGCCGACATTGTAAAATTGGATGCGTGTCCCGTTTGCAAGGCATCTCATTATAAGCGCGGTGATGCCGACATTGAAGTGCATCGTAAGAAAAAAAAGACCCCCAACCAAGGTGTTGTGGTATTTCCCTATAATCCCACGTCTGAAGCGTCTGTTTGCGAACAAAAGGCATGCTCAATTGCTACGATGGCACGCTGAGGAGCGTAAGAAGGATGGAATGCTCAGACACCCTGCTGACTCTGCGCAGTAGAGGAACATTGACACAAAATACATGAAACACTTTGCATGTGATGTGAGGAATATAAGGTTCGGGCTCAGTACGGATGGGATGAATCCTTTCGGCAACATGAGCAGTCGTCATAGCACTTGGCCGGTGACTTTATGTATCTACAACCTTCCTCCTTGGCTTTGTATGAAGCGAAAGTACATTATGATGCCGCTTCGATCCAAGGGACAAGGCAACCCGCAACGATATCGATGTGTACCGAAACCACCGGTTGAAGATCTTACATTATTGTGGAGCGACGGTGTGTGGCTATGGGATGAGTATAAAGAGAGTACTTCATGCTACACGCGTTGTTGTTCGTAACCATCAATGATTATCCCGCTCTCGGTAATCTTTCGGCCGGACTATTAAAGGATTCAATGGATCGTCCATTGCTTGGGTGATCTGGTGGCGGTGGCTGAAATCTATGAGAAAAATGTGTTACATGTGACATCGTAGGTTCCTTCGTAAGGACCATCCGTATCGCAACAACAAGAGAGGTTTCGATGGTACAAAGGAGACGACTTCAGCTCCAAAACATCATAGCGGCAAAGAGATATTTGCGGCCGTAAAGGATATTAAAATTATCCATGGAAAGGGAGTGATTACATCGATCCGTGTTCCGTGATCTGACTCCTTTGTGGAAAAAGAGATCGATTTATGGACCTACCTTATTGGTCGCACTGGATGTTCGACATGCAATCGACGTTATGCACATAGAGAAGAATGTGTGACGACTTGCTCGGTATTTTACTAGACATACCGCAAAACAAAAGATACACTCAAAGCACGGATGGACTGGAAGATATGAACCTCGGGAAGGAGCTACATCATGAAGATTTGGGTAAAGGAAAAAGTACCTTCCGTGACTTGCTACACTCTTAGCAAGAAAGAGAAAATTGCGTGTGTGAATGCTTGCACGAGTCAAAGTACCGTCCGGTTATTACGCCAACATGAAGAGGCTAGTCTCAATGAAAGACTTGAAATTAATTGGCATGAAGTCTCACGATTGCCACGTGATGATGACACGGATGCTTCTGTTGCAATTAGGGTGTTACGCCAAAGAAAGTGCGAGACCCAATTATAAAGTTGTGTTCATTCTTCAATGCGATTTGACAAAGGTCATTGATCCAATGGCTGGGTAAAGCTGCAGCAAGGCGTGATCCACACTCTATGTCGGCTTGAGATTTGCTTCCTCCATCCTTTTTGATATTATGGTCCATCTCATTGTTCATATTGTGAAAGAGATCGATTTCTTGGCCTGTGTTTCTACATCGGATGTACCCTTCGAGAGGTTCATAGGGGTTGTGAAGAAATATGTTAAATGTCGACATCGGCTAGAAGGGTGCATTAGAAGGTTGGGGAACCGAGGAGGTCATTGAATTCTGCGTCGATTACATGGATCTCAAACCGATTGGTGTGCCCATATCTCGCCATGAGGGAGGCTACGAGGCAAAGGGACATTAGGTCGAAATCGAAGCGTACTAATGATCGTGCTTCATTCATTCAAGCACATTTCTGATTCTGGACCAATCGGTTGTAGCGGCACCGTATGTTGATATGCACAAGAATATGCTAAGAAGGAAAAACCCATTTAAATCGAGGTTTGGATCGCGGATACCACAGAGATAACTTTGGAGATTGGTTGCTTAGACACATGATGCATACGCAGATGAGTGTGCTTTCGATTAAAGCGCTGTCTCAGGGACCGTCATGTACAATCCTGACATTTGAAGGATACGACATAAATGAATATACATTTTATACGAGAGCACAAGATAACAAGAGCACCAACCAGAACAGCTGAGTCCGTATAGATGCCTACGATAGCAATGGTAATATGCAGACCTACTACGGATTCATAGAAGGATTTGGGAGCTTGATTATGGGCCTTTGAAGGTTCCTCTCTTTCGGTGCCAATGGGTCGGGCTCACTGGGGCGTGAACATCGACAAATGCAGTATCACTATCGTGGACTTCAAGCACATCGGATCTGAGAGAAGAACCATTCGTCCTTGCTAATGTCGTCACACAAATCTTTTTGTTCGGGACCGGTGACAAAGAGCGCCACGTGGTTCTTCAAGGAAAAGAAGAATTATCGGAGTTGACAATGTAGTCGACGAGGAAGACAACAACCAATTCGATGAGCTTCCTCCTTTTGGTGAGAACGTCGACCTAGGTCTCATGGAAGACAGTGAGAAAGCTACATACATACGCCGTGATCATAACGAAGGTCGAATCGTTACTTAGTTGTAATAATATACCAGGATATACTTTATTTTGTATGGAGAACATGCTTCCAGTTGTAATATACGGATACACTTTATTTTGTATGGAGAACATGCTTCCAGTTGTAATATACGGATACACTTTATTTTGTATGGAGAACATGCTTCCAGTTGTAATATACGGATACACTTTATTTTGTATGGAGAACATGCTTCCAATTGTAATATACGGATACACTTTAATATCTAGCACATTGAAGTTAATCTTTATCAAAAAGATTCAAATTGATGCTCATGGTGTTATAGTATTTATGTAAAGTCCATGTAGGGTTCTTAGCAAATTTGTAATTCACTTAATTTTTCTTTGATTAAAAAAATAAATGTTTCCTATATTCTAAAACTTCATGATTTTATACAAATTTATAAATTTACTTCATCCTTTTTGGAGCTATATATCAAAAGTTATGCTAGTTTGAATTTGAGCTTGGCTTTAGCCACTCACTTTTAGGGCCGACCGCATCACTTGCGGTTCTAGAGAAAATCCGGCGGTGAGGTTTAGGTATCCTTGCGGTTGAAATTAGAACCGCGATAATACCTCCATATCACCGCTTGGTTCTAGAAAAATCCGCGATGATGTTTAAATATCCTTCTGCGGTTGAAACTAGAACCGGCGGTGATGACCGCCGATTCTAGTTTCAACCGCGATGATAGTTATATCACTTGCGGATTTCTTTGGTGAACCGCGGTGATTGTCATATCTATATAAGCAGCGCGCGGTCTTCTTCCCACACTTCGCCGTTTTCCCACACTCGTGCCCTAGTCCTCCTCCCGCGCCGACCCTCCTCCGCACCGCGCCTCCGCCGCGGCCCTCCTCGACGTCCGACCCTCCTCGCGACTAGTCCTCGCGCGCCCTCCTCCCGCGCCAGCGCCTCCACCGCGCCGACCCTCCTCGACGTCCGCCCTCCTCCGCGACTAGTCCTCCGCGCGCTCCTCCTCCCGCGCGGCCGTCCTCCGCGCCCGCGCCTCCACCGCGCCGACCCTCCTCGACGTCGGCCCTCCACGCGCGGTGCTTCTCCACATCATATATTTGTCTTGTCTTGAGTCTTGCCATGACAAATGTTTCAATAAAAATCTCTCGATAAATTAAACATGGTTGCCTTGTCTTGATAAAAAATCTCTCGATAAATTAAACACTGCAAGAACCTTTGGGAAATATGATTACATAATTGTTGTTATCGGAAAAATATGATCTTTGTGCTCTTGACAGTTTCTATTGTGCGTGCTTGCTTAGCATAATGACATGAGGGTTGCGGTCTTCTTAGTTGATATGGAAATCAAACAAGATTTCTAATTACCTTTGGAATCTTTGGGATTTGAGGTTGATGTAATATGAATATTTTGTAAGGTTGTAATCTAAAGATTGTGTGCATACCAACAATCATTTGAGGTTGATGTAATATGAATATCTTGTAAGGTTGTAATATAAAGATTGTGTGCATACTCAAGTTCTCCTGAACTGCGATTTTCATGACGCATTTCTTTATGCTACTTAATTTATCTCCCTGAACACATTTCTTTATGCTACTTAATTTGTTCTTTGCTTTACGAAACTATAACACTTAGATAAACAATTACTTACTCAACTTGTTGAATTAATTAGTTTTTAATCTGCACAATTAGCAATACATTGACATTCTTCAGGATCAATTGGTTGCTCTCCTGATTAAATGTAATTTGTTCCTATTTCCAGCTTAGTGAAGTTTTGTTATGAAGAATCTTGTAGAAGTCTTCACACTATATGCAAATTAGATTTAACATTTGAAATCTAAGATTTGCGGAGATTTTCTTGATCGAGAGATGCTAAAGTTGGCAAAGCATATTGGATTCTAGGAGCATCATGAGATTTTATTATGTTGTATTTATTATATTCATGTAATAAATACCTTATATTGTATTTGTTATATTCATGTAATAATTATATTGTATTTGTTATATTCATGTAATGAGATTTTTGTTGTTTTAACAATACATTGTATTTATTATATTCATATAATAAATACCTTATATATTGTATGTGTCGTTTTGTTCTCTATATTGTGCGTATAATTAGTCTATTTGGTCCACAACCGTGCGTGACCAATTTATCGTAAACCATCACATTCATCTCATGCCTTCGTTAATTTTAAATTTTAGATAAATTAGCGCACATGGCGCTAATCAGGAACAAGCGCGGATGGCGCTGAGCATTGAACCAAAGCCGGAACAAAGCGACAAGCTTCCTCAACTGCGGCAAACCAAGGCAACAAGCGTGCACGAGGTAATTATTCCGGACCTAGGTCTCACGATACCGATTAGGCGAGTAATGAAATAGTCGAAATGCGGGCCGGACATCACGTGGACAGAGACAACATCGTCAGCGAGGTCCTAACAAGTTGCGGACGGGTGAGCGAAGGTGATCGTGGACCTTAATGCGATCGGCGAACCCGTTATACCGATCATCCGCTTGGGCCATACCGAGCGACATGCGGGGTCCTAGCTAGAGATAACGTGCCCATCACCTACAAATCATGGACACGTCGTGGCGTTTGCCCGTCGTATGTTCCCGATGAAATCAAGGAAGCATTGTGGATGATTTGACATCCAAGTTCGATTCCGAAGATCGGTTGGAGCATGCGAAGAAAGCGTGCACTAGCCATCATGGGAATCTCTGGAAGAATTGGAAGACAAAGTGAATAAGGAGTATGTGAAGAAGGATGAAACGCCGAACTTTGATCGTGCAGAGGTTGAGGCAATTTTGGGATGAATTAGTGCAATATAAGAAGTCCGATGAAGCCCGGGCTATCGATGAAAAGAACAAAGCAAATTCGGACAAGAACGTTTACCCCATCGCTAGGCACGGTGGCTATGTGAAGAAAGTACCCAAGTGGGATGCAAGGGAAGAAGAGCTAATTCTTAGTGGAGTTGTTCTGCGGCGTCCAAGATGGCCCGAGATCAAAGTCTTGGATGCTTGCGAGGAGCTAGTCTGTCGGATGATGGCGGCTTAAGCTTCGAAGCGAGAAAGAAGAGGAAATTTTGAAGAAGATCGCGGATGCCCATGCCCAAGATACCGAGTCGCTTCCAACCAAGAAGAGAGAGCGATGAGCTAACACGCATACAGGTAACAAAGAGCACCCTGGTCATACTAGAGGTTTGGCTTGGTGCCCGGAAAGAAGCGTTCGGAGGGCGCTTCTATCTATAAGCGTCCAAGCTAACTAGACAAGAACAGTTGGATGCACGTGTACGAGTAATAGAAGAAAGGATGCAGGTAAAGGAAATTCAATTCCAAGAATAGATACAAAAGATGCAAGAAATGCTAGCGAGCGTCCTCGGCGAACGTCACGCACATGACCTCCAGAGTCCCGCCATTGCTCATAAAAGCAGCCAAGCGTCAGCGGGGGCTCCCGAAGAGGACTCGGCCTGTAGTTTTCCTGTGGACAAAATCGTAGAGCCGACACGTTGCAGTCTGCACCTGCCCCTAGCGAACATAACCATTAAGGTGGCTGAAGGGATGGCTTGGCCGTGCGGCGAGGCGGATGTTGCATAACCGCCAAATTCACGAGGGCTACGCGAGTATCGATGAAGCAGTGTGGTTGACAATTACCGTGAAGTTGAGGTACGATCCCAATGAGGAAGGCGAAATACTCTTGGACAAAGCACAGGCACATTCATCGCGTGGCGAAAGTGCTACATAATGTTTTTATCCGATGACTACAATGGCGATGATGATAATAATGATGATGACGCGGCCTATCCAGATAGTAAAAGTCCTCCTCCGTCACCGAAAAAAAGTCCTCCTCGTGCTCCAGCGGTAATCTTGAAAAATAATGATAGAGCAGCGCGATCTTAAAATTCATCACGGTCAGCGGGGAAAAGTGCCACATCCGTGAAGCCGGCACAGTCTGGTAAGAAACGAGCATATGACATGACCGAAGAAGAAACTAGAAAGGAAGTAGACGCTTGACGTGTGACTCACTTCAAAAAGACGCCAAGACTGATAAAGTTGAAATCGAAGCTGCCAAAGAGATTTCTTCCTAGACATAGCGACGGTTAAGCAATTTGGGCGACAGCAAGAATCTCCTCAACCTAGCCAACGATCGGACTACGAGCGCATCTCTAGGCGTAAATCTAAAGGGCGAGTTGGTAAAAGAGCTATTGCTGAGACGGAAAGGGTGCTAAAGGCGGGGCCTCCTCTAAGGTGGAAGTTCGTTAACGGGAAGCATTGGTGGATCCAAACAAGGAGCGAGATCGAGCGACACAATTACGGCGTCTACATCAATGGTATCGACGGTTTGTCAAGAGACAAAAACGACGCTGCGTTCCCGTCAAATACAAAAAGCAGATTTTCACAATATGGACGGAGTTTTACGGTAGAAACCTCCGAGTTATACCGATTGTACCAACGAGATGCTCGGGGCGTGTCTCGTATTAAGAATGTGGACTCTGTAAGTCTCTTGTATAATTAAATCTTGTACATTCACGCACCCTTAAACTTAGTGTCTAACTTCTTTCTTATGTAGAATGGAGACAATGACACTCGAGCGGACTTAAATGAAAGGTAGGATTCCTCGATCCGGCCTTGTCAATTGCAAACTTATTAAAAATCCATCGACGAGAGAGAGATCGAGGAGTGCGTACTAAAAGCGCCGCTAAAGTTACAAGACAAGACCTACGTACTTTTACCCTACAACTTTGAGACGTGTTTCCCGCCTACTAGTCGGTTTTATCTCATGTGCAACACCATGTCATGACTAATGGGCCTGCGACTTTCATGGATCCTTCTCGTCATTCGTGAGCGATAGCACGATCAACGTGTTGGACTCAATGAGGAAACCAACAAGCGATTTCAAAGAAGTAATAGAATTGCTAGGCATGTAAACTCGGTCGTTGCGTTATTGCTCCGTAATCTTTCATTCCATTGCACTTAATTACACCTAATTAAGTTTAACGAGTATTCACAACCATACATAGGGCGTACACAAAATACGCAAGAAGAGCACACGGTACCGTCCATTCACGAAGAAGTTCAGAATAAGAACCGATTTTCCGTGCCTAAGACAGCCGCAGGGGAACAATTTATGTGCATACTACTTAATGACACACATACACACGTTAAATCGCGGCGATCTGACTACAACGGCGAGATGGTATATCATTACATGTTGGCGCATACTTTTCTTTATAAAAACTACGACACTAATTAATGCATCATTTTCTTTAATGACGGTAGCGTGAAGCTCGGCACCAACATGACCTACTTTGCGGTGAAGTTGAAGCCCTTCGAGAGCGGATGGTTGGGTTCATCGTCGAGAAGTGATCAACCCGAAGGGCGAGTTTTACGAGCCACACGCTACAATTAACTGAAATGTGAACGATTGTCAATGAACAATGTAATAATTAAATATTACGACGATTTACTGTATTTCAATTATGCTTTACAAATACTTCATTAATATTGTCATGATTAAATGAGTATTCGGTATTCAATGTTAAATATTATGATGATTTAATATATTTGAATTATTCTTTACCAATACTTCGTTAATATTGCGCATAAAATATACCGTACAGAATAAATGTACTGTGCAATATATATATAGTACAGGGTTACATCATACATATAATACAAAAAAAATTATGTAACCGGTTTTGGAGGAAAATATGGCACTGTACTTATCACTGCCGGTTTTAGAGAAATAACTGGCAGTGATACCACCTTATCACCGCCGGTTGGAAAATATTAAGTGGCAATGATATGGATTATCACTGCCGGTTGAAAAATAACAACTGGCAGTGATAATGTGTTATCACTGCCGATTGAAAAATACCAAGCGGCAGTGATAAGTTGTTATCACTGCCGGTTATGGATAAAAAATCCGGCTGTGATAATCCTTATCACTGCCGGTTGTAAAATATAAACCGACAGTGATATTATTATCACTGTCGGTTGAAGAACCGACAGTGATAGTCCCGACAATCACTGCCAGTTAGGGAGTGTCGGGTCAAAATCCGGCAGTGATGCTGATGTTGATCCGGCAGTGATGTCCTTTTCTGTAGTGGTGAAAACTGGTGGAGGACCTGTTCATGAATATGCGAAACCACGGGGCCTTTCTTGAAAAATTATCAGTGGAAGGATCTAAACGTAATTTGGGAATTTATGGAGGGTCTTGTCACAAAAAAAAACATTCTGAGGACAAAACTGTTAGGGACCTGAACATAATTTCAGATTTTTTGGGTCCGTTTTGTAAAAAAACGGTGGAGGACCCGTCTGTGAATATGCGAAACCACATGACCTTTCTTGAAAAATTACCAATAGAAGGACCTAAACATAATTTGAGAATTTATGGTGGGTCTTTTTGCAAAAAAACATGACACTTGGTAGACTAGCCTTGCTGTAATTCCTTCGGCTTTAATAGATAAGTTATTACTCCGGGATTTAGGGAAGGTAGTATACACTATACATTACTCTTTAAATACTAACTTTACAGGGCAATGTCTCACATCAAATAGTAGCGTATCAGAAAGCACGATAGAGGTGTAGTAACGTAATAACGTGTAGTAAAGCCTTACAAGATACGTAAAACAACCTATCAGTATTGTATATTAAAAGCTCATAAGAGTTGATAAAAAAAAGGATAGGCTACAAATTCTCACAAAAAAAAAGCAAAACATCTACTTATAATCTGGTGGACTCTAATTACAATCACCGTCAGATCTTTCTAACAAAAAATAAGAATATAATAGAAAATACTACAAAAAAAGGAAAATATTCGGCCCTTAATCTAATGGATCCTAACTAAGTTGAACTACAATAGCCTTAGAACGTTATTTTTTTTTAAAAAAAACAGCTAACCGTTTATCTAGCAGACCAGAGTTATAACGGCTTTAATTAAAGAAAGAGTCTATGCCAAGTACAATAAAAAATAAAAAGAATTAGTCATTTGATTTTCATATGAACTCTAAATTAAAACCCGTACATAGCAGTTGGGAATACAAATTAGATAAAAACTACCGGTTGGGTTTGTATATCAAATCAAATCTAACCTAAAACTATTATTCAAAATTAAGTAAAAAAATAACAATAAAATTAATCACTTGGATTAGAAGGAAGAGTTCAAACCAAATACAATAAAAAATAAAAATAAGTAAACCATTTAACTTTCATACAAACTCCAAATTAAAACATGTACATAACTGAATTTTGAAATAAAAATTAGAAAAAAATAATCAATTGGAATTGTAAACAAATTATAACCTAAAATTGACATGTGGTATTAAATAAAATGTAACATAAATTCAGAATAAAGAACAAAAGAAAATTGTCCATTTGATTTTAATTTTAAATTAAAACTTAAAATTCTAAGTTAAATAATAATAATAATAAATAATAGAAGAATAAATATAAAATAAAAATATGGATTGTTTTTTAATTTCATACTAAGTGAAAATATATATTTTGTTTTTATTTAGAATTAAAATTCTAGAAATATTATAATTTGAGAAAAATAAAATATGGTAATGAATTTAATTTGTGTATATAAATTATTTACATAAAAGTCGATAATAATTTTTTTTACAGTTGCTTAGAAAATATAAATGAGATAAAAATTCTAAAAAAAAATGAAAACATGCTGACTTTTATTTGGTGGACTTGCACAAAAACGAAAAGATTAAGCTAGTGATACATCAACAAGTGTTCACTCGGCTATATCAGTAGAAGCCATGTGATGTGCACTAAAGGTAGCACCAAAAGAAAGAGACAAGTATTGCAATAATGAAATTAAAAGATCATAATTTAAATGGGAAATATTATGTTAGGCTACTTTTACTGTTTTGCTATGCAAGTATTTGAGAACGAAAGTTTGATCACATGTGACAAGTATTGCTAAACAGAGTGAGTATATTTTCTACTATGATATATAATATCAAAGTATTACAAATGAAGTTATACAATGATCTACTTTCAAAAAAACAAAATTACATATATATTACTAAGTCATTTAAATATGCTTTGAGGATATCGCACGCGCCTTGAAGAACTCCCGAAAGCCCATATTTTAATTGCAGCGACACCATCGTGCAGAAGGGCAAGGTTTACGCAGTCGATTGCCACAATAGGGATATATACGCCTGGGACCTGCGCGTCGGCGCGTGCCCCGAGCCGGAGCTGCTGCGGCCACCATGGGCTTTACAAAGATGACTTGAAGTACCTGTGGAATCTGGCGGAGTCAGCCGACGTCGTCGCCTCCTCGCCTGCACGTACGGCTGCGACGTCTAGTCAGGGACTGCAGCCTTAGTAACAAGTTGAAGCGTGAGCTGAACAGATGGTTTGAAGGCGACGGAGTACGCTTGTACGAGCTGGACGTGGACGCTGCCGGTTCGGACGGTGATGGATGGAGCCGTGCCACCAGCCTCGGCGACCGTGCAATGTTCCTTGGTGCGGATTACCCGTTCTTGGCACTTGTTAATCGTAAATCATCAGATGAGAAGCATCTTCGGCCGAATTGCCTGTACTGTCCGTGAAAAGAGTTGTTTGGGTACCTCACGGTAAATTATGACATGATGGCGTTTGATTTGGATGATGATGAGAAGTACCGGCAATTCAGGCTGTTCTACTCAAATCGGCAACTTGAGGTTTTACATGAAACATGAGGAATTATCTAGAATCCGTGAAATACGTTCCAGATAAGCTATGAGGTTCGAAATAGTGGATTGTTTTCAAACAAAAAATCGTACACGTTTAGTATTTTCCCCGTGTTTGTGCATTCAAGCTGCTGCTTTCCCCCCTAAATTTTTGTCTATGCCTTTTTACGCATTCAAAATGCTGCTTGGAAAAAAGGATGGTGCTTTTACCTTAGCGAGTTACCCGGTTAATTTGTAATTCCTGCAATTTGCATATGCAACGAAAGAGAGAAATGTTCGCAACTGTCGGAGGGTTTCTTGAAAATAATTGTAGATAGAGCTTCCAATGCGATTGACCAGTCCAGACTCCAAAGTTTCCGGTGTTATTGTGCAGGATGCCAAAACGGCACCGTAATAAGGCGTGGCCTTTCAGGACTCAGTGTGTCATCCCTGTCTGCGTTAACGACGGGGTGTCGAAGGAGATCCTGGATGGGGTCTCGGCTCCATCAGGAGATTGTACAGGGCTCAATGCACATCAGCATCAGTGTTGTCGCTCGCTTGAACTGCTAGTTGCATCCACATTGACACCTTCCTCCGGCTCGTAGTGCACTTTGGAAGTGTCACTCAAATTATCAGGATTTGCTGCTTAACTATTCAAATGTTGTTGCTTTGATGTCAGCTTTTAGTGCTAACCGGCGTGTTGTTTATCCATTTTGAAGTCATCTTGATCCTGAAGTTGTGTAAGCTTTGATTTGTACCAAAGATTGGTGTGCAACATCTAAAAAATGTAATGTTAAGTTCTACATTTGTGCTTTATTGCTTTGTGCGTAGCATGTGAGGAAATCTTTGAGCATAATTAATCTTTTGTCAAAACAATCTTTTGTCAAAACATAAAAGTGGAGACATTGGTGGATCTATCCTCACTAAGATGGACATTTAGCGACGTTTCGCAAGCTTGACAATGGTTTACTGTTTTTTTATCTATCTATCTATCTAGCTAGCTAGCTAGCTAGCTGTTTGGCTTAATTTAATGCCACCATTGATACATGATACTTATTGAATTACAACTTGCAGCTGAAGGAATAGGTGGATATATACGATTCGAAGAAAGATGTGCTGAGGATACGGAGGAATGGCCAAATTTCACAAGAGGCTGTGAAGCTGTGATGAATTTGTCTATATTGTTGAAACTTGCCTATCGACCTATGTATGTTAGAATGTGATCAACTAAGTGCTATGTATAATTTATTTGAGACATGGTATCTCAGTCTTATCGAACTATGTATGTTATGAACTAGGTGTGACGAGCTAAGTATTAACTAAGTTTTATGTATACGATGAGCTAAGTAGGAACTAAGTTTTATGTATGTGATGAACTAATTGTGAATGTGTGATGACTTATGAGCTAAATGTGAAGAATTAAGTGTTATGTCTGTGATGAACTAAGTACGAGCGTGTGAAGAACTAATTAACGCAGCTTACAAGTGCCAATGTTATGCGTGGTTGCTGAAAATATGAACAATTCATGAAGGTTTAGATCAAATAAACTAGTTATGTGTTTTCGTTAGTTCCTAATGTACAATTTAAAGGGTTTTCTTATTCCAAAAATAATCCACTATCATGTTCATTTTGAATCGTATGAGCTCTATATTTATATTCAATATTATTTATATCTGCATTCAGAAATAAATATGAGTCGCCCTGTCTCCAAGCCCAATTGCCCAAACCTGTAGGCGGCTCACGGGTTGTTGTACGTTTCCAACTTTTCGCTTCCTTGCCTACTTGCTCGTACTCTGTCTTGGACGTACGTCAATCAGGAACGGGGATACAGCCAGGGCTGTCGAAAATAGATCTTGCCAACCCGTCGGTGTGGCTGGCGAAGCATACAGGGGTCGCGGCGCCGGCCGGCCGGGCTGTTCGAAACGTCGCCGAATCGGTTTTTGTTAGCCTGTTCAAAACCGTGTTGAACAGCCCTAGATACAGCAGTCATCCAATGACGTGATTCTCAATTGGTGGATACAAATCACAAATGGGATCAGGTAGAATCAGACCGGTTTTAGTTTACGCAATCCATGCTGATGTATCTATGAATAGTGTGAAACCATGTTGAGGTCAACCTATAAAATATGTGATAAGTATTTGATATTTGTTAAGTTTATATCGATTTGTGTGAGTTTGTTTTAGTTTAGAAAACTGAATTTGTAATTTTGAGTTGCGATAGGCCTTCCCGGTGAGTTTGAGCGATGCATTTAATTGAAAATTCATACTGTGTTAATTATAAATTGCATATCTTATGAATAGTGCTATGTGATATGTTTCTCTTGTTTACTATGGTTGCAGGACTTGGAGCTAGGTTATAATAAGGTAGAGGAGATTGAGAGTATGCCAGAAGAGCTGAGGTCTAGACAGTCAGGCAGCATTGACGATGATCGATGCCAGGAGTTGCTGTGAATCGGGAGAACAAGTGGATGACTAGGATGCCAACTTGGGCTCTACTCAAACGAAGGAGGATCGTTGGATCAAGATTCGACAATAGAGTGGTGGTTAAGTTAGCATAAATAGATACAAACCTGTTAAGGCAAGTGGATGACTAGGATGCCAACTTGAGCCGTACTCAAGCGAAGAAGGATCGTTGGATCAAGGTTCGTGGATAGAGTAGCGGTCATATTAGTGTGCTTTTAGGCCAAAAATAGAGGGGTAAAGGGATGCCTCATCCTAGAGTTTGTAGTAAGGTTTTAGGTTTTTGTTTTGTGTATTCATTTGTGAGTTTTACCCATCAGGTAGCGTGTCTTTGTAAACTTTCCTATCTATACATTGCAAATTTCATTCTCTACTATTCTGAAATTTATATTTAGCATTTATTTTCTGCACCTTAAATTTTTGCAAGTTGGTTTTGCCTCCCCCTCCTTCTAATTGCTTTTGGATCTTTTGCCAAGGAAGAATGATTGATGGGTGAATCTTTGTTAGATCATATTCCAATTATTTTGGCAAACTTTGTTTCAATCTTTGTAAGAAACTGTTCTTTGTGTTTGAGAAGAAAGATTTAGTAGATCATTTTTTAGACTTGTTTTTCGCTTGTTTGTGCTTGTTGTGACATGTGGGAGATTATTTAAGATCATCTTGATTATCAAAACTTTACGTACAAACATAGAGTGAAGTTTTTTTATTTTTGTTTGGCTCTTTTTGTTCACTAGGTGAGAAAAATTATTTAAGATCATTCAGCCATCTCTAATCGTCATTTCAGTCATTCAAATAGCAAATTCGATGTACATAATTTATAACGGCTTCGGTGTACAAACGTGATTTAAATATTTAACCTGGGGGCATTAAAATAGCGAACTAGATTTGATTTAGTGAACTATACACCCCAAGTTCAAGTTGGTTTCTAGGTAATTCTTCGGAAACTAGTATTCTGGACAATTGTGTTAAGGAACCTCGCTATCGAATAGTCCGGGGTTCCCGAACAGATCTAAAATTGGAGAACAGAAAGAGAGAGACACAGGTATATGAGGAGAGCGACGGCGGTATTCTTTATTGCTAATGAATTCTGTGTACATAGGGGGGGACCCCCCTCCTCCTTTTATAGCGCTCTCTAGGGTTTGGCATAAGGGACCACATGGGCCGCAATGGGCTTTAGGGTTTCTCAACACTCCCCTTGGGCCCTTTGCATGAGATGCATATGCCTCATTAAAACTCGAGAAAAACCCGGTGGGAAAAATACTTGGAGAAAGAGTACATATCATACGCTACTATGTTGCACGAATTGCCTCGTTAAAACCTTATGCAAGAAAACTTCATGAAAAACTTGCTAAGGAAAAAGAGTACAATTCACCCAACTTCAATTGCTAATCTTGAGATTCATGTTGGGTATTCATAATTCATCTTGAAATTCATGTGGGAGTATATGAAATATCTCCCCAAATCTGCACTTCTCTAAGTCTCATCATCCCAATTCCTTTCACGCACCTTTCAAAGGTAGATCTTTGGGAGTGATTTAGTGAACAAATGCAAGATTTTCACATGACTTAGTATGCAATATCTTGATCTCGTTCATCTTATGCAATTCATGAGCATAGAAGAACTTGGGGTTGATATGCTTCGTGAGATTGCTCTTCACATAACCCATCGTGCTTGGGCAACACAAGTGCATTATCTTCATAAATTATTGTGGAGTTTGCTCAATGTTCAAACCACATGACTTACGGATGTGGTGAACCATTCTTCCGAGCCATGCACATTCACGAGATGCTTCATACAAGCGATGATTTCCGAGTGGTTTGTCGGCGTCGAGACAAGAGTGCGCTTAGACGACTTCCAAGAAATTGCTTTGTTCCTCCACATAGGAAAACATAGCGGTTTGGGACTTGCCAGTATGCGGGTCTGATAAATACCCAGCATCGGCATAGCTAACCAAATTCAATTCATTATTTCTTCTGAAAAACAGACCAAGGTCTTTGCTTCCTTGGAGGTAGCGGAAGATGTCCTTGATCCCTTTCCAATGCCTTTTGGTGGGTTACGCCTTTGTCTGAAGCTAGCAAATTCACAGCGAACGCAATGTCCGGTCTAGTGCTATTCGCAAGGTACATGAGCGCTCCAATTGCACTCAAATATGGGAATTCTGCTCCCAGGACTTCCTCCCCCTCTTCTCTAGGTCTGTATGGATCTAGGTGCGCTTGGAGTGACCTTGAGCCATTGGAGTCTTCGCGGGATATGCTTTTTCAAAGCTAAATCTTTCCAACACTTCTGCGTGTAGGTTGATTGATGTACCAAGATTCCTCCTTGGACATGTTCAAGCCGCAAGCCTAAACAAAACTTGGTTTTACCCAAATCTTTCATTTCAAACTCGGACTTCAAGTATGAGCATGCCTCTTCAATTTCTTCATCCGTCCCAATGATGTTCAAGTCATCTACATAGACGGAGATTATCTGAGAATCCATTCGTGGATGTTGTATAAACACACATGGACAATCTTCGCTGTTTGTGTAGCCTTTCTTGCGAGAAAGTCACTCAGCGATTGTACCACATTCTTCTGTTGCTTTACCCATCTGGTGATTTCTCCAATTTCACACTGTGCGGGTTTCTATTTGCTCCATCTTGGTTGGGATAGGAATTCCTTTGGTACTTTCATGTATATCTCGAATCAAGTTTCCATACTAAATATCTTTGTGACAACATCCATTAGCTTCATTCTCAACTTCAAGTTGGCGCCATTGAGATCAAATATCTAAAGGTAATTCCTCCCATGGCCGGAGAATAGGTTTCTTCATAATCAACTCCGGGGCGTTGAGTAAAACCTTGAGCTACAAGCCTTGCTTTGTACCTTACAACCGTTGTTTTCATTTCTCTTAGAACAAAGACCCATTTGTGACCTACGGGGTTTATATGGGGAGGTGTGCGGCATCTGAGCAAACACCTCTCTCTTGTTCGGAGAGACTAACTCTCTAGTGATTGCCTTTTCCATGCTTCCCAATCTAGCCTTTTCTTGCACTCTGCGAGAGATGCGGGCTCGGGATCATGATCAATGATCGAGGCAATCTTCTTTCAAAGTAGGCATCAACGTTGGTTGTTGCTCTATTGAGGATTCTCTGTTATTACAAAGTTTATGGCCATTTCTTCATGGGGTGCTTCATGCACTTCTACTTGCTCTTATTTGCTTTTCCCTATCGCAGAGCAAGTTCCTTTAGCTTTCATCGCCTATGTGTGCGCACACATTATTTCCGTGGCTTCTGCGATGGAAGATTCAAGTCTGGAATTGCCTTTCTGTTGGCTTCTTTCGGTGCAGTCTCAACTGGCTCCCCTTCTTTCCTTGGGGCATTTTCGTGATTGGTTGTGGTAAGTCCTCTCGCTTGATTTTCTCGGGCGTCTCGGGTACTTTGGGTTTGAGGAGCAGTTACTGCTCTTTTTCTTTGAGGCCTCTGAGCAGGTTGAGGATACCTTCTATTTTCTTTGGTATTTCCACCCTCTCGGTGCATTTCTTGCGGGTACATGCGACTTAACCACGCCCTTGGATCACAAAATGATCAGCGATTCATTTGCTAAATTCGCAAATCAATTATCTTCGGACTTCTTGATTTGCTTCATTAGTGCGAGGGTCATGTGCGGGGATCGGTGGAATGCCATATGATTTCCGGCATTTTTCATCAAAGGTTGATTTCCTCCCTAATGGCGGAAGCGATCCTCGTCAAAGATGCAATCAGCGAACCAGGCTGTATGCAAATCTCCAGTCATGGGTTCTAAATACGATTATGGATGCACTCTCATAACCAACGTATATCCCAGACTTGCGGAGAGGGCCCATTGCAGTCCGCTGAGGGGGTGGTATAGGTACATATACCATACACCCAAATTTTCTAAGATGGGAGATCTTCGGGATGATCCCGTGCACAAGCTGCATAGGAGAATGGATGTTGTAGGCCGACGGTCTAAAATTGATAAGAGCTGCTGCGTGCAGGACTGCGTGTCCCCAACAAGTGTTGGGCAAGTTACAACTCTGCAAAAGCGGTCTGGCAATGAACTTAATCCTCTTTATTAGTGCTTACGCTGGTCAGATTCTGCGTATGAGCGTGCGATGCAGTGCTCAACGCTATCCACGTTCTTTGTGCAATAATCATCAAATGCCTTTGAAGTAAATTCTCGGCATTGTCCATTCTAATGGACTTCACGCGATGATCGTGGAAAGCGTTCTTAATTCTTATGATCTGCGAGATCGGCTTTGCAAAAGCATGGTTTCTTGTTGACAACAAGCATACATGCGACCATTTCGAGAAGCATCGATGAGCACCATAAAGTATCGAAGCGGCCACCGACAGGCTGAATCGGACCATAAATATCCCCTGGATGCGTTCGGGAATGCAGGATTTCATTTTGCACTTTCATGACGAGAGGTCTAGTTATTAATTTCCGGTGGCACATGCGGGGCACACAAAATCTTCATGATTGGAAATTTTTAACATTTATGCCATGACCACATGAGTTGTTCACTATATTTCTCATCATTCTAAGACCGGGATGACCTAATCTACCATGCCATAAAGAAAATAATTGAGCTTCTAAAAGCAGTCTTCAAGGAAGTATACACTTGGTGCATGAATATTCGTGTAGTACAACCCAGATTCATATGAGGATATTTTTCTAATACCATTTTTCCACATACTGCGTGCTTCACAATGCACAAGTATTCTTTGCCATTTTCTTCATTGGTTTCTACGTGAAAACCATTGGCGCGGATGTCTTTAAAGCTTAAGAGAGTGCGTGTTGATTCGAGGTACAAAGGGCTTCTTCAATTACCAAAGTTGTACCCATAGGCAATATAATTGTGGCTCTTCTGAGCCGATTACATATGAGTCGCTTCTGCGATCGTAGTAATCTTTCAGCGTTCTTCGTGATCATTGGAAATATTTAGACTCTCTTAAGATGGTATTTGTTGTGCCACTATCAACAATGCATACCTCTTCCATTTAGGCGCTACGATTTCTAGATAAAAGAAATATAATTCTAATCAAATAGAGGCAAAACAATCCAAATATTACTTGCAAAATTGAAGAATCTTTGGAATAAAGAATAAATTGCATATATATTCATGAGAGAAGTATGCTCTTCTAGAGCTTACTATTCATTATTCAAAGAAAATGCTAACAACCATAATCTAAAAATAATAATGCGATTCATGCATTAGCGGGCTTTGGACTTTTCCTTGGCCTGAAACTTCTCTTTTTCTCCTTGCTCGCCCTTCTTTCTATGAATGAGCTTTCTCACCTTATAGCTATTGGCATTAACTTCTGTGCCAGTGCCCCTTCCAGGTGGCTGTGAGACATAGTTCTTGCGTAGAACATTGTCTCGCGATCCATAACTTGCATTACATCAATCGATTCGCTATACTTCTTGTATGCGTCTGACGATAAACTGCGTGCACTCTGGATAGCATTAGGGTGGAAGGTAGAGAGTTTTCTCAATCTTCTCTTCATCGGTGATCTTCTTGCCACATAGAGAGATTGGTACAAATTGCATGCAAAGTAATTGTACTCCACCCTGATACGAAGTCGCAAACCTCAGCGTACCCAATCTTGCGTGCTTGGGGCAAGATGGTGTACTTGAGCTTTTCGAACCGCTTCAAGTGCGGTCCAAAGCTTGAGTGCACTCTCCTCGACCATGTATTCATTCTTGAGTGGTGAGAGATGGTGCTGAGGAAGTGCAAGGCTTGATCATTACGTTGGCGATAGGTTTGGCGTCTGCGAGGACCCTAGTCCAATTCTTTGCGGAGCTTCTTGCCCCACGAATGATCTTTACGTCCGATGCCCAAGTGAGATAGTTACGACCGTGCGGGCGGTTCTTCAAACTCACGATTCACGATGCGGACATATTCATGATTTCAAAATTCCGACATTAGATTCTGCGTGTAATCTAATAGAAAATGGTTGCAAAAAGCATAAAGTGCATGAAAAATAAATTCATATGCATTGCATTATATAAAATAAAAACATGATTCAAAATTCATCAAGAAAATTCATAAAAGCAGAGAAAAAGAGCAAGAAAATTAAAGCAGAGCCAAAAAAATCTTCTTGATTTTACGGCAAATTTTCAAAATTTTTGCAATTTTTATAATTTTTCTCTTTTTTTTCCTTCTTTTCTTTTCTTTTCTCTTTATTTTTAGTAGAGACCTTGGGCCTCCTTTCCTTTCTCCATTGGGCCTTTGGGCTTGACCACCGAGCGAAAAATGTTAAACACGGCGGCTAGGGTTCCCGCCTAGCCGCGCGCCTTCCAACTCATGCGGCGCGCACGTGGGCGGCAGGCGGCGCGGGCGGCCGGCTTCAGCGAGAGCGCTTGGCGGCTGGCGGGCGGCAGCGGCTTCGGCGCTGGCGCCTGTGGCGCTGGCGGGCTTCAGCGCAGCTGCGTTATGAGGCGGCGGTGGCGTGGCTGCGTCTTGTAGTGCGATGGCGGGCGGCGGGCAGGCAGGGCGGCGCGGCCTTGGGCGGCGGCGGCAGCCAGCAGCGTCAGCGCGCGCTGCGTCTTGCGATCTTGTGCGTGGGGCGGCCGGGCGAAGCGCGCGCTTCCGGGCGCATCACGGCGCGGTGGTTGCGGCCGTCGGGAGGCTTGCGCGGTGTGCTCCGTCTGGCCGGCGAGGCGCCGACCGTCGCGGGCGCTTCATGCGCGGGTTGCGCGGCCGTGTGGGTGGCGGCGCTGCGGGCCGAGGCGGCGGCGATCGGCTGCGGCGACACGGCGAGGTTGCTCTGGCAACCGTCTTGCGGAGGTCGGCGCCGGCGACGCAGCCGAGTGGTGGCCTTGATCGAGTGGGCAGCGGCCGTCTGCGGAGGCATGGCGCCAACGGCGTGGTTGAGGCGGCGGTGGCCTTGGCGGCGCGCGACGCGAGGTCGGCGCGCGCGGCGACGCGCTGGCGGTTCAGCAGCGGCGGCCGGGAAGCGGCGGTCGTCGCCATGGCGGCGCAGCCGTGCCACTTCTCGAGCGACGGCGAGCGAGCCGGGCCGTCTTGGCCGTCGCGAACGCGTCGGCGGTACCTGCGGTGACTCGGGCGGCCGAGCCGTGAGTCAGCGGCTGCGACGGCGCGAGTAGTAATGGCGGCGTCTCGTGGACGACCAACGATGAGCAGCGCTTCAAGCGCGCATACCAAGGTTTCGTGATTTTCTTCTTCTTTTGTATGAGCAAACAAAGCGTAGATGCATGTCGTTGTAGCTTCTTGCCACGCGACAAAACATAAAAGCAGATCGTAGGATAGATACATGCATAGGATCAACATCGATTAGATTCAATCGCGATTCTCACCTCTTCTCACCTTTTCAAAGCGATCTCGGTGAGAGCTTCGTGCGATAACGTGTTAAGGAACCTCGCTATCGAATAGTCAGGGTTCCCGAACAGATCTAAAATTGGAGAAACGAAAAGAGAGACACGGTATATGAGGAGAAGCGACGGCGGTATTCTTTATTGCTAATGAATTACGTGTACATAGGGGGACCCCTCCTCCTTTTATAGCGCTCTCTAGGGTTTCGGCATAAGGGACCACATGGGCCCGCAATGGGCTTTTAGGGTTTCTCAACAAATTGAAATTAATCACCGGGATGAAAAAAAAAAAAGAGACAGCTGAAATGTACAACCAGTTTGGTTGAGAGTGTTGAAGTATAAGTGAATTACCCACCTTTCCTCATCAGCTTAAGCTTTTGGGTGAACTGGTTGGTGCATGCAACTTAATATGGTATCAGGGCCAAGAGGTCTCGAGTTCAAGACTCGGTTGACGCAATTAAAAAAAATAATTGCAGTCAACTTCTATTCCACGTCGTAGGCCTTACACGTGAGGGGGAGTGTTGAAGTATAAGTGAATTGTCCATCTTTCTTTATCAGATTAAGCTTTTGGGTATTGGTGAAGTGGTCATGACTGGTGATGAAGCTAGCTTACGTCCATATTTAAAGTCAGCCCGCGTATTCTATTCAAAGCAAAAAAGAAAAAAAAAAGAAAAAAGTCACTGTATACAGAAATGAAGAGCGAAAACCTGGACATTTTTGACATAGTGCTTTGCAGCAAGTTCGTACTATTAAAAGGTGTGCTTAGTTAATCTGTTTAAAAAAGAGTTGGTCCTATGCTTTCATTTTATATGTTGAACTAAGTTAACATTCAAAGTATTTCTTGGTGCCCTTTCCTACGACAATCGTATCTGGAAACCGTGAAGCGGAGATCATTTAGCAACAAAAAGAAAAGTGATGACAAGGAAATGGCCAGGAGCATCGCAGTGCAGACTGTCTAGTAGGAGTACAATTGTTGTACAAAAGGGTCAATTAGAGGGCGAAAGGCTCAGAAGTCAGAACGGTGGTGAATGAAGCTCACGATGAGCGCTGGGCGGAAATGGCGGCCAAAGCGCACCATGCAGACGCCAACGTGCTCCCAATGTTGAGGGCGGTAAAAGCTTGCTGCGCGCTGTGCATTCGCTGCTGGTAGGCGGCGCCGTGTTTGTAACCTCAAATTAACCATCGGTTTGGCCGGTGCTCCCGTCGCGCGTTCTATGAGGTTTCGCTAAACAGCGGCTGAGAAACGACGTGCCTTGTACGGTACCTTTGCACAATTGGTGCTCTCTTCTGGTCAATTCGTTAATGCTCTTGAGTTCTTTAAAACATCTTTCCACTTGATCGGTTCATGTGTTGAGCCTGCGACAGGCGATGCATGTACGCGTGTGGTGCTTAGGCCCCTTTTGTATGGTTTAGATCTGTGCAATAACCAGTTCCTAGCTAGCAGCTCTAAAAAGCTATTTTATATAAACTTCTGCTTCTCTTCACAAATAGGTTTAGACTTAGATAAAAAGCTGAACTAGAAGTTAGTTGTTTGGTATAGCATATAACTTTTTCTAAAAAAAACTAATGCAAAAGTCATAAGTGTTCAGATAAAGGCTATATTTGCAAAAGAAAAAGAAAAAGAAAAACTTACTCGATAGAGCTAGAAAAATTCAAAGATTCTTTTTTGAATTATGTGTATTACTCTATTTTATTGTAGTAAATATTAGCATTATAAATAGCAAAATAAGATATGTATATAAGAAAAATATTTAAAAATTATCATAAAATTGTAAAATAATATATATTTAGAAACAAAATTTGAAAGTTAAAATAACATGTATCGCAGAAACAGAAGAAATAACATTTGAAAAATGAGAGCACCGGTTCCAATCCGTAGGTTCACAAAATGTGCTGCATGGTTCTAGGGAGTAGGGTGTTATTTTATCAGCTAAATTTTTTTTACCGGGGCTCAGCAGTGAACCTAGGCCTGGGCATTCGGTTAATTCGGTTTTTTTGGTTCGGTTTTTAAAAATTTTGGTTTTTGAACTCTGTAAACCGAACTGAAACCAAACTTAGCCAAAAACCGAACTGCAACCGAAGCTCTCCAAGCCCGGCGCTCGCTCACGAGGAGCCTGCTTCGATTGTGATCTCCGCCCGTGCACCTGCCGTCGGCCACCCATCGTCTTGCTCGCGTCCACTGTTGCCACGCTGTTTGGCGCCTTGGCTGGGCGGGAGGGGAGGGGGCGCGCGCGCCACGGAGGAGGAAGGGAGGGGGGCGGGGGCGTGCTCGCCAAGGAGGAAGAGGAGGAGGAGGGGGGGTGCGGAGGAGGCGATGGACCGGCGGCCGGCGGGGGCGAGGGAGGTAGAGAGGGCTGGAGGGAGCAGCGCCCGGGGAGAGGGAGGAAGGCAGCGAGGCCATGAGGGTGAGCGAGCGCGGGACGACGGGAGACCAGAAGGGAGGGGAGGGGCGGGAGCCTGGAAGGAGCCACGACCGCACGGGGGAGAGGGAGGGAGGCAGCGAGGCCGCGGGGGCGAGGGGGCTCGCGGGATGGCATGGCAGGAGGCCGGGAGGGAGGGGAGGGAGCGGGAGCTGAGAGGAGCCGCGACCGCGAGGCGCGAGCAGGGAGAGGGAGGGAGGCGGCGACGGTGAGGGAGGGATGGAGGCGAGGGGGCGTAGGGCCGCAGGGGTGCCGGGCGTGGTCTCTGCGGGTTGGACGACATGGAGAATGGCTGAATGACCAATGGATATGGAGTTGATTCCGATTCGTTCGAGGGGGCGCGGGGAGAGATGGAGAGTGATGCAGACGGTTCGGTTAGTTCGGCTATTTCGGTTTCTCAAGTTGCAAAACCGAACCGAAAACCGAACAGTATCAAAATAAAAACCTAATAATAAACCGAAAACCGAAAAAAAACCAATTTTTTCGATTACTTCGGTTCGGTTCGGTTTTGGTTAAAAATTGCCCACCTCTAGGCGAACCCGAAATTCACAGTTACCGGAATATTTCGGAAAAAATTGTTCAAAAAATTTAATTTTAAAGGTAAATAGAAAAAAATAGAAAAATACATTACACTTCTGATGATTCAAACTCAGGTCATTACCTAACAAAGGCAGCTGCTTCACCACCTGGACGCATGCACACATTTGTGATTAGATGTGATTTTGGATTTGTTCCTTTTATATTGGACGAAAATCATGCAAATCCCACTCTCTTTTGACCGGAGATACATATTTCTACTGGCAGGTGTACATAACTTGTAGACATAAAATATGGAAAACAAATGAAATACTAAACGCTGGAAATCAAAGTTTCACGATGCACGTACTAGAAGTTCTAGAACCCCAAGACGCTTCGTGAGTCCACGAGTCTCCGACGCGGTCCGGCTCCGCCGCCGAGCAGCCGAGCTAGACCGCGCGCGGCGCCCACGAGGCCACGACTCTCTGTATATATACTAGATAAATATATGCGGCGTGCCACACCACGGGCGCCGCTTCCCACGCAAGTAAATCGAGAAAACGCGTGACCGCTGCTCTCTATACGAGTAAATCGAGCAAACGCGCGAAAATTACCTAAAAAGAATTTTGTGTTTTCTGCAAAAGGACTTAAACGTAGTACTAGAAAAATAAAAAAAGATCTAAATGCAACGCATAAATTTTCAAAAAAAAGACCTGGGCATATGTATTTTTGTCCCCTAAAGGATTTAATCGTAATTTTGATTTTCAGTAAAAGGACCCGAACACAACGTTCAAAAACGCATAAAGAACCCAAACGTAATACATATATTCCTTTTCTTAAAAAGGATCTAATCGTAATTTTTCACAAAAAAGATCTAATCGTATTTTTCTTTTAAAAAGGACCCGAACAATTTTTTTCTACCGGCTTGACTCGAGTCGTAAGCCGAGCCGGAGCCCTCCCGGCTCAAATCAACCGGAGGCCGGGAAACCTCCGGGATATAGTAAAGGTACTATATATATATATATACTAGTTATGTGCCCGTGCGTTGCAACGAAAACTCAATTTGCGACAAAAAATTTATTTGCAAAGAACATTAACTTTAGTTATATTTCAATAGTAGAAAAAGTTTGTTCCTCCGAAGAGATTTGACTATCAGGTTAGATCCTCTTCCATCTCAACCATTCATATTAGATCCAACGAATCAAGTACTCTGAAGGAGAACGGACGATCACCGTCAACTCTTAATTAGAATTAGTAGAGAGATCTCAATCCTTACCATTGAAGGAGGAGAAAGTTATTGCATTCCTCTTGCAGAAAATCTTCTTACTTCTTGCACGCAGTCTTTCTCTTCTCTTCTTTTTCTACGCGTGTCTCCACTACCGATCGGCCTGTCCTCCTGGAGATGAGAGTGGGTGCCCTCTAATAGGGAGCAGATGAAAGCAGAAGGCAACATACGCAGATGGATGGAAGCTAGGTCTCCCCGATATCTTCGCGATTTACACCTGATTTGGTTGCGTGATTCTTTCCTTTTAATCTATGCATTTTCAGATATGATGAGATAGAATTCCCGTATTATAGGATATGATGCGTATATCCTTCTATCCATACAGGACCTGATGAGAAAATCCTTACATTTATAAGATATATGAATAGCATCCTTCCATAGTAAGAATATGTGAATAGAGATATGCTAAAATAATATTTTTATTCAAAAAAGATATGATAAAATCCTTCCATCTAAGATATGATTAAATCATCTTCTATCTCAGTCGTTCATATCAGATTCAACGAATCAGATACTCTAGAGGAGAACGGACGCTAATCCTAATTAGAAGTAGTATATATATATACACACCGCTGGTCGCCTCGTTCCGCCGAACCCAATCCAACGTCCGTGAAAACGACAATCGCTACAGGTCTTCTTCCCCTCGTTTCCAGTTTCCACTCCCCTAGGATCGACCGAGCCTTCGCCCAAGCAAAGCAAGAGCCTTTTCTTTCCTGATATTATTACTCGAGGAATCCATGTGCGGCGGTGCCATCATCTACGACTACATCCCGGCGCGCCGCCGGGTGTCTTCCGCCGACCTCTGGCCCGATGCCGACGCCGACGACTCAGACCCCCACGGCCTCGCCACCAAGAAAGGTATTCTTTTCTTCTTCAGACAAGAGCGTCCGTTCGTCCGTGCAAGAGTGTGGGCGTGACACTTCTGCTCTGTGTGTGCGTTGATGCAGCGCCGCGCGCGAAGCGGGAGCGGAAGAATCAGTACCGCGGCATCCGGCAGCGCCCATGGGGGAAATGGGCGGCGGAGATCCGCGACCCCGTCAAGGGCGTCCGCGTCTGGCTCGGCACCTTCCCCACCGCCGAGGCCGCAGCGCGCGCCTACGACCGGGCCGCGCGCCGCATCAGGGGCGCCAAGGCCAAGGTCAACTTCCCCAACGACGTCGCCGTCGCGCCCGTGCGCGCCGCGTCGTCCGTGACTGTGGTGGTCCCCCCGGCCGTGCTCCCGCCGCCCAAGGAGGAGCCGGAGGCGGAGTCGGAGACGACCGCGTGCTCCGACGAGGTGAAAGAGCTGTCCGAGGAGCTGATGGCGTACGAGAACTACATGGACTTCCTTGGCATCCCCTACATGGAGGGAGGGGATGCGGCAGCCCCTGCCACCGTCGCCGAGGAGGCGCCTGCGCCGGCCGGTCTATGGAGCTTCGAGAACTACTACTCGACGTCACTGGTGCTCTAAACAATGTGCTCCAATAATACGCGAAAATTTTGCTACTCGTTCTAACGGAAGTAATTAGCGTCGAACAACTGTGTTTTGTTGATTAATTTCATTTGTAACGGTGGTCAGTGCCCGTTCTGTAATTCTCGAGTTCTATGCATGTATAAACAACAATTTGCCATTAACTCTGTTTGCGATTCACCAACTGATGCTCGTTCTTTCTGATGAGGAAACGTTTTCTTGATTACATTGCTGCGATCGACTTGCTTTTACAAACGCTGCTGCCTACCGTTGTTGGCGTGTCATCTGATTCGGGGGAGAAGATGAATCGTTGCACAATTGCACTAAGCTTGAGAGAGAGAGAAAACGAACAGGGCTAGAAATTCATGCCCAACAATGGTCATCCCAGAAGGGAAAGTACACTCCCGTCCTGAAGGCTGAAGCAAAAGAAAAAACGAAGATAAAAAAACACGATCCAGCGTGGCAAGGCGCAAGAGCAGGCTGGTTCCTTTGGACCGTAAGACCAAACCTCACCGGAAGAGCCAACATAGCACACCAACGTTGTCAACTCGTCGGCGGCCACCGACTCGACCGTCGCTCCCGCGCCTCGAGGAGAGGAGCCGCCGTTGTTTTGCGCTTGTACTACCGCTACTGCATCAGAGGTAGTACACGGTACTGGTACAGTACGACACGATTGACTGGTCGGCGTGGTTGTTGTAGGCTTGTAGCAGAAGGCAGCGCGGTTCCTGTGGGCTGAGGATTCCGGGGGCCGCCGCTTGTTTCTGGGCACCGCTGGAATGCCATTTGGGGACCTGCACCTGCCAACCCACCGCTGAGAGCTTGAGACCAACGAAGCGTGGCAAAGTTGGCATCTTCTGCCATTTCCGTATATATTTACCGGAAATTATATGTCATAAAACTACAGATTATTTTACAAAAAAATTAGAAAATTATACGTTTTAACTTTTATTTTATAAAACTATAGATTGCAGAGAATTTATGTCACAAAACTATATGTTTTTGCCTCATGAAGGGTTCAAAGTCTTGTCAAGATTTTGAAAATCTCGACTAAAATTTTGTATTTCGATCAGGGCTGAGATTTTAAATCTCAGCGGGATAAAAATTGAAAATTTTCAAATTACTACAGTGAATTTCGATGAGATTTCGACTTTTGGACAGGATTTCGCACTAATTTTTTAGGGAGAATTGTAATTTATTTTTATGAGGAATACATGTGAATTTTTAAAAACACACACACAAATTATGAAAAAAATAAAAAAGAGCTTAGGATCATCTGTTGATTCTGCAACGTTTAACTTCGAATCTAGAGCAATGGCATGGCAGCTGGATCATTCTATTTCGGTCTGATTGAGTGCATTATGCTTGTGGCCTGCCCCTGCCCTGCCTGTGTGTATCTTGTGATCCTGGTTGTTGTTGGTTTGTTCCATTTTGTTCTCATCCAAATTCTTATGGTTTTGTTCTTGTGTGGGTGCTGGAGAGAAAAGAACACCTGTGCACCATTGTTGTGCCCAAGATGGTGACAAGTGAGTGACAATGTTTTTACTTTTTAGTACATTCAAGTGATAGAATATGATGAAGATGATGCATGAGTGTCTGTGTATTGTAGCTGCCTATATGATTTGGTGATGGATCAGATGGTTACCAATTATAGAAAGGAACTGTGAGTCTGTGACCAGGACATGGTTGCTTTTGAGTCTGACCAGGACATGGTTGCTTTCCTTGGGGAAGTGTCATGGATTTGAAAAGGAGCGATGTGAGTTTTGCCTAGTGGGTCATTGATTATTGCCAAATTTAAGTATCACAATCAAAAATCAGTCGAAATGCTATCAAAATTTCTAAATTTACGGTCTTTTATGTGCAAATGCTTAGTATTTTGCATTTAAACAGATAGAAAATGTAAATAAATGCTTTCATATTTTCCCAATTGTTTCTAACATCGGGAGACCATTTCACATGAGTTTGAAAATAATCAAAATTTTGGTTTTTTCGGATACGAAATTACCGTATTTCAAATTAGGTTTTTGAGTTTCGGCCGAATTTCGATCGAAAATTCCGAAATTCCTAAATCTCATCGAAATTTCGAATTTTAGCCGTCCCCGAGATGTGATAAAACAAAATTTGAAACCTTGACCTCACGTACCTCTATTTCCTGTTTCACTCACGCATAAGGCTACTATATAGGCCTACACTATCAGACCTGTTATAAGAAACTGCTAATTCTAAAATTTATAGTTTTATGATAAATTCTTTTAAAATATGTAGTTTTATAAAATGAAAGTTAAAATTTGTACTTTTGCGATAGTTCATACAAGAAACATATAAAATGGGATTGATGACGGTGGTAGTTTCTGCAAACTGTTACCTTGCTTTGCAAGCTAAGATATTTCCTTGGATATTTATAAGATGACAGCGATATTTTCTAGTAGCACGTACTAGTGGAATTTTGAGAGCTAGGAGGAACTAAGAAGCTTTGATTATGGTTAAGGTCGACCGATGTTCTTTCGTTCGGTGTACATAACCTCTTAGTACTATAAAAATATAATTCTTTTATTATAAGTTATAAACTAATGTTATGAGTATATAATGACCCATATTTTTTTCCCGGTCCGCTGGCGTGGCGGCCGGTGAGTAGACATTTGTGTTTTTGCTTCGTTATCAGGCGGACTAGTCTGACGTCGTCAGTGCATCCATGACCCGTTTGACATGCAGTAACAGCAACAGCTTTAGTCGTAACAACACTAGTTTATCAAAATTCATGTAATTAATTGGATTCTGCACCGCTGTAGCTGCTACCTATAGCCTAAATTAAGTGCACGAGAGAATAGAAAGAATTTCATTGGTCTTGTTTCCACGTGGCCTAATCCTTTAATGCCTAGGTCCTCAATCACTACATGACACCTTTGACCAAATTAGTCCTAGGCCAAGGCATTAGGCAACTATGTTTTAATGATATGTGATTAAAATACCCACAATAGTAGCACAAATTCACAATCACAAGCATAGGAAACCATCTCTCGATGGGCGGTAAAGTTGCATATGTACGATTCTATTCATAAGAGTTTAAATCCTAGTGCATATCTTTATGCTCATGCGATTATACTTTCAGTAGAAATTTTAAAAAACTACGAATTTGTTCCGGTCTCCGTCTTTCTAGATGTGTGCTAAGAATGTATACTTTAAATGTGTACTGTGGTGCCACTTGTGGGTGTGCGTCTTCCTTGTAGTCATAAAAAAGAAGTTTCGCAATCAGAAACAATGAAGAGCTAAAATGGTGAAGATCGGTAAGGGCACTTCCAATACTCCCATGTCAGCAGATTCTTGAATATGCCATCTAGATTAATGGTTTCATGGAGAGAAGAATAAAGAAAAGAGAAATATAAGCTATTTCTTGCATGAGAAATAGGTTGGATACACAAACCAAAGGAAGATATAATAAAAACATGCATTAGGTCTGAGTGTTGTATCCAACTACATTCTATATCTTGCATGATATTCATTTAATGCTATCTATGTATTTTTGTTAATATACGAAGGGTTGGAGGGTTATTATTTAGTATTATTTATTGATGATGTGGATGCTTTTAAATATGTCTATAGAAACTATGTATTAGGAGTGCCTCTAAGATTAACAGTGATACTTTGGAAAAGTATGCTTAGGGATTAGAAAGTGTCGATTATAATGTTAAAGGGTTTATGATTAAAAAGAGTCGAGTAGACCTGTATGTTTAACATAAGCTGACCGCTTCGGTGAAAGAAAATAAAGGCAATGAAAGAAGTTTTAAAAAAGAATATACTACTCATTGTCGAAGGGTTAGGAATCGACAACAAATCTTATGTTTCAGGTACCTGATGTAGATAGGTTCAGGCCTCCAGGCGGAGTAATACCTTACGGCTGTATAAGGGATGGCTGAATGTATCAGATGAAATACAACAAGGGGGTGTAACCCTGAGTACAAAGTAGATGTGTCTAAGCTATGGACAACTATAGCGAAACGCAGTTCGCTCCTTCCTAAGCTCTCTGCTCCCGAAGGCTCGAGGTTGAAGGGCTAAGGTGGCTAATGTGCGCTCCAATGGCTTCCGTGCGTTGTTGCTTGCTTTGTATTGCTTTCTCCCCTTCCCTTGGGGGTCCCTGCCCTAGGCCTTATATAGTGGAACCGATCCTGCCTGTGGCCGAGTTGTAGCCGATGAGGAGTCCTTTTCCGTGTGATCTTCATGGTATATCTAAGCTATTGTTGGCGCTGAGCGTATTCGGGTCGATCTCTTACGGGGAAAATGATCGTGTCTTTCCTGAAGCGGAGCTATCCCTTCCTTGACGAATATCTTATCCCGTAATCTCTGGGCCCGAGATATCCGGAACTTCCTTCATATGGTGGAGACATACCTTGTTTCGTTACGTTCGCATACCTATGCCTTATTTAGATATTCGACACTCATATAATTTTTTGAAGAGTTTGAATAGCACCTGATGGAAAAGATCTCGAAAAGTCCTTGGTTACACCCTTTTTGCTAGCAATAGCACGGAAAAAATGTATATTCCCATTGATTTTTATAAGACCTAGTTTAACTTGTATGGTCTCCAAATCACTGTTGATTTTCTTTGCAATGTATTGTTGATAACTACAAAATCATGGTCATAAAAAATATTTTCAAATATAAATTCAATGGTATTATTTTTATGTCACAAAACATGCACATTATTGACTAACAGTTGGTAAGAGAATATTTGAATCTTGTAAAGTGGTGGTGCCTTAAAAAACAACAAATGGAGTAATTTATAAGACTTAACTACTGATTTTTGTGTGTTTGTTACAGTTACTAAGTAGGATCGATCGTTCTCGCTGGTTGGTTAGGTCGGATTGTTGGAGTACGATCCTACATGATTTTCAAACATATATATTTTATAAGCGTAATGGAGCTAGTTTGTGTTGTGATGTGTCTAAAAGATAATTTTCAAATATTCAATTAAATTTTACAAATTTAGGCGTGCTTACATGTAGCTCAATTAAACTAATTTCATAAATTTATTTAATCAAATATGAATAAAACAATAAAATTTGAACATTTTAATATCCAAAGCAATCTTTATCTTTATAAAAGAAGACTACTTGGTTCATCTGCCATACCAACACCACCTCTTCTCACAAGGCAACAAGTGCCGACATGTGGGTGTAGATCAAGGATAACCGACTAGAGGGGGTGAATAGGAGGTTTTAAAATTCTTTTAACTATAAATTGATTTTTTAGCAAGTATGAAAATATATTTATATTTCCACAATTAAGGTCTAAATATTCCATGTTTCACTAAGAGCACAAACAACCAAAGTCTAAGCAAATCTTATGAACCTAGGGTGACAAACAAACGATATAATTACTAGGAATGTAAATGCACAAAGTAAAGAGTAATAATATAAATCACAAGATGAACAAACTTGCCAATCTCCCCTAATTCACGTTGAGGAAGTTTGAACGAATCAAACTGGCTTCATACATAAGTGAGCCTTCCTCAATCCACTATAAATAGCTCTTTCCCACTCCTAGGTAGGTGAGCTCTAACCTTCACATCAATATCGGACCTTTTCACAACCTTTTTAAAGACATCACCGGTTCTCATGCCTTCAAGTTGTCTAGGAGGCAGCAGCCTCCAAGAGTAACAAGTCGATGATACTTGCATGAAGCCAATCAAGTGTAGGAAGCTCAATTGAATGCAAATTTAACACTTAAATGCTCCAACTATTCAAAGGATGAAGAATGAATGCTCAAAGATGTATGTGCTTGCTAAGGCTCAAGTATATTGCTATGAGGTGCTAAGAGAGCTCAAATGCCTGGGTATGAGGTCTATGTAGAGCACATTCACTCAAAAGAGCCTTTGCAATCACCCTTCACTGAAAATGGTAAAATTTGGACATTCTGATTTGCATAATTCGAACAAACTCAATTGTAATGGTAATAGCCTTAAATGTAAGTTAGCCATTACAGGCCAAATTCAGACATTCCGAAAGCCACAATTCGGATTCTGAATATGCAAATTTTATATAACCCCTTATTTAGTTTGTTAATGTATATGCAAATTTTATATAACCCTTTATTTAATTGAGTCGTGATCATTTGCTCTCTTTTTACATTTTCTAACGCACGGCGGAATTTTTAATTGAGTCTATCGCTGTACGTGATGCTCAAAAAATCACTCGTACCTTTTCATTTTCTGTATTTTCTTCTCCTTTTTTATTTTCTTTCTATTTTCTTTCTCTTTCTTTTCTTCTCCCTAGGACGAACTGCCTGGCTCCTCTCTTTTCTCCTTTCCTCTCTCTCCTCCTTTTCTTCCTGCGGCTGAACACCCCTGGGCCCTGGCTCTCCTTCTTTCTTCTTCTTCTTCCTCTCTTCTCCTATCCTCCTCTTACTCCTCCAGATCTTCTCTCCCTCTCTACTCCCCTCGAACGTCTTGAGATTCAGGCAATTGCGGATGATATAACTAGTAAATATGTTCCTCCTCATGTCAACATATTTTATTGTTTAGGGGAATTACACTTACTTGTTTTCTAGTATAAGTCGCTACATGTTTTGCTATGACTTTTTACTACCGCCCAATCGTTACAAAGGCTTTTTCCTCGGATCAATACATAATGACCGAGGCCAACTTTGGTTGGTTAATCCGATGAGTTCATCGATGGTCAGCAAGTATGATGGTTCTAATGATGATCCTGCACGTATTTTGTGTGTATCTCACTGGTGGATTTAAAAAACCCTACGAATTAACTTAGGTCACAGGTGTGGTTTTGGCTCTAATCCTCCTTTTCTTCTTCCTCCTCTCCCATATCTCTACACATGGATACGGCGCTCGACCATCCCCTCTATTTTCATTACTGCAGTGGTGCTATGATTGATTTATTCTCCATATTTTGATTCCAATCATGTTCATGGGTCAGATTAAATTTGTTTTAGCTAACATTTTTCGATTTCAAGCGATTCCACAGGTTGGTGATGATTTAAGGTTGGTCCTTTTCGGGTTTGGAGGCACTGCGTCGATACCCATGGCCTTTTGTGCGCTGGGGAGCACGAGCAATGTTGTTGGCAGCCCTCGCTATCGACCTCCATCTGAAACCTAGGGTAATCCCCACTGAACCACCTATATGCCAACGTCTTTAACTCTTAAGTGTTCTATGCTATTTGTATAGATTGGCACTGGAGAGCATTACCTGAGATGTGGAATGAAGGGAGAGGGAGGAATTTGGTGGTGATGGGTTGAAGGGGATGCGGCTGTGGTTCTTGCCTCCCTCCTGATGGCTCGGCCTGGTCTTTCTCTCTGGCTTGGTGATGGCAACCTTGCCCCTGGGTCTCCAGACCTTGGTCTCCTGGCTTGAGTTCCTAGTGGCCTTCTTGCTTTTAAGGTTTGGCTTGCTCTAGTGGTTGGAAGTGTGGCAAGGGAAAATGAATGTGTTGTGCTCTAGCTGTCTCTCAGTTAGCTGTCCTTATCCTCTTTTTATTGTCGTTACTTTTACTTTTCTACCCTTTCCTTTACGGATTACTATAGGAGTATATTTGTCATTATTTGAGCTTTGCTAAAGATACCTACAATCCTATTAGGTTTGTCATTAATTGCCAAATGATGGAACCCGAGTCTAGCGAGAGGAGCCGATCTGGCCCCGGATGGATCAGGTATCTCGATGGGCGATACCCGCACCTGCGAGTTTGACAGCAATTCCCGAAAATTTAACCTTTTGCTATTCTTGTATTATGGTTTATCTACGCATGGCATTAGTTATTAAGCTAAATTACCAATTATCTTATTAATTAGTTGCTTAATGGTTTTACTGGCTTAATTGATTCTTTGCACTGTTTCATATACTTGAATCATCGTACGAGTTTTCAAGGTTAATATACTGCCTCCAAGCTCCAACCTGAGGTTTTAGATTCGTGATGTGGTGCACAAGGCTTTTACATTTTGAGAAACTTCCAGCTTTATTTCAAAGGTGTCACAGCAGTGTGATAACACTGTTTGCAGAAGAGGAGCCCCGTCAATTAATTATTGGTTATATATACTTGAGTGACTCCCTAACTAGCAAACTGGGTTTCTAGGCTTACAGTGAGAAGTTCAGATGCCAGCGTGCTTGAATCTCAGCGCATCTTACAAATTGTTTGGCACTTGCCTGCATCAGGTCTCTTACTGGATCACCGCATGTGCAGCAACAGCAGCTCTGGCTTCTCCACCAGGCCTTTCCACTCATTACAGAACCTTGCAACCGTGGCCCCATCGACGACGCGGTGATCTGCTCCAACGGTCACCTACATGGCATAGAATGGGAAATCACAGTAAGTGCAAGTCAAGTAATGTAAACCCAAGGATATGTGAAACATGTACAGCAATTATCATACATTGATTGTGGAGGAAGGGTAAACATTTTCGTCATCATCAAAGCGAGGAAGCTTCTGAATACGACCAAGAGCAATGATCGCAACTTCAGGCAGGTTGAGAAGTGGGGAGCCAAATTTGCCACCAATGGCACCTATGTTGCTTAGTGTTATGGTTCCACCTGTAATATCTTCGGTGCTTAGCCTGTTGTCGGAAGCCATCTCATGTAATCGTGTCAATTCCTTTGTGATCTGGTGCAATCATGGTCAAGATTAAAACTTTAGGCAGGTAAGCAGAAAAGCATCCATGTCTACTGAAGATGTGACTGGACGAAGTCCCGAGTTATCTGTTATCGAATGGATCACTAATAAGTTCACAGTAGATCGCCTAAAAGAAGTATTGCGATTGCTAGGTCGCATAACTGCAAAGTTATCATAAAAATGATTAGCCAGTTGGTCGTTCCAACGTTTTTCTAGGGTGTTATCTCAACAACAGGATAATATTTCTTCAGCATTTACAAGAATTTATTTTCGTTTCTGAAGATAGGAAGCATTACTTCGGCAAGCACCTGATTTTCTTACATTTCATTATACCTAGATTGTGGAAACTATTTGTAAGGAAATGGCAAGAACCAAACATTTAAGTAATATCAAAATTGAATTCACAGAACAACGACGAAATTATCATGAATTCGAGGAGAAAAGCAGTTGCCACTGACCTCCAATATTGAAAGCGACTGAACTTTCTTGATGTTTGGTACCACTAATCCATGTGCAGTAGCCATAGCTACTCCAATGTTGTGGGATCCTAAACAAATAACCAACCAATGGTCATGATACCTTCAGAACAAAAAGGTGCCTTGTAGATAATGACATAACAATTTCTTTATATGCTGCACTATGCAAGGAAAAATGCAAAACTACTATCCACAGTTCATATTCTATACATGCTGCACTGTTGATAAGTTTTATAAGCCATAATGGGGGGGGCTAGTGGTCACTGGTCATGGTCAGTACTCTACCAATATACCTGAAGCGTGTCTGCCAGATGCACATGAATGTAAAATGTGTGTGTGTGTTTTACTTTTGGGGGAAGCGTAGAAGCACTATTCAGAAATAAGAACTTACGTACTGTTAGTGTTGAAGTTGTCAAGTGAACCAATTATCCTTCCTATCTTACTGCAAATTAGCAAATGGACAAAATGAAAACTGGCTATAAGATATGCCACCCAGCAAACATTTTAGCCCAAAATAGGAGGTGCATCAGGAGTCCTTCTGTTGGGGGTGAGTTGATAATGAGAACTAAAAGATTTGACAAATAGAATGCATTGGTTTGTGCATGCATGCACACACCAAAATAACTTTTACATACTGTTCATCTTAATATAGTAGTTAAATGTGTAAATGGGAAAATGTAAGTATATAGTTATCCTCTGCTGAGGGATTTCCAAACTTCTGCACCCGAGTGATCTTTTGAACTGTTTATTCGGATCTTTTCCCCACATGAAAGGTAACAAGAGTGGAACATGGAACTAAAAAATTTGCATACCTTTAAAAACAACTTCATTGGTTTCCTCAATGAAAGAGCTGTTCAGCAAAGGGTATCTACTCAGTGCCATAGAAAGAGACTTTATGAGGAATGGGAGGAAGGTGTGCTTGATATTATGATCTTTGTTCTCATTTTGGAATGATGCCTTAAGTTCTACAAGAGCATCGCAGTTTATTTCCTCCAGATAATGAAAATGTGGAACTTTTGCAGCCAGGGTCATTGATTTGACCATTGCTCTCTGGTATCCCCTGAAAAAATAAATGTTCACATTAGAGTTATAGACCAAAGTAGTCCATCACGAAACCTTGCATAATACCTGAGAGGAATTCTCTTATCTTCATAATAGTGTGCATTGAGTAACGATTTCCCTCCTTCCAGCAACTCAACTTGACCGATGTTCTCTTCCAAAAATGATGGTGGTTCTTTGTAAAGACCCTTGCTGACAGCGTAATTCAAAACATCTTCTTTCAAAACTCTACCATCTTTTCCTGTTCCCTGAATATCATTTATGTTGAGCCCATACTGCTTTGCTAGATGCCTAACTGCTGGTGTGGAGAGAGTTCCACCAGGAGCATTGCCTTCACCTGAGGGGCTTGCATTATCCACCCCGAGAGAATTATCAGTGGATGAAGCTATACTATCATGAGATATAACTTGGCTGTCGCCCACAATCATCTTCAGTAAAGTTTCACCAACCTAAGGAGCATAGATTGACTTAAGAAAACTCAGGAGAATAATTCAAGTCTCTATTTGAGATAGAATGAATTACTAGAGAACATAACTGAGTTTTGTACAACATTCTTCCAGCAGGTCTATTCAAATAAACTAGGGGAAAAGGTAACATTCATGAAAAGTATCCCAAAGCTACCTTCACTATGTCACCAGGGCCAAAGTGAATCTGATGTACTTTCCCCTTGAAACGGCTTGTTATTTCGATAGTTGCTTTATCACTCTGTACTTCACAGAGCCGCTGAAATTCATCTACTTGATCACCCTGCCAAATGAACAGTAGGGGGGCTCAACTCCAATCACACTGAGATCTCAGGCAGGAGTGCTAAAATATTAGATGAATGAAATAAAAAGGTTGAAGACACAAAAGAGGCAAGAATAATTTGAATTTGAAACATCAATACCAGCGCATTCTTCAGAATATAGGCAACAATATCTTTGTAGTTGTTCTCAAATTTGTAATGACATAGCTGTTTCTTGGTATCAGTTGTATAAATACCACATATATGTGAATTCAGCGAGCCTTCTAATGCAAAAACAAAGAGCCCTCAAAAAATTGAAAGCTTAGTTTTGAATCATGATTCGTGTGTCCTAAGGCAGAACACTTAGCACATCAATAGCAAATCAGTTGGGAAGCAATCCAGGTTCCAGCTGATGCAGGATCATAGCATGGTGTGACTTTTATGGTACTCACTCAGCAAGTACTCAAGTAGCGAACCAATTGGAAACCAACATGCATATTGCACAACATTATACTAGATTACTAGAGCACTCAATGACTTGTTACAGGCTTAAAGTATCATCATATTCACCACATCAAAGGCCAGTGAGGCGATCTAACTATCCATGTTGTACTGATAACTGCTGAATCAGTACCCATTCCTAGACCAATTCCTAACACGATTTGTTTAGGATCAAACACTGCACAGATTGCACTTTTACAAACCACCTTATTATGTCATTATGAGAGCTCAAAATCCCTCCCTTACTGTGTCCAACGGTTTCCTACTGATGGGCTAATGCCATATACCGAACTAAATTGCCGTTCAATGTATTTTTCTTTTGAAACAAAATTGCCGTTCAATGTATTTTTCTTTTGAAAAGCGGAAATTGCCGTTCAATGTTGACCCACAATCCATTACATGCATCAGATTTCACAAGGAACGCAGGGGCAAGTAATCAAGCCACATCATGATCAAATCAAACGGTCGGTCGATTTGCGCAGTTAACCAGCTCCAAAGTCCACAAAGTCGAATGATCCAATTCCCCAAAGCTCAATTATAAGTAGAAGGAAGTAAGAAAGGAAGCCGCTTCACTGACCTCGGTGACGAACCAGCGCAGAAGCTCGCACTCGGCGATGCCTTCCCCTGTCTGCGCCAAGGGCACCTCCACCAGCTCAGCCGCCTCCGCCGGCGCTGCGGAGGCATCGCTCGCGAACCACCTGCTCCCGCTCACCACGCGGCGCCACTGCACGGCTCCAGAGCCAAGTCGAGAAATCAAAACCACACGCGCAAAGGAGTTGGGGCCAGTGGGAAGGAAGAAGGCCCGCGCACTTACGTCGTCGAGGAGCCGCGCGGGCGACGAGGAGGAGGAATCGGCGGCGGCGGCAGCGAAGCGGAGTGGGGAGAGCGGTAGGAGGAGACGGCGGAGCGGCGGCGAGGAGGAGGTGGGTCCCACCCGCGGAGGCGGAGGCGGCGCCGTGGGCCGTGGGGCGGCGGGGATGGGGCGGGGCCGGGAGCGGGAGGCTAGGCGGCTCCAAGCCATGTGGGGAGGGGAGGCTGCTTCGTCTCGTCACCTCCTCACTTACTGCTGGGCTATGGAAGCAGTAGTAGGCAGCAGCGGTGGTGGGTGTGGAAGCGGCGGAGGAAGAGTAGTGCGGGGCACTGCAGATTGCCCAACCGCTGCTGCGCCTCGTGGAGAACATGCGCCAAACAGGACACGGCGCGCTGAGCTGGCTGCCTAATCTAAACTGAAATTTTTTACTTTAGCAGCCTCCTGCGTTTTTTTTTTCTTTTCAAAATCAGCCCTCATACGACTAGTTTCGCAAAAATAGCCTCCTATCTGAGCACGAAAGATCCGGTTAGTGACACGTATCACCTGCTACGGTCTGGTAGCGCGGAAGAGCGCTGGAGCTTGCTTTCACGCACGGCAAGAACCTGCCGCTCTACCCAGGTTTGCAAAATATTTTATCTAGGGAGCCATTTCGCGGTTCACCTAAACTAAACTATTCGTCAAGGTGATCAACGCTGGGTCTGCTATTTGTACTTGCCGACGATGCCACCACGGTGGTGGCACTAAGAGATGCCGATGCGGCTTCTCGACTCTGCATCAGACACACGCGACTAGAAGCAGTTACACACATGATGTGTCTTGTAATATATATCTAAACCCAATTCCTTAGGATCTATCTTGAGTGGATACATCTCCATCGTCCAACCAAACTCAACAGCATGGCACAGTTTACATTGGTTCGATTCGATCCTCAACCACACAATATCTTATCCATCCAAGCCCGCATCCACCTTATCCATTCACTCACACGAGACCATTTCCATTACTCTCTCTCTCTCCATGTCTGAGCCAAGCTAGCAGTAAATGAGGGGTAGGGGAGAGTGCAGCGGTGCGATCCAAGCGCACGGTGAGCACATTGGGTGGAGCACTAACAAGTGTGAGCCTAGTGTGGCAGCGTAGCCAGAGTAAATGATGGGCACAGTACATATGTATAGAGCAAATGCAGCATAAAGCCCAAGCACATGGCAAGCATGGCGAGAGGAGGACGTCGGTGACGTGATCTACTGGATCTGATCATCTTTCTCGTCACCGGCAATGGGATCCGCTAGATCCCACGACCCCATGTAGCCTTGTGGCCCTACTTCACCATCGCACGTGCCACGAGTTATAGCTTCGTACCCTTGAGTGAGCAAGGGGAGGAGGAGATGGTACTGAAGAGTGGCAAGGGTGAGGGTGGAGGTCACAGGTGGGCATGCCGAGTATTTTTTCTTTTTCTTTTGTTTTGTTTTGATGAAACTTGATGAATCATGCTAAAACTTGCTGAAGCTTCTTGAAACTTTTGGGTTGAAACTCAATGAAACATTTTGAAACTTTGGGTTGAAACTCTTTGATGAAATCTACTGAAACTTCTTGAAATTTTTGTATTGAAACTTATTAAAATTTGAGTCCAAAAGTTTGAAACTTGTTGAAACTTGGCATCGAAACTTTCTCGGAATATTCTTCTTCTCTATCGCTCACTCACTCTCATTCCCCGCATCGATGGCTACTGGGGATGACATCGCCATCATCAACAGGTTCACCGCATCTCCCAATTGTAGAGGGAGGTCGGGGCAGTGGTGGCCAGCGATGGGTGAAGGGTGATAACAAGGGGTGAAGAAGGAGGCACGTAGAGCTGCAACTGACTTGGATGATGCTATACTGTCTGGATTGATTTGAACTGTATACCATTATATAGTTGCTCTCTATTTATATTTATATATATATAATTTATTGAAAGGACAGGGGATGTCGCCTAGAGGGGGGTGAATAGGCGAATTAAAAACTTTATAGCTAAATGCAGCGGAATAAAAATATTGCAGCTAAATAAAATCTCCCGAGTGTCCCGAACAATCCGGAGTGTCCGGGGTATTCAATCCGGATACTCCGGATAGTCCGGACTGTCCGGGTTATAGAGTCCGGATACTCCGGATTGGAGACTTCGAATGGAGATTTTAAATCTTTGCAATTTTTCAACAATCTACTTGAATACAAAAGATCTAAATACCATCAGGTACATGGGGATGATGTAGATCTAGAGCCAAACACAACAATAGAGTAGATCGGGCAAATTCAAGATTCAAAATCAAATGCTAAAGCAAGAGAAAGAAGCAAACTTGGAGACGATGATTTTTCACCGAAGTTCGGATCCTTGAGGATCCTACGTCTCCGTTGAGGCGGCTCGGTCACACTTGAGCCGGGTCTCTTTCAACCCTCTTCCTCCGGTGTTGCACAAATGCACTCGCGGTCTTCACTCCTTTGATTCCTTCCCTTACGGAGGCGGAACCGGCCTTCACAAACTTTCCACGGCCAACCACACAAAGCTCGGTGGCTCGAGGTGACCTCCTAGCCATCTAGGAGTCCTCAACCTCCAAGAGTAACAAATGCTCACGAAGAACAAGCTTGGAGATGAAATCAAGTGCTCAATCAACTCAAATCTCACTCAACCTAGCACCTCACTCCTCAAACTCTCCCAACCCTTCTCACAAGGGGATCACTTAGATCTAAGGGTAAAGAGGTGTTTTGGGGCTCAAGAACAAGGGTATAGCACCTCTAATAAGTGGGAACACAGCCACTTTGAAGTGGGAAGAGGGGGCTTTAAATAGAGGTCCCAAAAACTAGCCGTTGGAGACAACAGCACACAACCGGAGACTCGGACTTTAATCCGGATACTCGGATTGACTGTGAAAGGCTAATAGAGACCCAACCGGAGAGTCCGGATAAATGTCCGGATAGTCCGGAATATCCGGATAGTCCGAATCGGATAGTCCGAATCAAGACGAGCGACTCGACGAAAACGAGCATAACTTTTGACTCGGACTCGATTTCAGCGATTTTGGACTCTCCCGAAAGCTAAGAACGAGGGCTACACAAATAACAAAGTCTCACTACCCAAATCTCAAAGGATAACCACAGATTTCACAAAGAAATCAAGAGAGACCTACAACCCTCACTTTCCCAAGCACTACCAACACCACTCTCTTTCTAAGATTAACAAGGATGGATCACTTGAGCACTTGACACATCTAAAAGTCATTCAACATCGCATCCTCTTAATAGTACGGCAATCCTTAGACTCAAATTAAATCAAAGATAATACAAGTCTAGAAATAGTCACTTGTCAGTCTTCTTTCTTGATGTCGATGCATGAAGACCTTCACCATATAATTGATGACATCTTCGCCTTGTCCAACTCGACTCGATTCACCTCATGAGACTCTCGTCCTATCAACCTTGACTTGTTCATCCTCTCTGACGATCTACACGCCAAGTTGCTCTTGACTTAGTCCTCACTCTTGGTGACACCGCCGTCTTGTTGACCTCGACAATGATCATCCTCCAAGATACCTTGGTCGTCATACTGACGGGACCTAATTCTTTCCAAACTACTCATGAAAGACATTAGTCCCAAAATCTCAATAGATATGAACAAGTTGATATTTGTGAGCAGTTGATTACAACAAGTGTTTCATATAAAGAAGCACAATATAAATGGAAACACTTGACATAAGAAATGTTCTCTACTAAGTACATCATGATGAATATGTAATTGATCTATATGCACTAGAGAGATAATTGCCAATATGATGAATCAATTAAATCATGGCAAGGATCACAGACTTTACTTAAATAAAGCACATGATGGAATATACACGAATTGTACATGTGCAAATAATATTTGGAGTAAGAGTAAATATGTGATCCAACACTAGATAAACTTCACTAAGAGAATTGCATGAGAAGATATACAAATAAAACATGCATGCACCAAGTCAATCTATAGCAATATGAAGTTTAACTCTAGTTAATACATGCATACCATAATGAACTCAAATGAATATATAAGCACAAATAAATATGACATGAACCAATGTGCATATATAAAATCAACATGCTACTTGGAGTTCACTATGCATTTGCACAAAAGGAATGCAATAACAAATATAGAATAGATACCAAAATTGCATGCCTTATCTTTGCTTAACCTTCCTATTTGATTTTCCTCTAAAAGATGAGACTGATACTCAACTAGGCAATAACATGTTAGTCTCATAGCAATATAATCATATTAGAGGTTTGTCATTTGCTAAGCACTAAGTTAAGCATTTACTTAATTGTATAGATTGTCATTATGAGTGTTTGTCATTAATTACCAAAATAACATAAGTGCCTAGATGCACTTTCATTTATACAATAGGTTGTCTATATAATTATTGTTGATAGTTTCTCATGCAATTAATATATTGTCTCTATACAATGGTATACACAATATAAGACCATCTATAAGACCGCCTATTAAATAGCAGACAATATCTTTCTCTCTTCTTCGTATCATCTAAAATTTTATGTAGTATAGACTTACAGAGAGAGAATATACCACCATAAATACCCTAATATCAACATTTGGCTAGTCGCGTCTAACAATTTCGAATCAGACTTACTTTAAGCGGTTGTTTCCCTATTTTTCAGTGTATAATTCGTTGATCTCTCGGCTACCGAGCAATAAAGATGACTAAGTTTACAACCGTACACCTTCAACGAAAAAAAGAATGGACAATTGACTTTGGCGTTCTACTGGCTCACTAGTTAATCACAGAGCCGTTTTACGATACACTAAATTCAATATGAGCCGGTTATTCTTTTCAATCTAATGGACAAAATTAGATAATATTTATTTATATTTCATCCGATAATAGATTAGTAGTAATACCTCTAACAAATCAAAGGTAAGATATGATTTCTACTATTTACCATATACTATCAGTATAATGTATCGTAAAATTTCTCTAATTAGAACGGGTCCAATTTAGTTAGACAGATACCAATATAGATTGCCTAATCTTAGGCCATTTGATACCTTTTCATGCCATGGCAACATTGCTTCTGTTCTATTAGCATTGTGAGTTGTGACGGGGATTACAATACCGTTTCGAGCTCGAAAATCGCCACACCGCTCGGCACCGATTTTCGACGAAAATTGGTAGAAACCGAACGGTTTCGAAGTCAAACTCTTTAAACTTAGCGGTAAAAAAAATAAAAAAAATTGACTGCTTTTTCCGAAGATCGACCGATTTTCTTCGAAAAATCGGCAAACTAAGTGAAACAATTCAAAAACCGATTTCCGATCGATTTTTGAGCAAATTTCGATCAGTTTACGTCACATAAAATTTCTCAATTTTTTTGATTTTTTTTAATTGGGCTTGACACGGTCGAAAATAGTGATTTTCGTCGATATTTGAACCCTGCCACTCGAATGGTACGGTAGTGTTCTGATGGACAGCCTCATTCCGTTTCTCAAAACCTAATCAAATAATCCAAGAGTATTCCTATATATTCTTTGGGCTGGACTTTTCGTTTACTTGTTCTAGCTGTCAGGTTCAGTTACTTGTAACCCCAGCTAAATGCGATTTAGTCCACACGAGTTTTAGAGTTAGAGAACAAAGCCACTGGAAAATGCTGACCAGCAACTAACTTGCGGTCTAACCAAACTTGCAATCAGTCCGGCCAACACATGGCGGTCTGACTGGTGTGCAATTTCCAGCAGGGCCAAGGAAGTAAGTACCTCAACACAACAATAACAACAACAACAGATAAACCTTTTGTCTCAAATAAGCTGAGGTAGGCTAGGAAACAACTCAATCAAAGTCCTGTTGGGTTTCTGTCGGGGATCGGTGCCCTCGCCACGTGTATGCATCCTCCCGTGGCCTCGTGACGGCTTCCCACAGACCCAGGGGCTCATCTCCAGCTTAGGGGGTGCTTCCCCGATGATCGGGCTCGAGAACGGCGAGCTCGAGCCTGGGCACCGCCGCAAGGGCAGGCACCCTCGACCTCGACACCTCACCCTTGACTTCGACGCCTCGCCTTGACCTCGACACCCCCGCGGCCACCAGAGGATAGGACATCTGTAACGTTTTTATTTTTATCTTGTAAAACTCTCCCCTGCGTGGGAATCAGCGCTCTACCTACCCCTGCGTGGGAACTAAGGTTCAACAGCTCTTGTCAAGATCTCAACAGCTCCAGTCAGACTCTCAACGACTAGCGGTAACTTTCGAGCCTCTGTCAAATCGTCACGAGCTCTTGACATCGGCCTCGGGACCAAGCAGCAAGGTTCCCCGAGGACTACAAAAGCGATAGGTCGTCCCCAGCCACAGGGGGGGACCAGAACACAGAGACAACGCAAAACACGCAACACCTATCAGGAAGGACGGCCTAGCACCCCCTTTGCTCAGGCCCTGTTCTTGTATTCTCCCACAGAGCTGCTAATACACCCTTCGCCACAGGGCAAGACTGGAGTAGAGCTATTACCGATCTTGCGGGCTCGAACCAGTATAAATCTCGTGTCCAGCGTCTCTTCTTCGACGACTTCCCCGCGACGCTAGGCGCCTCCGAGCGAGCGCGACCTCGGGTCCCGCTCCCGAGCTAACTCCTCGCATTCCCCTTTCTGTGGCCGACGGTCCCGATCGTCGACAGTTTCATTTCATGAAAGGGAGGTTGTTTTTCTTTTTCCTAGTTTGGGATAGACTATGTAGAAAAACTAGACAGGTGGGGCTGAAATAAGTACCTCAATGACTTTGCAAAATGCATTGGTAAAACCTAGTACAATGCAACCACAGATTACAATATGATCCTCAATAAGTTTGCAAAACACATTCGCTTACTTTAAAAACTATGCCACAAGAAAAGGGTACATGGACTTCGATCGTTCGTAAAACACATTCATAGGCTCTTGTCACATGCTACAAAGATATAATGCATAAGTCTCAATTATTTACAAAACACATTTAATAATACTAGAATCATGCCAAGGAGAGTTAGAGCAAGCATAATAAACTATCATCACATGATACAATTAAAATTAGTAGTCAAGACCCATCTTAATTGTACGGCAACATACACTAGCAATCTGATCTCCTAACAAAACACCAAGATCAGTAAAATAGCTAAGAAACATATCCTTGGCTTATTCTAGTTATATGTTTGTCTTGCACATCCACTTAAAGCTTTACTTGATGACGGCCATCACATCTTGAAAATCGGCTTCTTGAATTGGCTATCAACACATGATACTATCCACTTGACGTGATGACCATCAATATATGAAGCCATCTAAAGTCTTATCATCATGGGACTCAATCCATTTCACCGACTCAGAAAAAATATTAGTCTCACAAAATAATTGTTATTAATTAGTAAAACTCATTAACACATAATAGAGGGTCTAAATTCTTCAAAGACTTACAAGTAAACATGCCAGCTGCCTTTTTACCGAATCTTTGAAAGATAGGTATTATGGTTAATCCATTTCTAGTTATTCACCGGAAATTTTAAAAAAAATTATGAGTCCAAACAATAGATTAAATAATTTCTTGCCAATAAAACACAGCTGCTAAATAAAAATACTAAATTGAAGGTCCAGGCGAAATGAGTACCTAAAAGAAAAAAGATCCATATGCAGATAATAGAACCGTAAGACTGAATTACTCTCGGACAGAACACCTCCCGGTCCATCTGTTTAGCCGTGTTCACTGCGCTGGCGTCACGGACCTCGGGCTGACTCAGCTTCGACGGTGGAGAACTATACACTTCCTTGTACGTCAAGGAAGCCTCGGACACAGAGGTAGCATGAGAACGGCAGAGGCCAACAGTAACAAGCTATTCGGCACGCTCGGAACCATCCTCCGATCAACCGAGAAATGGCTTACATCTATCTAGAGGTGCTTTTATGTTTTTATTTTTAAAATTTGTATGAAAATTAAAGTATAAATAAATGGTAAATAGTGGTTTCTTGCTTCAAAATTTGTTTAAATAGACGATAAAATCTGAATATCTCGTGGTAAATTCGGAGCCCTCGGTAATCGGGCAAGCTAAATTTGGATCAAACGAATGAATGGCCCATGGTGTGGTGCCATTGGCGCCTTTGCCACGTAACGGCCAGAGGATTGGATCTCCATGTCGTTCACATACTTTTCCTCGCGGACACGGAAGTAACTACACCCTACCCAATTAATCCTAAGAAAGTATTCACTCAAAGTCTCAAACACGTCAACGATCATTCTCTACAAAATAACATGGAACTGAGATGGAACAAGGAGACCCAGCGTAGCTCGGTTGGTGGTCAGCCCACATTTGAGCTCGTTGGGATACGGTACGGGTTGCTCCATTTTCAACGCACTGTGTGTGTGAGGTGTGTTTAATAAAAAAAAAGATGGAACAAGAAAAAAATGAATCATCCCCAACAATGATGACAATCTTTGAGAAAACCACGGTATAACACCGTCGATAGCATATAAGCTTATTTCTTTTTTGTAAATGCTAATTTAAGAACACGCTTTCTCGTTGTGACAAGCCATAACATCTCTTTGATTCCTCCACTTTCGTTCCCTCTCAAACTCATCTCCTTTTCCTCCCATGTTCGTTTCCTCTCAAACTCAAAATAGTTTTATTTTTAAATCCCCAAATTTTTAAACAATGAGTATTTTTAATCACTTCCGATTTTTTTTAATTGAAACTTTTCGAACTGATTTTTTTTAATCGAAAGTTCTCAAACGAAGAGTTTTTGAATTTAAATTTTTCAAAGTTGAACCTTTTTTATTTGAAACTTTCTAATTTGTAAATTTTTTATTTAAATTTTTTTGATTCAAAAGTTTTCAAACTAAATTTTTTTGAATTAAAATTTTCTACAGTTGAAACTTTCTAATTTGTAAATATTTTATTTAAAATTTTCCGAATCAATTTTAAAAATTTTGAGTTATAACTTTCTAAATTGAAACTTTTCGATTTAAAATTTGCTGAGTTGAAACTTCCTAATTTAAAATTCTTTTGATTTAAAAATTTTCAAGTTGAAACTTTCCAAGTAGAACTTTTTTTGAAAATTTTGAGCTGAATTTTTTGTTTAGTTGAAACTTCCTATTTAAAATTTTTTGTGTTACAAAGAAAAAAAAGGTAGGTGAAGCGTGTAAGAAAGAGGGAAGAGGGAAGGTGGATAGAGAAGATGACATGTAACATCATAGAAATGTGTTCTTAAATTTTTTTAGTTTGGTGGTAACCTCAAACTAGTCGCACCCTTCCTTTTTTTCCTTAATTACTGTCAAGCCTCACAAAAAAAAACTGAAATGTTATTGGTAAAAACGCAAATGATCAATGGAATGGTACCAGTATTATACTCAGCGCCATAATACCAACTAAAACGTTGTACACAGCGTTCTTATCGGCCAATGTTTCACCAAACATCTCCAACAGTTACTGGTCAGAGTAAGCTCAGACTTTTTTCACGAAAATGCAGCCGTTGGCTATTTCATCTGCTTAAACGACACCAGATGCGTAGATACTTAATACCACTACTCATTGCATTTCAATATGACCATGCCACAAATTCTGCTGCCCTAAGTGGATTCTACTTATTCGAGTCGTTCCATCTGTCAAAGGAAAGATTGTCAGTATCATCCAAGCAGAAGTCAGAAAAATTACCTATATATTATTCTCTACCCTTTCTTTACTCCAAGGAACTCACTGCAGTACCCATGAACAAATTGCAAGGATCAAAAGTACTGCAACATTCGCCATTAAGTAATAATTGCTACAATTCTACAGAATCAAGCTAGCAAAGTATGCTTCAATTACACCAACTAAATGCAATAATTTAATTTTTGGTATTTGAACAGGAAGATAATGAGAGGGAGACATAGGGAAAGCGGAGTACCTTCCACAGGCCGTCATTTAGATAGTGCATATTGTCGACTCCAATTCCTTTGTTGATAGTCCTTCTACAAAATTTAAGGATTTCAGGAGCAGCATTGCCAACGGCAACAGCCCAACACACTACGTGCTACTAACAAAGAATACATATGATGTAATGTTAAGGAAAGCTTAAATTTGTTAGCATATCTGCAGAAGGTTCTGTTATGTTGAGAATTAATTGGTAAGCACTATTATGTGGCGACCCGTATAATTAACCCCCGGTAACGACTGTCACCTAGGGTTAACTGTACGGACCTCAGCACAGTAACTAGCAAAACATCAGGCCTTCTGATGTTTTATTAGCTATTATACTGTATACAGAGTATTGCAGCAGAACAATAATTAGAGACACCAAATGGAATTCCTTATTACATTCCATCAGCCACGCAGGGCTATTGTCCCTTACATTACCTTAATTACATAGATCGGGATTACAGCAAAAGATCTAGATATCTATTATAACCTCCTATCCCCTGGGGGCCTGCTAGCTCGGGGATATGGCCTACTACTTCCCCTACTACTCCTGATAGTAGTAGTAGTCACCCTCCGATAGGTCCTGGTCCTGCGCACAGTCCTCACCCCCATCCTCGGAAGGTTGTCCATATGACTCACCTTCTCAGCAAGGGGAGGATTAAACAAGGGTGAGTACAAAGTACTCAGCAAGCAATAATATATGAATGCAATAAATGATTTTTCCCTTCCCATCATAACTACTCCTAATCTAACTTCACCCAAGACCACTTCTCCCCAAAATATCCTTTCTACAACAAATAAGTTTTAGATTAAAGGGTTGGTTGATTTTATATTTAGAAATTTCTACTAACACTGAATATGAAAAGCCGAAGCTGACCATAGTCTCTAATCCAAGAGACTGGCTTGAATTCAAGATTTTACCCTGCGCAGGTTTGTACCACTTTACCCATAGTGACACCCACAAGAGATGCCCCAGAACGTTTATCACTACTCTAGTATTAGTTCTCCACCCTGCACTTCGAGTTTGTGACACCTATCCCAGGCTGCCACACAACTCCAAGGTACAGTTGTACTCCCTCTCAACCAGGGGTATACCTCTGGGCTTCAAATATACCGCCCCCAATGGCCTCACCTTCTGGGCCTACCGGCTTTGCCCAGAAGCACCATGCTATCCTTACCCGTCGTGGAGAGCTCTAATACCATTGTAGGACAACCTTTTCTGGCCGATTTCACACAACATGGTTGATACTGATTTTATGGCTCATTCCCCAAGTGTTAGTTGGTTGAAACTTGTATCTTAGCCCATGTAGAGGACCCCTCCGGCCTACAGCCTTCTCATCGGCATCCTCTACCAGCCATATTAACACACGCCAACCCAACCATTAGCTAGACACACTAATCCCATTTCCCCCTTCCATTTTTCCAACCATCACAACCATTTCAACCCACAACTCATTCTTTTAACCCATTCACCTAGCACACATCCATTTTAATACTTTTATTGAAATTAAGTTTTCCATGCAGTGAGAGATAATAAATTGATAAGACAATGAAATCATTTTCAATAAAACATGATCAAGGGAGGGTTTTGCTTGCCTGGAATAAACTCGGAAAGTTCTACCTCACTCGAAAACAGGTTCTGGTTGTCGGGCAGGTTCTGTTCTGGTCCTAAAAATTATAATCTATTAACTACTGCATTTTTATTAAGTATGAGTCAAGTGTCCAACCAAACCAACACTCTATTTTTATTATATGCATCTGTTGAGGTTCATTTTAATGCTATGTATCTTCATATTTTTATTTAGCCAACTAATCAATGCATGCAACTACTGTTGTTGTTTTATTGCTTTATACATATGCATGCTCATTTTTATATTTAGCTAACTAAACATCTAATGCACTGATGATGCTACTAGCCAAATTTATATGCAACAACCTCCTCATTTTCCACTTTTCCCAATTTTTTTCTCTCTTCTTTCCTTTTCTTTTCTTCTTCTTTCTCTTTTTCTTCCCTTCTCTGTTTTTCTTTCTTTTCTCTGGTTCTCAGCTTATTCACTTAATGCAATGCATAATGCCATGATGTAAGCATGCAGATATATGATCCAGCTTCCACTGCTCTTCCATACACTTCTTTTTCTCATTTTCATTTTCCTTCTTACTGTCATTACTGACTCTCTGTCCATTTCTTATTTTGGCCAAAGTTCTATGGCCTTAGGTCATTTGGCCAAGCCTTCTTTGTCTTACCCTTCCACCAAGCCTCACTTCTCTTTTCTTTTTCTTCTGCTCTTCACTCATCTCACCCAGCCGACTGCTCCTCCCTCTCTCTCTCTTGCAGCTCTCTCCCCTGGAGTTAATCTCCTCTCTGAGCTAAGTTCCTTTACCCTCTCTATTTAATCTAGCTATTGGTCTCTAAGCATCCTGCTATTTCAATGTGGATCTAAACATTTACCACTAGTTCTAACTATCACTTACTTGCTTCCTGATGATTCGGTTCTGGAATGAACTTGCTGCTAGGGTTAGGGTTGAGGTAGAGGTGGCCGAATCCTCTTCTTCGGGTTCTTACTGCTCCTCTTCTTGCTTTGCTTGATTCTTGGCCGGCTTACTCCTTCCTCCTAGATGATCTGGATAGCTGCCTCCTTTTTGCTTGCTTGGTTTCGGTGCTGGAATGAGGAATGGCTGAGGGGAAATGAATCTAGTGATGGCTTGCTGTCGTCCTGGCTTTCGACTATGGAGAGGTGAGATAGGGAATTCACTTGCTGGTCTTGGTTCTGGTTGCTATGCGAAGGAAGAAAGGAATTGGCTGTGTTTGCTGTGGTTTTTGGGTTGGGGAAAGTAAGAGAGAGGTAAGGATGGCTGAGCTCTGGAGAAATGGCTGAGGAGAAGCCTCTCTCTACTAGCTGTCATCCTTATCCCTTCTCTGCCACCGGAAATTACCCTTTTGCCCTCACTGATTTACTTTCTTACCACTGCCCTCACTTACTCTTTTACTGCCCATCTACTGCCAATGCACAACATGCATGCAGACTGCCTTGCTGAGGTTATTCCAATGCTAATGCACACACATGAATGCATTTGATGCTCATTAATTTACTAATGCTCATGCTTAAAGATTATTATGATGGTTATGCTTAGGGTTGATAATGATGATTATGACATGCTTAAACTTAAATGGTAGAATGATTTGGGGAGGGTCCTCACATATTAGAAATGAAAGATAAGGTAGGCAGTCATAAGGAGAACACCGCAAGTAGCATCAACCACTTCGAAACATTAGGATTGAACTTGTAAACCCTCAAGAACAGAGTTAAGGAACAAGAGTGCAAGGTTAACACTTCACAATTACCGATTAATCCTTCAAAAAGGTACTTACATGTCCTTAGCTGACATCTTTGTATATCCAATTGCCAATGCATGTTGTTTGCCTTCAGCCATTATAGCCTGACAATTACAAATTTGAACAGATAAAAAAATGAGTCTGGTGGTTACCATGTCCAGGGGAGGAAACAGAAGTTTGTTCATAAATTTAATGTGAATTATGATGCATAAATCAACCAATATCAAACAAATTATCTATGGACTAGCTAAGAGAGGGTACACTAATTTGCAGACTGCAGAATTTAACTCAAGTGTAAAAAAAAAATAGTAGAAATACATTTCCATAAAGACATTTTATGTTGCTAATGACTGCCTACTCAAGTAGATGAGAATCATTCTTAAAGTATCTATACATGGATCAAGTAGAAGTTTAGAGGCAAGTCTTTTACCACTGGTGTTTCTGCCTCAACTTCATCATCTAAGGCACCACCAGGTGATGTCAGTCCAGGGCACATTATGTTTGCACCAGAGAGAACAAACTTGATAGCACCTCTATCTACTTGGAACTTCTTCATGATGTCAGGATCTGATCAAATGCAAGCATAAGTTAGCACAAAAAAGGGGGGAGGTTTTCATGTTTTTCATTAACAAATAACTCATATAGTTTCCATTCTGGATGATATTCTCCAATAGGTAAACTTTAAGAATGATTCCACTCAACAGATAGGCATGTCCAAACAAATTGAAAAAAGCCACAAAAGTGGAGCCCTAAAATTTCACACATGTTGATGTACATCACGAAGAAAAAACAGGTGCAGAGATGACATGCCAGGAAAATAGAGATAAGAAAATTACATTGATGAAGAAGGCGCAGAGTTGGCATGTAAGGGCCATCACGGATGTTGAAAAACAGTGGGACATTATTCACCACCACAAGATTCAGATGATTTTGGCTACAGAAAGAAACTAACTGTGATCAGTGCACTTTGGAAGGCCACAATCTTTCAGTGAAAAATATTGATTTCTTTGAAACAATTTTACCAATAATTACACATAACTTTACTTATTCTGAAGTTGAAAAATTGAAAAAAGGAATGGAAAAATGTAATTTTGAGTATGTCATTAGTATAATACTAACCATTTAACAACAATCATAGGCGACTTCTTTGGAAGTAAGTCATCTAGCAAAGGTTCAAGGCCAGGGTACTGTGACAAAGTTAATTTCAGTATAGCTAAACAGCAGACATTGCAACAGAAATGGAAGAGTTGACGAGGGTTATGCAGATTCTTTGACATAACACAACCTCATCAGCAATACTTTGCCGAATCTTTCGCTGTACAGAGGCCTTAACTTGATTCTGTGCAGATATATCTTCAAAGGAGAACCTGATATCACAAAGAGCAAGTTTGTGTTATTGTGCCAAACAATGTGCAACATAAGATACAAAAATCTTGCATAGAGTTATTGACATTTCAGGCCATGAATCATTCTGCAAATAATGAATATAATCGTAAGGTATTGCATACTGTTTACAGAAAATCACGCTGATAGGTTAAACAAGTTCCACGTATGATTTTCAGCATAACAGCATAATCTGTAGAGACAATACACAATTATGTAATATATACCACCATCATACTAACAAAAAATTCCCCCAATCAAGCAACCATCAACATCATATGCTTACAACAATCTGGAAAGAAATTTGTTCAAAGAAATCACCATGGGAGCCAAAGCTTTATATTTGCACAAGAAGCAATTGTTAGTTGCTTAATATGATCATAGAAGCCTTGATAGTTGCAGCAACATACAAACAATCTGGAAACTAGAGATGACAAGAACTCATGCTGGCCTTGTTCCTGGTCTAGCTCAAACAACAAGTCGTCTCAGGACCACACTTCTATTTTGGCCAAATTGATTAAGAAGATATATAAACTAGGTAAGTGACCGCGGCGTGGCACGCCGCGACCGCCGCTCGCCACGCGAGCAAATCGAGAAAACGTGCGCCTGCCACTTCCCACGTGACCAAATCGAGGAAAGACGCGACGTAAGATTTTTTTTCTTCGAAAAAGGACCTAAACGTAATACTAAAAAAACCCGCAAAAGGACCTAAACGTAGCACCTGCTTAAAGCTAAAAAACGCAAAAAGGACATAAACGTATTTGTATTTCAAAAAAAAAGGACCCAACCGTATTTTGTTTTTCAAAAAAGGACCTAAACGTAAAAAAAAAGAAAAGGACCTAAACGTAGCACATAGTTTTTGTTTCCACAGAAAGGACCTAACGGAGTTTTTTTTCGAAAAAGGACCTAAACGTATTTTTGATTTTCCGAAGAAGGACCTGAGCGCAACGCCTAAAGACGCAAAAAGGGCATAAACGTAATATATATTGTTTTTCAAAAAAAGGACCCAACCGTATTTTTTCCCCAAAAAAGGATCTAACCGTAATTTTTTTTCACGAAAAAGGACCCGAGCGTAATTTTTTTCCCCGGCTCGGCTCGAGCCCCGAGCCGAGCCGGTGCTCTCCCGGCTCAAACGCATGGGAGGCCCGGAACTCTGCCAACAATAGGAGAGGTCTGATTACCAGCAATTTTGGTATAAAAGTGAACACCATTGAAGTGAAAACAAACATTGCAACAGTTTCATTGAAGGAAAAAAAATGGGATTAGTGGTGTGTAAGGACAGTGTACTTCTAGAAAAGAGAGGGTATTCACATCAAAGACACTGACAAAGTTGGAAATTCCAGACATGCCGCTCCAAAATAACATAGTCAAGTTTGGCCGCTAGAAACTGACAACTCAATTCTTCTTGTCACTCAGATGAAACAGAAAGCAAAACTGGGTGGTTAAAGGGCTTGACTAAGACAAATGGCTACATTGCCCTTTCAGAAATGCCACTATGACAAACAAGTACTGTAAGAAGACAGTGTGAACTGCAAGAGATTCCCAGATATCGAAGCATGAAAGCTTTACTAGGCAAATGTGCGCGTACCAGGGGCAGGGATGCAGTGCACACAAGCGACATTTGGTGCAACCAAGTGCAGTGTGCAGTTGGGAGGCACTTGAGTAGGCAATGCATAAATGTGGCTAGCATGAGAATAAGCATTAAGAACCATTTGCAATGCATAAATGTGGCTAGCATGAGAATAAGCATTAAGAACCATTCCCAGAAATAAAAATTAGAATGTGCATCTCTGATTTTTCTTTTTTAAAAAAAAGGTCTAGTTCTAAAAACCGGAATAATTGAAAGATCTACTACTATATGCTTTGAGGGAGCCATGGGGCCTCTGAATCCAATGTTTACCACTTCTTTTCCATTAGTCCTATAATTCAAGGCATCTGATAGGGGTGTATCAAGCTCCTTCACTTTACCAGTTGTCTACATAACTTGTGCTGAATTTTTGTAGCTTCAATAAAGCTGAGCCACGATGCCTTAGGTATAAACTGGTTGTCCCCACGATGATCACTAGAGCTGCAACTGTCCCACCGCTAAACTTGATTTCCGAGCATTGGTAGGTACCATGACAATTCAAGCATAAACTGTATTTACACTTTACAGCAGTACAGCTAAGAACATCTAATCATCCCGTCTGCACATATAAACTGCTGTACCATCATAAACTAAATTTCCGAGGAACACTAGGTGCCAAGTAAATTGTACAGCACAGTTCAAAGCATAAACTGTACTTACAGCAGTACCAATACCACTATGAACATCGCAGCGTCACATCCTATAGAATGGCATAACCAAACTCCACCATACACTGTTATAAACTCCAACCTATAGAACGGCATCATCAAACTCCACCATAAAGGACCAAAGGCTACGGCGTTCTACACGGATCCCCCGCGAAATAGGGGAGAGAGAGAGAGAGGATAGAGCCGGGCTCTACCCACTTCCAGTTCCAAGGTTACAAAACTTCTACATCGATTCATGAAAATAAAAAAGAAAAACAGATTGGTCCCGACATGCATAATAATCCGACGATTTGTCGCGGTTGGGCAAGATTATCAACGCAAAGTTATAGTGGAAAGGATCAGATCGGTGATACAACAAGCAAGAATAACATATCGAATTCTTGGACGGGACATTAGAGGAGAGGGTTGGAAGATGGAGAATGGGAGCAGGAGGGGACTCACTTCTTGAACATAATGCGGAGATTTTCTTCCGCCTTTCCTCGTCTCCCCTTTCTCGGCGTGGGAAGGAAGCGGAGGAGAGCAACAGGGGAACGAGCGAGGTAACCTAACCTAAGCGATGCCTGGGGCTGGGGCAGGTGGTGGAACCGTGGAGCACCAGAGCTGAGATGGGGGCGGCGCCGGTGGCTTCGGGCCGCCACCTTGGTGGGCTACGATCATCGGAGCAGCGCGGCGTGGGCGGGGTCGGCGGCTAGGTCATGTGACGTCAGAGAGATGGGTGAGCCCATGGCCATGGGTCATCGTGTACCAAAATAGAAAGGGTTAATTAGAGGTGGCCAAACGGGCAGGCTAAATGGGCCGGTCCGCGGCACGGAACTGTAGGCCCGGCCCGAGCACGGCACGACCCGATTGTAAACGGGTCGTGCAAAGACGCCCACGAGCCCGCGCGTCGTGGTGGTTGGCACGGCCAAGACGCGGGCCAAGACGCACGGCCGCGGCTCGAACATCATCCATCGCGCATGATTACGACGCACGCACTACTGTTTAGCCCGTTTAGTTTTAAAAATATTCGTTTTATAGCTGTTGGAGTATTAAAAAATTCAAAAATAATCTAAATACTTCGAGTTTTTTAATTATTCTAAAATTTTCCTATTTTTTCTGATTTTTTTTTCTGATTTTTTTTTTGCATTTTTTCATACTTTTCTAAATTTTTTTCTGTTTTTTTTGAATTTTTTTTGATAGCAGACTCTGGCCGGCCGACCGTTAGGCTTGCATGAAGAGCCGGCAAGACGCAGACGGCCCGAGAGGCTAGCGGCCGTGCTGGCATTATCTCAAGGCACGACGACGCAAGACGGCCGCTTAGTAGCGGGCCTAACGCGTCTGCGTGCCTAAACGGGCGGCCGTGCGCGTCGCGGCCGTTGGCCACCTCGGGGTTAATTGGATACATGCCATTGTAGGGCGGTTATTCGAGACTTGCCATCGCCTTTGCTTATTCGAACGATGCCATTACGAAACCCCGCTTATTCGTTATGCCACCGCTCGCGACACGTGTCCCGTCCGGCCAAACCGAGCGCAGGACTCTTTCCATTCGGACGCTTTTGCCCTCCGCACCTGGCCTGGCTGGGACCAAGAGCCACGCAAGCAAGGTCAGTGCCTCCCATTCTCTCCGCGCCACCAAGAGCCAAGAACCTAGAACATCCGATTCCCGCTGAGCGATCGCGGACGAGCCCTAGCAATCCAGCCGCGTCGCGATTGCTTCCATGGCGGTGGCCTAAAGGCGCGTCATTCCCACTCCGCTTCGGCTAATCGGATGTACGTGACGGCAATGGACGTGACGGCAATCGAACCTGGTATGGACACCGCGCCGTGTGCTTCAGAGAAGTAAGTCTTGAGATTGTTGGCATGGTAGTCTTGATTGTTTGTTTGCATAGTAATTTAGCCGTAAATTAGATGTAGCTTTGACTCTTCGAGATTTCTATAGGACCGATGACTCATTGGAAAAGTTTAGGTAGTTATTCGGTGGAGGCCTACTCCACAATAGAAGAAGTAGAAGAAAGCGGTAGGAAGGTGTACACTAGGTCAAGGAAGTCGACATGGTTAACCGATGAGAAGGATATTAGCTTGCGGTCGATGAAACAAGGTTTGCATAGGCATCGACATGGGGACCCAACCAAATGTGTCATTTGTACTACTATGATGACAGTGCGGTGAGGATCTTGAATTCACTAAGGATCTTGATGTCGGGAGCTTGATTGAGATGTACAACATTGAGAAGGAAATCACTTTTATATGTTTTGTTCTTGATGATGGAGGATCGATCCATTTGATAATGCAGAGGAGTATGTTGGCGTAGATGATGAAGACTTTGCACAGGATGCTACAGCGCGACAACTTTGCGGAGGAACCTCTTACATAGGTGAACCTAGTAGCTTTGAGCACAGTGAAGCGAGAGATGGCGACGACGATCTGAAGAGTCGATTACACATGATCTTAGCAACCCAACTATTGTCAAAAGGGCTATGTTCCCTGATATAGTTGCTTTCAAAAAGGCTATTAGGCATTATGCAATCCTGAATGACTTTGAAATAAATACAATCAAGTCTGGCCAAAGTAGGTTTATTGGTGAATGCAAACATGTGGGTTGTTCTTGGAGAGTTCATGCTTCTAAAATGCAGGATGGATGTGCCATTATGGTAATTCACCTTCCTGTGTGTGTGTGTCTGTATTATATGTGTTGTAATGTGCTAACATCTGTGTTTCTTGTATTTGTAGATTAAAACTCTTAATTCAAAGCACATTTGCCCTAGTACAAAGATGATGGAGGGGAAGATGGCTACACAAGATTTGGTGGCAGACAGATTAGGGGACTGGTTGAGAAAGAACCCAAATAAGGGGGCAAGAGAGGCTCAGATGAAGCTGCAGGATGAATACAAGATCAAGTTGGGCTATGGTAAGACATGGGCAGGTATGCAAATAGCACTTAGACAAATACATGGTGCATATGAGGATAGCTTCCAAATGCTTTTCAAGCTGGAAGGTGAGATAGAACATAGGAGTCAGGATCAATTGTAGAAATAGAACTGAAGAAGTATGGCAATAAGATGTGTTTTCACAGAATGTTTGTAGCATTTAAACCTTGCATAGATAGATTCTTGAGAGGCTGCAGGCCATACATGGGTGTGGATTCCACTAGCCTAAATGGTACATATAAGGGACAACTAGCATCGCAACATCCGTAGATGGTCATAATCGGCTTTTTATGTTGCTTATGGTGTTTTTATTAAGGCGAGGACAACTGGACATGGTTCATGAACCAGTTGAATAAAGATGTAGGAAGTCCTGATGGTTTAGTGATATCTAGTGATGCATGTAAAGGGTTAGAGTTAGCTGTAAAAAATGTGTTCCCTAATGCTGAGCACAGAGAGTGTATGAGACATTTGTATAGTAATTTCATGAAAAGATTCCATGGCAAGGTGTATACAGATCACTTATATCCTGCTGCTAGGTCCTAAACAGATTCTAGATTTCAGTGGCACATATCCAAAATTTTTGAGCACTGCCCAGATGCTGTAGATTATTTGCAGAAGCGTCACCATGGTTTGTGGTATAGATGTGGTTTCTCAGAGCTTAGCAAAGTAGACTACCTCACAAATAACATATCTGAGAGCTTCAATAACCAAATAAAGGACTTCAAGGGCCTGCACCCTCATGAACTTGTGGATAGAATAAGAGAACTGATAATGAGCAAGTTTGCTATTAGGAGGAGTATTGGCAGGTCAATGGAAGGAGTGATCCTTCCTAATGTGATGAAGGAGTTGTTTGTGGTAAGCAAGCAAGCTAGACTTGCTTATCCAAAGATCACCAGGTCTGATGATACTGAGGCAGAGGTCACATTTGAGAATGAATTGTTGGACAAAAGGCACTCTGTGAAGTTACATGAGAGGTCCTGTACATGTAGGCAATGGCAAGGTCGGGGAAGCCTTGTAAACATGCAATGACATTCATCTGTTCCATTCGTGGAGCAAGCATAGAAGATCATGTGGACAGCTACTACTCAGTTGAGAGGTTCAAAGAAGCTTATCAAGGTATTATCCCCAGCATGACACACATGACTCGGTGGAAGCATGCTGATGTTGGGCATAAGGTGCATCCACCAAAGCAGAAGAGGGTGGCAGGCAGGCCAAGGAAGCAGAGGCTGAGGAGTTTCCTGGATCCAACCAAAAGAAGGGTTAGGTGCAAAAGGTGTGGTGCCACTGGACACCTGGGAAAAACATGCAAATTAGAAGCCCCGTTTGATGATGGCACTTCTGAACAACCTGAAAGCTCAATGAAGAGGTAATGCTATGCATGTCCTTTGGTGCATTACAGATGTCTTTGCTGTCTACACATGTCATGCATATGGTTGTTTTTTGCAGGAAAATGGCTCCCACAAAAAAGACGGTTGCACCAATTAAGAAGGCTAAGGGAGCAGAGAATGCATCAAGCAACACACCAAAGAAGAGGGCATCTTCAAGGAAGAAAGCAACACAGGAAGGAGCCAGCAAGCAGCACACCAAGGAAAATAGCATCACCAAGGAAGAGGGCATCTGAAGATGCTGCAAGGAGCACACCAAGCAAAAGAACATCACAAAGCAAGATATCATCAAAGAAGACCCCTACCAAGAACAAGTGGGCAGAATGGCTAGATAAAAAATTCATGTAGTCTTGATGCATGCTCACTTTTGTAGTCTGTGTTTCCTGATGCATGACAACTTTTGTAATCTATGGTCACATATTCATACTAGGGCACTTGTCGTCAGTCATTACAGAGATATGATCCTAACACGTTGCCAGATTTCTGTGATGAAAAAAGACACGAGTTTCCCATTCCATCACCTTGTTCAATTGGTTATATTTGTTTCTATTTTATCAGGAAGCTTACAGTGCTGCAACAAACTAGGCCTACTTCAAAGAAACTGCTACAACTATTGACATTACGAAAAAAGAGAAAAAAATCAACATTCCTGTTGATGGTTTTGAAAAGAAAAATCTGGGATGCGTGACTGCCAATTGGAAGTTATGATAAGAGTCTCAAAAGCTGTCAGGATGTGGTCAGTACATTTCAGTTCCCAGATTACTACACGAGGTTAAGGTTCAGACAAAGCCCATGTTCCTTCGATTTATAATGAATTGTGTTCAATGCAAACTGGTCTCTTTTCACACCATTCTCTCAAGAGCACACCAAGCAAAAGAACATCACAAAGCAAGCATCAGAGACAAAAGACCCCTATGAAGAACAAGTGGGCAGAATGGCTAGATAAAGACACGAGTTTCCCATTCCATCACCTTGTTCAATTGGTTATAATTGTTTCCATTTTATCAGGAAGCTTACAATGCTGCAACAAACTTGAAAGCTTACATTGCTGCAACAAACTAGGCCTACTTCAAAGAAACGCTACAACTATTGACATTACGAAAAGAGAAAAAATCCACATTCCTACGACATTCTTCATCCAGTTTACAGCTGCAATCAATTCTTCACTTTGCTTCTTTAATGCACTGACATCGACACAGAGTTGCTTCAAATGCACACAACCTTCAATCGAGCCACATTGCTCTGCCTGATTTCGCATTGTACTCATTCCATGGCCACATGCAACAGATTCATCTTCCCACATGAAAAAGTTGCACACATCATTGCTCTGCAATCCTCAATAGCAACAAAATGCAATCAAAACACTGGGAATCAAATCAACAACTCAGCAAACAATCAAGTTGAAGACTAACCGGGTAATTGTTCTTGCACTTCAAGAAGTACCTACCAGGATTTCTTTCACTCCTGCTCCTTAGCCTAAGCACTGAAATCTTGCAACGCGGTCAAATGTTGCATTTTGAGGAACGTACCTCTCAACCCGTCACGACCCGAAGAGCAAGACCTTGCGGAGTCCATGAGGCAAGCTACTCCGACCACAAAAGGGCGGACGGCTACTGGATTGCTAGGGCTCGTCGCGTCGCTGGGCGGGAATCGGATGTTCTAGGGTTCTTGGCTCTTGGTGGCGCGGGAGAGAATGGGGAGGGCATTGACCTTGCTTGCGTGGCTCTTGGTCCCAGCCAGGCCAGGTGCGGAGGGGCAAAAGCGTTCGAATGGAAAGAGTCCTGCGCTCGGTTTGATCGACGGGACACGTGTCGCGAGCGGTGGCATATTTCGAATAAGCGGGGTTTCGTAATGGCATCGTTCGAATAAGCAAAGGAACGATGGCAAATCTCGAATAACCGGTTCCTACTGTGGCATGTATCCAATTAACCCAAATAGAAATGGGCTGGCACGTAATTACGTAAATGCCCATCGGGCACTTATTTGCGGGTCGGGTCAGTTGGCCGACGCGGCACATTTGCATCCATAGCGCCGCTTGCCATGAGGTCCTTCCTGACAGTTGCTTGGACTCCGGCAATGGCGTGGACTGTCCCGCAGGCGGCGGCGCCATGGATCCCAGCAGGCGGCGGCGTGGACACGGTGGTTTTTCTGGAGGTGTGTTCGGTTAAGTGAGGAAATGGGCTGGAACGACGAAAGTATCGGGCTGAGCTGGGACGGCTGCGTTGGTGGCGTTGTGATTGGTTGACATGAGACAGACCTTAATTACTTGTTCAATTCCATTTTGAATTAGACCCACTGCGAGTGTCATATTTGATCCTATGGTTTTGTATTTAAAGTAAGACTAGTATAGTGCCTGTCTTCCGGATTTTTTTTCCAGCACGTAATATATGGTATTTTCCTTTTCTAGAATGTTTGTTTTCTTTTCCTTAATTTCAGGATATTTGTTTCCTTTTCCTTGAGATGATGCTGGAGGTGGTGGGAGATCTGTTGTGAGCCACAGGGATGAGTTAGACACATTAAACCATGGCCATCGGATGTGGGTGAGTAAAGCTGAGGAAAGATCTGAGAGGTTAATTTTGATGGAGGCAAGTTTCTGGCGACGTTTCGCTGGGTGCATGAAGGTTGGGCCATCTCTAGTGGGGTGCATTATTTGGGGTGGATGTAGAAAAGAATGCTTAGGTGCATTATAAAGGGGTATAGATTATAAGCAACGTCGATAGGATCGTGACTCGAATTCAATCGGAGATACTCAAATAGGATCACATTTTAAGATCCTACTTGATTCTACCGAATATACATGTCTTCAAACATACTATATATTTCAATGGTGATATCGTCTTCGAATTGTACTTTGAACAACTTTATTTAATAAAATATAGTCTAAATGAAAGATATGTCATCTTTTATACAAACAATAACATACATGAATATATTACAGATGGAAATTTATAATTGGAAGGACATGTACTATCTATTATTAGTATAGTGTCCTGTCTTCCGGTTTCCTTTTCCCAGCACGTAATATATGGTCTTTTTCTTTTCTAGAACGTTTGTTTCCTTTTCCTTAATTCCAGGATATTTATTTCCTTTTCCTTAATTCCAGGATATTTGTTTCCTTTTCTTGAGATGATGCTGGAGGTGGGGAGAGATCTGTTGTGGGCCACAGGGATGAGTTAGACACATTAAACAATGGCCATCGGATGTGGGTGAGTAAAGCTGAGGAAAGATCTGAGAGGTTAATTTTGATGGAGGCAAGTTTTTGAGGATGTTTCGCTGGGTGCATGAATGTTGGACCATCTCTAATAGGGTGCATTATTTGGGGTGGACGTAGAAAAGAATGCTTAGGTGTATTATAAAGAGGTATAGATTTATATTTAATTAATAGGATCGGTAGAATCGGGCAGAACCACATGTAAATTTTGACCAAACTAAAGGTACCGTGGCGATATATGGGCCTCCAGAACAGAATATGGGCGTTCTTTAGATACATTTTCATGTGTTACACGAGGCCCCGAGTCATCTGCATGTTCTCACATGTATGACTGCATCATTGATCAGTAGACAGACAGATCACATGATGAACTGACGAAGACACCACACCCGGGCAGGTCAGGCCCAGCTTAATTTCGTACCATCTGTCTCTCGTACAACACAGGCTCGTCCTGTATCTCCTCCTCCTCAAAACCTCAATAAGTTCACACCGCGCGCGCGGCTGCTCTCTCGCACACACCACAGACAGCCGACTCGATCGTCCTGTTTGGATCTACCATTTTTGTTCGTTCTCCCTGTCTGTCTATCAGCTGCCATGGATTCCACTCTCTTCGTCATCGGCATCATAGGTATGGACGTACGTAGTACTCATGCAAGACCTCTCTCTCTCTCTCTCTCTCTCTCATATTTCTTTGTTTGAGCATATCTTCTTCCATGTTGCAGGCAACATCATCTCAGTTCTGGTCTTCATTTCTCCCATGTAAGCATGCATCATGCATGCCATAGTTTTTTTCTTGTTGCATTTACCAAAGCATTTTTTTGCTTACACACGGGCGCATGCTTGCACGCGCGGTGCAGCAAGACGTTCTGGAGGATCGTGAGGCGCGGGTCGACGGAGGAGTTCGAGCCGGCGCCGTACGTGTTCACGCTCCTCAACGCGCTGCTGTGGCTCTACTACGGCGTCGCCACCGTCATCGGGTTCGGGGCCGTCATGGAGGCCATCTACGTCGTGCTCTTCCTCGTCTACGCCGCCGATCATGCCACAAGCTAGGGTGAGCCCAGGATCGATCGATCGAATAATACATGTGCTAAACATAATCAAGTCATCCTTGACAGTCGACACTGAAAAAACACCAAGTCATCACCTGAACTTTTTGCAATCGGTCGATTTTGTTGGTTGAACTCTAACCTTTTACATGTGGTGCACGCCAACTTGCATTCACTGAGACCATATTTAACTTTCCATTTATTTATTTTTGGACAAGGGTGTTTCTGATCACCTCCTATTGCTAGGGCTCGAATGAGTCAGGAGCTGCTTCTAGATAAGGGTGTCTTGTTTATTATTGTTTCATTGCACAGGGTGTTCAACTAATTTCATTCACTAAACTTTCGTAGTGATTGTTTTTCTAGTCCCATTTTTTAAAAAAATAAATGTTTCTTTTGGGTCATACTTCTTTCCCTTTCAAAACATGACCCTACGTACTTCAATTCATTATTGTTTCAATTGAGTTACGCTTTTATTGGAATTTTCTTGTGTTTTCTAATACAATTTAATTTAAAAGTAATTAGGTCTGTCTGGATACACGGGGAGTTTAGTTCATACACCCTCCTTAGTGGTGACAATGCCAATGTCTCGACTCTCGATGATGTATATATATGTATCCTCAACTTTTTCTTACAACTGTTAAGGGGAAATCGCCCAAGTCTCTGATTATTCTTTTGCTCTTTGCGCAGGTTAAGACCGCAAAGTTGGCGGCAGCGTTGGACATTGGCGTTTTCGGAGCGGTGTTGTTCGTTGGAAGAAAATTAGAGGTGATTTATTTGTATCCTTTTTGACTCAGTTCGATTTCTGACATAGGTGTCGTCATTGTCGTCTAGCTAAGTTGGTCCAATGAAACCCATCGTGGGTAAATAAATTCCGGCTAAGAATCCTCTAGAGAACAATAAGACTAGAAAATTTTAATTTGGAAGAAAAACAGAAGAAAGTAAAAAAAATTAAAGTTACTTATAGAAAAATCAATGGATCCACTGCCCCACTCAATGTCGGCAAGAACACCGGAGAACAGGCTAGAGGGGGCTGAACAGAGTTGCAGCGAACGGCTAGGGTTCCGAGCCATGGCTCCAGTATGCAGCTAATATCAAATCTCGTAGGATTCCAGCAAATTTCTTGTGAAAATGCTGTGGAACTCCAAATATCCCTTGTAGTAAAGTTGACAGAATATTGGTGTTGGAGCTATCTCCACAGCTTTTTTTTTCAAAGAATAAAACTGTATCTTGGTTTAATTTTTTATTCCTAATATTTTTTAACGTTGAGGGCTTGTTTAAGAGTTATAAAATCCCGGACCATCCATTTATTCTTGCCTCTTTCATGTTGCACTAGTATAGTGCCTGTGCTAACGCTACGACGGCAGTACACCTGCTTATCAATTAAATGAGAAGATAAGTATGAATACAACACTTAATAATAAAAGAGAAATTTAGAATTTTAAATGAATTTAGAAAGAAAAACGGAACTAAATGGAGGTTGAATGGGCGAAAACGGGCTCCCAAAAGATTTTAAATCAAGAAAGAGAAAGAAAAAGAATTTTTCGATTTTAGATTATTTTTTTGTAGCTTCCACAGAGAGCACGCCAGGCTCTCCGGGCTTGGCCACGCAAGGGAGGAAGGCCGGGGTGGCCGGCGGTCGCAGATGGGTCAAGATCGGTGTCGCTGACATCGCCGCACCGGCCTCATGGGAGGAGTCACGGTTGCGGTGAATTTCACGGGAAAGATGACGGTGATGGCTTGGGTTACCTCCAAAATCCGGCGATCTTTACAAGAGGGAGCACTTGAGGATTTACGCAATGCGATGGGGTGGAGGAGAGCTCGCCGGCTTTTATAGCCCCAAAACAAGCATATTTATGGAAACCATAATTTGGGATCAAATCAGATTGGGAGGAAATTTTGGCAATAGAGCACAAAATTTGGGGAATTAACACCATAGATGGAAAGAGGAGATTTGGTGCGGGATTGATAGAGCTTTGGAGCTTTTTTCTTGCTTTAATAGAGGGAGGAAAGAGAAGAAGCTTCTCTGGTCTGGGCTGCAGCTAGAAGAAGCTACAGGTGAGTTGCCTTCATTTTTTTTAAATATAGAAGGATTTTTGAAAAGATGGCACATTAGGTTAAAAAATTCTAGAAAAATTCTCAAAAAAACTTTCGATTATTTTGTACTTAATAAAATTATTTTCAAAAAATTTAAATTATAAATTTGCCGAGGCACGGCGAGCCGCGAGGTCGTTGACCAAAGAACCTCGCCCAGTCAAGCAAAGCCACCGATGGCGCACCGTGGAGCCATTGCGGACCAGCGCTCGCGCCGACCGCCCCATCTCCGGTTTTCTTTTCCCAACACGTAATGTATGGTCCTTTCCTTTTCAGACGTTTATTTCTTTTCCTTGATTCCAAGACATTTGTTTCCTTTTCCTTATTGATCTTGGAGGTGAGGAAGGTCATTGTGGGCCACAGGATGATTTCAAAAAATATGGAAAAATAAATCGCTCGCCACCATTTGGATCCGCAAGGAAAAAGATAAAATTAAACAAGATTCACCGCCATTGGTTCCATGAGAAAAATTGAAAAAATTAAGCAAAGACTCACAGATCGCTGGTTCCTTAGATAAAAATAAAACAAAATTCAACGCTCTCCGTGTGTCAAATTAGGCCCTATGGGGCTAGATCCGTAAAAAGTCTCGAGAAGGGTCATATTCGGAAAAAATACGATCACAATGCGAGGACAATAAAAAATTCAAGTCTTGTTTCCTTGCATGTGGATCCTCCATGTTTATTTCCTTGTTTGATTCACCCTCCTTCCAAATATGTAGTACGTACAATTTTGGCCAGTAAAAAATTCAAGTCTAGTTTCCTTGCATGTGGATCCTCCTTATTTATTTCCTTATTTGATTCGCTCTCCTTCCAAATATGTAGGTGGGGGAGGTCTGTTGTGGACCACAGGGATGATTAGACACACTAAATAATGGCCATCGGATATCTCTAATGAGTTGTATTATTTAGGGTGGACGTAGGAAAAATTGCTTAAATGCATTATAAAGGGGTATAGATTAAGCGGCTATGACGATTGTCTGTAGACCGTGCCCATCAATAATAATAATAATAATAATAATAATAATTATTATTATTATTATTATTATTTTGCGACGAGCCATTCAATTATCTGGGAGTACATTCAGACTAAACTATCCTGAGTTATATCGGCTCATCATTTCCATGTTATTGACGAGTAGGATTGTTACTTGCAAAAGAGTGGTGTAAATCTCAGTTTAGTCCACAAATCACAACAGCGGGGAGGACTAGCAGAACGATTCTTCTTCTTTTTCATTTTTGAGGGAGGAGAACGGTGTTTAGTTGTACTTCGTTTGTTTTTATTGCAATGGACTCACACACGCACACCATCATAACGCACATACGCGGGTACACCAACTTGCATGTATCTGAAAATTGTTAAGATTAGTAATGAACCAGCCACCTCACGGTGTAGATGTTTTCCCACTTTGGTTTCACTTATAGCAATAGCATCGTAGGATTGGCTGTTTTCCTTGGTTAGCTCATGCCCGGCCCAAACACCTCTAGGCCTAAAACACCCTGCCCATGTCGAGTCTAAAAAACATACTCTCTCTCATCATAAATAGTTGTTATTTTAGATAGAGATGTAGTCAAACTTTCAAAATTTTGACCATCAATACCTTTTCAAATATTTAAATTGGATATATAAAAACTATATGTATAGGTTTGTCTCGAAAAATACTATCATAATATTATCATATTATTAAGTTTTATAAATACATTATAATATAAATTAGTAGTCAAAGTTGTATTTTAGAGACCGTATCGATGTTCAAAACGATAACTATTGTGACAGGAGGGAGTAGGTCTGTACTGCAAGCTTGGATAAGCTCAAGCCATTGTCGCCCATATGTACTAGTAACATGCTTCAACATTGCTAATGTACCAAATTAGGGTATAAGTGTATAACTATTTTGAGATTAACCTCAAACTAACAAATTTAATGTCACTTTCTTAGGATGCTACGTGTCACCTTCTCCATTCATCTCCCTCTTCCCTTTTCCCTACTCACTTTCCCCACCCCCTTCTTCCCTCTCTAACACAAAAAATTTAAAATTAGAACATTTAAACTTTGAAAATTTTAAATATTAAGTTTCAACTTGAAAAAAATTCAACTCAAATTTAAAACTCAAAAAATTTAAATAAAAAAATTTCAAATTAAGAAGTTTCAACTCGAACATTTTCAAATCGAAAAAGTTTCAACGCAAAAAGTTTTAAATCAAAAAGTTTCATTTCGGAAAGTTTCAAATCAAAAAGTTTCAACTCGAAACATTTCAAATCTAAAAGTTTTAACTCATAAAATTTTTGATTCAAAAGCTTTCTGTTCGAAAAGTTTTGATACAAAAAACTTTTGGTTTTGAAAAGTTCCGATTTAAAATTTAAGACGAAAAAAATTCAAATTGGAAAGTTTCAACTAAAAAAATTAAATCAAAAAATGTAAAATTAAAACACTGTGTACTGTTGACCATAAATTAGTAAATCAGTTTCTTTTTCGGGCGTCGAAGGACAAAGCGCGTTCGAACGATATGGGCGAGTCCGAGGCGCGTCGCAACCGCGGATAATGTAACTTTGCATGTTGTTCCCATCTTGTATTATTCAATGGGACCGTAGTCATGTAATGTACGTTGTAATGTTCGATGTAATTTTCAATGTACTAGTAAGTTCTTGTTCGCATCATGTTATTCTCCGATGTCCCGATTAGTACCTACGAGGATAATGTAATTCTCGGCGTTGTGTGCCTCGTCGAACATGTCTTTGTCTTTCGTATGTTTGCAATCTGAGTTTTTTTGCTCTCCACACTTCGGTTGTATTGTTTGTTGAGTATGGTACAATTCGTTATTTCGCATTTCATTTTGTGTGCACATGTAATTCTTGATAAATCATTGTATTTGCTTTGTAACGAGCCACGATGGCGCGACCTTGCCACTGAGTGCTGGGCGTGACCGTCGATCGACCCACGGTCTAGGTACTCCGCGAGAGGAGAACCGAGTGCTAGAACCGCCGACCTCGAGTGCCCAGGAGTCGCCGATCGACCTGGCTGGGTTCCACGGTAAGGCTGCGACGCTTGCACTCTTTACGCATACATACTTACCCGTGAATGCAATTCTAACTACATGCAAAGTTGCGGCGGTGGCTTACTTCCTCTTTGTAGGATGGTGGGTGGTGGTTGCCCGTTAGAGGCAAGGAGGTGCCATGATTCGGTCACGACCGGTCCTGCAGCCACACTCGTGGGCCGGTGGAGACCGAGGCGCACGTTCCACCTTCCGTGCGGAGAGATGGCTCCGCACGCTGCGGGGCGTGTCGTACCTCTTAGGCCTCCCTTGTGCGGGCCCAGCGATGCGTGCCGCCACGCGCCTCAAATCACGTGTACACGCCGAGTTGTCGCGCGTTTCGTCGAGTGCGTGGCACCCGGCGACCCCTACCGGCCCTTAGGAGGTGGCGCCACGGCCAAGCGAAGGCGTGTTGCGATTCACGGTGAGTACCTCTTTCTTTGAAATTAAAATAGAAGCGCCAAGTTCTTGATAATGTTTGTTGCGAACGCTGCGGTGACCTTCTCCACCGACGCGGAGGAGGCGGGCGTGGCCGCCACTTGAGGCATACCTCCTGTTGTTGCTCGGTTGGGTGATGTTCCGTCCTCCCACGGGAACACGGTGGACCGTCACTGATCGAGTACGCCAAAGACATCGCCGACACCCGGTGGATGAGGTAACACACTCGGTTCAATCTCGTCTCAGCGAACACGTCTAACTCCCCCTTGTAAGCGGTGATGCGGTGGTCGTGGGCCTCGGTGTGCTTGCGGCGGCGTCTGAGAGTGCATGCGGACGCCGTCTCTCAGGCGAACACGACGCGGCGATGTCGTTCGCGTCCTACTCCTCGATTGTGGTCTTGGGAGCGCTTCTCCGTCGGCGGGCTGTTGTTGACCGACCACCGTACCGAGGAGCTTTACGGAGGCGACCGGTGGGTGGCCCACCATGGGCCCTCTGGGTCCGGCAGCGGTCGCGCTCCTCGTATCTTTTCCCACTAACGCGCTTGAATAACCTTCGCCATTTCTTATTTCCTCGCGGCGGAGGTTCGCGCGCACCTCTGGTGAGAGGTCCTATCGGGAGTTCGTTCGGGAGTTCGACCGCCTCCACGGCGAGGGCGTGCGGTGGGCGCCATACACCGCGTCTGGCGTCACGCCCGAGCACCTCACGGGGTCTCCGTGCTTTGCGCGAGATGAGGCCTTTGGCTCACCCGTAAGGTGCTCGTCTTTGACCTTTGTGTCGAGGAGTACTCCCGCCGCAAAGTCTTTGCGGCGATTCGGCTGTTCGATCCTTTCCTTTGCGCCTCGTCACGTTGTCGCCGCGTGGCGCTCACAGTACTTGCCGATCCTACTACTCCGCATCTTTGCGAAATTAATGTCTTTGCGTACTACTGTTTTTGCATTGCGAGATGGCCGGATGGGTCTGCGGTGGGCTCTCGATTCGCGCCGTGTGCGCCATAGGCCTGCGGTGGGGCCGCGCGCGCTCGGCGAGAGGGTCACAGAGACCGGCCGTCTGACCATGACATGTCGATCGGTACATGGAGTGGTTCGCCCGCTTTTCGCCTCGGGTGGGGTACACACGGCCACCGTCGTCGCCTGGCGAGCATCGGTAGCGGACACGTACCCTTCACGAGATGTTCCGGAGGACAACGCCTCGGTAAGTGTCACAATCGAACCTACATGGGCGCGTCTTTTTCATGTAACTACGTAATGCCAACTGGCGTTACATGCGGACTCGGCTCTTGGCGGAGATTGAGGTGGAGGTGTGTCCATGTTGACGCGCCTAGAGGGGGCATCTGGTGACCACCGCCGAGTCAGAGACGGCTTGGGGTCGGGTCCTCGCTCTGATGGCGGTTGGCTCGCAGCCCACTGAGAAGCGCGGAGCGTCGGCGGGCAAAGACACCACGTCACGCCGCTGACACCTCGCCCTACCCACCGGTGCCCGTCACGCCCCACGCGGTGCGAGGGGGCGGTGGTGACGAGGCTCTTCCGCGTCTCGCCCTACCCGTCGGTTCCTCGCTACGCTCCCACGCGGCGGATGGGGGCGATGGTGGGAGGCTCCTTCGCGTCTCGCCCTACCATCGGTTCCTCGCTACGTTCCAGCGCGGCGGCCGATGGGGCGGCAGGCTGGAGGCTCCTCCTCGTCCGCGCCCAGCGGAGACCAGGTGGTTTCGGCGAGCCTTCGGCGGCGAGTTCGACACGGAGGAGTACCTTTCGGCACCGACTACCTCGACCCTCTCGGCTCTCGGGTGCGCATACGGGACTTGGCCTCGCCGCGCGCGCTACTCTCGCTGCGCGCAGGGCGGCCTAGGAGGGGCGTCGTCGCCGTCGCCACTCACCTACCCCACGGGCGATTAGGAAGCGTGGCGTGATTGACTTGTTATGCGGATGTATTTTTAATGGCTACGTTCAAAGAACACATTGTATAACTCGAGTTAGTAACATGGACGTTATCACTATAAATTGTTCTAGAATGCATGCTACTTCATCTTGAGTAGCTATCACGTGACATGGCCCTGCGTGTGGTGGGCTTTCTAGTATTGAAACTTACTGGGCCATTGGAAGCCTAGCGTTGTACGAACACGCGTCGCGCGCATAGTGCAAACCGCAAAAGAAGCCGCGTGCGGTTGAAAGATTGATGCCGTGTCATGATGACGAGCTTGGCGGCGAGCTCGGTGGAAAGATCTACGACTCGTGAATCGCTCAGGCACGATGGCGATGTCAGGTCCTGTCCGAGGTAGAAGAAACACAGTGCTAAATCGGCGGTGAAGCTACCGGTTCAGCTACTTCATTTAAAAAAAAACATCAACGGTTCAGATTTGGTCGCAGTCAGGAGATGACCATCTGACGGTCTAATGAAGGAGAACAATAATTACTGGCAAAACAAATCTTAATACTCATGTCTGTTGTCTTTTTACTTTACTGTGCCTGTTGCGTTACTGAACCGATTTCACCTCTCTGAAGTAAATGTACTGAGTATAAAACTCTGGATGATGGGAGAAAGAAAGAAAGGAATATTCGCATATCTAGAGTCTTCTTAGTTTGTTAGATTAGTTCTCTGGTTTTTCTGTGTTCTTCTTGGTTCTTCCGCAAATTTTAGTATCTTACTGTAGTCTGTAGAACCCTAGTGCAGTTTTAATCATCCGTGTGTTTGTGATATATCTGATTTGGTGACTGCGATCTGAAGTCTTGTTCTATTGCGGATTTGTGGAGGGTCTTGACAGGCGAGGTCCACGCGATCCGCAACCTGGCGGTCACGGCGGCGTGAGCTCGGCGATGGGATCAGTGGCGGCCTGCCTCGACAACCGAGTATGGCAGCCCGGCGTCACAGTGAACGTGGGGCGCAAAGGTAATCTCCGGATCTATTCCTAACCCCTTAAGGAATGTTTGGATTATAGGTATTTTCTTAAAATATTTTAAAATCTACTTTAAATTTTAATTAAATCTTAACACGTTTTAAAAATTAGCACTTATCTAAATAGAACCTCATGTTTAAATCAATGGAATATGATGATTGATGAGGCCCTCAAATCCCATCCCGTAGCTCCGTCCTTAGGTTTTTTGTGCACGGAGAAGGAGGATCTTTTGTGGGCAGTATTGAATCGTTTGTACATAGGAAAAACATCCTTGAAGTTTACTGCAGCGGTGTGTTCCATTTCTAAGCATGCTTCGAAAGATTTTATCTACTCATTCCAACTCTAGCTATAATTCCTCTTTTCCTTTTTTTTTAAAAAAAAAAGGGGAACAGTTCGTTACTTCAGTCATGTTGAGAATCACGATCCATAAGCCACAAATTTAAATATCGAAAACCACGGTGAAAATCAACCCAAGTAACACATTCAACGGACGGGCTACTGGTGGGAATCCAACTCTAGCGATGCTATCAGCCCATCAACCAGAGATACAAGGTATCTTTGGACTATGCAATTGCTAGTATTCCTTTGTTCTTCCTACCTACCGAAAAACCTATTCTATTTTGGAGGTCTACTACTAATATTTATTAGGGAGTACTCAAACTTTGAGCAGTCTGATTAACGTAAAAAATCTGGGCGTTCCACACGTGCCCAATAATTAAGTTCGTTAGTGGGTCTGATCTTTTTTGTGGGCTGATAATTTGTTCAGGCCGAGTGCTCTGGCTCTCCTCGTTTTGTCTTCTTTTGGGCAATGGGCCACTAGCTAGGCCCACAAACAACGCTTTAGTGACATATGTGCTTGAAGAATAGCCGCATATAAGATCGAGTATCAAGCTTTGACTCGCAAGGAAATCGTAAAAAATTGGTAAAAAATGCCAGTAATGTTAGGCTACTTACAGTAAAGTTATGCTATTTTTTTATATACGATTAAAACAATTTTTTCATATGTTAGATTCTGTAAATTTAGTAAAAAGTACAAATAAATTATTTTTACATCGAACTAAACTCCTTTTGATGTAAAACACAGATACAAAAACAGATAACTACTACAACTACTGACACCGCGACGCAGAGCTCACAAGCAACTATGGTCTATGGAGTATATTATATATATATATATATTCCAATTCCTAGGGGGTGAAGCAATCCAGAATAATATTCACTGGAGTACTATGGTCTATGGAGTGTGCGGCTGTTTCGTGTTGTCGTCTATGTCGTAATTTCATGTTTCCTGTTTCGTTCAGTGTATAAGCACCTTTTTAAAATCCTTGCGTCTGTTCTAATAGAAGAGACAAGTGTGTTTTTGTCCTTGAATTTCGGAACTTCCGGAGGAAACAATTACTAGTTTTAAAGTTTGTCAGCTGTTTTAAAATAGAGCTCTTTTACAATGGATTAAAATCAATATAAGTCGTCCATTCCTTTGAATCTAATGGTTGAGATCAATTTAGATCTAGTTATACTACCACCTGTAGTATTGGTAGTAAAATTGAAAGAGGGGTAAAAGGGTAAAAAATTCCGTCATACTATCTGTCCTCTACGGTAAAACACGTCCTGTGATCCTGATAAATGACGGATGAATGGATAAGAAGTCTTTGAAGATCAACAGGTATTCGATGAATCCAAAACTGTAAACGAATTAGGAAAAATCTAAAATACCCTGATGAATGGATAGAAAAAGTCTAAAATACCCTTGAGAATGTATGATTATATTTGATTCTTACTACCACTATTTACTACCTAGGTAATCCACCGTAAAATTTCTCTTAAAATAACGGGAAGCTTTGCCCTCAGCAGGGCAGAATTTCTCTTGCAATCACCAGCGGTTTGAATTCAAGGGATGTCATATACATTATCAGCTTATCTTGGCTCTTCAATTGGCCACCTTGTTTCTTATTTTGCTTGTGCTAATTTCACTCTGCACTGAGCCACGGATCATGCTTAATTCATATTTTTCTTCCTGAATGACATTGAACAGTTTCTTAGGAGATAATGGTACAACTGCCTGTTATTCCACGGTGGATGTTCATAGTAATTACTGAACATTTGTGAATGAAAGTTTTAGGCGGCCGGTTCTTTCTGCACAAGGATAATGGTTTCTTCACTTTATGTAGCATTGAACGGTTCTCTGCTTTTGCGTGCAAGATCATGGACAGTGATATGAAGATGTTACTATCATGTTTGCTCCGCGAAGTGGTTAATTTCCTTCTAAAACCGCTGTAGTGGTTGTTGAAATTTGCCTGCCAAGGTTACCGAAGCATCGAAACATAGCAGCAATTCTCTGGACTCTGATTTTGTTCGATACGAAACAATAGTAGCTACCATCCGGCAAGTCCTAGTATAGTTCTCGACCGTGGCTGATTGTATTAGTTACTAAGATGAAGAGGCAATGGAAGACGACGGCAGGATGGACATGACACATGAGTAGGGATTTCTACTGACAGCAATGGCACTAGCAGAAAACAGAGTCCTATCAAGGCCGGCTGCTGCGTCCGGTAGTATGCGGGCACATCATAAGCAAAATCCTATGTATAGCAGTGTTTGAACCTTGGTAATTGATGTCGTTTCTCAGGAGTCACGAGCCAGAACAATCCAGTGTAATTTCTGTGCTTGTATTTATATTGATATGGGCTTCCTTTGTTTCAGCAATACGAACATTAGTATTGCGCACGGGGTTGAGATAAGCCTCGTCTGATCTTCACATATATGTAAAGAAGACTTAGATAGTAATACTCTGATTCCAGCATACATCAGTCGCAGTGGCGTATCCAATGGGTGGGCTCGGTTAGGCTCGAGCCCACCCTCCGATCGCTAGATTCTATGTACCTTTTCTAGCAGCGATTTTATTTTTTGGCATAACAGTGACGAATGGACACGCACTCAGGCACGTCTAGAGAAAGAAAAAACTTTGCTAGGTGGTGAGCTACTTTTTAGACCATGTGGCTTCATAGACCGCTGCTTGTTGAATACCTAATTTTGTAATTGGTAACTTCACTTGTTGTCTGCAAAATTGGATTTGAACTCTCGATGCACGCAGAGACTATATAGAGAGAGAGGGAGACGACCCGACATCTCTTTTTTGAGAGGATATGGTAGCCCATCAAGTAGAGAGCACTAAATGCACGTCGTCGGGACTCGGCGATTGTGAGGGCACGGCGAGGACGTCGAGTGAATGTCAGGAAGTTGGCGAGGGCATGGGTGTGTGGCAACGGACAACCCACTGCGGCAATGGTGAGCAGATTGTGAAGGTGGCATAGCGTGTGTTGGTGAGTGCCTAACCGGCTGAGTGGACTAACCATGGCAACAAATAGACAATATAAGCCCATTTTCTAATATATGATTTTTGAGAGGTGCTTTAATACTTTCCTTTTTGAGAGATGCAGAAATATTAAAGCATGAATGAAAAATGGATGATAATTACTTACCCTTTCGTCTACTTTAAGATTTGTGCAAGTTGTATTGAAAAGGGAAGCATTGATCATGATTATTTTTTTATCAATTGTAAATATGTCAGTGGGTTGAAAGAGACAATAGCTGGTTTGTTTGATTGACCGGTGTTAACTTGTTTATAGATTTTCAAAAGTTTAACAAGCGAATGTTGCACAAGTATTTTGCAAATAATGGACTACAAATAGTAACACTCAAACCGATAAGAATACAACATAAGCTGTTTAACATGTTTGTCTCAATTTAACCTAATTTTTTGAGTTCACCCTCTATTTTTATCTTGGATTCGCCACTGATCAGTCGTGTTATTGGTCATCACCTCTCGGTATATTTTCTTCACGAGTAAATTACACAGTAGATCAACTTCCAACCTACACGTTTAAGCCCTTAAACTTTTGCAAGTAAGGTCCAAAACCGGATTTACTGAGTGACAAGGCTTCCACGGAATAGCACTAGACGCCTATGCGACACCTCTTCCCTCTAGGATGGAACCAATGGCTGCACGCCAGGAAGCAATGGAATCGTATCCATTGTGTCTCCCTTCATTTTAAGAATTTTTTACGGTTTACACGATGTGAAGTACTAGGGACGGCATACACTAAATTAATACACGTGCAAAAATTCATTTTGGAACACCGATATTTGACAGAAGTTTTATGAAAAAATAAACATCCAGTCTCACTAGATATAGGTTTTTTTATGGAATTAATCCTGCTTCCAAACAGGTAAGTATAATTTTCTCTTAGGACTTGTTTCGAACTTCCAAGGTATAATTCCTGGCCCAATTAGGATTGAGCCTAAGTGGGACACATTTAGGGTATGACTATAATTATGGATGCGATATTCCCACATTACTAATTGAGGGTGAGAAAACACAACATATAAACCCTAGTGCCAAATACATTTGAACTCCTCAGCTAATCCTTTTACACCAACCGGGCATGTAAATCTTTGGTTAAACCAAATACTATCACTAACTTTAAGAAATAAAATCAACGTACAAAACTCTACGTCTATTTCCGTGTTGTTTATCATTGTTGACGGGCACGATCTCGAGCGGCTAGAAAGTACTCCCTCCGTTGATAAATATAAGGCCTATAGTTTGAATAATCTTGTTGAAAAATATAAAACGTGTATGTAGATTTAATGAGTCTTTCCACATCTACCCTTATTTATTCTCTCTCAACTATATGCATTTATTCATTACCACCTACACAAAGTATTATCTCTCATCTTCCAAGACAATTAAGAGGGATATGTAAGTCATTTCCTCTCATGTTTTTCTCAATTTCTCCACAATTTAATCCTTATGCCAAGTCAAAATACGCTTTATATTTATCAACGGAGGGAGTAGAAAGTAGTGCAAGCCCCTAGGCGGAGAGACCCAGTGTCACTCACGAGCGATAGGTGTGTCAGCAGTGCAACTGCTTTTTTTTAAGGAGATAGTAGGTGAAAGTATTGGCTGAACGTTGAAATGTCCGAATTTTACATAATTTTTCATACGAAACAGTTTAATTTTCGTACAAACAGTGAAATAGTTCCTTAGAGTTTCTCACAACCGTTAATAAAAAAAATCTGAGCTGTTGTTTGGGAGAGAGACTGGGAAAACCATCTTCTGGTTTGCTTCGGTTCGGTCCCCTCCTAAGTCCGGATGCCGCCCGCACACACCCTCTCAACACCGGAAAGGTATCCTGCACGGTTACAATATAGAGACCATAACTTTGACAGTTTTCAACCGTCGGTACCATCTGAACAAGGAAGCAACGGTTTAAAACTTTAAATTGGTGCTACAGTATACAGAAAGGCTCTTTTGAAGTTTTCGGCTATCCCTTCAAGTCAAAAATTCAGAATGTGATCAGTGCTGGCAGACATGGCTTTCACTCAAGCTAGGTTATTAAACGTTTGGGGGCTTGCTCACTGGACTGGATGCCTTCTCTCTCAAAGTTTCGACTGCTGCCAGCAGGGTTAACAAAACCGCGGTATGGGATCGGCAGGAAGAGAGCGCTCCGCGCTCCGTACTTCAGCTAATTACATCTACAATTTGACGACGTGGAGATCATTAATGGGCTCGGCGAGCTGAGCAATCTAGAGAACTAAAGATAGTTCAGTGGATGTGGAAGTGACTTGCGGTTTTCTACTGTCCTCCCACTGCAGGTTCCAGAATGGATTGGGCACCTCGACAAGCTCAGCAGATTGGAGGTTCAGGTTCTGTCGCTCTGGAGGCATGGTACCAAGTTTCTCGCTGGGCTGCCATCCCTGCTGCACCTCAGGTTGCATGTTAAAGATGATGTCCCCGAAGAAGATGCCATCATCTTCGGCGCAGCGTTTCCAAATCTCAAGGAATTCTGGTTCAGATAAGTTTTGCCGTGCTTCACATTTGAGGCAGGGGCCATGCCCAGGCTTCAGAGCCTGTATATAGAATGCTATGCGCAAGGAGTGCGGAGAGCGGATGGCGTGCTTGACGGCATATAGCACCTAGGGAGCCTCAAGCTATTCAAGGTGCATGTTTATGAGCGGGGTGGCTTCATTCGTTCCTGTTTGGAGTGCGGAGATCCTCCACGGCCACACGTGGAGGAGGAGCTTCGAACTTGGGACATGCACAGCCTTAAGGCTGCGCTCAGGGAGGCAAGCAACAAGCATCCCGGGAGGCCTGATGTTAACATTGAATTTGTGTAGATTAAGCTACAGCACCGCGAAGTAAGGGGCCAAAATGCTAGGCTCGAATTCTTTCTTGTTCTTGTCCTTCATTTCTTTCTTCCCGAAGGGTGCTAAAAAGTACGAAAATAGCCTGTCCTAAAAAAGTACCGACTTGTACGTGATAATGGATTTTATCCCTCGACTGTAATTGTACTGAATGTGGCTGTGTACTCTGTAGTTCAACTATTTTCACCCTCGTGCCCTACTTATCTGACAGAGCTCCGTATATCACAAACTGATTTGCAGGTTTACAAGTTGATCATGAAACAATTTGAGGTGAATCCAGACAAAAGAAACATTGATTTGAAGCATTGGCGCGGGTGGCAGCAGGCGCATATGCAATGCAACAGATGAAGCATGTAAAGAATACCAAGAGAGAAGGGAAGGCTAGCTTCTTCCTTTCTTGTTTGGTTTTTTGGGAAGAAAGGAATTTTCTTTAGTTCTACGGGATCACTGCACATCTCTCTACTCTATATTATTAACTACAAACCAAGCTTTCTAGTTAGACCACATCATCAAGAATACTATTGCCCTTATATTCATAATTCATTGATCGTTAACCGTCCTCCGCCGTCGCCTCTCCCGTCGTCGCCAAGCCATGCATCTCTATCGCCGCCGTGGCCCGCCCCTACTCCATTTCAACAGTCGCAGCCTTAATCACCCGACGTGCCTGCAGCTAGGGTTAGGTGCACCGTCCCTCCCGTCGCCTCGCCCACCCGTACCGCCCCCTCCCATTCTCGGCCGACTCCATGGACGCCAGAGAACCAGATCGCCACCTCCGGAGGTCCTGCACGCACCTAGCGTTTGGACCGGCTCCGCTTGCCTCCCACTATGAGTGGTGAGCACGTAAAATTTCAGTTTATGTGTTGTATACAATTTGTGAGTTGAATTCTGAATCAGGGAATGACATGGATGCGTGGGCATTGAGATATTTTACATGACAAAACTACCTCTGAATTTTTATGTTCTTACAAGTTCCAACTAACCAACTGATTACAAATTCAATCTCACATTTCCTCCAACAGACAAAACATAGATACAACTCATACAAGTCAGGATACAAAAGCTGGCAGCTGGGCCTCATGCATGACCTGAGAACATGAGAAGTTAGCTTTCGAGCAGACGGGCGCCAACTCGATCGGTCCTATCTCCTACGCCCCTACCGAAAGACTTAAAAGCCTCCTCACAGCATTTTTTTTTAAAACATGACCCTTCTAAATAATTTTTCAAAAATAGAACCTATTCATCTACGGAAGATACATGTCACATACGACCCAAGAAGCTTGGTAGCATTCCATGCTCATGGCAGCCGCCCGATCGTGGCGGTAGCGCTGGGCTTGCCTTGATGCCGCACTCCTCTGTCTTGGAAGGAGCTCGTGTGCTTGTCCATACGCTTGGCAGGTCTCTTACCAAGCTCTCGATGCTCAGTAATAGTTATCCTGAGCTCTTCGTACTCGGAAGCTGCTAAAGAACTATCAAAATCACCGGACACTAACTTCCGTAGTAAAAAGAAAGCTATTTTTACAAATTATTCCGAAAAAAAAACTAGATTTCCTACCATAGGACTAAAAAGCTAAGGACTCCCCTCTCCTAGACTCTTAGGGCCGTCAAGCAACTACCGACAGTTCTTCCTAGCAGCTATGCATGCATGTGCTGTTCGCAGTCCACACGCCACAGGACAGGGATCAGGGATGCCATCCGGGCTACGGCTGCCACCGTAAATCAGGACTTGTCATTTCAATTACCCATCCCATGTAACCGCGGGAAATCCCGAGCCACGACCACATGGTTTCCGCTGCTTTGGTTGGCAATTTAATTTAATTAATTTGGCGTGTAAAACGGACGGATGGCTGTTTACTGATGGACACTGACGTACGGCCTCTGGATGGTACTAGCTAGTAGCTAGCTAGGTCGTTGGGAGAAGCAAGACTTGGGTTAACTAACCTGGGCATTTCTGCATGCAATCTCTGCTCTATTACTGTTAGTAATGCATAACGATACCAGTATACCACTAATTAAGGTTATCATTAAACTAAAAAATTTAAAAACACAGATATCATGATTATCATTAAACTAAACAATATAAGAACACCCTCCTAAGATTTTATGTGCCTTACTTAAAAAAAAAAAGATTTCATGTGTCATCTTTTCATCCACCTCTACTAATGCCTATTCCCTCTTCCGTGCTCACTTCCTCCACCTTCCTTATTTCCTCTCCAATACAAAATTTTAAAAATTAGAAAATTTTAGACAAAAAGTTTCAACTCGAAAAAATTCAACTCAAATTTTCAACTCGAAAAGTTTTAAATTGAAAAAATTTCAAATTTAAAAGTTTCAACTTCAAAATTTTAAATCAGAAAAGTCAAATTACAAAGTTTCAATTCAAAAATTTTTAGATCAAAAATTCTCAAATTAGAAAGTTTCAACTTGAAAGTTTCAAATCAAATGTTTCAACTCTGAAAACTTTCAATTAAAAAACTTTCAAAAATGGTTAAAATATACTTCTTATTCAAAAACTTGGGAGAAATTTAAAAACAAAAACTATTTTGTGTTTGAGAGGAATAAAATAGGGCAGGAAAGAGATGGCACTTAGTGTCGCGACGAAAGAGCTTTTGAGGAAGAAGGGAAGCAAGAGAACGAAGGAGATACTGTCATATCACAATAAAAAGACGTCCTCAAATTAGCGATTCTCATCCTATAATCGGCAATTTGTCCTCGATAATGGCGGCCTGATTAATTCGCTGGACATACGGATGAACTGCTTAATTCTTGCGAAGAAAGATCCATCGGTAAGGATCTCTGCTGTTCTCTACCGATTTGTCGATTTCTATCTCGAGACCGTATGCCATTGCAATTTAAACATGAAACAGTCTCAAAGTAGTAGTCTGATATACATATGCTTTATATATTACCAAGAACAAGGAGAAGAAGGAAATTATAGCTCGTTGTTCGTCCGTACGACTACCAACTACGCATAAATGCATCTCCTCGACCTCTGGAGGAGGAGGCCAGTGACGCCAATCCGACCGTCCTGGACCGATTCCACATAGGTCGAAGTCGCATCCGATTTGAAATCCAACCCTGCTTACAGCTTACCCACCGCTGCTTCCTCCCGTCCATCTTTCTGGCTTTCTTCTTCCCGGCCGTGCTCCCAAGTCCCAACTACATATCACCACGCGACGAGTTCCTGCTGCGGCTGCTTCTTCCTCTCGCGCGAAGCCAAGATCATGGAAGTAGAATACCATGAGGTCAGCGCAATATCCAACCTACTTTGCTCCGCAATACTGCACATTGCCCTGGTCACTCGGCTTCTTCCTTTCTTACCTACTAATTCTCTCTATCTTTTTTTTTTCTTGGTTGTTTCGCTTGCCATTGATCGGAGCGGTCAGGAGTACGTGAGGAACTCGAGAGGGGTGCTGCTCTTCACCTGCGGATGGCTGCCCGTCGCCACATCGCCCAAGGCGCTCGTCTTCCTTTGCCATGGTACGCGCTACGTACATCAGCTCACACATTACGCTAAATACAGATTTCAATCAGATTAGTACGCTTCGATTCGCTTGCCCTTGCTGCATCAAGCAAACGAACGATAAAGAACTTGCTTTAGTTTGAAACCTCTCTCTCATCAAGAACTCGTTTCTATGTGTGCTTTTCAGGTTACGGCATGGAATGCAGCGGCTTCATGAGAGGTACCACCTTACACTTGATCTAGTATTTTTTTCCTTCTCTCTTGCTTGTTCTCTTCGTTCTTTTGTTTTATTTCATTGCGTCTTTTTTTTTCTGTAAATATTTTCTCCCTTGTATTCTCTACTTCTGGTTGGTACCTGGGCCTACGACGAGTGGATTACACGAAGAAACTAGACAAAAGTTTCACGAGATGGTGGTGTTGGCATACATACATAGATAGCATCAATGTTTCGAATTTCGTTTTAAAAAAAAAATTGGCACCTACCGAAATCACCAAAATTCGGTTATTTCAGACATTTTGGTGTAATTTCGGGACAAAATGGTTGGACCAAAAATTGATTTTTTTTAAAAATTGACCAATTTTTGAATTTTTGAATAAAATTCAAATGAACTCACCTAAATGTAACTGGCACAGGTATATTTCAGGACCCACCAAAAGAACCGAATTTCGAAACCATACATGGCATATTATTCCTCTTCCCCTCAGTTTTTATAGGCATTGATGGATTCACATGCATGTACTAGCCATTTCTGTCTCTGTATAATTACTGATTCAATGTACATAGATGCTTGCCATGAAAAATCCCAACCAATACATAGCAAGTAATTAAAAGCAGCACGCAGTAGAGATCTGTAGTAGTGCATTACTACTTACTACTTACTAGCATCTGTTAAATAAACATTGGATCGTCGCAAAAAGATACATACACATTACATTCAGAAACCAAGAACATATTAGTAATACCATTTACTGGATATATTTGCATAATTCTGGTCGTGTTTGGTTCATTGTTCCTTAGCTCTATGGAGTAGATACTGACTTGACGCCAGCGAGGAGACAATAACACTAGCTAGCTCTTCTGTTTGCTAGTTTCAGTTCAAGGAACCATTCCTGTTTTGTTCCAGTGCGATGTACCTGTAACTCTGAAAGTATTATAGCTAAAAAAATGTATTAGTTTCAGTCTTAAGAGAATGCACCAAGCATGCATCACCATCGAATACATCAACACGGATTAGCAAGGGCTGTTGTTGGAGTAAAAAGCAAGACGGGAGTGGTTGCTGGGGATTTACTGACGCATTTAAAAGCCGCCCCGGGTAGGTCTCGATTCAAAGCACCTGTCCTGACAGCCCAATTATGTTGCTGCCTTGCCTGTCGCTCTTTTGGTAACCTGTTATCGCTAGCAACCCTGTTTCGTCTTCTGCGTCTGGTTCATGGTTAACAGTGGTTTAGGTGATGGTCAGCGATGATTGATTTGCACATGCTTCTAGTGTTGGATTCAGTTTTTGTTTGCTTTGTTATATAAGGACAGAAGAGATACATGCGGAGAACAAATATATGATGTATTGATAGGCAATAGATGCAGTAGTAGTGTATACGTACTAATAATCACTTCAGGGCCACTTTTTGCAGGAAACAGTGTAATTCTTGTAGAATTTCCTACAAATTATATTCCTATGTACCAAACATGCCTGAGTTCTTTGGCTTTGCTAGTTTCTTAATCAACAGTTCAGTTAGTTGACCCGAAGCAGAGGTAATGACCGTGTGATAAGAATACATAATCTGAACTCGTTTTATGGACAACCTGAGAGATAATGGTTGCTCACCAGCATGCAGGTTTCAAAATTTGTTTTGGATCACATCTTGGGTGGCTGAAATCTGAAATTTCGGTGAGATTTCAGGAATTTTGGCCGAAATTCAAAAACCAAATTTCAAATCTGAAATTTTTTGAGGAACCGTAAACGAAATTTCAGCCAAAATCACCGAAAATTCGGCGATTTTCAGCCCCTATGAAATGGTCTCCAAAAATTGAGAAGAAATATGAAAAAATCATACAAGCATTTATCTACATTTTTTATTTGTTTGAATGCAAAATATAAATTATTTGCATATAAAATTCACAATTTAGAGTTTAGGGTTTAGGCCGAAATCTAAGTAAGGGTTACATAATTTGTATATGTATTTTTTGCAAATTTTTTACATGTATTCCTTATAAAAACATTACAATTCGTCACAAGAAAATTAGTGCAAAATCCGATCCAAAAGGCCCAGTGAAAATACTGTAGCAACTCTAATTTTTTAAAAAAAACTCCTGCCGAGAATTCAAAAATCTGAGCTGAAAGGCCGAAATCCGAAATTTCGGCTGAGAATTTGGAACCCTGCCAGCATGGATATCTAACATTTTTCGTCCTGCTCAATCGATCTAGCCTTGAAAGCTTTATTTTCCATCAGAGATTTCGTCAGTTTTCCCCTTTGGTAGTTACTGCCGACCACCTAGGCACACCAACTCATGCGAGTACTTAGCTGCTTTTTTAGCAATCTTTTCCCGCAACCAGATCTAGGAACTAAGCCTGAATTTACGTTTGTCAGTCCCTTTCAAGATCTTGACAAATACAGATATACTCCTATATATTGATCTTTCTTGATTTCTGGCCATAGTTTTCTACACAATTCCCTTTCATCCACGAGAAGGACAGTTGCACAGGTGAGCTGCCCGACCAACTGCCGTAGCCTTTCCTTAATCGCTGCCATAACCAGCCGCTTGGTCCACACACGAAAATGCATAACGCAGACGACGCATGTATACGACGCAAAAATGCGTCAGATTCGCAAATCCGAGAACCGCAGCGTTGTCGCCTCCTTAATTATCAGTGTGTACTGTACCACGGCTCTCGCCATTAACGAGGCGAGCAACTTGTACCGGCATTACGTGAGGCTGGATCGATGTGGTCACCGGTGTCGCGAAATATATGCTGATCCGTGGATTGGAAGTGAGGTGCCGAAGGTGTGCGATGTCGTTACATAGGAGGACACAATTGATGGCTCGGATGCTGTATAATCAATTAATTTCGTGGGGAATTTTTGCTGCAGCTGGTAGCTACGGATGCTGTATAATCAATTAATTTCGTGGGGAATTTTTGCTGCAGCTGGTAGCTACTGGTGCCCTCCTCCGGAAAGCTGGTGGCCTGGTGCAGCGTATAATAGATGCCATTTTTCTAATTCATATTGTTTCCAAAGTACCACCGCTAAATTCTATTATAATATTACCGATTTAAGGAGTAGTTTTTATCCCTATGAAATCAAGGAGAAAATAAAAGCTCCTGTCGAATTAGCTAGTTTAATTGACTGATTTTTCCCCCACACTACGATAAAAAATTAGGCCCCATATGTTTTGTTAGTAGAAAATTGGAAGTATCAGGTTGCCTCCTGCACAATTCCTACGAAATCCATGCGTTTCAAATGCACCTTACCGCCGGCGATCTGATATGCACAAGTGTCGTGCTGCGATCGAAGCATTTGTACAGGAAGAATGGATTGATGTTGGATGGCGTGACAAATACTAATGATATGATCAAATGATGTTCAACGGTGTTGTTTAAATTTCTTGCCGTGATTTAATGAATAATACGCATGAATTAATGAATGAAGTATGGATTCAGCGTGCGGTGTTCGGCTCGCGGCGGCGGGGTACGGCGTGTTCGGCATGGACTACGAGGGGCACGGCAAGTCGACGGGCGCTCGCTGCTACATCCGCAGCTTCCACCGCCTTGTCGATGACTGCAACCTATTCTTCAAGTCCGTGTGTGGTACGTAAATTATAACAGAAAATCCATTATACGCTATTGAATAACTACAAGATTCCTTATATACCATTCATTGTGAGGTTTCGGACTCATATGTCTGTGAGACATATTAAAAGCTTTCATTATCTAAAAAAAATGTCTGCGAGACATCGTTTGACTTATAGTGAATATACGAAGTTATTCACTCTATATAGACCGGAAAGTTTATATATTCTTCTATTATCTAAAAAAATATAAGCAGTCATATGATATGACTGATTCAGTTATTTCAGTGTGTGGTTGTGCATGGTTTCAGTTCTTGTTTCTGCTTCAGATAAACTCCCAAGCACTAGTACTAGTAATGGAAGTTGGGCAGCCCGCATTGATAGAGGGAGTTGGGCATGCATTGATTTGATCCATCAATGGAAGTGTTCGGTGGCACGTAGGTCTCGTGTGTGCCAAGTCCTGTAGGGCGTTGAGCATTGATAGAGATTAGTAGTCGTACTACCTAACAATCAACAGTGCCTAGTCTGACGACAATATGCTCAATCGCAAGCTAAGACGTTTTTTTGGGTCACATCGTAATTAAGGAACGCAAAAGGAATTAAGCACTTGCGCTATGGTCGCAGGATGATGTAATAATGTCCTGGAATTAAAACTTGAATTTGTGAAAGAGCGAAGAATCCTAATCCAGCGTGTTTCAAGTCAGTTCCATTTGCAAAATCTTACTACTTTCAGACAGCAATGACATAAGCTTCCTGTCTCCTTCCGGTGGCCATTACTAATCAGCTTGCTCCCTTTCTCCTTCCTGCCTGGCTCCTGCAGACCTGGAGGAGTACAGGAGCAAGAGCCGCTTCCTCTACGGCGAGTCCATGGGCGGTGCCGTGGCGCTCCTGCTGCACAAGAAGGACCCCACGTTCTGGGACGGCGCCGTCCTCGTCGCGCCCATGTGCAAGGTATGCACGATCGAACAAACGAGATGAAGCTACACTAGTACATTGCCAACAATGTGAATCTGAATCTGTAAGATGTCGCGTACTTTCTTGTCTGAAAATTCTCTGTGAAATTCAGATATCGGAGAAGGTGAAGCCGCACCCGCTGGTGATCACCCTCCTGACGCAGGTGGAGGACGTCATCCCCAAGTGGAAGATCGTTCCGACAAAAGACGTCATCGACGCCGCCTTCAAGGACCCCGTCAAGCGAGAAAAGGTCGGTGAAATTTAACTCTTTCTTCTTCAGATGTCCTGGTTTCAGTTACTCTATCACCGTCAGGCTGTATTTTACAGTGCTCAAAAAACGGTTGGGTTAACGAGCCATGGATTAGTTTTAGCAATGAACATGCATTACAATTTGTTTTCCCTTAGTACAGTTAAAACGTTATACTCTCATCATAGATAAGTGAAAACTATGTTTTCAGTTTCACTGTTATAGTATTGGGATACTGTCTAATCTGTAATAGGTTCAAGTCTACGGAACCACCAATATTTTCAGCGCTCCAACCGTCTGAAAAAGCGTATGCAATGCTGCTTTGGGCATATTATTCGGCAACATGTGTCCACAGTTTCAGTGTTCATTATGGTCAGGCAGATCAAAATGCATCATCTTTTATCTGTAACAACAGGTCCGGTTCTTCCAGGACTGCAGTACATGCTTGACTGAACCCCAGATTTCCACATCACTTTCGTATTACTCGGAAAACCCACTCGATGTTTTCATACCGTATCTGCTGTCATTGCCCATTGATGTATTTGAACAGTGATAATTCGTAGTCTTAAGTTTCAACCTGTTGTTTCTGTCATTCCAATCAGATCAGGAAAAACATGCTGATCTATCAGGACAAGCCGCGGCTGAAGACTGCACTGGAGCTGCTTAGGACCAGCATGTACGTAGAAGAAAGCTTGTCACAGGTACTCTCTCAACTTCAGACTGACACAATCTTGCATCACCTCGTAACGATGTGGTTTCAATTTTATGTTCAAACATGGTTGAGCCTTGGCTCTGAACCCTGCTGCTTTTCTGAATATGTTTCCATAGGTGAAGCTGCCGTTCCTCGTCCTGCACGGCGAGGCTGACACGGTGACCGACCCGGAGGTGAGCCGCGCGCTGTACGAGCGTGCCGCCAGCACCGACAAGACCATCAAGCTCTACCCGGGAATGTGGCACGGCCTCACCGCCGGTGAGCCCGACGAGAACGTGGAGGCCATCTTCTCCGACATCGTCGCCTGGCTCAACGAGCGCAGCCGCAGCTGGACTCTGGAAGACCGCCTGATGAAGATGATGGCAGCGCCTGACAAGTTCATCATCGACGGCCAGAAAGGCGCCAACAGCAGTGCAACGCCGGTACACGGGCACCATCGGCGGCGTGGGGGCTTCCTCTGCGGCCTCACCGGCCGGACACATCACCACGCAGAAATGTAGCATGTAATGTAAAGATCATAGAAGTACCAGCCCTGATCAGACGTGCACCTAGAACAATGGCGAATAACTGGTGATGTGTGTGTAATATAGAGGCACTTAAGACATCTGTCAGCTGATGTATGACAAATCATTCCCTTCCCTCCACTGCAGTGAACATGTGCTCAATAAATAAATCTCTTGTTCCATTGCAGTTTGAAACAAATATATTTGCTTCATGGAAGCAAGTGAATGCTCATGCTGAAACATATAGCTTATTAACACTATGATCTCAATATTGAATTCCAACAAATATTTTCTGTTAACACAACAGTGCCACAATAGCTTACAGGAGTGCCAAGATATTTTAGTACATCCCCATATTTCCCAACGAACTGTGTATGCAGCCATTACCTGTGTCACTATAGTATAAAGCAGCCCAAGAGCAGACCACCAAAATGCTCCAAATCACAAGCGCTGTCCTACCCATTTTTACTTGTACACAATCCATCATAAAACTTAACTAAAACGTGTAGCGTTTCCATGTTGAAATTAAGACAGGCCACCAGCCGCAGCAACGGAGTCTTCCTGGTCCCCAAAGATACGTTTGCGGAAGTCAGTGACCATGAGGGGAAGGCCCTCACGTAGGGGAACCTTGGGCTCCCAGCCCAGGAGCTCTTTTGCACGGGTGATGTCGGGCTTGCGTTTGTGCGGATCATCCGCGGTGTTTGGACGGAACTCAATGCGCGCATTGGGGTCAATGGTGTCCTGGACAACCTTAGCAAGCTCCAGCATGGTGAACTCGCCTGGATTACCCAGGTTGAATGGTCCTATGTGCTCGCCTTCCATCAGCCTCATCAACCCTTCCACCTGTCAGAAGCATCACATCAGTATCAAACATAGCAGTATGATACTTATACTTTATAGTATCAGCAAAATTAGATGGTAGAACCAATCATCACAGATACTTATCATCAATCACGGTTGCTGGATACCTAGATGTCTTTGCAAGAAATCAATAACATTCCGATCTTCAGTGACCATAAATATATACTCAATACAGTACTCACATCTCAGTGCAGTATGAAAAGGATATACAGCAGCATTATTGGATTAATTCAAGGATGCTATTTTTCCATGCATGAGACAACAAAATGCAAATAAGGTAAACTACTCATATGAGACTGAAGTGTAGATATCAGGGGATTGCGATTGTTCATGTGTTTTATTGTGTTATAAAGAGACCCACCAAATCGGAGACATATTGAAAGCTCCTCGTCTGTTTGCCATTGCCATAGACAGTCAGAGGCTCCTTCCTCAGTGCCTGATACCATAATTGCACAAGGAGCATTTCAGTATCAAACAAACAATTGGACTGTCCTTAAATTCAGGTGTCAAAAGAGGAGGCTACAAACGGTGGCTACCTGAGCAACAAAGTTGCTGACGACACGGCCATCATCAATGCACATGCGAGGACCATATGTGTTAAAAATTCGAGCAATCCTCACCTATGAACAACATAAATTAACATATTTTAGCAACAAAAAAGGTAATTTTAATGCTATTAATTACAAATAATCTAAATGGCATAAACCTCAAGGTTGGCACCGCGGTGGTAATCCATGGTCAATGTTTCAGCTGTGCGCTTGCCCTCATCATAGCAGCTTCTGACACCTATTATTCAAACAAAGTATTTGGATTAGATAATCTCTTGTAAAACAAGCAAAACTTTCTATACACGAAATCTAACTGCATGTGTCAAAGTATGAAAAGGACTACATGGATAAAAGGGTTTGCTATTGCTGTAATTTCCTTTCTTCTCTTTTGTTGGATTCCTCTCCTATGCTCTATTGGCCGTCACTAGTTTGGTTAAACTACACTGACCTGGTGTAGTTTTATCCTAGTCTTCCTTTATTAGGGAGGGATCCCACAAGTGACCAGCCCTCTTGGAGCTAATTCTACCAACCAAAAGTGACCACCTCCACGGGAAAGATTCAAAGCATGGACGCCAACCAAATTAGGGTTCCACAACCACAATTCCTAGCGTTTTAAATTCCAGCCAACATTCTTCTCAGCAGGTCAGGTAAGCAGTAGCTGCATGGCCAATATGCCAATCACAGCACCGTCTATTAATGGCTTATTTTTGTCGTCTGGTGATTGAGAAAAGAAACATTTTTTAAAAAACAAATAAACATAAAATTTATTGTTTCTTCTCTACCACGTCTCCAAAATCAAATTACCGAAATTAATTCCAACAACATGGACCTTTTTTACTTTCTTTCTTCTATTAGTCACAATCAACTATGTACAACTACCACAAACAGGCAAAGTACGAAAGAACATGGAAGTTAAGTTCAGTCCACTGTTTGTCGATGATGTTGCATTAAGGAATTAGTGAAACAAAGAATTAGGAGGAAAAATTGTTACCAATGGGATTGACATTGCCCCAGTAAGTCTCCACCTGAGGATGCTGTAGCGGATCACCATAGACTTCGCTGGTGCTGGTGAGGAGGAACCTTGCCCCAATCCTCTTGGCCAATCCAAGCATGTTCAGTGTCCCAACCACATTGGTCTTGTGTCATCTCAAGTGTTAAGGATCGTAACCACTTGTAAAAAGATACAGCTGGTTTTAACAAATGAAATGACCTTTTGTGTGTCCCCTTTTGACTCTTTGAGACTCTGATTGGTAGTTAGGCTACAACTCCAATAAGCTCTAGAAGTTGGAAAAGAAGACACATGGAAATGATATTAAGCGAGAAGTACGCAGCATTGATTAGAAAGAAAATGACAGCAATATCGACCTAGTTTCTTGCATTCAAAGTCCTAAATTCGTCAAAATTGAGAAAATTCTACAGCTCAACTAGGCTTAAACACAGCTTTGATCTTTACATCAATTATAAGTTACAACAACATGAAGCAAACATTTTTTTTAATCAAAACAAGAGTTTGCAGGCAATTGGAGGGCACAGAATCCGAGATCATCTATACCCCTTTATAATGCACCTAAGCAATTTTTCCTACGTCCACCCTAAATAATGCACCTCATTAGAGATGGTCCAATGTTCGTGCACCCAGCAAAACGTCCCCAGAAACTTGCATTCATCAAAATGAACGTCTCAGATCTTTCCTCAGTTTTACTCACCCACATCCGATGACTGTTGTTTAATGTGTTTAACTCATTCATTCATGTGGCCCACAACAGGAGAGCCCGCACATATATATTTCAATTGAACTATATATATGGAATTTATGTTGCAAATCTAAACCATTTTGATTTCGATTCAATATTTACCATACCAGTCAGTACTATGGATCGCGCGCTTAATTTTCTACCATTCATACATGTGCACCACATCCTATACAAAGCGCCACGCATCACGCCATAATATTATTTAGCAAAAATATTATATAAGGAATGTGTATGAAATGCAATTATCGTGTGATAAATATAAGGAATAAGTTCATTTTAGGACTTATTCCTAAATACACTATGGAAGTAATGAGATATTCGATAATAATTAGCCTCAATCAGATGCACAAATGGTGCTATATGTTAGCATTCATATTTGGATGACAATTAGGAAGCCATTATTGGTCCACTTCCCGAATGACATCACGCTTTGCATGGCGTTCGACCCGCCCGCGCGCCGACTACACTGGGGCTTGCGCCGCGCGATCGCTGCCGGAGATGGACGCGCACCTTTGCACGGAGCGGAGGCGACGGAGGTGCCGACGCCAGCGCTTCATGAGGCGATGTCGGCGAAGCGCAGACGTGGAGGAGATCAAGGGCAACACATTCGGGCATGCAGATCCTCCCTATTTATTTCCTTATTTGATTCGCTCTTCTTCCAAATATGTAGTACATACAGTTTTGGCAATTCAAGTCTGGTTTCCTTGCATGCAGATCCTCCCTGTTTATTTCCTTGTTTGATTCGCTCTCCTTCTAAATATGTAGTACGTACAATGTCCGCTCTCCTTCTAAATATGTAGTACGTACAATGTGATCACAAGATTATTTATTATTAAGTATTATATTCATACTTATCTTTTATTTAATTGATAAGCAGATATACTGCCGTCGTAGCGTTAGCACTGGCACTATACTAGTACTTATAAAAAGAAGAAGCAAAAGTTGGCCTGGCATTTTCCACCAAAAATCAAGATACACCCTCATTTCGAAAACTAAACGTGGAATCTACTATTCAATTACTCTATTTTTATCCGTGTCTGCTTATCATCATGCCATCCCGATCAGCACCGAAATCATAAAAAGCTTAATTTTCCCGTCCAAAAACCAACCATACCCACAAAATTCACCCAAAACTAGCAAAGTTATTTCAAAAGCCAACCAAATTAAGCAAATGAACGATCAATTGCACCAAACCATTAACCATCCAAGAAAAGGCCAAGCTTTGATGAGCAAGGAAGGATATGATGGTCTTGATTGGGTTGTACTTGTAGTGCACGGGGCTGGCGGGGCAAGCGAGGTGGTAGATCTGGTCGACCTCGAGCAGTATGGGCTCGACAACGTCGTGCCGGATCACCTCGAACCTGGGGTTCCCGAGGTGGTGCGCCACGTTCTCCTTGCGGCCCGTGAAGAAGTTGTCCACCACGATCACGTTGTCGCCGCGCTCCACCAGGCGGTCGACCAGGTGGCTCCCCACGAACCCGGCGCCGCCCGTCACTAGGACCCGCAGCCCGCGCCGCCGCAGCCCCAGGGGCACCTTGCCGCCGGCGGACTCGTGCAGCGACGGGTGCGTGGCGGCGTTGGCGAGGTGGTTGAAGGTGGTGGCGGGGTGGGAATAGGATCCGGAGGAGGAGGACGAGAAGGAGAAGAGAGCGGCGGCGAATAGCATGCCAGCGAGGGCGAAGAGGGGTCGGTGCTCGGCGGCGGCGTAGCGGGCGGCGCGCGGGAGCCAGGAGAGCGGCTTGGAGGGCTTCGGGGAGTACTCCCCGCCGTTGGAGGCGGAGCCAGGGGCCGCCCCACCACGGTACGTCAGCTCCGACGCCATCTCCGGCGAAGGGCCTCGATGTAAAATTCACTTGGGATCCGTATGTAAATATAGAAAAGTACAGGGGTTGGACTCAGACAGCACGGCAACGCAACGCGAGGGTTTCTCGGTGGCTGCGGAGATGGGCGAGAGCGTGACTGGGCCACTGGGGTGTTATATAGGACGAGAAGAGGAGAGCAAGCAGCCTATCCGCAGCGGCAGGTTGCCAGAAATCGTCGAGGTTCAGTCACTAAATATTTGTCGTGATAACTTTTATTACGAAACACTTTTAACTAACTGTACATTTAAATTAACATATGTTTATGTAACTAACAAGTTAGGATGGGCCGATGTCATTAGAATTACTAATCGGTTTCCGACTAATTACCTATATTTTACTTGTAAGTTAGATAATTAGCTACAGTTTTATTTCTGCAATCCCCTGTTGTAAGTATGTGTGACATATGCTCACGACATAGCTTAGTTTGACTTCGGACTAATTACTCTAGCTCATGTGGTTTAGCTGAGTTGAGCTGAGCAGCTCGAGCTTTTTATAGTTTCAGCTTACTAGCTTAACAAAGCTGAGTCGATCCGAGCTACTCTTTTTATTGGGTGAGCTCGCACGAGTCGAACCAAACCAGCTCTAGTTGTCTGCCTTGCCTTAGAAGCTATTTCGGTGGCCGCCGTTTAATGAGTTTTTTTTAAAATTGAGATAGTTTAGCATAAAATTATTTTATTTTATCATTTAAGTGGTTATTTCAAATTCGAGTCAACAAGCCACTGTCAAGTCGAGATTCGTTAACGTTTTTCGCTCGAAATAGACTTAATTCAATTTTAAAACCATTAACTAGTATAATGGAAGTAATGTTGAATCGAATCCTAAGGAGTTTTTTTTTCTTCGCCAGCCCTAGCCTCCACCGTATGTTAACTGTACATAGCCGGTGTTTAGTAGCAGTAGACCTTGCATTCTCAGTGCTAGGTAATCGCTCCCTCCATGATCACCTTTTTCAAGATACCCAATCCGCCTATCTAATCCACGATTGATTGCCAGAGATCAACAGAAAGTTGGATTTACCATTCGAGTGAATTTCTTCACTCTACATTCGGAACTGCCACATTGCGTTGACATCCGGAGAGACCATGGCAATGCTTCGTTTTAATTAAATATTTGGAATCCCCTTGTCCAATCCCCACCGGCAAGCGATAGTCAGGTCTCTTTTAAAATCATACTATTACATATACAAATGAATTCTACTCCTAAAACATCATCTAGAAAGAAAAAAGAACAAGAAGAATAAGAGGAGGGGAGGAGTTCGCTGAGTATGCTTTTGTTTTAAGTGCTTGTAAGTTGCAAATATGTTGTGGTGGATCGAGAGAAAAAGTGAGAATGGAAGAAAAGAAATGAGCAAAGAAAGTAGAAAGTTAACTACTGGAAATTTGGAATGTCCTTATTAAGGCTTCGTGTGGACTTCGCCTGAACTTGCTCATTTTCCGCGCCTCCGTGACCTTGCTAACAGGATTGCCTGCCTCCTGAACTTGTTCGGTCTCACGTTCACGTCAGAAAAATCATGCCAAGGATGGCCACTAAATTGTGCTCTTCTCCTTGGAAGAAAATAAGCCGAGCCTAAATTTGCCTAACTTTGATCGATCACATACAAGAAATAACGATTACATGACATCCATCACATCAAGTTGGCACAGTGCAATCTACGTCGACTAGGTGCTTTCAGAATCTGGACTACGAATAGATGGAGCTTTTTTTTTAGTAAACCAAATTCAATATAAATCGTTTATTCTTTTCGATTCAATAGGCTAGATTAGCTAGTATTTATTTATATTTTCTCTAATAGTATAGTAATAAAAATACTGTTAACAAATCAATGGTTAGATTTGATTTCTAATATCGACTATATACTACTAGTATATTGTAACATAAAATTTCTCAATAGATGGGGTGGATGCATTTCCATTGCTTTAGAGCCTACTTAGAAGGCGGGGATTGTACAAAAATGTTGCAGTAAGGTCTCATTTCTCAAAGAAGGCAAAAAAAGTATATCTTTGCAGCAACCTTAAGTTACATGCATGAGGAGAGCAATAGACAGATTCGGAATCCAATATATGCTAAAATTGGATCGAAGTCGCCATGCTTGTGCAGCTGTGCCATGACCATGTATGAGAGACGATAACCAGCTTTGCTCATACTTTTCGGCCCATATGTATATCTATACCTTTTATAATGCATCTAAGCAATTTTTTCTATGTTCACCCTAAATAATGCACCTCATTAGAGATGGTCCAATGTTCATGCACCCAGTAAAACGTCCCCAGAAACTTGCATTCATCAAAATGAACGTCTCAGATCTTTCCTCAGTTTTACTCACCCACATCCGATGGCCGTTGTTTAATATGTCTAACTCATTCATTCATGTGGCCCACAACACGAGAGCCCGCACATATATATATTTCAATTGAACTATATATATGGAATTTATGTTGCAAATCTAAACCCATTTGATTTCGATTCAATATTTACCATACCAGTCAGTACCATGAATCGCGCTCTTAATTTTCTTCCATTCATGCATGTGCACCACATCCTATACAAGGCGCTCACGTACCGCCGCCATAATATTATTTAGCGAAGATATTATATAAGGAATGTGTGTATGAAATGCAATTATCGTGTGATAAATATAAAGAATAAGTTCATTTTAGGACTTATTCCTAAATACACTATAGGAAGCAACAGATATTCTGATAATAATTAGTCTCAATCAGGACGTACAAATGGTGCTATATGTTAGCATTCATATTTGGATGACAATTAGGGAAGCCATTATTGGTCCAGCTTTCCAGGATGACATACTGCTACCCGCACGACGTTCGACCCGCCCGGCGTCGACTACACCAGGGGCTTGCGCTGCGCGATCGGCCTGCCGGAGATGGACGCGTACCTTTGCGCGAAGCGGGAGGCGGCGGAGGCTGTCGACGCCGCGCTCGCGGAGGCGATGTCGGCGAAGCGCAGACGTGGAGGAGATCAAGGGCAACACCTTCGGCATGCGGATCCTCCCTGTTTATTTTCTTGTTTGATTCGCTCTCCTTCCAAATATGTAGTATATACAGTTTTGGCAATTCAAGTCTGGTTTCCTTGCATGCAAATCCTCCCTGTTTATTTCCTTGTTTGATTCGCTCTCCTTCTAAATATGTAGTACGTACAATGTGATCACAAGATTATTTATTATTAAGTATTATATTCATACTTATCTTTTATTTAATTGATAAGCGATGTACTGCCGTCGTAGCGTTAGCACTGGCACTATACTAGTAAATATACAATGCCCGTAATGCTCACCAAGATGCGAATTTGTAAGAAGCCATAAGCGCCCATGGGCTTGCCAATAAACTACATGTGGCTACCAAGGTATGAGTTGCCTCAATTTCTCATTAAAAAAAGTGCTTGTTGCCTAATTTTTTGCTAAAAAGGATCTATCACTTTTTAAAAGGCTATAATTGAGCTAAGATTGTGCAACCCTCCAACATCAAAATTGATCGACGAGACTGCTTTTGCTACTGACTTAGCATCTGGATTGCCATTCTAAAGTAGAGGGTCTAATTTGAACTTCGTGAAAATAGAGGAGTTAGATTAGATTTTTTTGGTAATTAAAAATAACTAGACTCCATGAAAAACTAGTTGATAAGATAAGCGTGCTGTGCACTGAGCTTGATCTATTGCAAGGGCCCTATAGGCAAGATACACACAAAAGGACAGTTACTATGAACAACCTGCACAAGAGAGAAAATACATATGCACAATTGTACTTTGGGTAGCCTAGATATTCTAATACAACAAAGAACATCAATCTGTACATATGGAATTTAAAAGAACATCGACTAATGTTACATTGACTCATACATGAGTAGACTTGTTGTTTCCTACATTCGTGCTATTCTTCAAGATGAGCTTCTAAATTAATTGTTTTCAACTGATTCCCCTGTCGAGTAAGGTGTGTATGAAAAAGCCGTCTTTATATCAAATGTTTCTGTATGATCTTTATCATTTATATTCTTTATCTAGCATTGAAATAAGAGTGTACCCACATACAATTAGGATTCAGAAAACCACTTACTAGGTAGGTTTCCAGTTTTTGTTGCCTTCTACAATACTAGCACGGTTCTTTTTCAACTCTTAACTGAAATGTGACTCCCAATTCTCTCCTTTTTCTGGCGTTTCTACAGGTATCTTCTCAACAAGACTTATACTATTTCCTTAATTTTTGTAACGACCTTATGCATAATAATGTTAAAATATCGCAAATATGCAACACAGTAGATCACGCATCATGAAAGGGTAAAAAAACCCAAAACCATTTTGTCTTCAGAGTATCAAGGTTCACTTTATCGCGAAAACCGACCGTATCGAACCGATCCGAAACCCTAAACCAATCGGTAAATCGGTCAAATTCAAAAAAATTATGTTACATAAATCGGTCGAAAATCGGTAAAAATCAAGCGAAATCGGCCACAAAAAAATCAACTTGCCAGTCGATTTTCGAGAAAGCCAATGGGTTTTCGGTGAAAATCGACCGATTTTCGAGAAACCCGATGATTTTTGATTTTTTTATAAAAAATAATTTGATTATTTTTCAAAATATTTTATTTCGAAACTCTTGAATTTTTTACGATTTTCACAGTAAAACGGTATCATGGGGACATCGATTTTCATCCCTTAATCGGTTGGGTTAACCTGCTTCAGACAAGCTCATGTTTCGGTTTCGTCTCATCCCGTCCCGGCGTCCCCACCCACTACACCACCACGGCACCACCACGATTGCTCCCTCCTGGAACAGTTCGCACTCCCCACTCCACCTCCTTCATATAAACTAGTATAGTGCCCGTGCTAACGTTACGACGGCAGTATACCCGCTTATCAATTAAATGAGAAGATAAATATGAATATAACACTTAATAATAAATAATCACACGATTCTGTGATGCAGTACAAATATGAAGATATAACACTCAATAATATTTTTCGCTAAACGCTTCCGTATGCTCTTAAGACTTGTTCTTATGTCTTGAGGATGTTTTCACAAGACTCATTCCACTTGTATTTTAGTATTTCAATTAAGAAATACTTCTTGAGGATAGGTGAACCCTGTAAGTACATTGTAGAGCAACATCAGTATAGACCTACTTTACAACCTTATAAAAAGTGATTAATAAAATAGAGAGTACCGACCAAGCAGATCTATGCATTAAACTGTTGGCCATCCCAGATGTGCATGAAGTTTATAACCAAATAACCTGTCAAGTTTCTGCACAACATTGGCACATATCGATCATCAGTTCATGATCTAGCAAGCACTTGAGGCCAAGTTAGACTTAGACAGTTATGTATGTACCTTTGTCTAGGCATGAAAGAGCCGACGTCACCGCACACGTGCGTATGTATGTACGCCGACGTCGCCAGTTGCCATCGTCGTCGCCGTCGCCGCACGCCTGCGTATGTATGTACGCCGACATCGCCAGCAGCTGTCGTTGCACGTAAAAGCCTCGCAGCCTCACCGAACGGCTGGAGGTATGGCACCTCTGTCTCGACGTTTGGGCATTCTTTAGTTAGGAATTCCCGGGACGTGCGCAAGGAACACAGAAAAGGAAGGCATGGATTCAGTTTGTGTTTTTTTAGAGGATTTGTTGCATATGAGATCACGCAAGGAAGAAAGGATGTGAAGATACGAGTACCTTTTTAAGCGCCTGCAGTAACTTTATCTTGTGATCATATTGTACGTACTACATATTTGGAAGGAGAGCGAATCAAACAAGGAAATAAACAGGGAGGATCCGCATGTAAGGAAACCAGACTTGAATTTTTATCGTCTCCGCCAAAATCAGACGTACTACATATTTAGAAGGAGAGCGAATCAAACAAGGAAATAAACAGGGAGGATCCGCATGCAATGAAACCAGACTTGAATTTTTTACTGTCCTGGCCTCGTGATCTTATTTTTTTTCAAATATGACCCTTCTCGAGACTTTTTTACAGATCTAACCCCATAGAGCCTAATTTCAGCGCATGGAGAGCACTGATTTTTTTTTATTTTTTATCCACGCAACCAATGATGCCGTGAGTGCCGCTTAATTTTTTAATTTTTCTCATGGAACAATGGTCAATGAGCTACTGCTTAATTTTTATCTTTTTTCACTTCCAGCGGTCGGCAATCGCAGTTTAGTTTTCTATATTTTCCCGGAATTATTCAGTGGACGGGCACCGCTTGAATTTTTTTTCATTTTTTCTCCCACGCTTGAATTTTTCAGCGGCCACCGAGCATTTCTTTTTTTTTTTGCCAAAATTATCAAGCGGACGGGCACCGCTTGATTGTTTTTTATTATTTTTCGAGAATTTTTACTGTATTGGCATCATCGTTATAATTTTTTTCGAATCAGACTCTCGTGGCGATGAATTTGCGGTTGTAGCCTTGAGCCGAAAAAATTCAGTGGAGCGGTGGCGCGGTATTATTTACCAGTGCCCAGGCTCGAATTTTTTACGATATTAGTATCGTCGTTATAATTTTTCTAAATCAGGTTCTCATGGTGATGAATTTGCGATTATAGCCTCGAGATAGAAAAAATTAGCGGAGAGGTGCTAGGATTATTTTTTCCACAGTCGAGAAGCACTGTAATTTTTTCCACGCCCGAAATTATCCAGCGATTGGGCAGAGCTTGGTTTTTATTTTTGTTCGTGCCTGAAATTACCCACCGTCTGTTGGATAATTTCGGACGTGGGAAAAAAATTCCAGCACCTATTCGTTGAATTTTTTCGGCTCGAGGCTACAATCGCAAATTCATCGTCACGAGAGCCTGATTCGGAAAAAATTATAACGACGATGCCCATACAGTAAAAAATTCGAGCCTGGGCGCTGGTAAATAATATTGTCTCCCGGTTTCCTTTTCCCAGCATGTAATGTATGGTACTTTTCTTTTTCAGGGTGTTTGTTTCCTTTTTCCAGGACGTTTGTTTCCTTTTCCTTGATGATGCTGGAGGTCGGGGTCTGTTGTGGGCCACAGGGATGATTAGACACACTAAACAATGGCCATTGGATGTGGGTTAGTAAAGCTGAGGAAAGATCTGAGAGGTTAATTTTGATAGAGACAAGTTTCTGGGGACGTTTCGTTGGGTGCACGAATGTTGGACCATCTCTAGTGGGATGCACTATTTGATGTGGACGTAGAAAAGAATGTTTACGTGCATTATAAAGGGGTATAGATTTTGCTTTGAGTTGTTCCGAATCCCACTATGTGGAGCATACTTAACACAGAGTAATACAGGTATTCCACTCAAAATTGGTTCAAAGAGGGCCTAAACTAATTGAATGAGTAGATTGCAAAATGTCCGTGGGAATCGATTTCCAAAAATCAATATGAGACTAGATCGCGTAGTCACTATCCAATTAAGATTACCACCGTCCCAGTCCAAGCCATTACCCAATCAACACTGCTACCACCACACCATTCCACGTTGTCGTTGCCCAATAGACACCATTGTCACTTCGATCCATACCATTGTTGTTGAGGGCCCGACGGATGTTTGCACGTGAGTTCTTGCTTAACTCAAACTATGTCTCAAAAATAAAAGGGGCCTTTATGTAAATATATGTTAGACATTTTCGTGCATAAGCTATTATTCTATAAAGTGACATACACTTACAATATTATAATAACAATTTTGACTTAAAGTGTGAGGTACACTTACGATCTTCACTAGTATACTTCTGTGCAAAATAGGGGAGACACTTTCGGTATTGGTGCACACTACTGGTCTATAATGTGATGAACACATTTCTAGTTGCCCCTGTTAAAAGTAGGAGGCACTTACATGATGGTATGACCGTTTTTCACAACAATAATGTTGATCAAGGTTAGTTGATCATATCACAAGAAAAGTGAAAGGATAGAAGTGCCAGGTGGAACAATTTAGGGAGTATTTTGGAAAAGGGGACAATTAAGTAATAAGTATATGCCACCCCAAAGAATGGTAATCATTCTGCCACTCCAAAGAATAACGCCTTCATTTTTTGCCATTTATGACCATTTTGTGTCTCTTCTTCCTCCCCTAGCTCATTCATTTCTTCTTGCCGCCGGTCATGGCCAACAACTCATCTCAATTTGCTGCTCCCACACCATCAAAGGCCTCATATGTCCCGCTGTGACTCACACCACCTCTACTGTCAACCTCATCGAATCTGTGACCGTTGTAGGATCCGTCATCGTCCACTCCCTTGGATCCTTGAGGACAAGCATATGCAAATGAAGAGCTAAATGGGTGGCTTGAGAGGCTGTGGGGAAGGGAGAATGAGGAGAGAAAGAGGATTGTACGGTTCAGCATGGGTACGAATGTGTTGTAGCAGGGAAGGATGGTGGCAGTGGCTACCGATCAATGAAAAAGAATTTAGATGGTCCCGATGATACTTGTGGTCGAGGAAAGAGACAACGACGTTAAGGCAAGGATGGTGGGGACGCCCTGGGCCAGTTACTGCAGCATATACTCAATTGTCCATTTAAAAATGAAAATGGCTCCTAATGGTTAATTTGGGTCATCTTAGTTTAGTCTAGTAGATGACATTTCTTATTCGTATTGTTCTATTCTGAGGCTAGTTCATGTTTTGTTTAGTTCCTCAAAAAACTATAATAACTATTTTAGTAACTTCGTGCAATTACACATATTTTGCTTAAACTATTGCTAAACTACACTTTAAAAAAATTCATAGAACTACACGTTCTTTGTTGGAACTAACGCTAAACCACACATTTAAGTTTTAACCCATGCAACAACTTATTATCATCCAGCTCACTGTAAGTGGGAGGAAGTAATTCCATAGCATGAACCAGATGTATCAACATCCGACATGTGTTCCTCATTGGCTAATGTAGTGATGAAGGTGACGACATGACTTGTGCAATGTGGCTCCTACTTCCTTGTTACTAAACACTATCATGTGCCCCTTATATGTGGGCCAACATGATCAGAAAGTCATTGCCTAGCCAGAAGTGGGAGTGGCTAATAGTGTAGCTTAGCTATAGTTTTCACAAAGAAGATGTAGTTACGTGAGAATGTTTTTAGCTACTATTATGTTAAGTCCTATGCAGTCCTAATTCGTACATTTGGGATTAGGCCCAGTAATAAAGGAGTTGGACTTAGGCCCAATTTGGTATGCTTGCAATTTTTCTGACAAACAGTTTTTGATTGGGCTATATGGTTAAAGGGCTACACGGCAGAACTACTAGGCTGAAGATGTTTGGTATTTGGCAGCCTAACTTTCAAGTAGGTTGGGTGGCTATTCTGAGTTCAGAAATGTTTGAAATACTCCTAAGTGAAATAACAGTTTGCTTGATACTGTTTGAAGGATATATGAGTGGATTTTGTTTAATTTTTTGCACGTGACATACAAATATAAATCTAAATGTGAAATGTAATACATTAATAATTGCCAAGTATTATATAACAAAAATGTTGCATATATGTGGTTTTTGTCAAGTAGTAAATATAAAATATTACACATATGTGGTCCTTGCTTCGATCTTAAGCATATCCATTCATATGAAATGATCCAAAAATGTAGTTTGAACTATTATCATAGTACCAAAGCCATTGCAACAATGTCACGCACGTCGGCCAAGTCAACATCATCACTAACAGTCGCAACATCATGTGCACCGAGGTTATTCGACATATCTCCATGATAATCTTCATCCCCATCTATACTAGCAAAATATATATCAAACAAAATACTATCTCAAATGAAATTATGCATAGCCATTGTTGCAATGATAATTTTCTTTTGATTGTTTTCACGGTAACTTGGCACATTCAAAAGAATACGCCACTTTATCTTCCAAATACCAAATGCATGCACGATGACATTTCAAAGGAAAGAGTGATGATAATTGAACTCTCTTTTTTCCAACCGATCTTCTACAGTTATGGAATTCTGGTGCATGGTACTTTGATTCTTGTATGGAACTAGATAACCATTTCGGTTTGGTAACCAAAATCCACAAGATAGTACTTTTCTACAATATAAATGAAAAGAACAAGTAAGACTCCACAGAAAGCTAAAAGGTGGTAATAATGTGCTTGTCAAAAAATGGAAACATGTGAAGTACCTTGTGGAGGGTGTGGAAATTACTCCTTATACATCAATAAGGTATTAAGGAATATGCGTGTGCAATGAGCAGACACATGTCATCTAGTGTAAATGAAAGTGGACCTCATGTCAAAATCACAAACAACCATGCCATTTTGACTTGTGTATTCATGGCGACTGAAATGCATAGGTTTTTTGTCACATGGCACTGTCACAAGTATGTGTCTCTGTCTATTGCACCGATGCTATTATCGAAATAAGGGAAAATTTAGCCTCTCTAAATCTAGGATGCACAGAAGAGAAATGAGGATCTTTGGGCTTTATATTGTAAATACATGATTTCTACACACACTTCAACACCTCTCCAAACTTCCTATTAATTGTTTCTTTGGAATGACCAAACTAGTTTTTTATCTGGATGTTGGATTGAGGAGCTCCACAAGTCCATAAGAACATAGGTATTATGCACTACAACTTCTTTTAGACAAATATGTTGTAGTGTTTACGGACTATCCTTTTTTCATGTATAAATACAATGCATATTAGTACATATGTAAATGTAATAGGGACAAGCCGAGACATGACAATTTTTAATACAATCATCCACAACTAACAAAATTTTCAAATCATTAGATTACTCTAGCTTTGTGCCACACATTTCTTTTTCAACATAAAAATATGTAAAGATGGTTACGACAAGCTATACAACCAAGTCCACTGGAACCATTACTTATAGAGAAGAAGCGCATAGCCATAGTTTTTCACCACTTGAGCATAGACACATCACAGATAACTAATATGTCAAGATATTGATAGATGAAATTGATCTAGAGGACTAATTAAATTCATGAAAAACTGAAATTAAATTGATCCCCAACAATAGCAACCCCCAATAGGGATATGGTTCACATACATTCAAATATAGAGGACAACGACTCTTCGGGAATGCACTGACATAGGAGGTTCTACAGTGCTATAACCAGTGGGGGACAAGCCGGCTGGGCACGTCGTCAGCGGGGGTTCAAGAGGAGACATCGGCGACACATGATGAAGGAGGCGCACAACCGAAGGGAGGGGGCGACCGGGCGTCGAGCCGGACTGGGTGCTCCGCCAGAGGGAGAGGAGCAGCACCGGATGGATGAGGCACATAGTCGGATGGAAGGGTAGTGTCGGTAGATTCGAGGAAGGGGGGCAGCGTAGTGGAGGAGGTGGACGACATGGTCAGGCAGAGGAAGAGGACGACAGCACCGATAGATCTAAGGAAGGGGGCTGTGTCGGGTAGAGGAGGTGAGGATGGCATTTGGGGAAGGAGGCAACGGACAGTGCAAAGCAAAGGAGGTGGGGGGAGGGGGTGGCGCCATGAAGGAGGCGGATGGCGTTTGTAAAAACCTACCAAATCTGTAATCTATAATTATCTCTTAAGACATTCTCAATAGCAATCATAGTTTTTATACTAGTGTAGCATCTCAGGTTAGAATTTAATCAATGGTATTCAGTACAATGCCATTCAGTAGTTTATACAAGCATCTTCAATACGAGTATGCACAGCTTAATAATCTCAATCATTCAATTGCTAACTATTATACCCATGTATATATTCACATATCCTTACACATGTTCACAAGATTACAACTTAAAATTTATGTCATCTCCACAAAATACAACAATTACAGCAAAACAGCCAATATACAAGTATACAACCTCACCCATATCTATTCAGGCTATCAAAGGGATTAAGACAAGAATTTGTGCTTTCTCATCAAAGCTATACTACATTTCAGTATGTGTTTTGCATGCTTGAAAATTAAGCATCCATTTCATGTCTCTTTTGAGCTTAGAGTAGTGTAGTCGGTTCCTAAACAGACCTTCTCTCAGCCAGCCAACTGGCTGCCACCTCTTAACCTTGCCCATCACTCCAGCTAGCTGACAGTAGGCTCCTTTTGCCCATCTCGTTGGCCATTTGGCAAGGCCTTGGCTGCATGCCTGCCACTTAGCAAACCAGCCCAAAAAGGGAGAGTTAGCACTATATAAGGGGTCAAAGTAGTATAGCAAAGTGTATATATATATCATGTCATTATCACTAATTCAGATCATCAAAGCACTAAAATATATTCACTGGCATCAAGTTGATATCACTGAATACCAATTACATTCAATCATCTACTAATAACATCAGAATGAGTAACCAGTTTCGAATCATAATCACACCAAGTTTACATACAATAGATTGTATCCCTTTTTGCTCAAACTATTACACTGGACACAAGGGAAAAATCGAAGTATGCTGAACCGACTTATAGCTTCTCAGTCATCCGACTACCACACCTCCACTCTTGCCCATTCCTACAGCTAGCAACCAGTCATCTTTATGCCCATGCTGAATGCCAAATGGCAGGCTGAAGCCATTCATGCATTCCACCTAGCAAGCAGCCCATGGTTTTCTCCTGCTCATAGATTGTGGGTTCAGTTTCTACTAGTGGTAAAAACAATAGTATATAAGTGAGTCATTGCAGTACATCCAGAAAACTTTACTCCCCTACCTTCCCTTTGTTGTAACTAATCTTGTTGTTTAGGTGTTTGTGAGTTAAGTGCGTTTGTGTGTTAGTGTCCGGCTGAGTTGTGCAGCCGAGTGTGTGTTAATGCTGGCTGGGTTGTCGAGTCATGCGGCAAGCCTGTGCATGGGTGAGTTCATTAGCTAGGTGGTTAGTGGCATGGTGAGTGCTGCATGTGGCATCCGAAGATGCTGTGAGTGGAGACTGGACGACGTGCGCTCGTGTGGAGGCGCAATTCGTGCGGATCGTGGCACGGAGCTGCATGGCGAGTGACTGCATGCAGATACCGAGTCTTCAGCGTGGTGGACTGGTGCGGAGAAAGCTGCCTGCGAGCTAAGTCCTCTGAAGTACGTGGTGTGCGAAGGCATGCATAGTGGAGCGAGTCACTAGGAGCCGTGCCCATCCAAACGGACTGCATGCAGTCTGACCAGTTCGTGCGACCAGACGCTGCTTCCTGGAGCATTAAGGCGTGCGTGGGTGTGTATTTAAATATTCAGCCTGTGTGTGTGCTGTGGAGAAGTGAAATACAAGTGATGTGAGTTCCTGTGTAACTGTGTGCTCTCTCTTTCTTTCTCTCTGTACGCGTGAGTGTTTCTTCAGTGAGAAAACTATAGAGGTGAAAATCGGCGTTGGTGTGCAGCGCTGCAACTCACCAGAGTGATTTCGTATGTGAGTGAGGAGAGCTGGGCCAACAATTGGTATCAGAGCCAAGGGTGAGTGTTTGGTGTGATGTCAGGTGATGGCTCTGGAGTGTACACACCGCCGGGTCGCTGCATTGGTGGTAATGGCGGCAATGGCGGTGATGACGGCCATGAGATGGCCGTGCAACAAGTGAAGGAGGCGGGGGTGGCTCTGCGTTACCCCATCCTCTCCGACAACAACTACGGTGTGTAGGCGGTGAAGATGAAAATCTTCATGCGCGCACAAGGCGTGTGGGCGGCCGTGGAGGGCGATGGAGCGGTTGATGAGAAGATGGACCAAATGGCTCTCGCCGCCATTGTCCAAGCTGTGCCGGAGGCCGTGGTGATGGCCATATCCGAGAAGGAGATGGCAAAGGAGGCGTGGAGCGCTCTCAAGAAGATGCACGTTGGTGAAGATCGTGTCAAGAAGGCTCGCGTACAAACTCTCAAGAGGAAGCTTGATGGTATGTACATGGGTGAATCTGAAAAGATTAATGAGTTTGCTTTGAAGGTTACCGCTATCGTGAACGAGATACGCTCTCTTGGCACGGAAGTGAAGGAGACCACAGTCGTCGAGAAGCTTCTGCGTTCCGTCCCCGACAAGTTCCTACCCATCGTCAGCACCATTGAGCAATGGGGGGATGTGACAGAGATGTCAGTGATGGAGGCTATAGGGCGTTTGAGGGCGTTCGAGGAGTCCTCAAAGGGGCGGCGTCGCGACAACGAGGAGACATAGTTATTGATGGCACGTGCCGAGCCACGGCTCACGCGCGCCGAGTGGGAGGCCATTGTTGCTGAAGAAAAACTGAGCGGCAACGACTCCGGCAACGGCGTCAAGAACAACGGTGACAAGAAGAAGTACCGCGGCAAGTTCAACAAGTCAAAGATTGATTGCCGCAACTGTGGTGAGTTTGGGCATTTCGCTGATGAATGCGACAAGTCGAAGAAGGTGACCAAGGCAATGGCACAGCTTGCCATTGCAGACGCCAACTACGAGCCAGCGTTGCTTTGAAGTGCATGTGAGGTGAAGAAAATAAATACAACAATATTAGGGGGTGATTGTTGTAACTAATCTTGTTGTTTAGGTGTTTGTGAGTTAAGTGCGTTTGTGTGTTAGTGTCCGGCTGAGTTGTGCAGCCGAGTGTGTGTTAATGCTGGCCGGGTTGTCGAGTCGTGCGGCAAGCCTGTGCATGGGTGAGTTCATTAGCTAGGTGGTTAGTGGCATGGTGAGTGCTACATGTGGCATCCGAAGATGCTGTGAGTGGAGACTGGACGACGTGCGTTCGTGTGGAGGCGCAATTCGTGCGGATCGTGGCACGGAGCTACATGGCGAGTGACTGCATGCAGATACCGAGTCTTCAGCGTGGTGGACTGGTGCGGAGAAAGCTGCCTGCGAGCTGAGTCCTCTGAAGTACGTGGTGTGCGGAGGCATGCATAGTGGAGCGTGTCACCAGGAGCCGTGCCCATCCAAACGGACTGCATGCAGTCTGACCAGTTTGTGCGCCAAACGTTGCTTCCTGGAGCATTAAGGTGTGCGTGGGTGTGTATTTAAATATTCAGCCTGTGTGTGTGTGCTGTGGAGAAGTGAAATACAAGTGATGTGAGTTCCTGTGTAACTATGTGCTCTCTCTTTCTTTCTCTCTGTACGCGTGAGTGTTTCTCCAGTGAGAAAACTATAGAGGTGAAAACCGGCGCTGGTGTGCAGTGCTGCAACTCACCAGAGTGATTTCGTATGTGAGTGAGGAGAGCTGGGCCAAAACCCTTAACCATCCCCATTTACTCACCTAGAGCCAGAACAGTCATGACTGTCCTCTGCCGAAAGGAGAAGGGTAGGCGAAGAGTAAAAGAGGGCACACGGCAGTCACCTGCTTCACCCCTTTCCCCCAATCCTCACCTTCTCTCCAGTTGTCCTACAGCCACAAGGTGCCCCTTTAGTTAATGCTTTGTTCTTTTTCTTCTAGATCAATCTTTAGCTAGCACTTGAGCATGCAAACAGTAGCGATGACTGCATATAGTATTTTCAGACCTCTACTCTTTTCACAGATACCATCAACTAAGGCATGTATCTTAATGAACATGATTTCTGTAAGGCTTTGCTATAAATTTATGATCTATAAGACATCAACTCACGTGTATGCATAAGATTGACCATGCAAAGCCTTATCTTAGTGATATATATATAGTTGTGTAAGGAAAATCAAAAAGGGCATAATGGATAAAAGCTTATGACACCTTAAGCATCATGAAGTGATACTCCATTAACAGAATAATCATGGCTAAAGACAATCTTATTGTCGGCGTTTTCTAGAGCGCCGGCAAGTAAATTTGTAAGTCTAGGGGGTCGCACGTTCCACTCCCTGAATGGTTAGACTCGTGAGTCCAAGATGTATACTGGTTCGAGCTGAAGGTCCCTACTCCAGTTCGTGTGGTGGTGTTGTATTACTCTTGGTACAGATGACTGCACAAAGTTTTACAAGCGAGAATGCCAATGGCTTAGCGAGATGGGTTCGATAGCGCTCTCTCCCTCTCTCGTTCTTGCTTTTTTTTGCTCTCCTTGAATCGTTTAGCCCTGCCTCCTTTTATACAGAAGGAAGGGGCAGGTTACATCGAGAGTTAGGAGGAAGAGCGAGGTGACCTATGCTAGGAGCTTCGGTCCTTCGTCCTGTGGACTGGTCGCCACCCGTCTTGCCCATGCTGGGTTGGTAGCCTTGGTGGTCAGGGAGGTTAGGTATTTCCCGGGAAATAGCGTACTTGCCCTCTGTGATCCTTGCGAATGCTGACGTCGAGGTGCGTGACGTTGGTGCTGCCTCGGGAGGGAGCGTGCGCTCGTGCTGTACGTGACTGGTTGATGGGGCTGGAAGCTTTGTCTTCTACAGTCACCAGATCTTCTTGGGAAGGAGCCACCTGCCCTTGTATAGTCGCTCTGATTGACCTTATTCGGGGGGTACGTGGCGGTAGGCCGATGAGGACCTGACACGCGGCACTCGGCGTTCGTCACCTTGGTTTGGTTGGAGTCGGGAGATCCCGCCCGCCAAGAGAGAAGTCGAGCGCTGTTTGGTGGATCGCTTCCCTGGCGGTCGGGAGCGGATGCCTTCTGTGATCGCGAGCGATTCGGTCGCGGCGGGGGCGCGGCTGTTAATGGAGATATGCTTGAGGCGGCTCGTCACTTGGTTTGTTGGGGTATCCTTTTTATTAGTATTCGTCAAGAGCCCCGAACTCCCAAGCGATTTTACAGATTCGGTTGGGGTTGAACAGACGAAAGTGGTGGCCGGGCACTGGTAGGTCGGTCGGCCGATCCGTTAAGCGATTTCCGTCGGTGTGCCGTTGGATCCGACGGCTGTCCTGGAGTTTGGCGGGGCATTTGAACCGCAGGGGCTTTACTCGCCTCGTTGCGCATGCCGAGTATAGTTTGGCGCGCGCCGCTCGTCTTCTTGATCGCCTCGGGTTTACGTGAAGGATGCTTCGTTTTCCGGCACCGCATTTACTCGAGACGCTTAGCCTCCTTCGTCCGGATATATATATATGCTTGCCGTAGCTTGCTTGAAGGGATAAGAGCTTTTCTTTTGTTCTTTCAAATGGCTTGAGACACCCTCTAGTCTTTAGCTTGGCGATGGCGTCGCGGTGGAAGAAGAAGATCCTCTGGCCGAAGCTTTGGGTGAGTTCGACCAGCGATGGCCGAGCTCGGGGAGGAAGAAGCTGCTGCCAGCGACGCCGCTTCGTTGTGTATTGCGAGGCCGCGTTCCGAGGCTCGAGGTGGTAAGGGGGCCTTACGGAGGCGATGGCGCAAGGGCGCCGGCCGTGAGTTAGTGCGGCCGCGTCGATGTCGCTGAGCAGCAATGAGGCATCGGCGTGTTGTTGCAGCGGCGCGCGGTATCCCGTCGACCGAGCAAGGGCCTACCAACATGCCGTCGGTGCCACCGATGTCGCACGGATGTTTGATAGGTTCTAGGCGTGGGTAGAGTCTGCCAAGTGCAGTGCGGCGTGGCCACTCTTGTATCTGTCGATCTTGTGTGTAAAGTCGTGTAAAGTTTGAGCTGTTGGCCTATAATGAAATTTTCTTTTTCTTTATGAAAATGTCTTTGCGATGAGTTTGCTTTAATTTTAATCGTTGTGGGCCGGCGCCTTGGTCGGTGGCGACCGGATGCCTCTGTGAGGTTCGGGTGTCCGAGTGCTCGCTTAACGTCGTAGCTAGGCGATTGCCTTGGTGGCGGGGCGACCGGATGCCTCTGTGAGGTTCGGGTGTCCGAGTGCCTTGGTGGCGGGGACGACCGGATGCCTCTGTGAGGTTCGGTGTCCGAGTGCCTCGGTCGGCGGGACGGCCAGGATGCCTCTGTGAGGTTGGTGTCCAGAGTGCCTCGGTCGGCGGGGACGGCCGGATGCCTCTGTGAGGTTCGGGTGTCCGAGTGCCTCGGTCGGCGGGACGGCCGGATGCCTCTGTGAGGTTCGGTGTCCGAGTGCCTCGGTCGGCGGGGACGGCCGGATGCCTCTGTGAGGTTCGGTGTCCGAGTGCCTCGGTCGGCGGGACGGCCGGATGCCTCCTGTGAGGTTCGGTGTCCGAGTGCCTTGGTCGGCGGGACGGCCGGATGCCTCTGTGAGGTTCGGTGTCCGAGTGCCTTGGTCGGCGGGGCGGCCGGATGCCTCTGTGAGGTGTCGAGGTGTCGGCGAGGACGCCGGATGCCTCTGTGAGGTTGGTGTCAGAGTGCCTTGGGGCGGGGCGGCCGGATGCCTCTGTGAGGTTCGGTGTCCGAGTGCCTTGGTCGGCGGGGACGGCCGGATGCCTCTGTGAGGTTCGGTGTCCGAGTGCCTTGGTCGGCGCAGACGGCCGGATGCCTCTGTGAGGTTCGGTGAGTGCCGTGGCGAGACGGCCGGATGCCTCGGACGTGAGTGCTCGCTACCGTCGTCGTGAGTGCTCGGACGTGGGCGTGAGTGCTCGTTTACCGTCGTAGCTGGACGTGAGTGCTCGTTCTACCGTCGTGGCTGGGCGTGAGTGCTCGTTCACCGTCGTGGCTGGGCGTGGGGCATCCTTCTCGAGTCCTCGTCGAGGCGAGGGTAGCTGCGAGAGGAATGGCCGCCGTCTATCCCACATGTATACCCCATCCGCGGTGTGGGACTGGAGGATGAGCGGCGCGCGTTTACTGCGTTGGTTTGAGCGCCGTGCTCGTGGAGCTAATAGCGGGTAGTCCGAGTGGGTCTGGGAGGTCCGCCCAAGGGGACCCTTCCGAGCGACGGTCCCAGAGTAGGGTGTCCTGGCCTGCGTGGGGCGACCCATAAAAACCTTTCTCTACTCAATCCGTATGGACTCTAGGTCGTCAGCACGACCCGAGCACGGTGGTGTCGCTCATTGATGAGCTCCGGGAGAGTGTGAAGTATGGTCTCGGGCGAGTAGAGGTGATTAGGCCGTCACCGACCTAACAGGGCCCACCGTGGGGCTCACCTCATACCCCCCTTGCTCAAGTTTTCTTTGGGCGGCTTTATACCCATCTGGTGGGGTAGGCCTTTTGAACCCACAGCTCATTTGGGCCACGGTGCAAGCCACAAAGCTTTGTTGATCTTGGGGCGCGGCCAGATGGGCTTCTCGCGCGCCCGAGCAACCGTTCGGCCTAAAGCGGAGGCCGAGAGGTTACGGGACACGTTGTTCGAGGCGGCGTCTTTATGGCCCTTGGCGCTGACAAGACGAGGATTAAAAGCGGAGTGGTATTGGCCCAGGAGTTACGGTGGCGCGACAAAGCGAGGTGGTCGCGACGCCGGCTTGACGGGCGCTGCTTGGCCGCGTTCGCTCGTCCTCTATCATCGCCCGTTGGGTGCTTTGAGTGGTCACGCTTTCTTGCCCTCTCTGTCTCGCCTGCAAACAAGAAAAGCACCAGAGAGCTAAGGAAAGAAAACCCCAACCTTTCTTTCTCACCTTCGGTCGTCTCCCGTGAAGATGTCATGGCGGAGTGCTCCGCGCAAGACGACCGGCTTCGGCAGTGAAGAAGGGCTTCCTCATGCCGCAGACCTTTCCGGTGGAGGGTGGCGGCGGGGCTACCACCCAGCCGCCGCGGCGGCGAGATCGTGGTGCCCGCCTCGTTCTTCGAGCGGCTTTGGCTGCCATTGCACCGTTCGTCCGGGTCGTTGTTTCATTACAAGGTGGAGGTGCACCATCTCAACCCCAATGGGGTCCTCCACATCGCCATCTTCATCATGCTGTGCGCGAAGCCTTCTTGGGGATCGAGCGCGCCGGGCGTTGTGGAGGCACTTCTTCGAGCAAGGCTGCGGAAGGGCGAGCCGTCGGGCCTTGTGGCGCCACTGGTGGCTGGCCCTCCGGCCGCCCGGTCGAGCACGGAGTACACTGAGGTAAAGCGCCTCGTCCAACAAGTGGCGTTCGAATGGCTCTACGTTGGCGTCGGCGACAGCGCCCCTCGCTTTCACCGGCGAGCTTCCCATGGCGGAGGAGCGTGGAACTGGGCGCCAAAAGAGGGAGAAGAACAAGTGGCCCCGATCGTGGAGCGGATCGGGGCTCAAAGGCCGAGGGCTCACGGGGGCGTGGTTGTGCAGCGCCTTCATGGGGATCGCGTGCAACCACTTGTGCCTGAGCCGCACCCCTGTTCCGTTATCTTGGGCCGTCCGGCCGGCGAGGATGGCGAACCCGAGTGGCGCGTCTGAGGTGGAGGCCCGGTGGCGGCCGTTCTGGCGAAGCGCCACGGTGGCGCGGATGGCCACGGAGCCATTCTCGGCTTTTCCGCCAAACTGTAAGCGGTGAAATTCCTTCTCTTCTCTTTTCTTTGTCCTTAGCACTTGGCCGACATTCCTGCATCCTCTCGGGGCTCATGGGGATGTCTTCCAGCGCCGCTCGGGGATAAGGAAGCGGCGGCCGCCGGCGGGCGAGACAGAGGTCGACTCTCCCGCAAGAAGCGGAAGGAGGAAAGGAGGAGGAAGAAAAGTAACGCAGCGAGCACAAGGCCGGGCGAGGATGTGTCGGAGACCACCGCGTGGGGACAACCTCCAGCGACGGCGGGAGTGCCTCGGCCACCCCTATGGTGGGTTTTTTCGACCTGACCGTGGCGGCGCGCCGAGCGTGGACTCGGCCGAGGCGGCATCACGGGCCCGTGGGCCCGGATCCCAGGCGGGTGATCTTGCGCTTGCGGTCGTCGCGTCTCGTGGAGGTGGCCAGGGAAGCGGCCGGCCGACTGCCTTTGGCGGGGCCGCAAAGAGGCGCGCGTGCCACGCACCCTTCGGCCTTGTAAGTGTATTCTTTTATTGGAGCATTTTCTTTTTGGCAAAGCCGCCGAGCGACTCTTGAATCTTTGCAGCGTCTGGCGCCTATCTTGGGGTGACCGTGGGGCGTGCCACATCGGCTCGCAAAATGTGGCGCCGGTGACTTCGGTGACCCCGGTTGGGTCGGTGAAGGTCGCGGCGTCGGCGTCCGAGGGCGCGGTCGCCTTCGAGGGGACGGGGCCCCACCCGGAGGTCGTGCCCGAAGAAGAACTTCCGCCGCCTCCGGCGGGGACCCCACCGGACGACGTGATCGTCGTTTCGGAGGATGAGACAATGGCGCCGCCGGTGATCGCGCCAGTCGTGGCGGAGCCGGCGACGGAGGTGCCCGACCCCTCGTCCCAGGGGGAGGTGCCGACCGATGCTCCTCAGGCGCAGGTCGCCGAGGGGGTTTCTGAAGGGTTGACCTCGTCACCCTTGCCCATGGTGCTTTGGACGGGCGACGTCCCGCCCGAGCAGCGGCGGCGCGCGCCACGTGTAATTCGGTCGGGTATCTGGGTCGCGGAGGAGGCGAGTGGGCGCCAGCCGGAAGGCGCTACTGACGCCGGCCGAGATAGGCGGATCCGTGAGGGTCGGCCCTTGCTCTGAAGTCTTCCACCGGCGGCTGGATATGATGGTTGGAGAGACCCGATCCCCGCCTGTAGGTCGGTAGAAAAGTTACGATTCGTTGCACATTTTTATGGTTCTTGATGCGACTAACGGAGTGTCCACATTTTTGCAAAGACTTGCGGGCTCGCCGGCGTCGAGTTGAGCTCTCGCAGCGCTCGACAGCGGTCGTGGCGGCTGCAGAGGAGGAGATCATGGTGCGCCTTGAGTTGCGCGCCTAGCCGAGAGGCCCCAGGCATTAGGCGGTCGAGGCGGTGGTGATCCGCCAAGGATTTGAAGAGGCCACAAAGGCCCTTCATGATGGCGCCTAGGGCGAGGATTTGAGGGCGAAAGTGGCGGAATGGAGTCCTCCGACGGAGGTCACCGAGGCCAAGGATGCCACCGCTGCTTGCGGAGGATCGCGCAGACGCAGTAACACGTCTGCGGACCGAGCGGAACAAGGCTCGGGAGGGCCAGCGCCGAGTTCGCTCGAGCGAGGCGATTGCCGAAGGAGTGGCGAGTGAAGACTTCATACGAGGCGTGAAGTCGGAGCCGGCAATCGACCAACTCTGCGGCGGTAAGTGTCTCAATTCTTCAATTAAGTTTGGGGTGCGACCCGTGGCGAACTTATCCAAACTCTCCGCATCTGCAGAGGTGCGAAGAATCGGCGTCGCCGTGGAAGCGCAGAGAACGGCCGGATGCAGTGGCGTGGCGATCGTGGCCGGACGAGGCCGGCGGCGTTGAAGGTTGCGGAGGACGGTCGGGCCGAGATGAGCGTAAGCCGGAGGCCTCCGCAAGGCGGTCGGAGGTCTGCGACCGCATCCTTGGAGCGGGGCGGGCCGAGTGCCCTTGCCCCATGGCCCGAGTGCGGACCGTAGAAGAGCGGTGGTCACCGTGACTGCGCTTGGAGCTTCATCGTGCTGGTCAACACCATCTCGTGCTACGACGGCATCGACCTCGCGGTGGTGGGGAGCGGCGTGGTAGGAACCGGATCGGCGAGGAGATCGGCCGGTTCGAGCTCTGGTCGAGCCGCACGCCCGGAGATCGCCACCGCATCCTGGCGCGCAGCCGCCCTCCGAGAAGCGAGGCGACCAACTCTCCGCCTCGCCACCGGTCGCCCGCCAAGAAGAATAGAAAAAGTTAGCTTTATCTTTCTTAGATTGTAAAGACCGCTATTTAAACAATCTTGAAATTATCAAGTCCCAGAATCGTCCCTCGTCCTTTTTCGTATTTAGGATGAGCGTTTGGCCGACCATAGCCTTAAGGACCGCAGGGGTCATTTATGCGTAGGTCGGGTCGTTTTGGGAGGAGCGAGGTGGATTGGAGACTTGGCTATGCACGGTTAAGCGACTTGTGAGGATAGGAGTGTTCTAGATCGGCCAGGATCTTTCCACTCGGGCACTTCCTTCTTCCGCGAAGCGCTACTTAGCAACCATAGCCCGGGCGAGGCGTAACACTTGGGTTGAGAGGGTTACCGCCGGGATGGACCTCATGACGGTCGGGTCACGACCATAAGCGCGTGGGATAGGCCGAGTTCGATGCGGGAGGAGTGTTCCTGCCGACCAAAGGTCACTCCACTCGGGTACTCCTTCTTCCGCGGAAGTGTTAGCAACCATAGCCATTGGGCGTGGGTCAGAGCACTTGGGTCAAAGGTTACTGCTCGGGAAGGACCTTGTGGTCGGTTGGGTCATCAACCAGCGCCGATCGAGCCCGGCCGGGGCGCCGAGCAGGCGCAGCCCGAGTCGTCGCATGGCGACCGTGTGCTCGAAGGAAGAAAGTAAAGAGCATGCTAGGAAGAGGAAAAGAGTTTAGGGATAGAATCGCCTTAACTTTTATATATTCCATGCATTTGGAAGGATGCGCCGTCGGTGTCCTTGAGCCGAAAGGTGCCAGCCGAGGATCTGCACGACGGTGAAGGGGCCTTCCGGTGGGCGCTGACGTGCTTATCCTTCCGGTGCGGACCGACGCAGGACCGGTCGCCAAGACCAAAGACCGCGCTCGAACTCGGGCGGCCGTGGTAACGCCGCGAGCTTGTTGATATCGGCGATCGCAGACGGCCCGCGTCATGCGCCTCGCCGATCCGTCGACGAGTCTTGTTATCTGGCGAGCCTCGAGCCTCCTCGGCTTTGCGGCCTTGGGGCGCCATACTCCAGTTCAGCCGACAAGGCGGCCTCAAAGACCGTATACCATAAAGAACGGTGTGAACCCGGTCGCCGGATCGGCATGGTCCGCAGACTCAGAGGGCGGAGGTAACTTCGGCCGCCCGGCAGCGCCGCGAAGTGCTTGAGCCGATCAAGATCCGCGGCTTGAGCCCTTGAAGGATCATGCCGCTTTGCGCTCGACACGGCCGTTGGTCGCGGATGGGCCACGGCGCCCAATCGACGCGGATGTTGAAGTCATCGCAAAACTCGAGGAATTCCTTCCCGTGAACTGCGTTAGTTGTCGGTGATGATGGAGTTTGGGACTCGAATCGAAAGACTATGTCGCGGAAGAAGATGGCCGCTTGTGCCGGCGTGACGCCACTTAACGCTTGACCTCTATCCACTTGGTGAACTTGTCCACCGCGACGAGCAAATGGGTAAAGCCGGGCGCTTTCTTGAAAGGCCCGACCGGATCGAGCCCCCAAACCGCAAAGGCCACGTGATGGGGATTGTGCGCAAGGCTCGAGCCGGCGATGTATCCGCTGGCAAAGAATTGGCATCCTTCGCGGTGCGTGTGATGCGCTCTGCGTCGGACACCGGTCGGCCAATAGAAACCTTGCCAAAAGGCCTTTCCCACGAGAGATCGGGCGCAGCGTGGTGACCGCAAATTCGCTGTGTATGTCGCCCAAGAGTTGTTTTCCTTGGTCGGCGAATGCATTTTTGAGGACCGGGCTCCTTTTGTAAAGGTCTGACCGATCGGGGACGAAGACTTTGCTCACGGGCGAGGCGGCGGGCTTCGGTCGGGTCGAGGAAGCGACCCGTCCATCAAACGATCTATGAATGGCTTTCTCGGTCGGACTCGGTTGTTAGTACGCCGGCACGACCGACCAAGTCTACGCCGGCCTGCGGCGGTCGGGCGACCGTGCTAGGTAGGTCGGGGACCGTTCGACCACGGGCCGGTGGATGGAAGGCGCAGGAGGTCGTGAGACGAAGATTCGGCGGACCGGCTCTGTGGAGGCCGAGTTGGCGGTAGTCGGCGTCGCTATTGTAAAGCGTCGGAGCTATGGTGAAGCTCGAAGCCCTTGAACTGTGATTTCGAGCTCGCGCGCTTCTCGGCGATCTGGCGACAAAGACGCCGCGTACTCGGCGTCTGGCTCCGTGGCCTTCATGACTTGGTCGACGACAAGCTTGGAGTCCCCGTGGACGTAAGTCGGCGAGCACCGAGGTCGGCAGGCGATCCGGAGACCGCTGACGAGGGCCTCGTGCTCGACAACGTTGTTGGTGGCGTCAGCAAACCGATGGCGATCGAGCTTGTTCCTGTGGGAGATGATGACAACTCCAATACCGCGCCATTCTTGTTGTAAGACCCATCGAAGTACATTGTCGAAGACTGGGGTCTTCGATCCACCGGTGGTGCCCGGTTTCGTCCACTCAACGATGAAGTCGGCTAGGGCTCGCGACTTGATCGCCGTCAGAGGGACATATGTGATGTCGTGGTCGGCGAGCTCGAGTGCCCACTGGCTATCCTTCCCGAGGCGTCGCGGTTGCGACGATCTCGCCTAACTGGGACGTGGTCACCACGGTGATGTTGTGCCGATCGAAGTAATGGACGAGCTTCCTCTTCGCAATGAGCACCGCACAGAGTAGCCACGCACCTGCGGGTATCGAGTCTTGGACTCGAAAGGACCTCGCTAATGAAGTAACCGGCGTTGTACCTTAAGCTCGCGGCCTTCTTCCGCTCGCCCACCACGAGGGCCGCTACGACGACTTGGGTAGTGGCGGCGATGTAGATAAACAGCGGCCACGGTGCCGGGCGACCAGATCGAGGCGAGGCAGGAAGGCCTTCGAAGCGGGTGAGGGCCTCCCGAGCCTCGGGTCCAGCTAAAGCGGCCGGATCTCTTGAGTAGCTCAGAGTGGCATTCGCGCTCGCCGAGGCGCAGACACGAACGGCTCAAAGTCGCCAGCATCCGGCCACCCTATGGACCCCCTTGAGGTTGCCGATTGGGCCCATCCTTGCGATTGCTAATATCTTCTCTGGTTGGCCTCGATGCCTCGCCGGAGACAATGAAGCCAAGGAGCTTCCTTTGGGGACCCCGAAACGCATTTCTCGTGATTGAGCTTTATGCGGAATCGTCGAAGGTTCGCAAAGGTCTCTTCCAGTCGGGACGCAGGTCGTCGGCCTTCTTGGTTTTTACGACAATATCGCCGACGTACACCTCACGCGTTACGGCCGATCGGTTATTGAAGCACGTTTGCATACATCGCTCGGTATGTAGCGCCGCGTTCTTTAGGCCGAACGGCATCGTAACGTGAGAATGGCGAGCCGGGGTGATGAAGGAAGTCACGAGCTGGTCGGACTCCTTTAGCGCAATCTGGTGGTAGCCCGAGTAGGCATCCGAAAGAGAGGGACTCGCACTGCGGTGGAGTCGATGACTTGGTCGACTGGGGCAAAGGGAACGGATCTTTGGGACATGCTTTGTTGAGACTCGTATAGTCAACGCACATCCTCCATTGCCCATTTTTCTTTTTACAAGTACGTGGTTGGCTAGCCACTCGGTGGCGACCTCTTTACTTAACCCTGCAGCCGTAAGTTTGGCGATCTCCTCACTATGATCTGCGCTTCTCCTCGTCGAGCTGCGCGGCGTTAGGCGGCCGGCTTTGAGCCCGGTCGGATGCTCAAGGAGTGCTCGGCGACTTCCCTTGCAGGAGTCTGGCATGTCGGAGGACCTCCATGCGAAGACGTCTTTGTTGGTGCGGAGAGTCGACGAGCGCGCTTTCTATTTGGCGAGGCGTGGCTCCGATCCGCACGGCCTTGGCCGGATCACAGGATCGACCGTGACCTCGCTTCGTCCCTCGGCGGACTTGAAGGATCCGCCCGACTTCTGCCGGACTCGAGGCGGATTCGAGGCTTCCTCCCGAGGTTGTCGAGCTCTGGCAGACGCGATGATCGCCGAGGCAAGCTCACAAGCCCGCTGCGCTCGCGATTGTAGGCAAGCCGAAAAACGATGCCACGGTGATGACTCCCGTGGCCCCGCATCTTCACTTGAGGTAGCGTGGCGGGGACCGCCATGAACTTGGCGAACATGGCCGCCCCAGTGATGGGATGGTAAGAACGGGGAAATCCACGACCTCAAAAGCGAGGGTTTCGGTGCGGAGTTTCGGTGCCTCAAAGGTAACGGGTAGGTCGACCGCCGAGCGGATGGGCTTCACGCCGTGAATGACGCCATGGAAGGCGCCTTGCTGGGTCGGAGGGTTGAGCGCGAGGATCCCATAGCGTCGAGCGCCTCGGCGTAGAGGATGTTGAGGCCGCCGCCTCGCCCATGAGCACCTTTGAAAGGCGCTTCTTCCCCACGACGGGCCGACCACCGGGGTATCTCCCGGTGTGGGCGTGGTCGGGTGGTCGGTCCGATCAAGGTGATCGGAACTCCGACCACCGAGGTATTGGGGACGATGGCGCGACGGTATGGACCTCGCGATAAGCGAAGCTTGAGCGGCGCCGGCATAGCGGCCGATCCTCCAAAGATCATGAGGCGGCCGTCGGGTTGGTGGAACTCATCGTCTACCTTTTCTCTGCAGCCGCGGGCCGCAATGCGAGCTTCTTCCCTTGCCACACGGCGTTGCGGGACGCATTTGGAGAGGATAACGCCTCGGGACCTCGCGAGCCCGGTGACTTGTGTTTGACGGAGAACCCGTGGTTTGGGCACGGGCCGCCCATCAACTTCTCGAAGTGGTCGAGCGCGACGGCCGGTCGCACTGGCTTGCCGAGGCGGTCGGCGGTGGCGACCACCACTGGGGCTCGCGGATCTGCTTCCGTGCCGCTTAGCTTGTCGGAGCGGTCGAGAAGGGGACCCGATGCGGACGCCGGGTTCGGCCGGGCCTTTCCTCCTCGAAGATGGCCCCTGGCCTCCTCGCCGGAGGCGTGGTTGAGTGGCGATATCGAGGAGCTCCTTGGTAGTTCGGGCTTGAGACACCTTAGTTTGTGTACCAAGGCCTTGCGGCAGAGGTGCCGTAGATGAATGCTCCCACGACATCGGCGTCGAAGATGTCGGGAAGCGCGTTCCGGCGGGAAAACCGCGGATGTAGTCCCGGAGGGTTTCCGCCGCTGCTTTGCTTGTTTCTTCAGTCTCCAGGAATTTCAGGCGCTTGTAAGTGCCTCGAAGTTGCCGACGAAGGGCCTTCAAGTCGGTCCGATCCTCGATGGTTTTGGCGGCAAGTACTCGAGCCAGCTCGGGCCGAGTCCGCGAGGTAGATGGGAAGGTATTGGATGATGAAGAGGTCATCCGTTGCCTCCCGCGCATGCATGCGAGCCGTAATCTTGAGCCGACACGGGTTTGTGGCCGGTGTATTTGGCAATGTTGGTGGCGCTCGGAATCGGGCGGGAAGTCCGCTGGCGGATCCCCGCGTAACGCCGCGTCCCAGACCGTCGGGGCTCGGCCGCGATGGTGGTGCCCGCCGCCCGCAACCGCGTGAGTGGCGCCTCCTCCGCCATCTTTCTCCGCGCCTCAAGGGTAGCGCGAATGTCGAAGCATCACCGAGGCGTTAGCGCACCGGGCGCGTGAGGCCCCTGCTGTGGCTCATGGTGCGGCGGCGCTGTCACCGGACCCATCCGGCCAAGACATACAGTGCGGGCCCGGTGGCGAGGTGGCTCCGAGCGATAGGAGCCGGAGCGTGCATGTCGCCGCGGCGCGTGCTCTACCGATCCCGGAGGTTTTGGTAGGTGGCCTTGGCCTCGGGTCGATCGGCTCCGGAGGCCTCGAGCGAAGATTGCGGCCGCGGCCACGCTTTGGCGGGCGTGGGAAGAAGCGAGGCGTCGGACCCTTCCGCTCTGGGGTGTGCTCGACGCCCGCGCTTGTGGCGTCGCCGAGCACATGCGGGCCTCGAGCCCCTCTGCTCCAGTTGCTGGGCCGGTCGGCTTCGATCCGCCGTTCCTCCAACTCTTTGCTTGTTGTTGGGGCTGGTGCGCGGTGCGGCGCGTTCGATGCGCTCATGGCAGCACTCCTCTCTGCGCTGAGTGCGTCGGACGGGAGAGTCCGCATGGCGCGAGACCCGCGAGCCAAATCGGCGGTGCCGTCATGTTGCACTCGCGAGTC